>OZ012686.1:46702769-46847769 GCA_963942565.1 Maea johnstoni
TTTGGGGAGTAATGATACAATCGGCTGAACATTTTAAAGGGAATTCCTATCAACATTTCTGATTCAGATTCATTAATTCTCCAAAATATTTTTGTTAGTTAAATTTTTTATTATAGATTTTTTTTTCGCCACTACCGGTATGATTGAATTAAAGCAGGCCTAATGTTACATTGTATCTGTCTGTATTTGAAATAGCTGCCTGCCCATTCACTGGCCAACTCCCAGTGGCACATATGTTTGTAGATAAATCTGATATATTGCACATGACAACCTATCCAAAATCATTTCAACTTAGCGCCAAAGGATTATTTGAAGGTAAACATCTCCATCTTGGAGAAATGAAGCCGCATTATTATTTCTCTCTGTAGTGTCCGTCTTAATGAGGATATTCAGTTAAAAGAATAATCATCTGAAAGTTGTTTGATCTCTTCCTAACAATTTGCGGAAAGCTAAGTTGTAAGAAATAAGAGTTACTTACAACATGTAAAGGTTATATGTAAGGAACAGGTTATGATACAGGAATTTCAGATTGCAGGAAACTGTTCACAATAATATTAAATATGTCAAACTAAAAGTCCTACTACTGAATGTAGCAGATGATATCTGGGATAGTGCTAGGAAAATAGCAAGATCTAAGAAGTCTTAGTTACGTTAGCTTAGAGAAATAATCAGAGCGGCCGGTATACAACATAATTATCAGTTAGTATGGGGTGTGAACTATGCTATTCTGGAGTTAGCACCTAATTTTTGGCTGGGCTATTTGTAGTAGCTTGGTATGACCCTTAGGGATAGGAGTTATTTGTGTCCACTTAACGTGATGCCTCAACCCTTACCTAAGCTGTAGAGTAGTAGCAGTAGCAGCAGGGGATGAGTGTGGGTTAACCAGGGCCAGAAGATGCCTCAACCCTTACCTAAGCTGGAGAGTAGTGGCAATATCAGAAGAGGATGAGTGTGGGTTAACCAGGGCCAGAAGATGCCTCAACCCTTACCTAAGCTGGAGAGTAGTAGCAGTAGCAGCAGGGGCGGAGTGTGGGTTAACCAGGGCCAGCAGCACCTTCACCATGCTCTCGCTCCCTAGTGCTGCTGCTGCTGCCAACTCAAACACAGCTATTTCAGGAGGACCAGCAACCAGCTCACTGCTCCAAGAGGTATTCCCCTGATTTCAGTGCTCTAATGGAAATTAGATCAGATTATATAGTGATCTGTTGGGTGAAGAACTTGAGTCGATACTATTATTCAGAAAAGATAAGTTTAATGCAGGATAAAGGCCATTAAAGGGGTTATCAGTAAGGTCACATAGGTCACGTATAGGCTGTTTTGTTTATACCTCATTTTTATTGAAGTGCTCTGTAGGGATTGACCAGGGATTTGCCCCTGAAGCATATGATTTTGCTATCAGATATTAGATTATAGGAGCCCAGTTTGCTAGTGGACATATTGCCGATTACATATTATCAATTATCCACTGAAAGACTTTGAGAATGCTTTCTTTTTTCCCAATTATCATCTCCCCTTTTAAGTGCCCCAAAATTCATCTCAGAGCACATTTTTTTCAAAGTTTTCTGGGAAAGCATATCCCCAGACTCTCACCCGGACAGTGCACTGGTGAGCTGCAAGCACAAGGCCATCTCATTACAAGCTAGCAGCTCCTGAAAACGACCTATGCTCAAGTATTTAAGAAACAATTCTTGACACTGTTAAATTGGTAGTGAACTGTGACGTAATCGTAGGAGCCGGATCTGCTCCTGCCTGAAAATGTTCAGGTCAATCCCTGTTCAGTAGTACTTTTGATACCTGGAATCTGGGTTATCTAAACAATCGATCCCACCCAGGGGCTGTCACGTTACCTTATTACTGTTTTCTATGGTACTTCTAACTAATACTTTATCATTCATTCTGCAGCAAGACTAATGGGTTGATGCTTGTATTTAAAAAATCCAACTAACAAAAATTTCTTTTTAGGGAGTCCAATCTTTTAAAGCTACCTAAAGGTGTTGTTTATAGAAACCAGTACATCTTTGGGCTCCCTGCAGAAATATGAGTGAGCCCGAGGAGAATTCAAGGGAGCCCTGGTCGCTTGGCACCCCCTATATTCGAGCCCTGTCATGTGATATTTATAAACATTTCCCAATATGGTCCGACTTCAACATGCTTGTTCTCCTTGCATATTAACATGGAAGAAATTGACAAAATTCTTTGATGAAACCTTATACGTCTGATCGACTTTCAAGTATTTTAACGGAGATTCTTTCTTTGCAAATATGTACATATTTTTCAGTTTATCAGGATTCTCAGGGCAAGAATGCTTTGTATTCAAGATGGGAAGTATCCACATAACACAGATAGTTGCTTTATTGAAACAATCTAGTCTATCAATTATTTTGGTGGTGGCCTCATTGGACCGTTGGAAAATTGGTTTGTAAAAAATACTGTTTTCCAATCTAGTGAAGAACTTGTGCATGCAGGAAATTAAGGTATAGTGGGATCTCTCTCAGTAATTTCCTTTTTCCTGTGTTATCTTACAAATATGCACATCTCACTTGCCATCCAGGAATTGGATTTCTTAGAACATCGCCATATTTTCCTTGCTATTAAGGGGCTCATTCCTTATCCATTACCATCGCATGCATGTGAAACAGAGGCTCATGGTTTAGGTTCATCTTTTCAGGGTTGTTTGCATCTGTACCAGGTTTGATCTGTGGATTACAAATCGAATTAAACACACACACACACACACACACACACACACACACACACACACACACACACACACACACACACACACAGCCATATATCCAATGATATTTTGGGCTAGGTCTTATCTATGGTTCCTTCTTAATGGCACTTAATACATGTTCACTTAATTCCAAAGTTCATGTCTAATTTTGCAAGTGGGGACATTCATTCAGAAAGATAGAGGACTTGGTATCTTTCTCAGCAGGTGCTAGGTATATGAGGATAATTGATTGGCTATATAGCTTTTGCTTGGTGATACTTCTTGTCATTTGAAATTAGTACTAAGGACTTGTACACCTAAAAGAAACCTTGACTAGAAAATTTCAAGTCATAGTCAGGCAGGGAACAAAACACAGCACATGTTTAGCTAATTGAAAATAGTCAAGGGGTGTTCTGTGTGGAAGGAGAGCTGTAGATATTAATCTGGTTCATATTTTACAAATATTTTCCAAGATATCCTTTGGTAAGAACATTCATGATTACATGTATTCTGGCCATTATTGGTTAAAATCTAGAGAGAACATGGGAGTTAAGACTTTAGAGGGGATGGAACAAAACCCTCAATAAGTAAAAAAAACAACTTCATAGAACCAAAATGCCACCAGTTCATTCTGTTTATGCTTAAAAATACAAAATTATCTACATTTCCTTGAAGGCCTGTTCCTGAAGTGAAGTGAGGGACCTGTATAGAATCCTCTTTGGGTATCTGTGGGGTATTGTAGGCCTTAGTATGAACCTGCTGCATGTAATTTCAAAAAGGTGACCCTGTGAGGTACGTTTCATATCTGCTATCCCATAAATTATCTTAGCGAACTATTGGCATGGTCTACTTGAGCAATACTGTGATGAATGAGCATGAATAGTTTCATTTGTATAAGCCTGCATCAACACATTGAATGGAAAGGTAATTTGTCAAATAGGCACTCATATATCTCATGACATTTCGAGTGAACAAGGTTATTTATTGAATTGGGAATTTGTATCTGATGGTATGGCGAGGAAGAAAAAATTCCTTTCATCCAAACCTTGAGAGTCCCGACTTGTGGTGAGGAACTTAGTACATCTCCTAAATGGAGGCTATTCTGAATACCTTAAACATGGTGGTATCTTAAAGATGGTATGAACGTTTTCGCTCATATTTTCCTTCAAAGATACAATGATTATTCCTAGAAAATCTTGGTTTTCATATTTTTGTGTGGAAAAAGGTACTTTCAGAAGTAGTTTATGGTGAAAATTTAGGATAATTTATTTTGATTATGGCATGTAAAGAATGTGGGTTATCAAACTTAATGTGTATTCAAGAGGAACAAAGTCCTGGCTGGTTGACTCACTGTAATTGATCAAAACATGCTTTGTAATTCCCCTTCTGGTAAATTCCTGAAAACAGTGTAAGCATGACAAGGGTCACTTTACGTACCTGCTGAGAAAAGACTGGGCAATGGAAAAGGTCATCCTGGTAACATTGGGAATTATATGGTAATTAGTATGCTAGAAAAGTAACATGACTGAGCGATTCTAACATGTACAACTCTTAGTGGTCTATATCTCATGATAAGGTACACACTTATAATTAGCCTGCCTCCCAGGCAGTATTTGGTTGCCGTGCCTTATGGATAGATGTAAATGGTAGTAAATGGCCCACAGTAGGCCATACTCTGTTTGTACTGGTGTAAGCATTGATTTATGTATGATATGGTAAAAACAGTAAAGCCTAGTAGCAAGTGTAACTTACAATAAGCTGCTGAAAACAGTTTATGTTTATGAATAATCAGGTAAAGAACAATTATAATAAAAAGGTATTAAAACAGCAATGCTTTCTATAATAAATTTGTTTGTGATATTTCTACTTGACTCTACTCCTAACTCTTGAGTAATTTCAAGTGTAAGGTTAATGAAGCAAGGATTCATATCTAATTTCAATTGAACATATTTGAAGGAAAGCATTTGT
This sequence comes from Maea johnstoni, assembly GCA_963942565.1. Lineage (NCBI taxonomy): Eukaryota > Metazoa > Annelida > Polychaeta > Spionida > Magelonidae > Maea > Maea johnstoni. The sequence goes on from OZ012686.1 coordinate 46,707,454, forward strand.
TTGGGTTCTCATTAACTTACATCTTTTTGATACATTGGTCTCACCACTGACTAGGTCTGGGTCCCAGTTCCCCATGAGGCATGTGAAAAGGTTACCAATGACTTGGGATGAGTTAAAGAGTTTTCTTAGCCAGTGTCCAACAATCATCAAATAGATAGAGTGACCTTGAAACCATTATACTAATAGGAAATTATTCCATGATTCGCTCAATCCCATAGACTTTAAATGTGAGTGAAATTGGTTGAGACATGTAAAATGATTGTGGGGGTGAATGTGTTGAGTAAATGTTTAAGGAATTATGAGAATATGAATATAGTGGTAGTGGTAAGAAAAAAAATGATGTAGGAGAGATAAGAATTGATGTGCCTGGCCAGTAAGTCTGCCTCTCAGCTCATTACCCATGTAAGGTTTGCTCACCATATAATAATCAATACCTCCATGTTTGCTCAGCTCAGCCAAGATGTGTGTTGGTACATGCCTTATACAGAAGGAAAAGGAAGGGTTAAGACGCCAGTGAAATATATAAAATGGTATTTTGATGTAAAAGTCATAGATTTTAAGAGGACATAGATATAAATTCTGTATTGGGAAATGCTTATCTGAATGAATGGAAATGAATCATGTATATAGGTAGTTACAGCAGAGAGTTCTATTTTAATCAATGTCTCTGGTTACAGTAACGGGTCATTATCTTTCAGTAGCATTTCCTTATATTCCTTAGCATGGAGACTCATGAAGCACTGGGTTCATACTTTTTTTTTATAGAAACCTCTTATTTCCATGATGGATTACCATCATTTTTCTATCTCATAATTAATTACATAATTATGTCAGTTGTTTGATTCTTGTATCCATATAAATAAGACAGTTTGATGTATTGAGGTAAAAGTAGAAACATCAAAAACTTTGAAAGGGCCGTGATTTATATTAGAAGCAGCTTGAATACTTAACCTCTTTCCTGTAGTCTTGGCCCGTGAACATGGAGACAATTAATAGACCTGCACATGCAGTTACTGAGCCTGAACCAGGTCAATTACCTGTGTGGGCTGCAAACCATCAGTCAGGCTGTGGCCTCCGCAGGTCACTAGCCTATTCTCAAAACAAGCAGCGTAATTTATGCCGTTGTTTAGCGTAAAAAACAATCATTGGAGCCGTTTCGATGCAGTCATTATTGCCGGCATCAGCATAGAACTGTCAATATCAGATTGGAAGTATCTGACAAAAGATGAAAGGTGAGGGAGAATGAGAGGGAAAAAACAGTTGTCATGGCAACGACCTCTAACTAAGGTCACTGGGTAACTTGGTTTATATGGATAAACAAGCGTAGAAATGCGCCCAGTCTTACATATTCTGGTATAATCAATTGTCTGCTTCCAGCTCTCGTCTTATTCTAGAGCTACATTGCTAATACATCAGCTGCAGAGGAAAAAGAGAGGGATAGAAAAGAGCAGGCATTAGTTGTGGGACTTGGGGAGGAATACAGCTTGTTTCACTCACTGTCATGTCTCAGAGGCGTTCATTCTACACACTCATTCATAAAACACTAGTTACAGTTGTAGTTGATGTATGTATAGGGGGCTTTAATTTGTTTGTATTTATATTCATCTATCAATGAAGCTTCCCTCTGCCATAGAAGTTGTTTTACCTCTTGTATGTACATACAAGTTCTTGTTCAATTGATGAGAGAAAATATGAGAAACTCTGCAAAAAGGAAAAAAAATATTTACAAGGTATGTTTTGGTTTTCGCAGCTATTTTGCATATGGTCAAGTATTAAACATTTTTTTGTCCTAATTATAAAAATCTATAGAACCCCTTATTTGTGTTATTTAGTTATATATCTCCTTGCTATTCGGAATTGAAATATTCAAAAAAAGAAAATTTGTTAAGTTCTATAATAATATGACATGAGAGAAGATAGAGCCGAGGTCATATTCAAGGTTTTCTATTATTAAGGTCTGAATTGAATACATATATGCTATTTTCAGTCATATCCATCCATATGAATCAACCAACTTGCAAAGTGCATCTGACAAATCACCACGCTCTGCTTGTCCCAAGCTATGCTCTCTATCTGCTGATTATTCAGGCAGCTTAGTGCCCACTGAATTCTATCAATAGAACAAAATTCCATTGTTCAAAGGGCTGTTTTTATGCGATACCAATTCATCGTCAACCATGTGATCATGATGAAATGAATGCTGTTGTATTGTATGTGTGCAATTATTTCAGCAAGAGGAAATAAAAATAGATTCTGTAGCATCTTCATGGCAATCCTTTTCTATAACCCTGCCACCGGTACATTTAGCTCTAGACATTGCTGCATATTATGGGGAGTATGGATACATACCTGTACCTCACTTGCTGTATATAGTTATCAACCAACCATACCTATGAATATTTGATGTGCATGGTTACATGATATGTACCTACAATGTCAGTGCTAAGCGCAGTTATCATTTCTATAAACTGGAATGTGGATACATAATATATACATTCAACAATACATGTGGCATACATGTGTACGGTAGTTACAGATATATTGATTAATGTTCAGGTTGATTTTATTGTTGTACAGTAATATTATGTTGTGTAATTTTAAATATAGAAAGTGGAAAGAGAATACTCATGTGCATAAATCTATGTCATATTTTGAGTTATCATAACTCAATATTTCATCTTAGATATACATGATATTTGGGTATATGTTGAGGAGGCACACGTTTCATGCTGTAAGAGAGTGGATAACCCACTTCCATCTGACGTCTTTAAACATCAACATATGTTGATTTCACTCAGAACATTTGTACATTTCAAATGTGAATGGAAAGATGTTTTGTACAGCCACATGGTTGTACCTGTGTTCTTTAAAGTACCATCACTGTCTTCATATGCCACCAACCCATTCATACTTGTTCCTCCAAATACTGGATATTTCATAGCTCTCTTATCAAGGTATTATTTTGGAAAATATTTGAAGGAGTTCTAAATGTTTATCAGAAAACAACTTAAAATAGATCTAAATTTGGGTTTTTTATTTGCAAGCTATGTACATGTATCATATCTCCAGGTCAGCACTCTCAAGGGGAGTTCTTGACATTGCTATTTCAAAGGATGCATTTTAAGTGACTTAGCATTTGTTTCTGTCATTTTTCCTCATGGTCTAGTGGCAGTCTATGTTATCTTGATGTGGATCTCACTGGCTCGGTAGCAGCCCGCTAGGTTCATCTAGGGGAAGCTCGTGATTATGACTTGAAGTTTGCTCATAGCAACTCATTATAAAAAGGGGCACACCTCTAAGGAGTAATGTATTGGTGGAAAAAGGAAACTGTGCATTTATTCAAGACTGTGCTATCAACTTAGATTTATCCTAAGATTACTTAGACACAATGCCTGGATGATTCTTATTGACAAAACAAATTGTCATGGTTTCCTTAATAAATGCTGTGACAGCTCAGTGTCAACATTAGTTATATCAACTCCTTAGGCTCTAATATGTTAATCAAGGGGCATTTTTTTTTTGGGGGGGGGGGGGGAGCGTAATGTTGATAGCAGATATTCTAGGAGTAGGAGGTTGCATCCTCTTCCTAGGGCTGCTAAGATTGCCAGTCACGTCCTCTTCAATGTAACCTGTGTTTGAGGTCAGCAGACAGGTAGTTACCCTGAAGGCCAGTGCATTGATTAAAAATGCCTATGCATGGAGAACAAGAACCACAAACCACAACCGTGTTGTAGGGAGCATTTTTAATCAGGCCAAGAGAAAAACAAATCTCAACTCATTTTTTACCGGGCTTAAACAATAAAGGTAGCATGAGCATTAACATGCAAGTTTCTAGCCCTGCTGGCCTAATGAAAGTTTCTGCCATTATGGGGTCAACAGATAAAGCTGAGTTACTCTTGACTTCAGTCGCATCATTGAGGTTATATACAAGGGATCCTAAGAATTTCCAGCTACACTGGCAAGGAATTTTATTAGATTCTCATCATTTCTGTTAAAATTACTGATCACAATCACCTATATCTATCTGGATCAAACCCCTCTCTATATTACATGGGGCTGAAGGTTTGAGCATTGATTGAGAGGGTGGTGTTTGTCTGAGGCTGAGTTGCCTGAGCTCCTCCCCTCCCCCTCCTCCACATTAGTTGATGATTGTGAGCAAAGCGCGTATTGATTACAAGGCACACATCACATGGAAGGCCCACAGATTCCAACGCCTCAGTTCCCAGCAAACTACACTAATCCAAACCGGCCTTGTCATTTTCCCGAGCTGCAGCCCCATCAAAGGAACTCTTGTCTGTGAGGATGGAAGTAGCGCTCGGATCATCTGGGTACATTTCTAATCCCTCTCATCATCTCCTGAAACCATTGCCCCGCACGCTGGCCCCGCACCACCAGCCTTAAGTAACCACAAGCTTCTATCAAGCCTTTCATTATAACAAGTGTAGTAGTACTGAGAGCTCCTAGCTCCCGTCCTGGTGTTCCCAGCCTCCCTGCCAGGAGCTGATAAAAAGGGGTACTGAAGGCAATTAAACTTCGCTAGGCTCCTTGAAGAGCTGTACTGAAATCAAGGGCATTTCATGTATTATATTCTTTCTCAGAACTGAACAAAAAAAAACTTCAGTGTTTTATTTAAAAAAAGGATAATAGAACAGTTTTCAGAAATTATTTGAAGGGCTTATTTCCTTCCTTTATTATGATGTTTTTGAGAAAATTTCATGCTACATGTATTTATACAATTGAGTTATGCAGCACCAAATATGCCTGTGCAAATAATGAGGACACTACATGCAGGGTGTACAAGTATCAGTCTACCTCAATGTGAGGTAGATGTTATTGATTGTGGAGCTAGTATCTAAATGAGTCAGTAGGAGTTAGTCAGGTAGAATTAGTTGTTTCTGGCAGGTGTCTGAATGGATTAGCAGACGGACTAGGAGTGTTTTGTGAAGGCAGGAAATGGCGAAGTATTGGACTGTACCTGAAGGGCATTTAGCTTAATCAGCCCGCTGCTGCCAATAAAGGCGAACAATTTTGGTTTAATCATTCACTGAAAAGTATATTTGTGAAGGTTTTACAATGAGATTAATCAAAATACCTTGGCTTCCAAAATTTAACTGATTTATGCTTAACGACTATATTATTTTCAAACGTTTCATAGATATATTAACCCCTTAGATCTGTCCCTGAAGGTAAGTAATGTACTAGCTGTAATAGGGTGTGTCAATATTATTCTGGTGTTTGCAAATATCTCCACAAACAAGTTACATTGCGTATTTACTTTTTAGCCACTATAAATAATTATATCACATCAGCGCAGCAAAGAGATGCACAAGGAACATTCGTCTTCTTTTTCCAAAGAACAGTTTTTCTTGTCATGTGCAATAATTGAGACACCTGTCCACTGGCTAAAAAGTGTGTTGTTTTTGTCATCAATATCCCATAGTGTATATATATCTAATGATATTGCTTGGTTTAAAACAAAGACTACTGATATTATGTAAATGAATTGTCTCATTTTCTGCCAAGACAAGTACCCTTCGATGTTGTAGAATGATGCAATAAATAGTGAGCATCCTAGACAACCACCATCAAAAGCAATTTGTAGTTGTTATGAAGGCGTTTTATCGTCCTTTTAGAGGCCCCTGTAGGCTCAAAAATTTCCTGCTAACCTTACCTAGCCTGCTGTGGCAATGTCCTCTATGCATGATGCAAGCTCATCCATACACAGAGTAGACAGTTTTGTTCCCGGTAACCGGTACAGCTGTGCCTTAACTCACGCTTGATCTGTTTTAACAGGACAGAGACCGAGTAGATGCATTTTTTCAAGGACAAGTAACCACTCCTAGTGTACCTAATGCTCCTAGCTACCTCATACATGTTTCCCCCTCCTTCAACGACTTATCTTCATCTACATGGATTGAGATGAACTCCTGTAACCATTCATGGACATTTTCAAAATGCCTGCGGAGTTTCACATTTTTTCTAAAAGAATAAAAAAGAATTCAAATAATATTTGAAAATGATAACTTTTTAGAACTGAACCCACCTTATACTATAACTATAGTTAATTTATAAGTTATAAAGCACCCATACAACTTAATAAAGAAAGTCTCTTAGTTCATTCAACTCACTTTGGTCTTAGTAGTAAGCAGGTTTTATGCTATGCCAGTAAAAGAAGGTAATGATAAGCTGTGAGAGGAAGCGGATTTGAGGAAGTAAGTAGCATGGCTCCTGTAGACCATAATTCCTCGCTGCTGACAGGAGACCCTCCCTTTAAGAGTTTGTTTGCGCAACCCATGTGACATCATTGAAAAAAGGCATCTCCTCTGCCATCATCCTACTTATAGGTACACATCTACCCTTAAAAAAGAAGAGGGAGTTTGAAGTCTAGAAAGTGGCGGTTTGTCTAATTCCCTACTGGAAGTCACATCTGTATCTGCACTGGGTTGGTGGATGATTGAAATAGCCTGTTTACTGTGTGTTGTCTCAACCCATAGTCGTTGAATGGTTTTTCATGAAGTGGCGAAGGAAGGCAGACATGTATGACACTTGTTTTTCTGTTGGTGGTGTTTGACGTATTGTGCTGTTTGTGAGTGCTGGTTTAGGGGGAGCCATGTGTGGAAGATGTGTGTGTCTCCACCAAGTGGTGAGGTGAATGTACTCAGATCAGTCATCCCTTATTAACCATTGCTTCCCTGCAGCAACACAAGAAGCTCAATAATCTAACTGGCCTGCCCCGATGGCCGTGTGGTCTAAGGCATTGCCACTGACTGCTGGGGGTCTCTCACCATTGTCCGGGTTTGAATCCCTACCAGGGCATGTGAGAAAGTTGCCAGTGATTTGGTGTTAGGCGGTGGTTTTCGCCGGGTCCTCTTGTTTCCTCCACCAGTTACAACTGGCTATACTCATGACATATATGCAATATGGCAGAAAAAGTGATGAAAAATTGAAATTACAAATTCCACATCAGATCAGCTTTCATTGTATCTTGATTGGTTAAGGTCCTTATTTCTGGTATGAAGAGGTATTCTGTATTTCCGCCTGTAAAGAGTTTTTGGAACCATCTGAGTTCCATCAAAATTTGCCACAGCCTATGACTGATTACCTAAGGATTTTGGGGGGTGAATGTATTAAAATTATTAGTTGTCATTTTTGCAAAAAAGGAAATCCATGATATAGTTTTTTTTTCAAAGTAGTTATATTCAGTAGACTATATATTTTGATAAAAACCTGAAATCCCTTCCGCTGCTTTGCCGTATGCTGGGTATGCTTAAGATGTAATCCCTGGGGCCTTGACATGATAAGGTGTTAGTTTTTTAACATGCACCTGCCTCGTAAATTTAAAGCCTGCCCTTCCCTCACTGGTGATAGAGCAGTGTGGTAGGGGGGGGGGGGGGGGATCAAAAGCGTATCATAGGTTAGCACAGCCGCTGGGTGCCCTTTATGTTTGGATCAGCAGGCTTCAAGCCCTGGTTTGATGAGAGAATAAGCACCAGTCTGCGCTTACATCTTGTAGACATTAGATGGCCACACAAGAACCATAAAAAGTGTTATGGCCCTGCGTGGATGTAGTTGGACTGTAATGACATTGATTGGCTGGTCTATAAGGGTGATAGGAACAGAGGGACACACACCCACACAAACTGTAGCAGAGGCTTCTTTATACTACATCCATGCATTTTCCATGGAAAACCATTGAATCTTATAATTCACAAGGGGTTCACAGCGAGTCAGTATTTCTGGGAAGAACTTAGCACTTAACATAATTAATGTGTAATATTCAACTACTAAACAACAGCATTCGCATAAAAAATATGAATCAACAAATTGATGTTTAGCATATATTAAAGGTAACAGGTGGTGCTTTGTTATAACAGTCATCCGAAGCTGGCATTTATGGTGGAAAAACAGAGACAGGCTAACAGAATATATATCTGTCAATGACAAATACATCGCATATTTATTGCAGTTATTTATAGTGTTTTTATTATGTCATGAGTATTGCAGATCAAACTGATCTGAGTCAGTCGCAAAAACCACATACAAAGCGCACATAAGCTGTATTTGAGTTTGACATTTATTCAAAGCAGATATTTCATTTGTTGCCTATTCAAGTGTCATCTTACCCCTTTAGAGATATCTGTTCGTTTTTACAAGAATAACCACCTTCATTTCCAACTATTTGCCCTTGCGTCTTACTAACTGGATACTCATGGCCGTAAATGGCTACCATCTTCGACATCATCCTGATCTTGCAGTTAAAACACCCAGGGGCGTCAAAGATGGCTGGGTTTTATATTCCCTCATATCAATAGGTTGACTGGCGTTCCATGTTTTATAGGGAGAGCTTCCAAGAGATGTTCCAGTTGGCTTGGGCTGTAAAACATAATGTCTTTTGGTAGAGCAGTTTTATCACTTGTTTATCATAGTATAAGCTGTTTTCACCGTAGGCAGGCCGGCTCCTTGGAAGGGCTAGTTTAGTGTTATGGTTTATGGCAGCCTCACTAGCTGTTCCCTGGCAATGGATGCGTGGTGTAACAGCATGGCAGGTCAAAGGTATCTCAATCATTCCCAATATCGATGTGGCTTGAAATGTGATTGAAGTGTTTTGCACAGCTTTGCAATTTGTCCTCTGATTGAAGATAAGGTTTGTATTGTGTTTTCTCCTGACAACATCTGGTTTATCTCCACCCATATAAAACAGATGGGATTATAAATCCTCATATTATGTGTTTTATTTTTATCATTATATTGTTCATATCATTAAGCATACCAAAACTACACCTTTGATTTGATTATTAACTCAAATATCCCCATACTAGTATTAAGTATGTGTCAAATGTTAAGCCAGTTACAGTTGTAAGTCAGTCTTAGATTCCCAGGCAGATTAATACAATTCTTTGGGGAACCTGGTTTTGTGTATGCGGTTCCAATAGACTATTTTATAGAGATAACTATATTCCTAGTTTGAGGAAATAAGATAAATGTGAATTACGGTATGTCTTTATTTGCTTAAAAATGTTAAATGAAAATAGTGGGACACATTTAGGTGGTAGATGTGTGGTAGACACACACACACACACACACACACACACACACACACACACACACACACACACACACACACACACACACACACACACACACACACACACACACACACACATATATTTGTACATACATACATACATACCCACACACACACACACACACACACATATATATATATATATATATATATATATATATATATATATATATATATATATTTATATACATATATATACATATATGCCGAACGTTACAGTTTATGACATTCCACTTGCCAGACAGGTTTTTTTACTATAAACCTGCTAGTCAGTGATCTTTCAGGCTGTCACTCGTTTGGGTACATTACTCAATGAGCAATAGTTTTGTTGTTTCCACTGCATTCATCATCTTGGTCACCCTTGCCCTTGAACTAAATGAACTTCTAGTGGTTTTAGGTTTGTGAATCAGGGCAGATCCATCCTTTTTGCTAGGTGACAGTCATAAATGGCATTATTGATTCATATCCTCCAGGTATGGAGGTTATCCAGTGAAAATAGTTCCCTCCGACACCCTATCCCCACCTCTCTGATTGTGAACACATGCAGAGTATGCTCAAAATCAACCCTGTGACGTTTACACTGCTTTATGGGCGGCAGCAGGGCATGGGGCATTTCAGGGGAACTGGAAGTGGGTTGTCTTCCTCCTCTGAGGCCCAGGTCAGGCTGACCCACTCAGTTACAGTAAACCAGGACATCCTAACCAAATATTACAAAGTTTCTTCCTTGATGATCAGTTACCCTTGGATAAGGGCTACTCAAAACCTACTGTAGGGGGTTGTTTACAAGCTGGAAGTTTTCTGAAAAAGGCATCACTTAGAGAGAAAAACATCTTACCATTTGTGAAAATATGTCCTGTTGTGATAACTTATTATTATTAATATTATTATTATTATTATTATTATTATTATTACTATTATTATTATTATTATTATTATTGTTATTATCATCATTATCATCATCATCATTATTATTATTAATATCATCATCATCAATATATCAACACATACATGATAAAGATTTCAAGTAATATTGCCATATCTTTGTTGGTCGTTGTATTTTAGCATTCATCATGAGGTGTACACCATCAGAAATAAGTCCAATTATAATCTGGTTTGGTTTCATAAGTTTACACAACCATCAGCACCATTGCTATAATCAAAATAGAAGTTCTGTACACAATTATATGATCAACACATTTTATCGATCTATAAATATGAATGGTACATCAGTAAGTAACTCAAAAACACATACAAAAATATCAGGCATTGCTGTCCTGCATACATAGCTCTAAGTTTATGAGCCATAGAAGTGCAGCATATGTGTAAAGTATAGGTTTATGACAGTGCTGATGTGTTATCCTTCAAGGAGTGGATAGTGTTTCTGTGCAGTGAAAGTTGAACCTTCTTGCCATATTGAGATGAGTGTCAGATCCCCTGTTACTCTGTTGTGGGTATGGCACACAGTTGACCGTTTCCTGCTACTGTGTTGGGGGGTATGAACAAACAACACTTATCCGGATCATAATGATGATTTTCCAGGAACTCCTGATTTGGACCACCCACATATGATAGTTCGGTTTAATCAGGAATTGTCTCTGTCTACTGAGTCTCTGTGACAGGAATGTATCAAACAGGAAACAGATCTGCTACTGAAATACAATCACATACAGCTCTATGAATATGAATCACCCTTGTCTTGTAAATTTGAAGTAGATGATAATGATATGATTATGTCAGGCTGAGAGTGTTGATGGCTTTATTCTGAGAAGTGCCACTACAAGGCCATTGCATTCATGGAACAGTGGTCATGTGTTTTTCATTGGGAAACTAGAATAATCAGAGAGGTACACTACCTGAGTTATTTATATCTCAGGAATAAAGGACTATAAAGGCTATCATTTACCCCATTATTGGACTTTGTATTTTATTATTTGCTGCGTGTTGTGATATTTAACTCATCCATGCTTGTTAGCTGTAAAATGTTTTCTGGATATGTTTTATATGAAAATAATTCAATAATGCTATAAGACATATTCTGTTTATGTAGACATCTTTTTTCAGGAATCTCCAATCCCTTACACTGCCCCCTTTTACAATTAATCATCTTGGTGTATATATATGTGGCTGGTGTTGGCGTATCAATATTATCATTGGTACCATAGGAAACTGTGTAGCCAGTGAGAAAACATCCAACACTATTTTGGTCTTAGACACTAGTGGAGTGCCGGCCAAGCAACTTCCTGTTCAAATTGATATTTGAATCATCAGTTGTATTTTTTGGAAAAGCAGTCCCCCACTTCTTAACCCACTCATCCCATTTATGCTGGAGATCTCCTTGACAAGTGTTGTGCGATTTTATGACACTTTTGCAAATAACTCATTAATCCAGCATTAGTTTACAAAGTATTTGATTCTTATTTAAATATTTTTGTATACGCTTTTACTATGGAAATATTCACAAAATATTGATGCCTTTTTCAGGTGCCACAGGCAATAAAATTGATGGGATGCTTTCATTGCTGCCTCTATTTTTTCTCTGCATTAGAAACATGCCTATAGTAAATATGCATCAGTTCTGGAGTTCCCCAGTGGGAGGATTACCACAATGTGAGTAATAGGTGTTACTTATATCACACACAGTCTCTGGCCCCAGCTCCGACCTGCCAAAGAAACAGAGATAAGCTGAGTTATTAGGGGGTAGGAGGATTCTCCTAGCTGCTTCTGGGTATATACTTCTGTGATATCTATATAGGTCTCTCTCCTTCCTAGAAATCCCAAATCTAAACCATGTTCTTCTAACCAAGGTTAGTATAACCTTCCAAGCTTTCAGACTCTGGTTCTGTTAGAAAATGTGTCAAGTTGTAGTACCATGGGTACAGGGTGGGCTATCCTGTGGGCCACTGAGGTCTTAGATGAAAGATTACAAAAGGTACCGTTTCATACCACCGGGTCAGCCATGCCTCAGGACGTGTGAAGGATTTGTATAAGGGTCTAGGTGGTTATGCAGATACTGTAAGATCCTATGACAATTGATACTAGGGGTGTCATAGTTATCCAACAAGTCGGCGGAGTTGCATTTTGTTTGATGTGATTTTTGTATGGAAAGAATCCGAGTAAAAATGGTCATTAAACACTAGAGCCACCGATCATATACATTTCAAAGTAAGCAAGGAAGCGACATACCTATCATTGTGCAAGTCAGCAGTTAAGTTCAATGGAGCTTATATACTCAGGGCTCAACAGTACCTGGCCGACCCAGGTAGTCAGGGGGTGGGGCAAGTTTAGGGCTTGTTCAGCTTGCCTGGAATGCTGTTTTTTCATGATTGAATGAAATCAAATCCTTATTACTGGTATCTTTTTAACCCATTAATGCTTAAGAGTTTATCCAGAAATTGCTGTCCGTCCCTTCTCTATTTGACAATAACTTAGTAATTGGGAATGATTACACAAAATATTTGAAGGAGTGCTGTTGGTAATGTTCTGAATAACATTCCTTCAAATAATCTCCTAGCTATGCAATTGCCTATACTAGATTTCATCAAAACTGTTAGGCTGCTGTGGGCCATGTGATAACTGATGCTTAGAAGTTGAATGGCCAGACTATCTCTAGATTCTGGCATGTACCTGCCCATTGAGGCTCTTTTGTAATAATAGTAAATAATAATAATAATAATAATAATAATAATAATAATAATAATAATAATAATATTGTCATTTGATATTGTGCCCTTTCCATATGAACATGCTCAAAGGCGCATTTCTTTCCATTGTCAATGGATAGATTTTGGTATCCATATAGTTATTTAGTTTTACACTATACAGGTATACTGAATAGGAATGAGTTAAAGACAGTTAACAACTTAATCTCATCACCTAAACACCCTCTGTACTAAGATAGTTAAAAGTGCTGATGCTTTTGAGGCCTGGGTGATAGACTTATCCAATGCTCAGTTTCAGAATGAAGAATATGTAAGTCCACCTTTGGGAATAGACCTACATGTAAACACAGGCATAAACTCTGTGTTAAACGTCACATTAAAGCAATGAGTCCCCATCGTAAAACACCACCTCAGCCATAAAACTTATGTACTACTCCCTGTGGGTAATAAGCACTTAGCAGCTGATGTAGGTGTCACTGTAAATTTCCTCTGGGCGCACTGGGTACTAGGTAGGGTGTACATGTATATCAAGCAGGTGCTGGCCTCTGACAGACAGGGTACCTACCGAAAGAGGGAAAGTGAGCGGGTTAGGTTAGATCATGAAAAATAGAATAGCTCCTCTGACTCATCCAGAAAGTTGTTATCTATGTGTGTTTTTTAATGAAGCATGCCTTCTCTTTATGTTTAGGCAGTAGGCCTTCTCTTTATGTTTAGGCAGTAGTTCCTAATGGTTATTAAAGATGATATAAGGCGTGGTCCCCTCATGAGCTACAAGTGCACTGACCTGGCCTTGGGCTTGCCATCTATGGAGCACTAGAAAAGATAAATTAGGGTTAACTCCTCTGTCATGTTGCATGCGTTTGTCAGTTGTTAATAGACATAAGATAGAAATGTTTGGCCACTGGCCGTGTTACCTGACACCCCTGCTGAATGCTGCTGATCATGGTCTCAGACAGCACAGCATCTATTTGGGTGTCATTTGGGCACACATACCCTCATAAATCACAACAAAACACCCCTCAAAAAATCGCCTTGTGAGGGACTTCCTAAAAATGTAAATTATGGACAGTTGTTCAGTCAGTATTGTTAAGAATGTTAAGATATGATTAACAGCAGCTGAAGATTCAAGCTGAAGGCGAGTGATGAGACTGATAGTGGGGAGTGACAGGTGGGGGGTTGTGGAGGGGGGGGGGTGGGGGGCTCTGGAGGGAGGGGGGAGGGGCGGTAGGATGAGAGGTCAGGTCATGAGGGGGTGATCAGAGGAGAGAGTGATATGCTCTCTTCCTCCCCCAGGTACAGCAACTGACAATTAGGGCTTGTTTTATTAGATATGATCATGCATGAAATGGCAGGGCATTGCTTGGCACGGTGAGACGGGCGGGACAGGGGGAAGTCAAGGTGCCCTTGCCCCGCTAAGCAACAGACAGAAGAAGGGATGTGTGGTATGTGGAGCAGACAATTTTCTTCGCTAGATGATAGATTGGAATATCATGTTAAATCTGTGTTGTTGTTTCTTTTAGAGTTTTAAGCATAACAGGTGATTTGTAAAACTTCTATGTAATGTGGTGCCTTTAAATATAGCGGCATCTGTGTTGCTGTCAAACACAATGCATGATTTCACAATTATTAAAAGGAAAGTTGGCTATTGTTTTTGATTGCATTCCTATTATACATATTTTTACAAATATTTGTTTGTGACCAAAATAGTCAGGCATTTTGGACATTGTGGGATGAATATTATATGAGCGCTGGTTTGTTTTTATGCTTCAAAAGTATGTATTATAGTTGTTTGACAGATTGTGAAGCCCTGTGTCATAATAGTGACTTGTGATATGACCCTATGCACAGGTACTATTCTGCCTGGGCATCCAAGCTGAAGGGGATGACACTTGCATTGTGTGGATGGGGACTCACCAGGGATGCTTAAATCAACATTATATAAGCAACACGGTTTAACTCATTAATCACTTATGAATCTGTCACGACCTGAGAAATACATGCATATCCAAGTGCAGGTAGACTATGCTTAGGAGCTATGCCTTGGTCATCTTAAGCCTTACCTGGTGAGAAGACTGAACCTGAGCCCCTGGCTAGAACATTAAGAGGAGAGGTCGTCTTTTTTGTCATGTGTAGGGCTGAAGTTTTTTTATGTAAATAATTCAGTTCCAGTTTAGGTAAATAGGAATCTTGGTAAAATGGCTTCAAATGATACAACATTTTTACAATATTCTTAACAGTGCTGTCTGTCTTCCAGGGTCCTAATCTAGGTAAATATAGCACTGTCAGCTTCAAAGATTTCGCTAATACACCGCAAGCTGCCTTGGTTCTGAGATGTCTACGTAGCAGTTCCGTCAATAATATACCGTCAAGCAGTACGGTATAACAGATCTAAAATGATGCATTACTTTCATTCCATTCAATAGCGGTTGTCATACCCAATGCAGAATCTTTTGTTAAACATGAAATATGCAACAAGAACCCATTAGCTTATGCGCAACAAACATAATACACTTTGCTTACTGCTATCAATTTTGATTTTTGTGATCATCAATTTTTCTATATCTGTCACCTGTATGGACATTCTATAAAGGAGTAGCCATCTCTAGTGGTTTTAAGAGATGCTATGAATTATTGATATGAATGGTGAAAGGGGAAACCAGCACCATGGATTATGCACATACAATTTGTGTCTCATTTGTCTTTGTGGAAAAGAGTCTTGGGATGATCTTCCGGATGACCTACCACGGAATGCAGGAAGCCTAGGCAACCGCTGCTGCAGCAGCATGATGTGCTGCAGAAACACACAGTCTTTTAGAGGAATTCAAATACAGACTTGCCCAGAATCCATGATGTTTTTATGCTACGTCGTAGTACATACTTGCGCAACTCTGAAGCCATCAATGACTTGCAGGGCTCAAAGCAAAGAAGTTATTTCTTTATTGACTGTTTAAAATACATACAAAAGGTGCAATTATTGCAGCAAAATATCAAAAGGCATAATATAAACAATATTCCAAACAGAAAAGCTCATATTTCATGCCAGTAACCAAGATCATCTAACATGGTTGATGAAAGAAAGGAGAACATCATTTTTCTTTCCACGATGAAGTTAAGTACAGGCAGAGGTTTGACAGCGTACAATAAATAGTCGGTTGCTGAGTAAAAAAAGGGAATATATATATATATGTATATATATATATATATATATATGTTCCAAACAATACTGTTCCCTTAGACTATAAAGAAAAAAAAGCATTTAACACATTTGAATTTGTGAAGAATTTTGGTTGAAAAATGATGAACCTTATGTTATTTTGACAGTATGAACCTTATGTTATTTTAAAAGCAAGGAAGGTTTTGTTTGACATTTCATTGCAAGCACGTACAAAAAATGTTGAAAAAGTGAAAAGCGTTAACTAGTTGTGTCTTTGCTTGACACATGTAGCCTAGGATATCTAGGAATTCCTAGGAAATTCTAGGTTCTCAGCACCATTAAGCGAAGGTGGGGCCTGTACTTGGAGCTACCAGTAATCCATACAATTGGAATTGAAATAAAAGTCTCCATGGATGGAGGTTTATTTCAACCCCTGTGATCAGGTTGGTGTTTCTTAAGCTAAGAGGCAGTGCAGGGTTCGAAATTAAGATTTTATCCAGGGAGCCCAATTGCATCTCCTAAAACTACCTAGAGATGTTTTGTATAGAAACAAGTACATCTTTGGGCTCCCTGCAGAAATTTGAGGGAGCTGCAGTAGTATTCAAGGATGCTCTTGACTCCCGGCACCCCTTAATTTCGAGCCCTGCAGTATATGGGGAGCAATAGGGCACTGCAGTGCCAAATGTTTTGAATTATCCAGTCTGCCAGCCCGCTGCTGTGTTGTTCAGGAAATGAATTTCAACCGGTTATGCCTAGCCCGAGGGATTCCGCAGTGAATGCTGCATTCAAAACCAAGCAAGCCTGGTAGAATATAATACTGAAATATCTCTGAAGAAAGAATAAACACTTGGCTTGGCTGTCCTGTTTTTAAAGTGGCCTAGTGCCATGGACTATATTTGATTTTTTTTTATTTTTAAGATAGGCAGGTGTTGTTAAGGCCTGAAAGAGGTGTTTTTTCATGCCCCTGCTTCTCCCAGATCCTCTATTGATATCATTTGGTTTTGAAAGGACCATTTTGGGAAGATTTCATATGGAATAGATTGGTTTACTAGTGTCAGATGAATAGACCTTACCTGACCCTTAGTACTTATAGTACCATTGACTATCCTTAGAGGTATGCCTTACCTCTGTTCTTCATGATTTTTCCATCTAGCTTTCGTTTCGATTGATATATTATCAGCTATTTTCTGCAAAATATCAGCCACTATCAACAAATGAAAATCGTAATTATTAAAAAGTGGCCTATAATTGCGAGAAATTACGGTAATACATTGTTAGGCATGGCCCTTATATGTCCACCTAGTGAGATAAAGATAAACAAACATGACCATCTTGGTCACGTGCTGCCTGGTAAGAATATAAGACTGAAAGAGACAAAATGAGTGATCGCAAAGATTCTCGTCTACATCCCTGACTTTTGGCCCCCTGGTGGCTGTGGCAAGCCTTCCAGCTCGGCACCTTTCCTGGGTGAGATACTAAGTTGATGGGAACTCTGGGAATGAATGACCAAAGGGCTCACAGTCCAGTCCTTGCCCTGCTGGGGAGGCAAGCCCTTCATAGACATATTTGTCCCTGTTTAGCCTGTGGTGGAGAGAAACCTTGACCCTGCTGGCCAGTCCATCCTGGGCTTATCTCCTCCGTCGGTCGTTGTCCGAATGTCCAGTTGTCCAGTTCTCATGATGCCTGGGCCGAGCCTCTCACGCTGCTGCCCTCCAGCGTCATCTATTTCAGGTCAGGGGGAAACATTCTTCAAGATGGCACATATGCCACTCACAATTACCCCAACAGCAAAACGAAGCCTTACTACTTCCAGCATGGGCGTGCTCAGCCAAATTCCTTGAATTCATCAAGAGCATCACCAATTCACAATTTGTTATTCTATTCATTCAGTATTCTCATTGATTCACCATGACCTAAATTTAAATTGTCAGTGACAAGTAAGATCCATTTTCATAGATATAGATGCTATTTAGTGTTTTGTTCATATTGATAGAATGAAAAAATATGATCAGATACTTATGCATTCTATATTTAAAGATGATTTCATGTGTATGCACTCACCTAGAGGGCTATCTGGGTTAGAACTATGATATAATATATCACTGTAGTAATACTTGTGCTCATAAACTCTTATTATTGTGCAGCTTTACCCCTTTTAAAAAGTCAGTAAGTGAGGTTAATGTTTAATATAAAAGCGTTTTTATGTAATCTGCTTCTGGTGCGATGAAACCCACTTTGAACTCAATTTAGTACCGTTACAAGTTGAACATTTGTGTGGTTAACCTATGTACACTGTGTTTAGCTTTATGAGGAAGTACATTTCTCCTCACACCTGGTGCTAATCACTGTCCTTGGGGTTAACAAGGAGTAGTTGTTCCTGTGGGTACTGGTAGCCTGAGGGACACACACCCACCCACCCTGGCTGCTGGACAAGCTCAGATAAGATAGCTGCTGTGCCATACCCTGGCTCTGCTGCCCTGCACACCGCTCTAATGAGCCCATCCTATCTAATAGGCCTATTATGGGAGATATAGCTCAATTAACCTGCTTCTTTTCGACTTGGGTGTCAAGGGTAGTTGTTAAGTGATTTATGATCTGTTGTGGACTCTGTTGTTGTGAAATTCAGTGGTGTCTTCATAAAAAGTCAACTTCTGACCTCGGGGTCAACTGACTGCTGGTCCGAAGAAGGTTTCATAAATCCCCTTAAGATAAGGAAAATAAAATAATAAGGAAATCTATAAGCTTCTTAAGAATGTAATGGCCTTGAAACTAGTTGATTTATTTTAGATGAGTGAAACCATACACCTGTGATGTCAGAAGTTATGTCATGATATATTTGGGGAAAGTGAGGGCTTAAATTATGAAGCTGTTGATTGCCTCTCAAAGTGCTGATAAGCTAGTGTATACATGTACTTCAGTTTCACCTTCGAACAGTATGGACGTACAGGGTGTTTTATCAAATATCTATTAATAATGAGAATGAATAATAGTACTAATTAATAATGGTGATACTTCAACATGGTCAAAGTATAACAAGTCCGTTTTCATGGCTTCGTTTCCTCACTTTCTCAATAAGAGCATTTATGAGAGCAGATAAGCGTATCCAAGACTAATGAAGGCTTCACTATGACAAGGTCACTCATTATATTTGATAAATTATGCTCAAAGAAAAAGTACTTTCTAGGAATGTTTCCACTTAATGTGGTGAATTTTGGATTGGCTAGTGTGTGAATGTATCACCATACACACCATGGGGGAGGGGGTGAGAGGAAGGGGGTTGAGGCCCATGCTCCAGGCTATGATTATTTACTGGTCAGAATATGATATAATAACAGCTGTGGAAAGAGGTCAGCAACCCCAGTTAAGTGCACAAGCAATCTCATTTTCATATTTCAAAAACACTTATTTGGTTCTTTTGGAAAGTCAACCCCAACCCTCCTTTTAAAAACCTGTTCATCTAAAAAATCGTTCGAAAAGGTGCAGACATTGAAGTGTCAAGATCTTGTTACTTGGTGCCCGAAGAGCCACCTGTTGTTGTAGTAATACCTTTATACCATCTTACCTCAACTGATGAAGTCATCCCATGGTAATCAGCAATAAAAATTGCACTAGTGGGACAAGACACCAACCTCCCGCTGTGTATGTCCATGTCCCCCTGGTAACCTCAGGAGGCCATTTAGGATGCACTGGGCGACCTCTGACCCCAGTTTCCCCCCTGGCCATTAACCGTATTACATCAGATTGCCTCCATCCTGCACAATCTGGGTGTTGACCCCCTTCCGCCATTCTGGAGGCACCACCACAATAACCAAGAGTCAGTGTCCTGTGGAAAGACACAGCCAAAAACAACCTGTATGTTATGACATCTTGTGGGCTTGTCACTCAAGGATTTAACCTGCTTTATCAGACTTACAGCTCATGATGTAAGTAGAGGTTACTTATAGCCTGTGATGTAATCTTGAAGGACTACACAACAACCATTATATAGGGCTGCTGTGGTGCTGGGACAGTGAGGCAGGGCACCCGGAGGGAGGTTGTTGTTATAAGGATGTTCTGCCCAAATGTGAGAATAGTTGTACTTCGAGTGTAATTTGTTTGGTGTAGGTATTGGAGGTAGGTTTATCAAAGCCCTTTTCCTCCTCTGTAGAGTTTGTCCTTTCAAAAGGGGGTTAGGATAGGAGTGTTCTGGTGTGGTTATTGTTTATGTGACTGATTGATGCAATAGGTAAACATATCGAAATGAACTATTTCACTGGAACCATTTTTCCTTCAATATCATAACATCTTTCTTTGAAAAACAAAAACAGTATTTGAGAGCTTCGAAGATCTCTGAAATTTCTGGCAGAATGGATTAATTATTAGGCTTAATTGAGCATTGCATTTTATTTATTGTTCGCTCACAATATGTTGATTTCATTAAGTCACTCAATCTCACATTTAATTTATCTATTTGAAATATTAGTTAAGCTTTATTAAAATTCTCTGGTGTTGAAATTATTAGATATGTAGATTGAAATAACCATTTATGCTCAGAAATCTTCCTGACAAATGTTGTCTGTATCAATGATAAATAAACTAATTCTAAAATTGCTTTCAAAAAATATTTGAAAGTTTTGGTAGTTTGGTTCTGACCAAAATTTATCTTTCATAAATTCTTGAAAGAGTCTGGGCGATTGTGGAGCTACATGCATTAATTGGCTTTACATTTCCTTAGCTTTCCTATAGCCGTTGATTTCATTATGCCACTGAGCAACAGGCTAGATGCGCTGTGATTGTGATACTGACTAGAACGAGGCCTCTGTGTTTGTATGCTCTGTTCCCATGCTTGCCTGCTGCCTACAGAGATTAGCTGCCTATTGATGGAGGTATTTAAGAGACTGTTGGGAATTCATTACTACAGCCCAGGGCAAACTTGCTCAGAGACTTGGTAAACATGTCATGCTCTGGTGCCATCTTTTGGACAAGATGTGAACTAGGTTGTAAGTTGATTTATGTATTGATCGTCTCCTAAGCCTATGAAATAAGCTTGGAGGATAACTTAAAGATTTGTGTACAACCTTCGGTTTCCACTATATGATATTTCACCTTTTCTACATCAGCTACTTAATATATTTTAGAGTATGTATGGCTATGGATAAACCAAAATACTAAAAGCAGAAGTAGATCAGAGATATAAAGACCTGACAATTTTGAGGGAAAATGATAATTTACTAATAAGATACTGGCTTAAGTAATTTCCAGGGTAGGTAGGGTTAAATTGCATAAAATTTATAGGACTTACGTACTGAAGTGGCATCAGAAACATATGTTATAGGTAGCTCGTTATAGTGGGCGGCAGAGGACATTTTTATTGGCACACACAGCTGTAAGTATTGTATAATTTCAGCATATTTGAGTTTCAATATTTGTTTTGCATTTGCTTTGATAATTCTCTATCAATCATGATTTTTTCCTTGTAGACTGTCCAGCTGTAACATATGAACATCTGTATCTATGCAGGCACTGAATAACTGATGACACCGAATGTCTGATAACTATGTGATTTTGTCTTAATATTTGTTTCCTGTTTTGTAGGACTGAGGGTTCCCCAGAGGAAAGCCATTGGGATCATATTGGCGGAGGACCCCCAAAGAAATCACATAGCAGGTAGGTCTTATTCACTTATAGATAGATAGATAGATAATCTTTATTTCAAGTCGGTGATAATTTTACTATGATCACTTAGTCAAGTGTATTCTTCTATTCTCTTTTATCTTGGTTAAAATAAAATCTAACGGGCTACCTTGCATCATACAGAGGATACCAGTGACTTATAACTCTAATCAACTCTCCCTGGTAATACTGAGATTTCTAGGAAGACTGATTTTTTCTCGTAGCGTTGGGACCACCAGACTTGGTTAATTATTGTTGACATATTGAAGCTGATAAATGTGTTCTAGCAAGCACCAATAGTGAACGCACTATATAGTCACCTCGAGTGTTAACAGAAAGACTGGGGAGGGAACACATCTTGATTTAGGTCTCTCATCAACTCGGGCTGGCACTACTTAAAGCACCACTTGTTTATCATCAGAATTAGAGGTAATTCATTCTTGAAAAAACACCAAGACAAAGATGTGGAAACAGTTTTGGAGACTGATGGAATTTAGAGAAGTGTTCATTCATTCACTTAGAAATGCACATTACATAAAATGTAAACTATTGGTGTCAATAAAGGAAGGACAAATGGCAGATGGAGCTTTCATGTTCCAGGAATTGGGGTGGATTTAAACGTTTGAGCTCTATGCATGTAGTCAGATTAAATGTTGCCATCTAAAGGATGTCTGTTGAACTATAACTTATGCACTGCAAATCCAGTCGGCAAGGGTGTATACAGGATTTAGATTCAAGGGGTTGATACTTGAATCTGTCTTGTATGTGATTATAAACACCCCTCCCTTTTTGAATCTATGCTTGTTGGGCCAACTCAGGAAAGGAAAGTCCATTTATTTGAGACTGGGTACGAAGTTCACATCTATACTAGGCTCCCAGTCCCCGAAAGTTAAACCAGTTTAGTTCAGTCATTGGTTAAGTATCAGCAAAAGTTGATAAACATAGTGTATCAACTTTTGGTATCAGTAAAGGCCTATTGTTGGTATGATATGGTCCTCCTATCTCTAGTGGTGTCAGTGTTTTCCAGTGACAAAAGCCGTGTTAGCATGAGAAACACATGACCATTTAAGGTACTAGCTGTTTGGTGAAAATATATGCAAACTACAGAGCTTTAACAGCCAAGAATCTATGCTAGTTCACACCTTGCTTAGCTCCTTCTCAGGCAATGTAAGGTTTCTAGGAAATCTCAACCACTGTAGAAATGTCCTATGGACATCACTGGCTGCTCTTCCTGTATGAGATAGGGAACAGGATATGAACCACCTGAGGGGCCTGCAGAAAAGCACCTTAAGTGCACTCAAGCCTCACTGCTGTGCGTCATCACAGGCATATCAATAGGGTGGCTGGATGCAAATGGAAATCCATCACTATGGTGAATTGCTCATCCAATGCAAAATAGAATGGAATTTAACATGAAAAATATGTACTGAAGTTGTTCCTTACATTGCCTACTGAACAAAATTTCTTCAATTATTTATAATATTTCACCCTTGCGATGACAATATGTGCCTTTTAATGAAAGCATATCAATACTTGGAGCATCAGAGAGTTGTGCATTGAACAGGATAGATAGAGGCCTGAAATCCCTTATGGCTAGATTTCTTCAATTACTTAAAACATTTCACCCTTGTGATGTCAATATGTGCATATCAGTACTTGGAGCATCTGAGAGTTGTGCATTGAACATGATGGAAAGAGGCCTGAAATCCCTTATGGCTAATGCATGCTTCCTTTGGTGGAGCAGGACTAAGAAACATTTTACTGTGAAGTAGCAATGCCCAGCTTCATGATTATAGCTCTCTGGCAACACAGAACATCGTCTCCTCTCGCTGAGCATCTTGCTATGTAATTATATTGCAAAGGCACCCTTTATACTGTCAACGTAGATTATGGTTTGGTTTGTTGATGCTGATCTAAAGGTTCTAAGTATGGGTTCTCCGTTGTACCTGAAAATTCTTAGCAATTTCAAACTTATGAAAATGAGACTATTCATGGGAGAGCATCAGAGCTACATTTATAAGGGAAGGAAGAGGCCTTTCTTTAACTCCTTGGTCTTCAGAACATGAAAAGGATTGTAGTAACTCTACTGAAATGACTGATTAGGAAAAACCCTTGCCAATATCTCTCTAGGTTTGTTCCTTAGCAGGCATTCCTGTTTTGTATTTCGGTATTATAAGTAACACGATTTTGATAATTAATCAGACTGCAGTACACTGTACACCCCATCCAAATGCCTCAACAAGTAAAAAAGATATAAGTAACAAAATTATGAATAATCATAGCACCCTTTTATTGAATTAGGCAAAGTCCCACCCATTGTGGATATATTTTGTACATAAAATTCCCCATACACATTACATATTTCTATAAAACTCCATTGTTAATACAGCCTGGGTGGAAGTATTGCATGAGCAAGAACATTCAAAGGAAGGGACTCCCTGTACCTCATGTTGATTCGAGCTGCAAAGGGCTGTTTTTCCTCTTAATGTTCTACTGGCACGACATTAGGTCATAAGATGCCTTGTCGATAATGAGGTGTTTCGCAATTGAATATATATAGCTACTCATTGGATGGTATCAATCATAGCCTAGCAAGCATGGTCTGTTGCTCCTTAAGTCAGCCATATCAATACCATTATCTACAATTGAATGAGGATTTTGAAAGTCATGCAAATGTTTACCTTTTTTTAAGGAGGTAACAAATAGATCTCTCACTAGCCTATATTGGTACATAGCTAACTGTACAATGTATATGATAGTTATCCAGTTATAAGCATCATCCTTATTATTTAAGCAATGTTTCCTCCTGGTTTCTGATGATGTTCATAGTATTCTGTTTCAATTATTACTCAAGGAAAAACTAATAAATAGTAAGATTGGCGTTAGCCATCCATACTTGCAGTAATGGTAATGAGATTTCAACTTACAAATTAGTTTTGAAATTCTACTATATTTTCTACTTAGGCCACACCAAGTTGATTGTTCGTCTTACATATTTTTTTGCTAAAAGATTCTTCGTCAGACTCCCAAAAAAACACAAAAAAAACAGACTTCCAGACTTTAAGCATTATTTCAACCATCCGTACATGCGTGGATGGTTATTTTCCATAGCCATATATAATAGATCATTAGATGTCCAATCAGATGGAAGAAATAGATCCAAGAAATTTGATAACATTAAATCCGCTTTCACGATACAGCCCATATCAATGTAAAATCGCTTTTAAATGAATGCTACAATGAATCGCTGTATAGGCTGCAGATCTTATAAAATCGCGGAGCGCAAGACATTATTTTACAAGGTTTTTATAGTTTACCTTCACATCATCCTCACAGTCACATGCTTTGCTCTGCCACAATGTCGGGCGGAAGTTATTGAAGCGAAGCACTGCATTGTGGGATCGATGATGTAATGCGAGATGGCAGTCCTGATCGCCAGCGCCTTTCACTGGCATCGGTTTGATCAGAAACTGCGCATCTCTCGGTGGACGGCAGACTGTGTTGCCCATCAAATTTGGCCAGTTTGTGTAAGTTTTATTTCAATTTTGGCATTATAATTTCGTCGCCGCTAAAAAAGATAAAAATAAAATCGTAATCCTGATTTTTTTCTTTCAAAAATGGCAATTTGAAGTCGCCGCTTCCGTAAGACGAACAATTAACTTGGTGTGGCCTTATCTGTAAGAATTATTTGATTCTTTGTAATTTTTAATAGGCCAATAGCTTATCATGTTGCTAACTCTCTTGTTTGTTTCACACGCAAATGCATAAGTCCCATAAGTTTTAAGAAGGAGTTGTTTACTTCCCCCAAAAGGGAACTGCAGGCTGGAAAAATGAAGTGAAATTTCATTGAAATGGAATTTTACTTTTTGGTCTTGATTGTTTCCCTAGGTACTGTGAGGTAACCTGTATTCTCTCTCACCTGGGTGTTGAGGGCTGCTGCGCTCCTCCTCCCTATGTATAATAACAGCACTAAGGAGGGTGCTTGGTTTATTGATTACCCCAGGCCCACACCTGCTGCTTCGCGTGCCGCCCGCAGATTAGGCCACCAAAGCCGTCCCCTGCCTCTTATGAAATACTGCACAGTTGGTAGCGATGCGCAATTTACCACACATTATAACTTGAAGTTGGTCTTTCTCTAGCTGTAAATGGCAGAGTTGGGACACGGAGAGGACATTACATTTGATCTATTGTCTCCAAAGAGTACACACTTCCTGTCCTTTTAATCTTTATGTGGTGGTGGCTGATTTTGCCAATACAAAATCATGCAAAAAAGCCAAAAAATGGATGAAATTCTGGCATAGGGAAAGTACTCCAATGAATACCAACATGACAGGGTTTAAATGGTTTTCAAAAATCATTGCGTCCTTGTGCTTTGGACGAAAGTAGCCTTAGCATGGGGGGGGGGGGGGGGGGGGGGTTAGTGAACTTGGGTGACTATGATCCTGTTGTTAGGGACATGATTAATCTATACCAGCTCCTGGCAGTTGTACATCAAGAGCAGGGATGATGCACTGCTGTGGATTAGAAAGTCACCAGAATGTGCTCATTCTCCACAGGGAACTGTTCATTTGGTGTTGATGGTTTTATGGTTGAAACTCAGGCTACCTTCATAATTATTCTTTCATTATATTGGTTCTATATTAGAGTAGAGTTTACAGAATTCCCACGGATATAGCGCAATTACTAATGAGTTTTTCAATCGCGTTTTGTAGTAATCATAATATTGTCTCTACGTGCATTCATTCATTAACTCGTTTTTTGGAGTGCCAGATGTTGATACAAGGCGATGAGTTTTTCTGTGGCATGACCGGTTCTTGACACCCTGCCTTATCTGTTTACTGATTGGCTTAGTGTCATCACTGGCCATTTTTCTGGAGGAACGGGGAGATATTTGAACTGTATGATATGGTGCGTAGTAATAGTGTGTAGTGTCATCCCATCAGGAGCAGTCACAGGGCAAGGCAGGATGGTGGGGGACTGCAATAAGATCTAATCAATAACACAAGCATTTTTTAAGGATTTGATATTTTCAAGACAGAGTTTGTTATTATTATTTTTTCGGTAGCATTTACTTAATTTACTTTATATGGATTGTGCACGACTGAAATGATGTCTAATTATCAGCTAAGGCATACAGATTAAGTATTCTCATAGCCTTTTCTTTTGTTTTCAGTACCATTTCCTTGTACATTTTGAATGTGGATGATTTTAGCGACATAGCAATGGCTTAAGTATTTGGTATTCTCAAGGCGGGTGTTTAGTATCACAAGTGTGACACTTAACCCTTCTACATTTTGCTATATAGCATTAGTTATTCAGTTTTTCTCTTAAAAATCCCACATGATATTAATAATCGGAAGTTTAGTCTGTTATTGTGTGAATATGATGCTGACTGATACTTGCCTACAATTCATCCCCAGAGGTGAAGTACTCATGTTTTTCTAGAGGTGTTTGGATGTGTTATCGATATTAGTTCGTCTTTG
This sequence comes from Maea johnstoni, assembly GCA_963942565.1. Lineage (NCBI taxonomy): Eukaryota > Metazoa > Annelida > Polychaeta > Spionida > Magelonidae > Maea > Maea johnstoni. The sequence continues at coordinate 46,734,487 of OZ012686.1, forward strand.
TGTGTGTTGTACTAATGAGCCACCAGTACAAAACATCTAGGAAGAAGTGGACCAATCTACCCATCATGTAGCCCGAGTATTTTGTTATTGACTATTGTTTTTTATTGGATGTGTTATTGATATAGGTATATCTTTGTGTGTGTTTTAGTAATGAGCCACCAGTGCCAAGCATCAAGGAGGAAGTGGACGACTCTCTGCCCGTCATGCAGCCCCAGATCCACAGCCAGCATGAGTCCCAGCATCACATCAGCATGTCCTCAGACTCACGCGGCGACAGACGGAAAAATTCAGGTAACTCAACAATACTTCCTTCTAATACTAATAGGTAAGGTGGCAAGCATAGGCCAGGACTCAGCAAAAAAAATGTTTTGTCTGTCATGGATCTTCTGACGAGTGGAACTAAAACAACCTTCTTGACTTGATATTAAGAGTTGAAGAAATGTCACACACATTGGAGGGGCGGGGCAAGTTTTCAGCCTGTTTTGCCCCAAAACCTGCCTTATGATATCTTCCTCTCTGTTTACTTATCTTAACTTGCAACATTGGTGCAAATGTTTAAATGTTCTTTTGTAGCATTACTTTCATAAGAATCGTAAGAGCGCTATATTCTTTTCAAAGGAAATTATGGACGTACAAATTCAGTTGCTTAATTAGGTCAAGTATCCAGCAATTCTTTACCAGGTATTGTCTCTCTTTTCAGGTGAAACCCTTGTCCGGCACTGTCAGATCTGTAATGATGTGGCTTCAGGTTTTCATTATGGAGTATGGTCCTGCGAAGGATGTAAGGCTTTTTTCAAGAGAAGTATTCAAGGTAAGGAAAATATCCACTTGCATACCAAAGCTACTATACAAACCTCTCAGAATGATTGAATGCTTTAAGTTCTTTAATATTCATGATAAATGGTACACTTGGAATGAAGTAAAGAAACATGGTCACTTGTGTATCTATTCCCTATCATATTGATAATATTTTGTCAGTCACATGGGGTACAGGGTTGTGGGACCTTATACTAGATTGTCAGAGTTGCTAGATATTCGACTACTTATTGTCAGGTTTCGAATCTCAATTTTATGTATGTAATTTGTTTTCATTTTACGAAAGCTTTATTTTAAAATGATGAATGAATTACTTTATCTATGGTTACATAGTAAGGTAGGTCTGTTAGGAAGTTGTGTTGGGAAAAGTGAAGTGTTCTTGACTATCTTTTCAATGTTTTCCTTGCTCTTTCTGACCCTATACTTCACAGATCTACACATACATACATATTTAGAACAGACACCTCTAATTATAATGATTTGAAACCATCAGAATTTTATTTGTATCAAACATTGCAGTTTATTTTGTTCATAGTTGTACTATTCCTCTGTCGCGAACCAGGGTGCACCTATCATGTTTTGTAAATTGTTGTTTGTTTGTTTGCTCAGCAGGTCCCGTAGACTATGTGTGTCCGGCCACTAACACGTGTACCATAGACAAACACAGGAGGAAGAGCTGCCAGGCCTGCCGCTTACGAAAATGCCTTGAGATGGGAATGACAAAAGGAGGTTAGTAACAGTTTTCTATCTTTACTTGTTTATTTTTTATTTACCTTTAGATGCGATAAATAAGTCCTTTAACTTCAAGGTGTGTTATGATAGTTCCTCTTACATGATGTTTTAGTTATATTTTAAGAAAAAAGTAATCTTAGAATACAGGGCTCGACGTTTAGGCTAGCCCCGTAGCCCCGGGCTAGTTATTGAGAATCAGGGCTAGTAAATTCTACCTGTGAGTAGCCCTGTGCGGCTAGATAGAATTAGAATATCAGTGCTTAAAAAAGTATGAAGCCCTCCTTTGTCTGTGCATACCTGGGTGATAATATAACTCAATTTACCACAATGCACTGTATACTTTTCATGTTATCAACAGAGGCTATGATATCAACAGAGGCTATGATATCAACAGAGGTCACTATTTGAAAAGAGTTGTCATAAATATCAGGGCAAGCAAAACTATTTCAGGGCTAGTAAAAGTTACGGTAATTAGCCCTGCTGGGCTTAAGAAGTTTTTTCTTAATGTTGAGCCCTGGAATATAATTTAAATTAAGGTTTTATAATTAGTTAACTAGTAGTAAAATATCAAATATGATTTAAATTATTGTTTTATTACTTAGTATCAACATATCACCCATTTTAGTAGAGAACTGCCTATATTACCTCTGCTCTTGTCTTATGTGTTTTCAATGTTTCATTGTGCCCCTTTGCTTTGCATTTTCCAGCAAGTAATAGAAAAGAGCGGGGCTCAGGAGGTCCAAGGGTCTTACAAAGGGGCAACCAAAAGAAAAAGATATCCCAGGAAAACCATATCAATTCTTCATCAGAGGAACACAGAAAGGAAGATGTAAAGGTAAATCAGACTTTTCTACTTATTACTCTTGAAGCAGCATTTGAAGCCTTGGTATATTTGCATTGGTCAACTGGCCCTTGTCTTTTTCATAACCTATCTGTGCCCATAGAACCCAAGAGCCGTCTGGGTATTTTGGTGGTATCACTCAAACAATGCATCTTTTGGGCGTAGTTTTTGATTTATGATTGATGTCTAAGTTAGTTTCAAAAGTATTGCTGCATCTAGATGACAGTTTGCAGTTCATTCATAAGCAAAGGGTTGATGGTATCTTGAGAATGAATGTATCAATATCTTTAAGGAAATAGCAAATACACTTGTGTTTATTACACCTGTAATATAGGCATCTGCACGCTATGTGATTTTGTAAAAGTGAATGTATTTTTATAACCTATGTTTTATTGTTTCAGGTGAAGAAGGAGAGGGTTATCACCGACCCTCTAGTGGCTGTGTTAGTGAAAGCTGACCCCCCAATAATCTGCAGCCAGCACAACACGGCCATCCCCGATTCCGACTTTCATATCATGTCGTCTCTAATGAAGCTCGCAGACAAGGAGCTTGTCTACATGATCAACTGGGCCAAACAAATACCAGGTGAGTGAATGGCAGCTGAGAGCTGCATCCCTGAGGCTGTCAGGGCCAACCAGAGAGAGGGCACGCAGGGAAAGATAAATGCTCTATACAGGTCCAGAGAGAGGGAGCTTCTCTAGGTACAGGGAGAGGGGGGTTCTTCTCTGAAGAAGACCAGGATCTGATTTATGAATTTCGTCTCATTCTATTCAATGGTGAACACCCTTAAAATTGAACCCCCTTCTCTGAAAATGTTCTCACCTATCCCATATTATAGATAAATGACCAACCATTTTTTGAAGAAATTGAAATCCATTCGTTATCCTAAGACCTATAATTTTATGACAATATGATCAAAATGTTGCCATTTCAGTACCTAGGACTACTAAGTCAGATGTTTTTAAAGACCCACATAATTATAGCATAGCATTATGCATCTCATTTGTAGAATCTTAATACGCTGTGATATGATATTTGATTAGTTGAAGATTATTCAACATTGCTAAGTGGGATAGAGTAAGCAAAAACATCATCTGTTGAACTTAGATTCTGAGTCAGTTTGGGAGTGTGGTTGATTTTTGTGTGTGTTATTTGCAGGTTACGTCCAGCTGTCGCTGAATGACCAGGTTCACCTCCTGGAGTCCAGCTGGCTAGAACTGCTCACCATCGGCTGTGCTCATAGGTCCATGAAATACAAGGGCGAGAAACTGGAGTTCGCTCCTGACCTGGTCCTGGATAAGTAAGTTGTCTCTCTCATTGTGTATCTTTCATCTCTAGAGGTCAATTATAGGAACAGATTTTTTAAGGGTTAAGGAGGAGTTTGTCCAGTCTTATACTTTCACTTATGATAATTATAACTTATATTTTATCTTACATTGCAACTGTATGTAGTTTGTAACTATCTGTCCATATTTGAAATACCCTTATTTTTTGCTACCTCTGAAATATATCTGGTAGATTGTTTTGCTCAGAAGCGGTTTATGAAATTGCAATCAGAAGGTGTATTTGAGGTGTGTTGTTTGCCAGCAATAAAACATGACCTGAGTCTTATATTTTTTGTTTTTGTTTCGTAGGAACCGCTGCCAGATTGCGGGAGTAGCAGAAGTGTGTGAGTTGGTCTCCGCAATTGCTCAGAGATTCTGTGAGTTAGGACTCACTCATGAGGAGTTTGTCATTTTAAAAGCAATGGCCTTGGTCAATGCTGGTAAGTACATTTACCACATGCTGGATTATGATGATGGTTCAGGTGTATTGCTGGTGTGAGCATCATTGTAGTTAACCAAAAGTTCTGACTTCTCTGGCAAAATCTTTCAAAGGAAAGTATCTTTTCAAACATTTGTTGGAGACATCTTAATCATAAAACAGCCGAAAACTCTAATTCAGTTATTCCGAATATGAATGCCTCATTGTAACGTTATTTCAAATTAGATGAACTCCTAGTTTCTTTGAGTCTAAAAAGCATAACTTCATTAAGATGTAGATGTTAAATGGTGATTTAGTTTTAGAATATGATATTAAGGTCATTTAGCGTCTTGAAGTATATTGACTCTCTTTTCTTTCCATTTTCAGAGGCCAAACCCTTAACTAGTATGGAGAAGATAATAGTAATGCAGCGCCAACTGATGGATGCACTGCATCATGTGGTATCAATTAAGTTCCCCTCGGACTCTGTGCGAATACAAGAGCTTCTCTTACTCATGCCTCACATCCGGCAGGTGAGCCTTCGCGGCATCGCCCACATGTTTGACTTCAAAAACGAGGCGGCGGTGCCTCTGTGTGACTTGTTACTGGAGATGCTGGACTCCCAGCAGGTGGTCATGCGGCACAATAAGGATGGACATCCCGAAGGCGCTGAAGACCAGCAATCGCCAGCACATGATAGCCCTCCACAGGCTCCCGAGCCCACATGAGGATAGCGGTGTCCTCATCAGTGTGATGTAGCCAATGGAATTTCATGAACAGTCTAGGCAGCTGCCTCTGTGTAAAGTCCCTCCATCTCGGAATTTGTGAATAGATTCTACTGTAGGAAGCACTCGGTCCCAGGCCTGCTTCACTGTATACATATAATCGGATCACTACAGGATAATAAGTACACATTCAACCTTTCTGCACATTTCAGTGAGCAGGCGTATGTGTGAACAGGTGATCATGGATTTTATGAGCCTGAATTGTACACAGCTACAGGGGGATTACATAGCCACCCTTCCTTCCATATACACCTCTCAAACTATGGACAGGGAGTCAGGATGACACAAGTGAGGCCAGTGACAGGGTTTTTGTCCTGTCACCATAGGAGGGTGAGAATGATGCGTTCATTCTGGATTGAAAGCTAACTATTTTATAGAGCGGTTCCTCCATGTTACCATTCAGCTGTCCTTGCTGGATATCAACCATTATGGAAATGTTTACTACAAAAGGTAAACAAAGAGGAAAATTCTTGAATGGGGATTCCTGTTATTCCCGTGAACGCTGTGGTAAAGAGTGACCTCTAGTGGAGGACTTTGGAACTTAAGACTCCCAAGGTAATATTACCAATGCGATGAAGAGGGTATTTGTAAAGTTATGAGTCATGCATCTTATTGTTCATAATTGGTCAGCGATTTTTGCTGTGTCTTATATGAGTAGTTAGTGGGATGAGGATTCCCACCATGAGCCTGGAGAGGTACTTGAAGAAACCAAATCGCAAGCAGGATATGCGACACTGACGCTTGCCGAGGAAACCAATGCTGGATTATCAGTGGCTAGGGATGGGGACTATCTGAAACGAAATGGAGCCCACACATTTTTTTCTTTTAGTTGGTTACCCTATTGGTGTCTGAAAATTCAAATTGTTACAAATTTTCTGACGTTTGATTAGCTATCATGACAAACAATACTGGTATTAATTTTTTCACGGTGTGCATATAATCAATGAGGTAATAGTCCCCATTTCTTCTAGTTATCCAAGGTCGTTTGGAAAGGGATTGGTTTGATTATATATAGGAAAGCTCAGTGTTTGAAGTCGCTGAATGTGATATACATACATTGCTCACAATTAATCTCGGTGGAATGGGAAGATGTGAGACATTTCAGTCACTGATTCACCATTCAGTATGAAGATATACATTTGTACATCAACCAGTTCATAAGCTCTGTATCCTGGTAGTCAAATTCATAACATTATATATCTTCCAAAAGGAAGTACTGGAAATATATGTAGGTTTTGTCAATTTAGAAAATGTATGCCACTTACAGTTTCATGTTTTTCAAAACAGAATCTTGTCTTTTCTTCTCCACTTTCTTGCCATTTCTTCCTAGGACTTCCAAATAGTGGTGTGGCGAGGGCTAATCATGTTAGAGATAGATATCATGAAACTTTTGGAATAGACTATGCATTTCATATTTGAGATTAAGTTTTTCAAATTTAGGTTAGGGCTCTAAGACTTGAAAGGTTTTTCTCACTAAAAGGTGAGTTTTCTAATCCTCTTAAAATTTCTCTCTTTTTGCTGCGGCCATGCATTGAATAGTAACCACATCTATTTGGTAACTTTTTACTGTAATTTAAGTCGAAACATTATTGCTAAGTAAAAATTCATATAGAAATTTATAAAACAAGAAGTTAAAGTGACCTCAGCAGCCTGTAACTGAAAGTTGAATGACTACCTTAGTCACCAGATAGAAACATGGATATGCATCATGGGTGAATGTTTTATGGGATCTTCTTTTGCTAGGAATAGTGTTGGAGAAGTGTGAATTTCCTAACATTGTTTCCTGTATAGCTTTATAACTGTTCACCTATTCATTTCGAAAGCGTCCTGGTAACCTCTAAATTGTGATCTGTATGCTGAGAAAAATTGACCAACTATTTGTAAATTTAGCAGTATTGGAATGAACAAGATTTATGTAAATGTTTCCATTGGAGGATAATGATAAGATGTTGCCCTAACTTTTTAGAATTTTAGTTTGATGGAATATAATTGAAAATTCTTAATGAAATATTATATGGGAGAAAGTTATTGTTAAATGATTTGCATATGATTGAGACCACCAGGAATCTAGAGGCATGAATAGGTTAACTCTATGACGGACAGATAGTAATGTCTGCCATTGGTGGGTTGGTGACTCACCAGTTCAGCACCACCGCTGGAATATTCTTATGTGCCATATTTATATTCATGTTAGACTAGTGTGAAGTCAGCGCAACTAGAACTGTTGATTGGATTAAGTGTAGTTCTTGCTGTATTAAGTCCTTTCTTCCCCTTCCTCCATAGTACCTGTGTGTAGGTATGGTGGTTTATGTTATGTAATGATTAAAGAGTAAGCCTGTGTTAGATATTGCTCATTACCTGTAACCTAGACTGATTGTTGTCTACTACTACTACTTCCGGTCATGTTCTAGGTTCAAATGTGCACTAATTTACTCAAAAGAGTAATACTGCTGAAGTGTTTGAAGTAACTTGAATTACAAATTATTTCTTATCAATAGTCTTTAACCATTTTATGATGTTGATTGATACTGAACTTAAGGAAATGAATTTCGTCCAATGACCATCCCAAAGTCATTGCTTTCACTTTTGAATTTAGTCTTGCCTAACGAAGATATCCTGTGTGGATATTTCGATAGTTTCGAAGTCAGAAGGTATATATATATATATATATATATATATATATATATATATATATATATATATATATATATATATATAAATATATGTATATATATGTATATATATAAATATATATATATAAATATATATATATATATGTATATATATGTATATATAGCTGTGTAATAAACAAATATGTTTGTCCTAAAGCATGTTTGAGCAATGACAATGCAGACTTACCATTTATTCACCTATCTTACAGTCATGTAATGGTTTGGACATGAAGGAAGGGGACATTAGAGTTAGCAGTTAAGTGCCTGCTAAGAATGTCAAGGCTGTATTATACATCTATGTTAAGTTCATACATTGCTAGCATTATGTGTTTTAATGAGCAGGGCAGTTCCTTATCTGTTCATCACTGGGTTGAAGGAGAACTGCTCTAATAAGGGACTATTGGGAGGGACATGTTGAAGCAGTTACTTATGATATCTGTTATTGTCGATTTTTGACAATTATATTCAGTGTTCATTTAAGAAAAGAGGAGCTATTTACCTATCTTGTACATGTTAGAATCAACCTTAGCAGTATCAACTGAGAACTTGGTTTGGTTGGTAAATTGGTTGAAAATGGTCAAAGAAAAAAAACTTGCTTTTGAGAAAGTTAGTGTTTTGATATGCAATGGGCATATCTAAATTTGATCACGTTATAGACAAAATGTAATCTCTATTATGAAATAAAAAGTTTATGCCTTGGATCTAGTGTGGACCCATATCTACTTGCTATATTACCGGTAAGATATGCCACCTCAGAGAGACTAATGATCAAAGACATTAAAGGGAGAGCATTTCGTCTTTCTAAGTTGACCACTGCCAGCAACATGTATTTGTCTGTAGTTTATGAACATTATTTATAGATCCTAGTACATGCTACTTAATGCTGCATAGCTTACAGCTAGCTTTTCCTTTAGAACTTCTCTCTCATAGTGCTCAGGTGAGTTGACAGGTACTCTTAAACCATTCATGCCTGGAGATCTACTTTACCAGTGTTGTCTGGACCTGCCATACTTTTGAAAATAACTGGAATAATGCATCAATTCCCAAATACTTTCAAGGAGTATTGTGGATAGTGTTAATGAATAATTCTTTTAAATATTTTCTAAATATTGCTTTTGTTAGAGAGGTATCACCAAAATTCCCCGGCGGCTATGACTGCTACAGGCATGAATGGGTTAAAGCTTGGTACCAGACTGCAGGGGGCACACGGTGTTAAGGTGGGTGTCTCTGAAAAGGGGGTATTTGTTTTCAGCACTGATCAGGGAAATATTGTATATTAACCATAGTTATATAAATGATGGTTCATTTGGTTCTTTGAATCCTCTTAACTACCTTTATCACCACACATCAAATGTATCTAAACTATTAGCTATGACTTCCTTCAGTGAATGAAATTAACAACATTTAAATATCTTTAAAAATTTCTCTCTAGAAAGCTGTGTGTGTTATCAGGTGAGAGCGCTGGCATGCTGCGGGTGTGGACAAGTTGGTTTTTTCTCTGCCATAGGGTCTAAACACAACTCCTCTGCTCAGGGGAGCCGACCTTTTAGCAACCACTAAGACTTCTATAGACATCCATGTTTCTATTGATATTATTGTTTTCTTGATTTGCTGGTTATTGAAATGAATGGTATGTATGTACCTTGATCCAAAAAAAGTGTTTAAAAATATTGTACAGAAGCTTTTGAACTGATTCCATGTTCCTGCTTTGTGATTAGCTATATATGTTATAAATGACCATTAGACTACAGGAATATGATGTTGTGAAATACTGAGAGGGTTGAAAATAAACACAAAATTTAGTGTAAAAATGAAAGAAGAAAAAAAATGACCTACAAATATTTGATCCAAGTGTACATGTTTTAACATAGTCGCAGTAGTCATTTACTATTTGATTCCGCTCACTGCTGTCCCTATTTGACTATTGACATTACTACAATTTTTGATTTCATTTTAGTGTTTTTCAATGACACCCTTAGTGAATACTGACCATTCCCATTTATGATGGTCTGTTTAAGTAGGCTAGCCGTATTTGGAAGATTTAGGAAATAAAGTAAATTTTGAGTTGCGACTTGCGAGACCTATGAACGCTGTGGGAATAAATTAGTTTTTATCCTGTAAGGACCTCAGTAGCAAATATATGGTTTAGAGACCATTTAGCACCCTATATAGCTGACTAGGTTTGCTTTGTGTTAGTACATCTGGTTGATGGTGAGTAGTGTACATCTCCTTGTAGCTGTGACTCGGGAGGAGACAGGATGGGAGGCGGATGGGCTGCATCCTCCAGCAAGACCTGCTCCAATTTGTACATAAAACCACTGTGCTCAAAGCACACAAAATCCCTGTATACATAAACATATCTATATTTTCCTACTTTGATTCCCGGGTTAACTTTTCCCTCAGGCTAGCTATAAGCTACGTCTGTTTATGAAACTAGTACATCATACTTGTTACACGCTGCTAGAAGAAACTGCACTGAATATGTTAACCCCTTTACATGGCTAGACACTCAAGTGCCCTGATAATATTGGCAATATCTTCAAAACCCAAGTTGAGTTTCCAAAAATATTTGAAGGAAGATTTTTTCTCAAATAAAAAAAAATATAAAAAGTTGCTTCAAAAACGGAAAAAATATATTCTTTAAAATATCTTTGAGATTCCTCCTGGTATTTATGATTGTGCCTATTGTGTCAGGGCCCTTGGGTAAACTGAAGCATTTCTATTTACAAATACATGTATTTCTTTAATAGATATATGTATTTCTGGATAGAGAAGATTTTTTATATCCTAGGTCTCTGTATGTCAAAATGTAGAGAAATACTGACATTTTATGATTAAGTCGGGAGTCTAATATGTGAACTTCTAGAATTGGTTTATTTAGGATGTGATGATGAACTTTGTCAGGAAGGCATGGCTTGTGAAGTATTTGTGAAGGCAGCCATTACAAATGGTTGTTAATTCTAGAGGGTTCTAAGGAGATATATTGCATTATTGTTAGGGAACACTCTGTGACACTTTTAGGATACCCTTTCACAAATATGGCCTCGGAGCTTGGTTATTTTGTAGCAGATTGAAAGTTGATCGCCAAAAGACTGCATATGTAAGCCTATTTATTCAGCAAGCTAACAGATTCATGTCTTTTTTCAAATCATGGTATGTGTATAATGAAATATTGATATTCACTTGAAAATCAAACAGCAATTGTTATGCTTTTTTCTTACATAGTACATTATTGTATCAATAATTTTTAACCATGAAAATGGTGTAGCTTCAATATACAGGCAACTCTGCTTAATCCAGACATGTGTAATCCTGATTTTCGTCTAAACCGGACAGATTGGAAGGTCCCGCTCACTTCCTATACATACAATTCCTATACGCATAATCTGGATTTTGCCTAATCCAGACAGAAATTTAGGGTCCACATCAGTCCGGATTAAGCAGAGTTGCCTGTATTTATGCTTAACCTTTTTTGAGCTATGACATGTAACTTTTTTGGAACTTTTCAAATTGAAAGGACTCTGAGAAGAATTTTGAACGTTCACATCATTATTCATCCTTCACACATTGACTTAAAATGAATTGTGAAAATTAAAGATGATAGCATGAGTTGAAGTTCTAGTTCGATATTCATCTGTCTTCAAAAAAGTTATCTTGCTTGAGAATGCAGTCCTTACTTATACCATTCTCACTTTCTACTAACTGGTTAGATATAGAGGCAGGCACATACTTTAATTGAGGTATATGGGTGAAATGTTGTCACTGCTACTATCCAAGTCAAGATGCAGGATCTCACTCAAAGCTATGGGTTCAATTTCAATCAAAATTAGGACAAGTGTCATATTAACAGCAGAAGTCAAACTTGTTATTTGCAGAGAGACTTGTCAGTTATGAGCCTGCAGACCCTGTGTGTATCTGCAGCTTTTCTTTCATCCTCAGCCTCTCAATGTACTACTAAAGGACCAAGCTCTCAGGCGTAGTTTTTAACCTGTACGTGCCAGTGTAGAGTCGGAGCAGTATATTGTATATTTTCTAGTAGGTGAACTCCGAGGCGATGACTCACTTTGCTGTGGTGTACATTTTGACCAAGCATAGCAGAGAAGGCTGTCTGTTATGCTCTTCAAGTTGTGTGTTAATAAATCAGGTGAGAAACTCACTAAGTTCTTGAGTCTGTTTTATCTTTTGATATTTATGTATTGACCCATTCCAGGCCCACCCCCCAGTATTGAACACTAGGCATCATTGTCCATCACAAATAAAAAAACAAAAAAAATATTTGAATGATTATTACCTTTCTCATTTTCAAGAACATTTTTTCTTCAAATGTTTCTGAAATATCGCCTTTATGTTCAACATATTTTATCTGTTATAGGCAGGGTCTTGGCACGGATGCCTTTCCAAGCAGCATTCACTAAATGTCTGCCCGTCCAGATTTAGCTACTCAGCTTCTTCAAATCCTTATCCCAACTACATTTAATGGCCTATCATGTCATAACGTGCAATTTACACTTCGGCAATGTCTTAGGAGATGGTTTGTAAGGAAAAGGTCTGCTTATTATTGCGAAAAAGAAATGTTAAAATCTTCTAAGAGAATTTTGCCTGTCCAAAAAGGAATTTTCCAGAAAACTGCCAGTCCAAAAGACCGGCTGGGCGGGTTCTGGCTAATGGCTACTTTGGGTTGCCAGGCAAAAATCATATTAGAATCTGAGCAATTGGGACCAGGATTACTCTGGTTGATATTATAAAATGGAGAAAGTAATGGCAAGGGTCATGCTTTGTATAGATGGGTTTGAACATGGCAGCAGGCTATACTGAGCGCTATTTCTATTAATACACAATTGACCTAATTTACCTACAATATTTCATTTTAGTATGACAAACAAACAAATTCATAAAGAAAGAGGTGCTGATGCTTTTTGACATGTGCAATGCAGACGCTGTTGACTACTCATATTTATGATATGGAGAGGATCCCTCCAAAAATATGGCGGAGTCTGCATACTACATGAACTAGGAGAGGACTGAGGTCATGGTGTTCTTACTGACTACAGCTAGACAAGATTGGAAGGAAAGGGGGTATACTACCAAATTATTTTCATAAGTATCAATGCATTCAGAAAACTTATTTTCAGGGGAAATTCTGAACTTAAACATAATATTGTTACGAGCCATTCAGAATGTCAGTTGAAATAGGACAAGATGTCAATCAACTAGGCAAATAAATAAGGAATAATCAAAATCAAAAGCCGGTCATTTATATCAAGTATGATACTTAATGTAGGAAGATCATTTTATTCTCCTGAATAAAGAACCGAGTAATCAGTGGCTTAATACAGACAATGAGATTCATTTCATGCAATGCCTTTCCTATTTAATGGCTTAAATCTTGCTAGATCAGCGCTGTTCTTGGTCTACACTTTACATACAACCTTACCATTTCTCATGGTCAACAGCTATGGTGTGGGATTACAAATCCCATATGGTGCAAAGATATTGATCTTTCATGAAATGAATTCTTGAATATTAGTTACCACAACTTACAAGCAGTTACTGGGTAAACTTCCGGTAACTCACAAGGTCATTGATATATTACTAAGTAATAAAACTGCTCTCTTAATATCATGAAAATATTTCATTTTAATATTTACAAATTTACATAGATAGTTATGAATAAATAGCAGTTCTTTCAATATATAAAAAGCATTTGTAAAAGGCAGTATACATAACATTTGGAAACATTGAGTATCTTCATGGCTCTTACACATTAGTCCTACAAGCTGAATTACAGAGAAAAGCACCAATTAATCTCTGCAACAATTTCTATAAACCTTTCATCAAACTTATACCTTTCATCAAACTCAACTCTTATCGCAAACTGTTGTAATCTGATGACTACAGGAATGGAAAATTAGATTAAAAAGAGTGATAAATCAAAATGGAATTGTGACAATTTCATGTCTAATGGCATATCATAACAATACATCTAAAATGCTCATTGTTCAAAAATCAACCAAAAATAGAAATATTATATCTATTGTCAACATAGCAAATCAGGAATGTATAAGTGTGTAATTCATATAATAGACATCAAGAACACCTCTAATAAGAGCGACCTTTCTGGAGACTTGAATGACATGAAATCTCCAATCCAGCCTGAAAGAAATCATGGATATTTCAATACATATTATCTTAACCATTTATTTCACATAGGTATTCATAATAGATCCAAGCAGTTTCAGTCAATAGATACACATGACAAATATGACCTGTGCAATGGCCTTCCACAACACACTAGACCAGCATTTACAAAGGCACACTCGGATGTTCACTTTGAAATAAATACAAACATACTTTTGTGTCATTCTAACTAAATATGAGTTGTACTTATGCGAGCACTCGCTCATCTGTACGTGAACTTCTTATCAATACTGGTTTTGTTTTACAATCCATTCCCCCTCATATAGCACCAGCAAGGCTGTACTCTTATATTATGGTAATATCCCTCTGATGAAATAACTTTTTGCAAAATGTCTGGAAGAGAAGTGTTTAGGGAAACCTAACCAATAAATGTCTTCATCAAACATTTTACAGATTCATGCTTTAAGTCATGTTACCTTCATTAATATTGTAGCATTTCAATGTAGCACACTTCTTAAGTAGAAATCAATAATTACAATTAAACATAAATTTAATCAAGCTCAGTATAGACATTGTTGAATCAATATTTTCTGCTTAAAATCTTTATCTACAGTGCACAGGTTTCAGACAAATTGTGCAAGGTTTTTTGGTATTTTGTAGATGAATTATAGTGGCCGAGTTTCCTAGGGCAGCCGAGATTTGCGAGAATTTACGGTATAGGTTGACCCTATATGCATTGGAAATCTGCAACAACAGTGTCTTCTCCAACATACATGGATCTAAGAATTCAATTACATAAGAACACAATCAAGTCAGTGTGGTAAATAAAATAGGAGCTTGATGAAAATGAATAGATGTTGATTAATTCAGGTCTTTAAGCCATTCAAATTAGGCATACTTACATAATAAATTACATAGTCTCAAACACTAAACTTGGTCATCATAGTGATGTTTTTTCGACAGTTCTTTCCATCCACATCTGAAACAAACACATGGTCTAATATTGAAGGTATAATGAAATATCATAAAGATAAGGTTAAATTTTGCAAAATATAAGGCTGAAAGACATTTTTTTCTATCAGGTTGAACCATCTCTCTTCAAATACCTCACAATCATTCCTCTATGAGATGAGCTCTGGTGAATGCTCTCAGACCATGTGTGCCCTCCAGGTGCAAATTGATTAAGCAACCATCTGTATATCCCATAACACCGTTCAGCTACCTACATACAAATCAAGGCCATACTTTTCTAAACCACTTTATCACAGTCATACCTGTTCAAAAAGTCCACTGCTTACAAGCAGTCTTTGAAGACAGGTGGTACCTGCATATAGTAAAATACAATGCACTTCCCATCTGGGGTGATTTTGGAAGTGTCTCTGTGTACAGGTTTGACACTTATTAAAGGAAGTGGAAATCCTAGTCATCAAGCTGTGTGAGCGCAGCCACGCCCCTGAGGACCCAGAAATCTGGCTTGTGATTGGACGGCAGGTCTATGGCAGTGACGAAGTTGGTGGAGTGTCCGGTGGAGGAGAGGGTGCCTGCTCTGGCAGAGGTGCGGTACAGCGGGCATTTATAGGTGTGTAGATCTGATGATGGTTGGGTGCCACCCTCCTCCGACTCAATTCCTGCTTGTGGAGATGGTGATGCACCAGGACTGCTGGCACTCTCACCTCCCTGGAAGAATGAGAGACAACTTTAGTGAGGCATAGATAACTTCATGAAAAGACAGTGGTGGTCTTATTAAGAATCTGCTTAGTCAACTTTTACATCTGTATTGACCAATGCTAATTTTAAAGAATCCATGGATAATCCGGCATTGCATCATGGTTATCATGCAAATTGATATTGAAGGATCTAAGTCTGTTTAAAACCATAATAACAAGATCATAATAACTTCATTTTTATCAAAATGAATGTTTTTCTCACTTCTTCAACAGGAAGGAATCACACATACCAGAAAAGAAACCTCTAACCTTTAAACCATATTTCAACATCTCACCCTTTCAGGGCCAGTCTTCAAAACAAAGTTATCACTACTATCTGTTATCATATGGTGGTGGAATCTGAGAATGAAATGCGGTCCACTGCCAGATGTAAGACATCAAAGGCAACGTTTATGACACACCTAAGGTTTCTTTTACAGCCCTGGTGAAATAATGATCTTTTCATCTTCAGGTCTGATGATTTCTCTGAGATTCTACACATAGCTGCTTTTAGGAGAAATTGAACGTAAGGGAGCATGGAGGTTCTTCGTTACCTTAATACAGTAAAGTAACCATATACTTTGGTAATTTTCAGTCATACTGTAAATCCTGTTAATTCACCAATGATTTTAATTTGCCGGTATTTACTGATCAGATGCTTGGTAAATTAAGATTCGGAAAATTCTGCATAGCTTCAGATCAGCAAAATTACAACATTCACAGGTCAACCAGATGCCTGTCCTGAACTCATTTTACAGGCCAACCCTCACCTGATTCAATAATAGAATCATTCATTCCTGCAGTGGGCAAAATCAAACAATTTGTGATACTTTTAATAAAAAATCATACCTTGGAGAATATTTAAAGTGTTGATCAGATCTAAACTAAAAATTCTGTTACAAATCTTATTTATTAATTCCCATGTCGTTGTCAAATGGATAATGGAAATGACACTTTGGAGGCAATTACTCCATGCATTAGTGGGTACCTACCATGACTGGTTGGAAGTGTATCTCTGGGAGATGGCAGAAGCGATGTCCGGGTAGAGAGTCCTCTAGAACCTGCTCCTGAGGACTCCATCTTGCACCATCTAGGTACAAACCAAACACCAGGACACCATCTAATGGTGATGCTCCGCCCTATGGGAAAAAAACAAATAACAGATGTAATAAGATTTCCAGTCAAAAAAATAGCACATAATCTGCTGCTGATGCTCCTTTTTTACTACCTATGGGCAAAATGAACATCATTTTACCATCTAGAAATTATCTTTTATGAACTCCAGGTAAAAAAAAGAAAGAAACTAATCTATGCTGAAAATTCTATTTAGAAAAAATACATGAAAATATTTTAAATACTTTGAAAGATTAATAAGCAGTTATATTTAGGAAAATTTACTATGTAACAGTTTAGATATTCAAATGTAATATTGTTTAAAATAATCATATGAAACCGTATTCCTCTGATTAAGTGCACAGACCCCATTAAATGAGCCCACCTCCCCTTTTTTCTGAAAAATGTTGGAAGGGACAAGCCAACATAAATTAGTTTTTGGCCTTCTAAACTTCCTCAACATCCCCCTGCAAATGTAAATGTTTCCTTACCTTTACATCTGGGACCGTCACAGACTGTATATTGATATTAATTTCACAGGTCTGTACCATATATTGCCAATACCCCTTCTAGCTACTTTTCTCCCAACCTTTTATCTGTACGTGCGCTTATTCGGAGAAATAAGGTATGCCTGAAACTCTTTCTTCTGTTTGAAATAATCATAAGATATGCCCTAAACACTTTTTTCCTGTTTAAAATAATCATAGGATATGCATGAAATGCTTTCTTTTGTGTAAAATATTCATAAGATATCATACCTGAAACGCTTTCCTCTTCACCTCTGCCTTGTGTTTTAAGTCGTTAAGTGTGTCATCTGTATCTTCTCTACCTGTAATCACCTCAAAGCTGAAGGTCAGGGAGTCGACTGACACGCCCATTTTACGGGCGTGGTTCTGAAGAACACCAGTCAGGAAACCTGTAAATAAACAAACGACAAACTAAGATAATGCAAATCGATGGACACGCCCATTTTACGGGCGTGGTTCTGAAATACACCAGTCAGGAAGCCTGCAAATAAACAAACAACAAACTAAGATAATGCAAAGTAAATTTTCTGTTTAGTTTGAATACATTTTTTTGCCATAGCATAGATTTTAAAACATAGTTGGCAAAAGAAGAAAACAATTTCATAATCTTAATTTTTCAACTACCTCTTCCTTGCCACTCCCTGTTTTACATGGCCACAGGGCACCTACATGTTTGCTGGAATCATACTTCTTTGAAAATAAGTGTATTTGTTAGTCTAAAAACTAGAAAGGTATGTTGTTAAGATGATAAAAGAAATTAAAGATCAATCTTAGTTGGTCATTAACTTGAATATTCTATTTCAAAATATCAAAACTAATTTCCCAATCAACAATAAGCATCTAACACTCAATATTTCAAAATCTGAAAAAGAATACTTTATTTCCCATGTCCAAGTTCCTAATACTGAACATTCTTAAGTTTAGTTGTACAAGAAGCATCTATCATGTAAAAGATACTATCCTGATGTAGGCCCAGCATCTGTCAAAATATTAAAGTTGAATTATGGGAATGTTGTGCAGTCCAGTATGAGAGAGATCAGAGCAGAGGGAGCAATAACAATATTTTTATTACAGTGATAACAAGCACAGCAACTGTTCTCTCATCTGGGATTCATAAATATCTGGAGAGCGGCCACTGATCATCCCATCTCCAGGTCACCCTGACCCAGCTGCTGCCGCTGCTGCTCCTGGTGCTCTCTATATAGTACCCACAGCAATCTGTCATCCTGGGATACCATCCCACCACCCTCCCTACTCCCACCTAATGCAGATGCTTTGACAATCATGATAGAGTTTCAGAAGTATCACCATCAACTCTGACCAGGTCACCATGTGTACCCCACTCACCGATGATTCACTCGCAGGAACTAGCAAGATTCAGGAGATATGTGCATAATCTGTATTACCAATCTTCAATGATGCATCATCGCCAATATCAAGATTTTCATCATCATCATCACCTTCACCATCATCATCACCATCATCATCATCATCATCATCATCATCATCATCATCATCATCATCATCATTATCATCATCATCATTCCCAACACATACTTCCATCCCATCACAACATCAGATTAAGTCTTCAAAATGTCTTTATAAGCTATTCAATTGACTTCCCTTTCTCATAATCGCAAACAGGCCTGTAAGTATGTGTATATAAATACATATAACACACACACACACACACACACACACACACACACACACACACACACACACACACATATATACAAACATACACACATATATATATATATATATATATATATATATATATATATATATATATATATATATATATATATATATATATATATATATATATATATATATATATATCCCTCCCACATTAATCTATCTAGCACTCTAATTTCATTTTGCAATCCCCTGTCACCCCAAATATCCCTTCAAAATAGGGATTGATCAAACCATCACAGTGTGTAATATCTTTGTAATTGATACTGATGTGAGAATGACTGTCTTGTTTTATGGCCTGATGTCCAGGGCTTCAATACAAGTCATGGTGACCGGATCTGGATCGAGCTGACATCCAAGTTATATAGGTGAGGAGGCGATAAAATACAGAAATGACTCTCTTGGGAACCCTACATTCACACCAATAACTGCCATTGCCAACCCTCTTGGCTATTCCATATATTTTACACACGATAAGCATAAAATGGCTAAAACATATGACAGGGAATTTATTGACTATCATTATTTTAGGGCCATTAAGAATCTAGCAAACTGAGGTAATAATGTCATCCATTGTATGTCAACTACCAATGCATTTACCAATCATTTTCTGGATGAGGCAGAATGAAATAAAGTGAATAAAGATTTGATTGCTTCAATCAAACATTATGTTGAATCAATTTGGAAAAAACTGAAAGATAGTACCGTAATTTTGTTTTTTTATCTCTTAATCCTGATATCTGGAAAATTCAAACTGGTGAAATCATTGATGATAGATAATCATGAAGATCAATAATTTTATTATTACCATTATAACTGATGATAAAGATACTATTCTTGATATTATTATTATTATTATTATTATTATTATTATTATTATTATTATTATTATTATTATTATTATTATTATCATTATATATATATATATATATATATATATATATATATATATATATATATATATATATATATATATATATATATATATATATATATATATACATATATACATATAAACACACATATATATATATATATATATATATATATATATATATATATATATATATATATATATATATATATATATATATATATATATATATATATATATATATATATACTTACATATCTTACATGTCTTGGTGAATTTTCAAGAAAATGTTGAACAACCATGATATCAACTGCAATTATGATGATAAAGCCAATAAAAGTATTGGGGGAAAATATTTTACTTTATTATCATCAGATATTGCGATATTTGACAGTTTTATTGCCTATTGTCCAGAGCTGAAAATGTCAAAGTAACCTGATCTAGATCAAAGTGACCACCAGGCCAACCTCTTTTTTATGTTTCTGTTTACCCTAAAATTATCCTAAAACTGCCATATTTCATCCACTGGACTATTTCATCTAAATATTAACCTCTTTGCCTGTTAGCCACACACAGCAAGAAATTCATTCATTATAATTCAATTGCATGTATATTCCAAAAGAAATAATTGATCTCATGAGGTAATAACCTGTCATACTATTGCATGTCAAACAACACTACATTAAACATTCACTTCCTGAGGAGCTGCAGAAAAGCAATAAAAATAACAAGAATTTGTAATGCTTATAAAGTAAACTATAGTAAGTCAGTTAATGCTGATCAGGTCTTTTTTTATGGTGAAATGAATTATTATAATATGATGACAATAATGATGATGATGATGATGATGATGATGATGATGATGATGATGTTGAAGATGATGATGACGTTGTAATTGTTGTTGATGGTGATGATGATGATGATGATGACAACGGTGGTGTATTGTATTGCATCTTTATTGACAGACACTTAAATGATGAAGGTCAAGGTGATGAAAAACAAAATAAACATACAAAATAACTTGGACCTACAAAAATATTATGGAATCAAGTACATCATTTGAATTATTACTCTATACAAACAGCTAGGGGCCTGCGCTGATGGCTGTGTGGTCTAAGGCATTACCACTGACTGCTAGCTGTCTCTCACCACTGCCTGGGGCATGAGAGAAAGTTGCCAGTGACTTGGGGTGAGGCTGTGGTATTAGCTAGGTACTTCAGTTTCCTCCACCCATTACAACTGACTAGTCACAACTTAGCCACAATATGGCAGAAAAAGTGAGGAAAAACCTGAGCAAATCCTCACATGAAGCACTTAGCAATGCTATTGCTTACCTTGTGGGAAGAAGAAGGCTGAGAGCCAGAAGCTTCTAGGTTGATCTTGTAGTTTAGGCTGTTCAGTGGTATCCTCTGCTGCCGCCGCCGCCGCAGCACCAGCTCTGTTGTAGTTCTGGAGAGACCTGAAGGCCTTCTCTGCCTTCTGCACAATAAGGTCTGCCCACTGGCTGAAGAACTCCACTCTCTGGATCAGGTCCTGCACCCACGAGCCCAGCGCCTTGCGCGACTCATAAGAATATTGCTGAAACATGCAATGAAAGACTAAGTTCATAGTTTGAAACATTTCATTCTCACTCCTTTCTGATCATTGATGTGATTTCATATGCCCATTTAGAGACCAGGTAGGTACATATGGCCAAAAGCCAAGCATTCCACACAACTCATTGAATTAAATATTAAGACAAGGATTTATCTTATGCACTGATTCCTAAAGTGCTTCATCTACCAATTGGTTAACCCTTTCGCTGCTGGTTGCTAATTTAGTCAACATGAAATGATGACAAAAAGCTGAGAAATTACTGAAACCATGGCAAATGAGCACTCATCAGAGAGTACTCAGCGAGAGCTTTCCAATCAATACCAACACAAGGTTGAGATGATTTTCATGATGTTTTGCTTTTTTGTGCATTGGATGAAAGTAACCTCAGCATCAGAGGGGTTAAAGATATGTTGCTTATAGATCAGGCCCCTCTGTGCCCTTATTTTTGTGCACCATGTAAAAACTGCCCTATACCTTTCACTGCGTGCATTAATAGGGCAAATTGAATTTGTCTCACTTTTTTGTGTATCTTTCAATGTACTATCAGACCTACCTTCCACTGTGCGGGTACCCTCTGCTTGAGTAGGGCAGTGTAGGCCTCCTCCAAACTCTCTGACATGACCACCTCCCCCTTGACGGCCAGCCGTAGGGCCTTGAGTGACTTATGGATGAGGTCCAGTAGACGGTCAAAGCGGTCCATCTCCTGACGGAGGACGGTCAGGAGGGCGGACTGGGTGACAGTGTTCATCTCGTCCAGGGCTGGTGTCTCCCGACCTGCTTCTTCTGGAGTGACAATAGTAAAGAACCGTCATAAACTTAGTGTTTACTTTTGGGAAAACTTATACTTAAACAACTGTCCTGGAACATGCCATTACATCTATATATAACATCAATATCTATAATTATGAAAAGGACAATTAGAGCTTTAATTTACCTAAATGTAAACTGACCTTTTAAATTGACTGTGACAGAATGAAATTTATAGCTATTATAGTTGTAGCTTTAAATAGTTAAGCTATTGACAAAGATCTCCACCAATAATGAATGCAGTATTTGATTCTCAAAAGTGAGAACTTCAATTGAAACCATCTATAATGTTTCCCATTTTCTGAAAAGAGTATGTTAATCATTGCAGAGCAATGTATCGGTCTTGAGAAGCATAATTTGTTACTGTTGTATAAGTTGTAGGATAAGTTGCTGGACAGAGACCCACCTCCCAGTTCTTTTCGCTTGTCTCTCCTGCTGGAGAGCCGCGTTAGCACCTGTGCCAGGGTGCTCTGGGGTGCTCTAGGGGTGACACCAGGGTCCCGGTCTTCAGGGTTCTCCTCCATGGCTTCAGGCAAATTCTTCATAATATCCACAGCTACATCCAGGATAATCTGGTCATTAGTTTTCTTAGAACTGAAAACAAGCAGTTATAGAATTATAGAATGAGACCAAAAAAATATTCCTTTTATAGTATTAATATTTGAGTGATATACTTTCAATGACGGCAAAGAATAAGTTGAAACGTACATCATTTTGTAAATCAAAAGCAGCAATTTCATATAAAAAAACAATCTGCAGTACATTATCATATATTTGCTTTGGATAGAAATTAGAATAAAAATGCATTTAAGAGGGAGGGGACTTCAAATTACCATCGTTCATGGCTGTGTGTTTGAGGCTTGAGCGATACTGTATTTAACCAAATAAGTCTATAAATATATGGTCTATACAGAGTCAAGGTTGTTTCATAAAGTAGAAAGAAGAAAAAGTTTAACTTACCCGATGAGACTGGTTGCCAGTCTAGGCTGTATGCTGATGATGCTATCAATAAGTTCCTTAGACTGATCCTCCAGGAAGGCTTTCTCAGCATTATCATTCATGCCAAAGATTTGTGGTGTGCTTATTGCAGGCAAGCTTTCTATGTATTTACGCACATCTGAGTAGGAAGAATCCTGGCTTGGAGGGTGATATACCTGAGGGTAGAGGGGGAGGAAAGGATTAATGTTCAGCACACTGTAAACTAGTTCCAAGTGCAATTATAAGGCCATAACTCACAACAAAGGGACATAATATATGCAAACCTGCAATTAGAACCTATGACTTTTTTCTAAATAACTTCAATCAGGAAATTAGAAGTAATTTCTTTTTTATAATAAATACTTACCTGCGATCATTGGAAGCTATCTCCAGGTCTAAAAATAGACCGTGGTTTGTGTGATCCCCGCTAGGGGCCGCACTGATACCGGTCGTGACGTCACTGTTGGCGCATGCGCCTTCATCCTCTTCTCATTTTTGGCGTTAAATACCATCATGGAAGAACGGATTCTAGGGGAGGATACAGAAGGGTGGGCAATGATCGCAGGTAAGTATTTATTATAAAAAAGAAATTACTTCTAATTTCCTGTTTTATATCTAAATTCTTACCTGCTCACATTGGAAGCAGAGTACCACCGCCAAGAAAAGCTGTGGAAGGATCAGTTCTATTTCCTAGAAGCTGTGCCAGCCGTGACCAGCACTGCTCTACTAAACCTGCCTTTTGTTGCAGGAAGATCTTTAAGATAGAACTGCGCAAAAGTTTGCGGCCGGCTCCAGGCTGCGGCATCCATAATAGCTTCAAATGGCACTCCGGCCATTGTAGCCCAAGTAGTTGCGACCCCTCTGGTGTCGTGGGCTCTAATGCCCATGCGTTGCCTCCGTTCCTTAGGAAGGTGCGAGAACGCCCCCGCTATGGCCTCTTTGACCCAACCAGCGACTGTACTCTTGGTAGCCTTAGTATAAGGCTCCCTTGACCGAATGAAAAGGGCTTTTTCATCTCCTCGCAAGGGCTTGGTTAATTCCAAGTACCATTTCAGGGCCCGGACAGGGCAATGTACTTTGTCGTCTGGCGAGAACTCCTTCAGGCTGAGGAGAAACACCTCACTAGGAGTAAACGAGACCGACTGGTTTTTGTCCAATAGGAGGGATGGGAGAAGACGGACTCCTCCATTTTCCCACCGCAGATGACATGCGTCTATCCTGCAGGAATGGACCCAGCTTCCTCGCCTGGCCGAAGCCAGCTGCAGTAGGAAAGCTGTCTTGACCGCCACCGACCTCAATGGTGCCGTGTGAATCGGCTCAAAGGGAGGGCCCGCTAGGTACTTGAGTACCGTCGGGAGATCCCAAGTCTCATTGAGCGTCCTTGGTCTGGCGGAAACCACAAACAGACCCTTAATAAGGGTCGACAAATCCGTGTTGGACGACACAGTTGTCCCATCCGGAAAACCTCTATGAATGGCTGCGATGGCAGATTTGTAACCTGCAATGGTTGACGGAGCTAAGGGCTTCCCCTTATACTTCACCGTCCGCAGGCCATTCAGGAATTCCGCGACTTCCGCTACAGAGGCCTCAGCGGGACCCACACCTCGCTCCACACACCATCGTCGGTAGTGGAGAAGACGGGAATCATAAAGCCGGCAAGTTGATTCTCGCCTGGCCCTGGCTGCCGTCTCTGCAACTCCCTGCGAAAAGCCTCGGTCAACGAAGGATTTGCGGACAGCGGCCATACAGCCAGTCTCATTCTGTCCGGTTTGGGGTAAAACATCCCCGTGACCGAGTTCTTCAGGAGGTTGTCCTTGGGTGTGATCACTCGCGGAAGGTCTGTCAGCATGCTGGTCAGCTGACGGAACCACGGCTGGCTGGGCCAGAACGGGGCTACTAGGAGGATCCGGGCTGACCACTGCAGCCTCAGTTTCCTCAATACCCTCGGGATGAGGTTGGTCGGCGGGTACGCGTACCCGTACAGACTCTCCCAATTCTGCGTCAGAGCGTTTATTCCGCTCGACGTCTGAGAGGGGCGCACTGAGAAGAACACTGGAAGTTTGTGGTTCTTCTCTGACGCGAAGAGATCCACATGGGGAGTCGGCCAATGCTCGAATATGAGCCGAACCACTGTCTTGTGGAGGGACCACTCCGTAGGGTGGTTGTGTTTCCCCCTGGACAGGGCGTCCGCCAGGACGTTCCTGACTCCCGATATGTGGTTGGCAACCAGGTAGATCCTGTGTTGCCTGCACCAGGCCCACAGGTCCAGTGCCAGGTAGCACAAGGTGGGGGATTGAGTTCCACCCTCCTTGTTGATGTAGGCCACTGTAGTGGTATTGTCCGTAAGGACATCCACAGCAGTGTCCCGTACCTGAGGCAGAAAATGCTGCAGAGTCAGCCATACTGCCTGCAGTTCGAGCCAGTTGATGTGGTGCTTGGCCCAAGCCCGCGGCCACTGACCTGAGATCACCCAGTCTCCTAGGTGACCTCCCCAGCCCTCCATTGAGGCATCCGTGACTATCGTCATAGTCGGATCTGGCCTGAGAAACGGCCGGCCCACCGTCAGGTTGGTCCGCGATGCCCACCACTCCAGCTCTCTGAGCGATTCGTGGTCGGGGTATATCCGGAGATATGGGCTGTCCGAGACTTGCGTCCACTGACTGTGGAGCATAAGTTGGATCAGACGAGTATGTGTCACCGCCATGGGGACTAACTCGCGCAGACTGGACAGATGTCCTAAGAGCTTCTGCCAAGTTTTCGCTGGCTGAGGGCTCCGTGCTAGGAGCGAGGATGCCAGTCGCGACGCTCTGATGACCCTCTTCTCGCTCGGGAAAACGAGCATATTGATGAGGTCGAGGGTCGATCCCAGGAATGCTGGGAACTGTGTGGGTATCAACTGGGACTTTCCTTCGTTTACGAGGAAGCCCAGTTTTGTCACCCAGAACAGTGTGAGGTCGCGTTGACGTTCCACAAGCGACCTTGACTGGTTCTTTAGAAGCCAGTCGTCTAGATACTGGTGCATGTCTACACCCTGTATCTTGAGGAACGCCTCGATGGTTCGCACAATCCTCGTGAACACCCGAGGTGCTGTTGAGAGCCCGAACGGGAGCACCAGGAATTCGTACGCCCTGCCATCGTAGGCAAAGCGGAGGAACCGTGTGTGTTCGGGAGCTACGGGGACGTGAAAGTAGGCGTCTCTTAAGTCTATAGAGACTGCCCACGTCTCTGACATTGAGGAGTCCCTCAAATGCTCGGAGGTCTTTAGCCTCTGCTGGTGGGCCTCTCCCAGGCAGTCCATCACAGTTCGTAGCGTCTCCATCCGAAAGGATAGGGGCTTTACGAATTTGTTGAACGCCTTTAAATTGAGAATCGGGCGCCAACCGCCCGACTCTTTGGCCACCAGAAAGATAGGGGAGTAAAACCCCGGTATGTCCGCGTGGAAGGGAATCTCCCTGATCGCCCGTTTCTCGAGCATGGACTCCAGGCCTCGTTCGAGGTCCTGACGTCGCGCCTGATTCCGAGGAATCGGGGTGCAGCGGGGCTCCTTTGTTCTTGGGGGGTTCCCCGTGAACTCTATCCTGTAGCCCTTGGTTACAGTCTGCAGTACAAACTGGTCCGACGTAATCAGGGGCCACAGGTGGGCGAACGCTCTTAATCGCCCCCCCACCGGACAAAGCTGATCATTCTGCATCAGCTTTGGGGGCTGGTTTTGGGGTGTTATAGGTGGAGTAAGCGTCTTTTTTGGCGCCTCCACCTCGACCCCTACCACGGCCTCTACCGGTACCTCTACCTCCACCGCCTTCGGACGAGGAGGAGTTCGAGCCTCCACCACCTTTTTTACCCTTCTTGTTGTACTTGCCGCCCGAGCCTCTGCCTTTTTTGAAGGGGATCCGAAAACGATCCCCCGATTGCTTCGAGGTCGAGGGCTGGTCACGGGCTAACTGAGCCTGTGACGCACTCAAGAGTTGGGTCTTGGTGGTCGACTCTACTGTTTGGGTCCATTGGCCCGCAAACATGAGACCCTTTGTCAGGGGAAGCTCTCTGAGACGCAGTCTGGCCATCGTGGGCACGACTTTCTTGTTCTCCGCCAGAGCTGCCGATAAGAATCGGATGCGACGGTCAAATCCCGCCTCCAACTTCTGGCGTGTGGAGATGCGTCCTATAGCTGCGGTTAAATAGTTGGCCAGAGACACGGCCCCGGCCAGTGTCTCGTCCACCATACATTCTGGCATAGGTGGTGGCGTCAACCCCGCGAGGAGAGCAGCGCGCTCTTTCTCTCTACTTACTATAGTCGCAGAAATGAACCCTTGAGTTCGCTGCAAATATATAGAGAGGCGCGCGAGGAGAGATGAAGTCGATTCGACTTGCTTTGCGAATCTCTCCGCCTCTTTGGTCACCGGATGTGGTCCTTTCGGTCCAAAGGGCTTCGCCGGATCCCAATCCAACTTGTAGGTGGATCGCATGTATTCTGTCACCTCGGCGTCCACTTCGAGGACCTTAAGCAAGGTTTCGTCCTCTTCGACAAGAGGGAAGAAACGCGCGAGGGTAGAATCCCCGAAGGACCCGGCCTCCTTCACCACCCGTCTGTCGTCGACAGTACACGCTATCTTAGAGACCCCGTCACGGGCCCATAGCGCTGGTGCCTCCACCGCACGTGAGGTCGGTGTGGCAAAGACACTGAACTCCGACTCCTCCGGGGGAGGAGAAGCGGATGGTGGTGAGGAGAACTTTAGCACCTTCGCAAGTGCATGGAGAACGGGCACGAACTCCAGAGGGCGAGAAAATTTAAAATCCTGCGCCTCCCAGGATTCGCGCCACGACCTAGTGAGGTCAGGGTGTGGTGGGATCGTGTGATCCCCACTCCCATCTCTAGGCGGACCCAGCCTTGCGTAGACCGACGTCACCGGAGCGGTGGACGTGGAGGCCGTCGCGGCTGTCTGAAGTGACGGAGGCACCTCAGGGGGAGCCACAGGTTCCGCAGGCTTGTCGGAAGCTGCGCCCAAGAGCTCTCGATCGAGCTCAGACCACGCCTCTACAGGCGGAAGACCACAGGGGTCGAAGACCTCCTCGACTTGATCATCGAAGTGATCGTCGTCTTCATCATCCGATTGGTCGGAGAACTGACCGGGAGACAAAGATGCCGGTGACGACCGGCCGGACCTCGTCCTGGTAGGCGAGGGAGAGGCCTCACGGCGGTGAGGTCTCTTGGACGGAGGAGGTGAGCACCTCGATGGAGATAAAGAGGGAGATCGCGGTCTCTTCTCAGAGGCAGCTGGTTTATCCAGCTTCTGAGAGATCGCCACAAGCGACTGAGTGATCGCCAAGATTGACTGTGTCATATCTGGCTGCTGAGGCGGAGGAGGAGGATTTGCCTCCTTCAGGGCCGCCACTAACGTCGCTATGTCGAACACCGGAGGTACATTCGGTGTCGGCTGTGGTTGTGGCTGATTAGCCAGAGTCAGGACTGGGGGGGGAAACAAGTCCTCTTCCACCAGGCCCTGACCCTGAGAACCTACACGCCCTGCCAGCTCAAACAACTTCTCCATGTTTTCTTGCTGGCCACAGGGAATGTGCTCCCCGTCAGAGTCCTCTCCGAACAGGTCCACATGGGGGTCACCCCCCAGTGGATCCGCTTCGAGTTCGGGGAACAAGGGGTCTCTCATCGGCGAGGCGACTCCCACCTGGGCTGCGTCATATGACTTCAAGGCAGCCTTTGTTGGAGTACGCCCAACCGATGGAGATACTGCTACTGCGGGAGATACCGCAGGTGCGGTGATCACCGCAGATGTAGCAGCAGCTGCCGAAGCAGTCCTCCGGGTGCTGCTCCTAGTAGTGGGGCCAGAAGACCCCTCTGAGGCACCACTCTTTGTGGCCCCCCCCTTTTTCCTGCTAGGAGCAGCAGTCCCGCGGGATTTCTTCGTTGGGGGTGACTCATCACGAAGACGAGTTGAAGGCATGGCCTTCCTTGGAGATCTCCTCCTGTGTTCAGGAGTGGGAGATTTTCCCGCAGATCTCTTCCCCGTAGATGCGGTAGAAGAGGCTGACACCGCGGTTGCGGAGGTCACCGCAGTTGCGGAGGTTACCGCAGTTACCGCGATTGCGGGATTTCCCGCATCTCCCGCATTTGCGGGATTTACCGCATCTCCCGCGATTGCGGTATTTACCGCACTTCCCGCAGCTGCGGGAGTTACCGCAGGTGCGGTACGTCGAGTCCTAGCTCGACCACGCTCTAATGGCAAACCTGAAGGTTTGTCAGAGCGCGGAGAACGAGAACGTTCTCTGCGTGCTTTAGTTTTGCGGGCCCGATAGGCCGCATCCCTCTCAGACCGTTGGATTCTCTTGGTCATCCAAGAATCGAATCCCACCCAGGTCTCCTCCGTCCAGGATTCGCACACAGTGCAGGTATGGTTCCTGTCACAACGGGTGTGCCGAGAGCAGCACCCGTGTGCGATCCAGGGTACGTCAGGAG
The DNA here is from genome assembly GCA_963942565.1 of Maea johnstoni. Taxonomy (NCBI): domain Eukaryota; kingdom Metazoa; phylum Annelida; class Polychaeta; order Spionida; family Magelonidae; genus Maea; species Maea johnstoni. The sequence continues at coordinate 46,763,985 of OZ012686.1, forward strand.
CAGGGCGAGTGGTGAAATTCGGGCAGGGCGAAGCCCCACACCGAATCTGAGAAGAAGGTCGTCCCGCCGCGGGACCGACGCTATACACGCTGGCCGACGACATCGTCGAAGGTCAGATGGAAACAAGACAAAATATACAGGGAAACACAGAGATACCGACAAGTTACCTGTCCCAGCGATGTATAATGGTCTCACTGTTATACTCGCTTGTACGTCTGTACTGTATGCTCGAGTTTATAGCATAAACGAGCGTAAACTTCCGAGAGCTTTCAAAAACCGATTGGCAGAGCAATGGCGCCCAAAAGAGAAGAGGATGAAGGCGCATGCGCCAACCGTGACGTCACGACCGGTATCAGTGCGGCCCCTAGCGGGGATCACACAAACCACGGTCTATTTTTAATTTTGGAGGCTACATTTAGTAGACCCTCCGCTATGATCATCGCAAGGATCTTCCATAGGGAGAGACTGCCAAATGAGAGCCTACCTTTTGGGTGACCAGAGCAAGCCCTGGAGATAGCTTCCAATGTGAGCAGGTAAGAATTTAGATATAAAAATCAATTATTTCCAAATCATAAAAAATAAAACTACACTGCACTGTCTAGGTTAAATAATCAAACCATAATCTTTGCTTTATTGCAAATTTTTACATTACTATTAACATTATAAAGTAATATTTTCAAATCAACCAGATAATGCCTCATTTTTTGGGAAGCAAGGAGAGTTAGTATTATAGGTTTGCCATAGCCGTTTTCAGTGCAAGAAAAGTATATTAAATGTAAAAGAAGTGCGATGCCATTTTTTCTGTTGGAAGTTTAACTACCAGAGGGAGCAGTTTCTTATATCATGAAAGTGGGATTAAAAGTTTGATCGCTATAGGTATTACTCTTTCAGATAATAACAATGTTGCTCAGCATTAATGCTCTATTCCTAACTTGAGTAAGATTGCCTCTGGCCACATGCCAACCATATGATTACAACACTGCCTGGAAAAAGGGTTTCTAATATTTATAAATAAATGCAATTATGAAAAAGCGACAATTAAGATTACTTTTTAATAAAACTAATAAATAAAACATTATTACCAACAATTAACCAGATCTGTGAAAGCCCAAACTAAAAAAAAAAAGCAACTTTACTTTTTTCCATATATTAAGGTACTCACCCCGTCCGGTGAGTAGTTGTAGCCCGGCTGGACTGCCTCAGGTGAGTAGTACTGTCTGAGGAGACTCTGAAGTATGCGTCTGTCCTTGTCGTCCGTCACCCTGCCACCAAACGTCACCTCTCCGGTCAGGTAGTTCAGAGCAGGCCACGGGACCTCCTCATGCTCTGATAACAGGTTGTTCAACATCAGCATTGACACCTGAAAAAACACAGCAAATTAGGGATATTACATGGTGCATAATAGCAGTTCTTCATATTGATGGGTAAAAGAGGAATGCATTGAAACTTCCACCTGCACTGGTTCCCATTTGCACTTTACACATGATAAAAAGTGTCCTACTTAACCTACAGGAAATTTAACACTGATCTGCAATGCCTTGCAGCTCTAAAGCAGTACTATATCAGCTACAGAGTTGCTCTAGTCCCATTTACACTAAATTGCCACTTTAGAGCTCCCTTGCGTGTTGCTGTACTGATGCTAAAACACTTTTGTAAACAACTAAGGAATTAAGTATAAATTAGAAAATATTTGAATGAGAGTTGTAAGAGGGTATCTTGTTAATATTTCTCCACCTTTTCAAATATGCTTTTGCTAAAAAGGAATGACCACAATTGTCAGGTCATCTTGGGGTGGTAGAGGCATGACTTTGTTATCTAGAGAGGCATTCCTATTGTTTTACCATAGTTCAATTGCTTACCTCCATATCAGAATCATTGAACTCATAAGATAGGTTCCATCCTAATGTGCCATATTTCTTCCTCTCATGCAGAACGGCATTGAAGAAGCAGAGGCCGAAGAGGAGAGGCTTCCATTCTGGCGAGGCCCCAGCGTCCTCATAGGTCCTCTCAGACAGCGCCCCCTTCCCAGTGCTGCTGAACGACTGCAGCAGCTTGCCCTTCAGACCCTGCGGGTTCTCCACCGTCATCTGAAATACATACAGTGTTCTCAGTTAAACCAAATGAAGGAATTGTTTTTTTACAAGTTGGATCTCTGCAGCCACCTAGGATACCAGCAATATTCAAGGTTGAAATGAACTGATCTAGAGAAATAGTTTGCCTTTTATAATTTTCATGAATTCATAGCTATCAAACTAAAAGCAGCATCAAATGTAATTCAATTATCTTATGAGTTGAATATATCAATATATGACCTTTTCACCCAAATAAACAAATCAAAGATTTTTCAATGTTCACTTAATTTTTTTTTGATTACCAGTATGACACAAATATACCACTGACAACACATATAAAGGATTAAACTTCAAGGGATAAAGTCAAAGGTTATCATGTGATCTCTAAAGGTGTGTGGCACAAACCTTGATTCCAGTCTGTAGAACAGAAACTGGGAAACACTTATCAGGCTTGGAACTTAGCCAGAGTCGAAACTGTGGGTCCACGTCTGAGTTAGGCCTGTTAAAACTGTAAAGAAAGAGGAAAAATGTTACATAATGACAAAAACATTTGTTTCCTACTAAATAAAAATGCTTGTTCCAAGCAATGGCCTTTCTGGCATGTTTGTCATTGAGCAATTAAAATTGAAATAAAAGGGTTTCATAGTAAATAAAGGATACGTCAAAAAATTATGTTCGCAAGTACAAATTAACACCTTAGATTAACTGCCAAGGACACTTGAACAAAGACCCATTGTGGTACTGTATGATCTATTCCTAAAAAGAGCCAGAAAAATTGTTTATAGTTCTAAGTTATTATTTCTTTATAAAATGACATAATTAATTAAAAGTCATCAAAAGCTATAAAACATTATTTATCTGTATGTAAATGAATTAAATAAGCACTTACTTGTCGACAATTGCCTGTAGTCTAGGCATCCAGGAAGCTGCCAGGTGGCAGTTCTGCAGAAACACCCAGCGGCCCTTGAGGATCTGGGCCTTGGCGATCAGCTCCTCTGCCTTGGGACCCTGGCCGCGGCCAAGAGAAATCATGTCAAGGTGCAGAGTGCTGCCTCGAATATCCTTAGCAAACCTCAAGAGCTGACCAGCAGGATCCGAACCTGAACAACAGAGAATATGTGTTATATAGACTCAAGAAACCAGCTATCCACAAAGACCCTGTCTAAAATACCCCAAAGGAAAAACATGTTTATTACATATGTTAGTGAAATCTTTTGAGTCATTTTGTTAGTAGAATCATTTAACAGATTTGATAGTAAAGTACAAATATGTTGGGAACTAAATTCAATCCTAATACCACAAACCTATAACAGAACCTATAGTAATCACTGTTGAGGCTCTCTACCAAATGTATTAGTTGAAATTCCTGTACTTGTATTTACCTGGAGAAAGTATGAAGACGAGTGGTTGCTTGGCTGTAGATTCCTCCAGCACCTCCCGGAGGTCATAGGTCCCTGCCTTGACAAACTTACTTCCCATCTGGTCCTCAACAAAGTTAAAGATGGCCGCCGTCAGCGCTGATGGCCTCAAGACCTTTATCAACAACAGGCGCAGAAAAGACGGGAGAAGTTCCCAGCGGAAAATCTCCTTCTCTGTCACTGAAAATAGGAAAATATCATCATAATTCTTCCAATTAGATTGTATCTATATAGTGGGTGATTAGATTCAAGGATTTTTTACAAAATGCGAAGTAGTTGTGGCATTCATCCAATCATGCTTAGAGACCTGAGTGAACAATATATTCATTTGTAACTAAGAAGAAAAAAATAAATAGAAATTTTAAAAAAATTGTTGAACATAATTAGTTGGATCATATTTTTGAATAATTCAAGACAATCTGCCAAATAACAAAAAAATTGAAAATGATTTTTTCTATTCAAATTAGGTACTAATCGATTTTAAGGTAAAAAAACTCATTGCATCAGACTTCAGCTGTACAAAACCCCACATCCCAAACACACCCCTCCCTATGTGTGCCTTGTTCTTACCCTTGTCCTGAGCCTTAGTGTTGAACTTGACCTCCATGAGGTGGTAGGGTCTGTCTGAGTCGGCAAAGACGCTCCACTGCAGGGGGTGGTTGAGGATGCTGTAGCACAGAGTCTCAAAGCCCTGGGTGGTCTCCTCTAGGTGCTGGCATTGTCTCCACATGGAGTCTGAGATCCACCTGGGGCGTGGCACACTGGTACCCTTTGCCTGCACCTCCAGACGCTGCATTGGAGACAGACCTGCATTCACAAAATCATACAAACAAAATAAGTAGGTGCAAACAATAAGTTTTAGATGTACATCCATTTCACTACAAATTTTTGTTATAAATTAGAAACTTCTAGATTGCATAACTTTAGAACACAGTGAAATTTTGAAAAAAATATGATACCCTTTCCTCCGAAATACTCTAAGATACAAATAAGCCAAATTGAGCAAATCTATTAACATTTGATAGCCAAAGTCCTGTTTGAAGCAACCATGTTTTGGTGGAATTATACATAGGGAAAAGAGCCAAAAATCCTCTCCTACTTGTGTGCTAGTCTATAAGAAGTTCTGTGCTATTTAGTACTCTTACTCTTGCTCATTATTAGTTGCATGCAGGCATGCAACAAGTATTGTGGACACTTTCTACCTCGAGCTCACAGTGCATGTTGGAAGGGTTACATACAACACTTGAAAAGTTACATACAACATCTTCAAAACTTACCATCATGTACTTCAAGCAGTGTTTCATCCATCATGCTGGCCATGATACCTCCCTGTAGGAATACTACCCAATCCATCTCTGAGATCTTGCCGATATGCCCCTCACTGTACCCCTCCTCTGCCTGCTGGCTGTATTTACCAGCCGCCCGCATGATGCTAGAACACAGCATGAACGAAAACATCAACTGGTGATTGGAGAACAACCCCATAGAAACAATGCGGTACACCTCCGATGTGAGACGATCGATCATCTCCAACAGGTGGCGCCGCAGGTTGGCAGAGTCTACGCGGGCTTGTTCGCGGTTCTTGGCCAGATCAGGGCTACTCCTGGCCTCAGAGGGCCGCAGGGTGCCAGTGAGGGGGTTCTGAGGAAAGCTGTTTCCTGCGAGTAAGGCACTCTGGTTCTGGTAGTCAATACAGGTGGAGAAGAGAGACTCGAACCAGTCCAGGGAGAATTGATACATGACGTCAACATTGGCGAGGTCGGCAACTATGAAATAGAGAACCGCTCCTCGAGTAGCAACCTGAAAAGATAAAAGAGGTTTTGATTGTTATATGATTAATATAAACATATACAATAACCATAAACAAATTGGGCAAATTGTTCCTATTATTATTGATGAACTACTAAATATGTATGTACAATCAAAACATAAAATAATGATAATCCAATCCTATCTAAATATCTTTTTCATCTTTAGCAGAGAGAAAAAGCATAGACCAGCATGCAATTGCAAAAGAAATGAATGTAGATTTAATGATATTCCACATACAATGGTTATTAACTTGCTATTTATCATTTATCAATGCAATAAAGAATGTAATTATGGGGTGATATGTCAACTGTAAATAAAAAGTGTAACAATTCAAGCTATTGCCATTATTGAAAATGCCATCAAAAATTATCCTGTGCACATAATGTACAGCCTGGCCTATGTGTCATTGCCACTCACAGGTAGGTATCTCTGTCTGGCCTGGTTGAGCTGTTTCTCGGTCACCTCAGACTTGGCCACGCGTTTGTGGACCTCTTCAGACATGGCCTTGCTCTGCTGTAGTGTCTGCACCAGGTCCTCGTCATCAAGAATATGACCTGAAAACAGATGAATGCCATAAATTTGGAGTATTTAATGGTGGGAATAAATGCACATTAGAAAAAATGCACATTTTTTAGCAAATTAAAAAAGATGAAAAATTCCTAATGAGAATGTATGCCAATAGAAGCAAATACATAAAAGAAGTGATTTTTTTTGCAATCTTCTTTAATTGCATACTAGCATTTTTTTCTCAAAACACCACCAGAAGCACAGGATTAAGGCAACTTATAAACAAGATGAAAAGATGATAGGGTGATTGGTAAAGTGGTTTCTATAACAGGTTTCCATTTGAAGGAATACAATAATATATCATTATTAGATGACATTACCAACAATATCAATTGCATTTGGAAAAGTGGAGAATGACTTCAGTGAAAGTTAATTGCTCCATTCATTCAACTTTTTTGAAGTTGAATTAGTACATATATGAAAAGTTAGAAAAAATGGATCAGAACATGAGATTAAGACAAGCCATTTAAAGGTACAACAGAGTTTTCTCTACTTTTATAAGTTTGAATATGTTTTATTGGAATCACTATCAAAAAAACTGGATATTGACACTAGGCGTGCTTAATAACCTTCAACAAATTTTCTCTACAAATGCCAGGCTACTAATTAGAATACCTTGAGTGTTTTGCAAAAGGTTGAGTGTTTTGTCCTCAAGATCACGCAGCATCTGAAGGTCACCAGCAATATTGGTTAATAGCTGACTTCTCTCCTTCTCCAAAAGGGGGCGCTCCTGCAATCAAAATACAAGGTGTGAATGCTAGGTGTGAACAATGACTTTGTGAATGTTAATGAATGCAACTGCACAATTTTATACCAAAATACATTATTCAAGCTTGGAAAATATATTCTAAATACAAACATATTACCCATTACAGTTTTACTTCTCTCTATAACAAATAAATACATGGTATAAATTATGCCGGTATCACATATTTTAAAAATAGCTTATTTAGTATTGCCGACATCTATTAAGACAATAAGAAATGCGACTGGCAATATTTGACTCATTATCATGGCATATATGGACATCATATCTGCAATTTTATATACCCTTTTTCATTATTGTGCTATTTTGCATGTGTTGTCTTTTCATGTCTCGGTAATAAGAAAAATGCATTGAAGTATTCATTTGCTTAGATATCTGCTTAAAATCTGGATTTCATAAACTATAGGAAGATGACTAATTTGCTCCAAGATGTTTTTAAGATCTTAGAAGGATCTAACTTAGAAAAAATAAGTAGAATCGAACATGATAGATAATGTAAAATAAATACATTTGTACTAAGCTAAATCAGCAGCCATTTGATTCAATGTTCTCATCTGGACACCTACCTGTTTGACTACTGATGAAAGGAGCTGTTCCTGTAGTCCCTCAAATGTGACAATGAAGTTGATAATTGTGACTTGGATGCAGACAGCAGGCAGATAATGGGGGTTGCTCATGGATGTTGTCATGTACAGCCTACAGCACACAACAATATAGCAAGATTTCAGTGTAGCAACTTTGGACAAAACAATGGACAAAAGCTTCTATTCCTCTTAAAATGCACCAATAGTACTATTAAATGTATATGATAGAAAACAAGTATACGTTTCACTTAAAATGCACCAATAATACTTGGAAATGTACTTCATAGAAGGCAATTAGACCATCCTCTTAAAATTCAACAATAATATCATAAAATGTACCTAATAGAAGATGATCCTACCTGAAGTTTTCATTATATTCTATTTCTGTGTCTCCCAGTCTCATGACTTGGTGTCCCCCTCGACTGAAGGTCTCTCGCCGCAGAATGGGACTCAAGGAGGGGTCCAGGTCCTCTGTGACTTCCTGGAAGATAGTGGTAAATATAGGAACAGGAATATAACACAAAGAGTTAATTACAATCATCATCATTGTTGCCTGCTATGATTACACTATTTATAATATTTGATAATCATTAATAGATAAAGTCACACTTGTATCCAATCAACTTGAAATGCATGTTCTAAGTCATCACCCTGGGACGTTTTGATGCATATTAGAAGACTAATATCAATCTTTTTACTATTCTTTTGATACACATGTCAATATAGCTGCTTCAAGGTAATGGAGAGCAAGGCTGTGAAAGGCTGTGGAAATACTGCGATTTGTACATAATAGTAACATCATTAAATGTTCAGGCTGACCATAAAAACAAGGAACACAGGATACTTTGAACAATTGGAGACAGACTAGAAGGTAGGAAGTTTTGGCTTAAGACAGTCTTACAGAAAAAAGGAAAGTTAATAATTGAGAACTATTTTAGTATGTCTTACCTTCAGCAGGACAGGTTCTCCAAGACGTATGGCTCTCTCCATGGTGCGCATATAATTAGGATCAGAAGACCTCAGCACCTTAAGCTTTTCCCCCTCCATGCCCTTGATCCATCTACAAAATCAAGAAGTATCAATATGACCAGACATAAAATATAATGTGCAAGATATATGTAACAGAGGTATTCCTACATAGAGATTTAATAAAACAGCATAAAAATGGGCCAGAAACACTTCCTTTCAGACATTTTACATTTTTCTATATGCAACGTCAGATAGATTCTTGTCAATGATGCCTTAACATAAGATATGACTATCTGCACCAATACATGAAGTGAGTTGTGTGCCACATTACCTCTGAGCTTGGCCCTGAGGGTCTATGATGAGTGGCCAGCGATAGGCCTTTGACACCAGTATGGCATTATTATAGATGTGATAGTTTGAAGTGAGTTGTGTAATACATTACCTCATAGCCTGGCCCTGAGGGTCTATGATGAGTGGCCAGCGATACGCCTTTGACACCAGAATAGCATTCTCAGTGGAGTGGGTATCTTTGGGCAGCCCTTCATTATGCCAACGCAACACCTACAAAAACAACACATCCAATCAGTGCATGTCCATGAGTTCAATGCCTTACATTAAATGTAATCAGAGACATGAAACGACCTGATGTAATCACTGTACATTGGCATTTTTCAAGACATACCTTCCAACACATATCCCAAATTGCAATTGACAACAAATTTGAAGCCAACAGCAAAATAACTTTATGTTTTGCATCTGATAAATTGATGATGAATGTGAAATTCTATATTGACATATTCATTGACATATTCATACTCATGGCACCTTGTAGACCTGTTACAAATACAGATAAAAATAGTTAAAAATTTTCACTGGGCTAGTATTGCATGAATTCTTTTTATACTAAATTACTCTTGCGTAAAAAATGTTAACATTTTTGTCAATTTCCCTATGTATTCCTGGTACCTTTAACATAAAATTACCTTACAAGGCAAAATACTATAATCATAATGCCAAATACGTATTCCTAATATCATAGAAACTCATTTTGCTTAACAGAAAAGTAAGTTACCTTTGTTGGGTAGACCATGTGGTTGACCATGTCATACTTCTTGGAGATGGGGATCTGAGCCTCTTGGCAGTCCTTCACCCACTGTGCGAGTGCTTCCTTGCGATATTTGGCCGTGAACGCTCCAAGGTACACAACAGCCGCACTAGATACCAGGGTATCACCTACCAGTCCGTGAAGCTTGGTATCGAGCTCACTGACCGACTCTGACCACCTGACTCGCTCATCTGATAGGGCAGCAATGAGGACAGATGCCCGCTTTAGACGCACACCCGTCAAAACCTTACGCTCCTTGAGAGATTCGCGTTGATTAACACTGTCTGTGTACTGCTGCTGTAACATTCCAAGATGCTCTTGGATCTATCAAAGACAAAATAAACAAAAATAATCACTAAGTACTATTTAATCTTGAAATTAATTTTGGCGTTAAGAAGATTAATTTAGAGGCTATAATAATTGGCCAATTGATTTGGGGCTATCAATGACAAGAATGATTTGGTCATATATAAGGAGAGAATTGAATATCAGCTTAAAGATGATGGTCAAAAGCTAAAAATCTCCTTGCATTACTTATATCAGTGAAAGTTACTCAGTAAGAGTTTGTGCAGTAGCGTAATGGAAACAACTTAATTATGATTTGCAAGTCCAATAAAAGAAATATGACAAAGCAAAACATTTCTACAGATTTATCATTTTCTCAATAGTAAAAGGAGGAAAGTAAACAATCAATATTTGATTTCAATTGATATATGCAAGGTTTTCACTTGATGTATCATATCAGAGAAGCTGATGTTTCATACCTTTTTCAGGCTAGCTTGTTTTTTGGCGAGGTTTTCTTGTGCCATTCCCAGAGCCTCTCTGGCCTCCTCCACCTTCTTCTGCTTGGGCTTGGCCATCTTGAAGACCTCGTGGTAGTGCTCCAGGGCGAGCACCCACTGGCACATGGAGCGGCACGCCAGCGACACCTGGCCCACCTTCTCAGGGTTAAAGTCTGGGTGCTGCGAGTAGCGGCGCAGCTTGACAAATACCTGAAGCAAAAAGACAATCATTATACTATGATTCCCTTGCTTCTTGGTCAATAGGGAATAGATATTAACATATATAAATAACATTAACAACTTGGTCATACAGAGCTCTCTTTAAATCAAACATATTACAATTTTTTAGCATATTCTTTACAAGCTGTCAGAAATGTTCCAGTACCAGCACCTACATGTTTGACCTTTAATGTTTCGAGGTCATCAAGATTTATTGTTTTGAACTAAAATGATTTTCAAACAGCTTTGAAATTAACCAATTATTCACAAAAATTTTTAAAGCGATTGTTGGTGGCATTAAAACAAGCCTTTTTTTTCAAATATATTTCAATGTACTCTTTGGCCAAAAATATAATCAAGAAATAATGCATTTTAGTTGCTATAGGCATGACTTGTTTAAATGATCTCCCATTATTACTTTTTCTGGCACATTGTTCTTGTCGAACTGTACGAGATTCTTGAGGAAGCTCGCATCGCCGAGGACCTGCTTTGCTGTGGCCCAGTCTGGCTTCTCCATCAGTAGAGTACACACTGCAGACATCACCATCTTCACAATCTCTGGGGGCTTCAGGTAGACCCTGAGAAATAAAACATTCAATTTTCGTTGTTGCTTAACCATTTATGCATAGTTACCCTTGAATAATGTCATTCATATACTGCAATACTTAAGAATATAACTTTGTAATAAAGCATAAAATTGCAAAATAATTCTTGGTCCAAACCTGAATAAGGATATATACAAAACAGCAAGACTTTTAAGGGCTGGTGCATGCATAAAAAGAATAATATTATTTTTTCAAAACACAATCGCTTGCAATCTTTTGTGCAATACAAATTAGGTGAAAGAATTAGCCTATATTACTGGTATTTTCTGAGTAATCAATTTCAGTCGTTTACCTGATTTCTGATATATCAGCCTTATCCAAGGAGTCTAAAGCATCAATAGCCGACTGAAGAGCGGGTAAAACTGAGGCCAGGTCGCGCTGACATTCCTGCAAAATAAATAGTGATGCCATTATCTTGATGTGAACAACGAATTTTAAAATATATTTGAACCTTAATTGATAGACCAACATTTAAATAATTTTAATCAAATAAAGTTTTATATTAATATCACTGTAGCTCTTTCAAAATGATTATTTTGAGAGATTCTTTAATGTCTGTATTTCAAGATTTTCTTGAAGGTCACGTGTACTTTGGTATTTCAATAGTTTCTATACTTTCTGAATGTAAAGAGTTTACTTTTCTGTATTTCAAGCTTCTTTAAAGTCAACGTTTCAAGAGTATATTCAATGCAAAAGGTGTAGTTCTGTATTTCTTAAGTTTCTTAAGTTTCATTTCCCTATTTAACTTACATCAGCGTAGTCTTGAACCACTTGTGTCTCTTTCTTCATGATGGCTTCCTCCTTCTGTACGATCTCTCGTACCTGATCTACAGCCTCCTGGTCCTTCTCCAGCTGAGCCAACAACAGCTCTGTGTCCTGAAACAGCAAGTAAGATGCATGTAATAACACGAGGACAAATGGTATATTAACCCTTCCGATGCTTGGGCTACTTTCGTCCAAATCACAAGAACGCAAATATATTCAAAAACCATCTAAACCCTGTCATGTTGGTACTCATTGGATAGCCCTCATGGAGTACTCTCTGATGAGCACTCACATGCAAGGGTTTCAGTGATATTTCAGGATTTTTGCATAATTTTGTATTGGCCAACTTAGCCACCAGCACCATAAGGGTTAACCCCTTTTCTGTAATTCTATACATGGCTATCTTACCTAAATAACAATTAAGAGCAAAATGAGAATTTATTTAACACATTTTCACCAATTCTGTTTGATGAAGCAGTAATTATCAAGCTAACTAAACTGAACTTTAATATTACACCCCTTTCAATTCTGCCTGGACAAAGAAATTATGAAATTTGATATAATACCATTTAAAAGCTCTATACTTATATTGCTGATTCTAGTCAATCTTTATATAGATTGCGTTGTTGTAGCCAACATTACCAAAACTCCCATTGCTATTTTGTGTAATTCCATGTTCCATATTGCACCTGTCTTCCCCTGGTTATTTTACCTTTGCCTTCTCCTCAATCTTTGGTCCTAGTGCTACGAGTTCCTCCTGCATGGTGCCCACCAGAGCATTGGCCTCAGACAGCCTGGCAAGACCCACAATGAGCCGATGCCTGAAATATACACATACATATAGTTTGTTTAGATAAGAAAATGCAACTGGAATAATGTACTTTTGGCACACTTTTTCCGTTACATGCAATGCTCACTTATACTAGTATTTCTATTGATATAAATAGAAATAAAAATTTGAAGAATATTTGACTGGAAACTGCATGTTCTTTTTAATTTTAAAGTAATGCCTTTATTTTCAAAATATTCCATTTAAATTTTCAAACCATGTCTTAACCCATCCAATGCTGAGGCTACTTTAGTCCAAAGCCCAAGAACGCAAAGATTTTTGAAAACTCTATTAACCATGTCAGGTTGATATTCATGCATTTGCATCATTTTGTATTGGCCAAATTAGCCACCAGTAGCACAAGGGTTAAGGCATTCCTAGCATTGTATATTGCAGTTTCTGGCACCAATAACTACTGTCACAATTTAGTATAGAATTACAGAAGAAACAGCAATTAACAAAATTAGGAAATCTGATAGAGAAGTTGCTGTCGGCATACCTGTTTCCCTCGCATTCTTTTTTGTTGGCACGCAGGATGCTGGAGTAGATCCGGATGAGCTCTATGTAACTACTGGGCGTGATGTAGAAATGCCGCCTCATCTCTTCCCAGAATGCCTTACTCATCACAGACACGCTGTTGTGAATTTTCACACACACTCTGCCCACACTGTCCTTCAGATCCTACAAATACAGAAAGAATACATTAAAACGTATATAATCTAATTTTCACAAATATGAAAATTGATATATGTATTGCTCCGTCAATGATTAGGTGTTGTTATTAAACTATGCAAACTTACACTTTATCTTCCATCCTGAAATTACCTTTTAAACTTAGTAACTTTCAGTTTAACTCGATCCTTAAAGGGAAGTTAGAATAATACTTGAAAACGGAATGTTAAGTATAACAGCAACTTCAAATTTAGATTAAGTATTTGACATAAAATCTACCAGTGGGAGGTATCCTTTTAGTTAACTATATATATTTTTTCTGGTAACGTGGACTAAATTTCTAACTCAAACTACAATTGTTTCCATTGTTATCCATAACACAATTGGAAACAGTTGTGGTGGAAGGGGCCGGATGAACGAATGGTGGATTTTACAATACCCACCCAATGCCCCAAGATTACGTGGTAAAAGGGGCCTGGTGAATGTATGGTGAATTTTACAATGATCAATGCCCTCAGAACTCTACCATACGCCTCAGTGTCCACTATTATCAGGTTACGGAGAGTTCTTTGGGCATTAGCTATTACATAATATTGTGTTTTTAACACAAATCTTTAGAAAGTGTCAAAGTAACCCAGTCCTAGTTAGGTTAATGACTAAAACGCATCAATAAATACATTAGTTTGTATTTTGTGATTAAGCATCCAAGTTACCTGTTTGTTGTGGGAGGGATCTGAGGTAAAGTCTAGGTTGTGAAAGTAGACCTTGGCTACACTCAGCATGGCAGCTTCACTCCACACCTCGTACCAGTCTATGGTATAACAGCTACTTACCTGTTTGTTGTGGGAGGGATCTGAGGTAAAGTCTAGGTTGTGAAAGTAGACCTTGGCCACACTCAGCATGGCAGCTTCACTCCACACCTCGTACCAGTCTATGGTGCAGCAGCTACCTACCTGTTTGTTGTGGGAGGGATCTGAGGTAAAGTCTAGGTTGTGGAAGTAGACCTTGGCCACACTCAGCATGGCAGCTTCACTCCACACCTCGTACCAGTCTATGGTGCAGCAGCTACCTACCTGTTTGTTGTGGGAGGGATCTGAGGTAAAGTCTAGGTTGTGGAAGTAGACCTTGGCTACACTCAGCATGGCAGCTTCACTCCACACCTCATACCAGTCTATGGTGCAGCAGTTGATGAGGGAGGGGTTCATGCGACACCGCTGCCGGAACTTGCTGCCCGCTGGACTCATGGTTAGCACAATATGAAGGTTCCTGGTCACTCGCTGCCAACGGTGTGAGATAAAGAAGCAGGTTGAAATACAAATCAGGACAAATTATCGCCAATTTAAGTTATGGATATTAGTTCTACCTTATTTTTATATAAATATCAGCACATGGCTGTTGGTAAATTTGATTCAAAAAATATTTTTATATGTTAAATGGTTTTTCAAATATACCAAATTATTGTAATTTTTCGTTTACTTGAACTGTCAATACATATGTAGAAATTGTGTAATCGTGAACACAGAAATATCCATGAAACAAAAGGCTTACAGTTTGTTTATCATATGAATCACAATTACTCATAAATAGAGTACATGATATTTTCTATGTATATCACAATTCATCTTATAGCACTGTCTGAAGAAGAACAAGGATCTATCATTATTATAAAGATCTATTTTACTGTTATACTTTTTGATAGTTTATTGATGTTTCTCCTCCGTACCTTGATGAAAAAGTTGTAGACGTCGGTGCGTGTATCAGGTATTCCAGCCTGGGCAGCCACTTGTCTTAGCTCCACACATATCCCGTCCATTTCTTCATTGTCAAACAAGTCAGGAACCTCACCCGAGTTCAGGATACAGTTGATGTCTTCCAGAAAAGACTCCTGAAGGTCAGAGTAGAGAAGAGAAAAAATCAGAGAAAACGAATAAATGGAAAATGAAAATGAAACTTTTGACATTGGGTTTTGTAAAAGTTAAAACATCTGTAGGCCATCAACCAAAAAACAAAACAAATACTCTCATCCTCTCCCTACTATATAATCCATCCTCCTCTCCCCTCTCTCTCTCTCACCCACCTTTACAATATCTCCGTCAGTGAGCAGGAAGATGATTTTTTCTCCCTCCACTCCCGCTTTCTTGTAGATGACTTTGAGGTCTTCCCTGAAGTCCTGGCCATTGTAGCCCCTGGTCAGGCTGAGTCTGTGGAGTTGGCAGCCTGATATCAGGCAGGCAAGCTGAACGGTCGTGGCCTTCCCTGTGCCATCCAAGCCAACCTGAATAACAGAAGTACAGGCGCTTATACACTTTCAATAACTGTTGGGAGATAACGCCATAACCTTAGAACAATATACTTTTACAAGGACCATAGCCTGTGCTTTTTAATACAAGCCTTATAAACAGAACTATAACTTATACAATCAAAAGATGAAAAAATGTAACATAAAACAAGAATATAACTGACCTATAATCTAAAAGTGTGTTATGCAATGACATTGCAAATATAGATGGCAAAAATAAGCATTGTTGCTAGGTCTGCAAAGTTCCAGGGGTATAGTTAAAGATTAAGTTTCAATAAAAAGTTGGTAGTATTGGGTAAGCAGAAGCAAACACTTCTTTTCTGTGTAGTAATGAATACTTGTTTTGAGAATGTCTTACCAGCATCATGTGGCCTCCAGGCTGCCTGAATACGCGAGCAGCTCGGGTTACATGCTCAACTGCCTCCTTGAAAAATACCTCATTCTTAGCCTGAAATAGATAACCAAAGATTCTTAAATTTGCATTTCTTTATTTGTACATCCTTACCATTTTAACTGCAGTAATGACTTCTATAAACTGTTTTGCCACCACAGTGCAGCCATGTTTGTTTGATTAATGTTTTGATTAATATTTTCATCGTTTTTAAAAATTAAAGTTTTAACCACTACCACACCCTGTTATGTATAATTGCAGTGTTATCCTTTATCATATTACTTGAAGGCTACACTGAAACTCGGGGTTATGGTTCATATTTTATTAGTTTTAAAGGTAAAAATTAGTATCCATAAGGATATGGTTATGGCAGCTAATATCATATGTGTGTAAGTTCAAGAAATAAAATCAAGAGTGGATGCTGAAAAAGCTTGATAAAAAGAAGATGAATTTGGCTGTTCCAAGTTTGTTTGTTCACATTTTACCTCCAGGTGTATTTTTCCACATGAATTATGAGAAGTGACATGTTGTTTGATCTCACCTGCTCTCCCCCTCCCATGGTCTGCCTCATCCTGAACTCCTCCATGATCTGAGCCAGCTTGTTCAGGTCCGAGATGGGCTTGTACACACGCCCAGCATGGCCCTCATTCACACCAAAGAAGTCACCAAACAGAACCGGCTCCTCCATCAGCTTCTCCGGGGTCCACTTCACCTGAAACAGAAAATACAGGATAAATCAAAAATATGATCACTTGTGTAATCAAAAATTAAAGAGCTCTGGGTTGGGTTTCGCATTGAGATATTTTAAGAAAATGATTTTAAGGTCACAAAAAGTATTTCCAACGTGGTCTGGATTTTTTTTGCAACACAGGCATGGCCAGGTTGATACTGCAAACTATGGATAAGCAGAAGTGAGTAACTAGGTTCTGCTGTATCATCATATTTTAGGCCTGGAATCGTTGTATTCCTGACACTCAAGGCTTATCTTGGAAAAATAGAATGTAACATTACATCACTTTTCAACCATGATTAGTGAAAAAAGCGTTAGTGTGTTTATGTTTATCCCATCACTATGTTTGGACCTATTATAGCCTTCTACGAAAAGAAATTCAAAGTTGCAGAGTTTATGAATTTAGAAACTGTGAAGAGGCCAATAAACTAGTCTAGGAAAATAAAATATAGGACTATAGTATTAACCCTTATGCTGCTGGTGGCTAATTTGGCCAAAACAAAATGATGCAAAAATCCTGAAAAATGATTGAAACCCTGGCACATGGGTACTCATATGAGAGTACTCAGTGAGAGCTATTCAATGAGAACCAATACGACAGGGTTTAGATGGTTTTCAAAAATCTTTGCGTCCTTGTGCTTTGGACGAAAGTAGCCTCAACATTGGTAGGGTTAAGCATCTTCAAATCATATACACATGAATATTGCAGGAAAAAGGACATTGCATCATAAAAAGGTGCAACTATGCAATCATACATAACTACTGATATAGAACGTAATATTAAGGACACCATGGGCCTAAACATTGGATAAATACTGGTAAGTAGCCAAAGAGCTCTCACAGGCAAGTAATATAACTACCTTCTTGGATGGTAAACTTAATCCAGTATACTCAGTATTTCAATTTTCTTTTTATAAAGAATTATGTAGATATAATAATAGGTTAACTCACAAACAGTGCATGCCTTAGCATGCAGGTATTAATCAGGTAGCTCGATCTTAGTAGTATTCACATAGAACACCATGAATAACATAGGAGACCACTAATGCCTGTTTTCTTGCTTTAAAGATAATTCTGAAATACCTTTGTTAATAGCCCACTCATCTATATCTTTTTGGTTGAAAAAAAGAACCAACATGCGTTCAAATATAACATTAATGCATTATAATCAAAGATAATGTTTCTTGTATAGTGTTGTGAATATATCACACCTAATAAAAGAACTAATAGTGTTGAAAGGTACTACAGGCGTGAAAAGTTTCATAGAATTTTTACTAAAGCAATAAAATACAAATGCATTTTCTTTCACCCATTGCATCATGCTCAAAGGTGTCTGCCTTGGAACTAATATCTATGAAGAAACCACACTTTCCAAGCTACAGACCTATGTACAAGGATGGTTGCAGCACTTACCTTTGGATAAAACAGTTTGCCCTTTTTGGGTAAAATGCAAAAAAGATTATTTCTATGATTACTCACAGAATGATAATTCACATCCAGCTGATTTCAATCCTGGCCATCGCACATCATACATATTAATGCTTTAAACAAGGTTTCTATGGCATGTTATAGGAGATGTCAAGGGCAAAGAGCACAGATAAATAAATCAGAAACATTATAGCAATCTGGTCTTTTAGCTGAGCCTAAAGCAAATACAAAGTTGTTAGTTTAGGTGATGTGTATCTTTGTCATTTCATTAGAAGTTAAGCTCTCTAGGAAAGTTTAAGTAAAGAATGCTTTTGAATATGCGCTGTCAGGCAGACAAAAAGCAAAAGAAATGTCAAATGATGATTCTGATATTAATTTAAGTTAAAACCATATAATTTCCTAGAGTGTCAGATTGAACTTATTCAGTCCCTGACACCAAGTTTTGATTGGGCTATCTGTACAAGGCCATAACTATTTTGAGGAAGAAGATAGTTCTCCATCACTTCAGGGGAAATGGTGGAGCATTGTATTTTTTGCGACTCACCTTAAAGAAGTTGTGGAGGTCATCAGAAAGTATCTTGAAGAATGTTGCCCTGTCACTGTCATCCACCAGTCTGTCATGGAACACCCTTGTGGCCTCATGGGCCAAGAGCTGGGCAACCCCATCACCATTCATTATGATACTCTCATCTGCCTGTAGTAAGCCACTGATCACCTTATAGAGGAGAGAAACAGATATACAGGATAAGGTCTAAACATAGAACACCCTTGTGTCCTCATGGGCCAGGAGCTGGGCAACCCCATCACCATTCATTATTATACTCTCATCTGCCTGTAGTAAGCCACTGATCACCTTATAGAGGAGAGAAACAGATATACAGGATAAGGTCTGAACATGGAACACCCTTGTGGCCTCATGCAACTCCATCACCATTCATTATGATACTCTCATCTGCCTGCAGTAAGCCACTGATCACCTTATAGAGGAGAGAAACAGATATACAGGATAGGCTCTGGACATATAACACCCTTGTGGCCTCAAAGGTAATTGATACCAGCATGAGTGAGTAGATCAGCTGAAATTGAGGTTAATTACAATTATTTGATGTTGTAAAGCTAAAACTCCTCATATGTTGAAAATAAGCCTAACAAATTTACTACCTACGGAGTAGTTGGTAATGTTCCAATTAACTTTTATCCTGAAAATAGTTTTCCAACTTTGTTTTCATGTTCATGATTTCACTCAAAATGTCAGGCTGCTTCTGTGAATATTAATAGGTTTAATTCCCATCTCTTAGCCAATTTAAATGATATCAATCACAAATGTTGTTAAGCAGTGGATCTGACCCTTCATGTAAACTCCCGTACTCACTGCCGAGAGGTCTCTGATATTGAAGGTGTAGTGCATCTTTGCTGGAGTTGGTCTCATTGCACTGCACATCTTGTTGTAGACCGCAATAGATGCCTGAACGAGGGGAAACATACATTCCTTCACTTCCGGCATGAAATCTCCTTCCTGGAAAAACTTGCCCAGCTTGACTTGATATATGTGCTGCAGGGACGTGTTGGAGGGTTGTGGAAGGCACAGCATACTGCAAATAGATAGAGAAGTTAGTAATTAATGCACCAATCAATGGGAACATACAGTAAATCTTAGAGCAAATCCACATATTTTGGCCAAAGTCATATGGAGAATTTTTTAACCTCATCTCAGAAATCACATCACAGCATACTGTAAGTTGTTTTTTAGTTGTTCTTACTGCATGCAATTTAAGAATACATACAAACACACATATCTATGTGTATACATGTATTTATATATGTGTGTTTTTGTTTGTGTGTGTATTCAATTTTTGGTCAGTCACAACCATTTCAACTTCTGTTGGCACTGCCTTACCAAAATGATACCAATTGAAACCACAATATTTGAATATTGCTCCAATTGCATGTTCTCATTCATGTGTTGAACGGCTATCATTTAGCTGATGTCTACATCAGAGACTAATATAAAGTACTCACCTTTGAGAACATGAAAGAAAAACATATTGGCCTTGCATCAGGCTTAATCAGTGAAAAGGTTTTCTCCTACATTGGATCTTAGCTGAAATACATTAGTGGTCTTTGACTGACAACAATAAGTAATATGATGAAGCATGGCTTCAACGACGAGCAAAGCTCTAACCCTTTCAATGCTAAAGCTTCTTTCACCCCATGCAAAGAATTTTGAATACCATCTAAACCCTGTCATGCTGGTATTCATTGGATAGTAGAGTACACTCAGATGAGTACCCATATCCCAGGGTTGCCATTAATTGTTCAGTTTTTTTTAATGATTTTGTATTGGCGAAATTAGCAACCAACAGCGTAAGGGTTAACATAGCTGCAATCTTCTACCCGTAGTGCCAGCATGTATTGCGAGCTATGTAGTTAATGCTGAAATAGACAATGACACGCGTGTATCACATACGCAATTTGGCGCCAGTTTCTAAGGAAAATAAACGCTGCATGTCACAACAAACGCCCATTTCCATTGTTGAATTAGTGCATAGGTTTCACAGTAAAACACGTATATTTCTCTTTTTTTGTCCGTAACCGTGGGTGGTTAAAACATATCCATAGTTTATATTTTGTTGGACAGAGAACTGGGCCTGGGAACGAGCATAACAAAGCTCAGTGCAGCGCACAGTGTTTACCCATTTCACGCGACTGACGTCACTTCCTTTTTAATTTGGTTGATGAAAAATAAAGGCCATCGTCCTCCTGACAACAATGAAATATCTCGCGCATTACCATTTTACTTGCTGCGCTCGCTAGCTGCTTCGCAGCCTGCGAGCTTCGCTCGTTATTACACCATGCATAGGATCTTAGCTGAAATGTATAAGTGGTCTTTCACTGACAACTATACCTATTACACTATACATATGACCTTACCTGAAATGCTTGAGTAGTCTTTGACTGACAGGGTTTCTACCCCCACCAGGGGGACCACATGCAGCGATAAGGGTTACATCATTGATGTCCTACAAGACACATGCAGCACATCTCATACAACAGTGGACAGAGACAGAAATCATGCCTTAGATACAGAACAAAGGGGTAAGAGTTTAAAGGAATACAGAAAATCACTGCCAACAAATTTGGCATGAAAACAGTTGCTTTAAACTTATGATATAACACAAAATCATGTTCAATATTCCCATTCACGTCACTCGTAGATGTCTGTTTTTATTTCAATTCTGAGATTCTCAACTGAGCAGATTAAAGAGATGTGAATTTCTTCAATACACTTTGGTTAGATTTTTTCAGATATATAATGGTTTAAATGACATTCAGAAATCTACTTTCTAACATTTTTGAACATGTTTGAAATAAAATATCAATATAACAGGACATGGCAAGTTCACAACAGGGATAGATAGATGAAACAGTGAGAACCAGTACCCACACCTACATACACATCTATCACAATGGTGTTTGTTTTATAGTAACCACTTTCTTGAAATACTTGTACATAGAATTAATCCAGTAATTTAACTAACATGTAGACAACATCATGCATATATCATGCATACATATGAATGCAGACTCCAGGGGTGCGCCAAGTATATATGCATTAATTAAACTGCCCCAATATCAACATGGTATACAGTAAAATAGATGGGTTGACAACTGATAGACAGGTAGATACAAAACTACACATAATTGTGTGATTTTGAATGAAGTAAATTTGGAGCAAAGGGGGCATGAAGGGGAATGCTCAAAATGCTGTACCTTCCATGCCAGTTTCCTGGTGTCATAGAAGCCTCCCAGGTCCAGGTACTGCCTGAGGAGCTCCAGGGGAGGCTGTGCTCCGTACTCCTCCGGGGCAGGCATGTTCAGGTCATCAATGAACACCACCACCTTGCGGTTCTTGGGCGCCCCCAGGATATCCCGGCCCTTCTTGATGAGCTTGAGCATGATCTGCATCTGGGTCCTGGCGGCCGAGGTCTGAGCGCTGAACTGGATCATGCTGCTGATGATCCCGGTCTGAAAACGCGCCTTACTGCTGCTGCCCATCAGTATGTCAAAGTCACTGTCAACACCACCTGAAAACAAAGCACAGTGGATATTTTAATTGAGCTGCCTGAATAATAAGAAACAGTTTGATTAAACTAGTTATCCTATATATGACAAATCATTTGATACTAGATAAAAACAGAGTGATATAGTATTCTTTGAATATTTTCATCGTTTTTTTATTCGTCTTTCGTTTGTTGAATCCATTCATTTATGAAATCATCTATGATATATTTTCAATCATTCTTATCATTTCAGACTTATAATAGCATAAAAAACAATTATAAAATGAAAATTATGAATTACACTGTTATTTCCATAGTACATGATACTGAGGCTCCACATTGCAAATAAACAAGTTAGAATTTAGTAATGTGCGCAACCTAGAATGTAGTTACTGTATGTAGATATTCAGTTTTGGTCAGAATTAGTTGTATTGCATAACTAAAAGACACAGATTATTATTTTACCTGAGGCATTATTATCATTTCTGCCGATGCCTTGTGTGAGTGTGCTGATGGTATCGAGCATGACCTTGTTCTTATCAGTGTAGTTGAGCACCTGTCCCAGGATGCTGGAGCCTGTGGTGCTCGTTCCTCCATCTTGGCCCAGCCGAGACAACATGTCCTTGATAATGGCAGACTTGCCAACACCAGAGTTACCTACAGACAAGATACACTGATCAAAAGTCACTCTTCCACATGAGATGACTCAATTGTACATTGAAGAGGACTTACACCTCTTCTTCAGATATTTGGTAGTTCATGACTCCATGCATTCATACTATTTTGTGAATATAGGATTATCAAAAGCATATTTAAGAAGGAAAGTTTTTTAGAAGGAAAAATCATACTCGTACTCCAAAACACAACTCTCATTCAAATTTTGGGGAATTCAAATTTTATAGTTATGAAAGAGTCATAGATGAATACATTACAAAACAAGCATCTTTAAGCATGAATAGATTAAGCGACAAAAATGATAAATCTGCATAAAGCTGCATTTTTGAACCTAATTAACCTGCTTCATTGATCAGAGATTCATGTACAAATAAAGATTGAGGAGAGCCTACCAGTGAGCAATACAGGAGTGCCGTGTAGGATGAGGAGGCTCATGAGGAAGGAGTATCTCACGGTGTCCACGGTTGACACGATCTTGTCCTCCTGCCTGTGAGACTTGTCCTGCTCCATGCCGCTCACACCAACCGTCTCCCCGATGGTGATCACAGCCCCGCGGTCAATCAGGGACCGCGTGCTGGGCACAAGCTGCTCCCACGGAATAAAACCACCCGAGTCCATGTCAACAAAGAAACTGAAGATGTTCTTTGAGCTACTGGGCATACGCACACCTATAACAGAAAGATCATGATAAATTATTCTCTGAATGGAACAAAAAAGCATGATATGCCAAAAAGTATGATATGCCAAACACCATGACCTAAAATATGTCATTGTGAAAGTTGAATATTCTTTTTCTAAATTCAAAAAGCTTCTTGGCTTTAGGTTAGATAACCATACTCAAAATACATTAAAGGTAGATCAATAATTCTTTTATAAGCTTTTAACTAGAGCACACCTTTCGTTGGCCATAAATGCTACTTGATACATGTAGCTCTATCCAATTCATCACAGTATAAGTGAATACTGTCTCTAACTTACATGAATAAATCCTCCAACATTAAAAGCACTCTATAACTGTGTGAAAATATGAATGTTTACACCTACCTAAGGGGGGTTCAATCTCAAACAGTTCACGGCACATGTTATCAAACTCATCGCCAATGTTAATCTCTGGTGGTCCTTTCTGATTGGTCGATCTAGGTGTTGCACTATCATCCTCCTGTGTATCTGAGAGGTTGAAGTTTCCGCCAAAGCTCCATGTGTAAGCAAAGACGAAGAGCTTGCCCAAAAGGGAGAAGAGTTCCCCTGGATTCTTTTCCAAATACAACTGAGGCCCACCACTAAAAGAAATTGAATCAATGGAAGATAAAATTAAACACAAACCTATAAGATCAAACGGGTGACAAATCTTCCCATTGAAAAAAACTGAACAGAAAATTTGCATGCAATTGCATACAAAGAATAAGAAGTACATTTACAAACAAATATGAAAATCAACATGAACATTAAAACACGAATTTCATTAAAGCATATTCACCAGTGTGAATATACAATTACATTGTAACAAAAATTTGAATGTCATATGAATTCAAAATTGCCAACATCTGAGTTTTCCCTATTCAGAAGATCTAATACAACCATTCTGAACAAAGCTAGAAGAAATCAACAGTAAAACAATAAATAACATTATTTAAAGAACATGAAGTCTTGAGTCTGGGTCACAATAAAGGTAAGAACAGACACCTTACATCAACCAATCAGACTACAAAAACCCCTATTCTGCTACCATTTATGAAATATGTGATTGTAAAACTTGTAATACTTAAGTGTACCCTAGTTTATCATGGGGTTGTTCAGAAGATAGATGAAGAATACTCCAGTCTATTTCCCTGGAGGTATTTTCTACCTGTGGTGAGACACAGGTGTCACTGCCACTCTCAGGTACTCTACAATGGTCGCAATTCACAATCACTGAGATAGGCAGGTGCCAGATATCAGAATCTAAGTAGTGGCTCATTTACATCCAAATTTCACCAAGAAAACTATCACATGCATCTAGGGCACTTCTGAGAAATAAGACCAAAATATTACTTCACTTCTGGAGGAGAGTGGTGGTTGCATGGGTCCTGGTTAACATTTCTCCTTTAAAGTTGCTTATGTCAACAGCTAAACAAATAAAATGGTCTGGCCTTTTTGGACACTTAAAAGTTGATTGAAGAGAAGATTCATCTCAAGTCAAATGTCTGTAAAGTATTTTCTTTAAAAAAAAATAATAACCTCTGTACAGGTGTATAAAACTGACATCAATACAATATATGTACTGTAGTTTCATATCTTTATAAATGCTTGAGCATTTGGAAAATATGAAAAAAGTATTATACTTCTCTATTTTCTTATAGGATTAAACTATTGTTACCTGAGAGCCCTCCTATTTTCCTTTTCTCTGATTGTTGCCAGTTCCTTCTGTCTTGCCTTCTTGCGGCGAGATCCTCGGGAGCGGGACTTTTCTCTGCTGCCAGAGCGAGAGTGAGAACCAGTTTTGGAGGAGCTCCGTGACTCAGATGACTTGTGACTTTCAGTACTTGATGGTCTGTTAACCTTATCTAAAAATGAATATAGCAATATATAGTAGCCAGACAATCAAAAAATGATTATGTCATTGACTGACGAAATTGGGAGGCATGTTTTCTGTGTTTTTTTGCGCTTGAACAAGAATTAATCATATTCCTCAAAGTCATTAATAGTTTATTTCAGGCCTTAGAGCCGGTTTTGGATAATTAAGAAATTAAGAATTGATGTTCATTAGACTCAAAGCCCCATCAACTTTTTACAGCATACTTAATTTTAAAGATGTGGGATGATTTCTCTTTACTTACCAGCTATTCCGAATCCACCATTTTTTCCTAAGAACTTCAAGTAGGCTCATAAGATTCATTTTCTTTAGACTTAAAGCTCCATTCACTTTTTACAGCATACTCAAGTTTAAAGATGTGGAATGATTTCTGATTACTTACCTGCCAGTCCGAATCCACCATTTTTGCCCAGAAACTCTATGTAGGCTGATAGGATGCTGCAGAGTGAGACGACGAAGCTCATGTCTGGTGCGGGGATGAGCTGGAACCTCTTGTGCAGCGCGGCGAAGGCGAGCCCCCTGTCCACAGCGTGCTCAAAGAGAGCCTCCAGGTGCTCCTTGCCTGAATCAGGGAACTCCGGCCGAGACTTGGAGAGCCGACTAAGCCACGTCTTCACATAGGGCCGCCAGCCAAGGTCAACAGGGTCCTGGGAACAAGACAGGCAAATTAATGTTTCATGTATAAATGTTTCATTGCTATATATTGGGCTAGCCTCGGCATTGACACTGGCTACTCACTATCTGGCTTCAAATACAGCTGGAGGCATGTAAGAAAGTTGCCAGTGAATTGGGGTCAGTCAGTGGTTTTCCCAAAGAACTCCCAAGTTTCCTCAATCATTAAAATCTGGCTAGTGCAGAATTAACCTCAATGTGGAAGGAAAAGTGAGGTTAAATAGAATTCCAAAAGGTGCTGCATATATATACAACTACTTACCATATAGACCATAGCACATCTACTGATGGTTGCTGGGCTGGCTTGGGACAGATCATCCACCTCAAACACCAGCCTCATGCCTGGTCCGAGGCTGATCCGCTCTCCGTTGGCCAGGCACAGGACCTTGGAGTCGTCCAGCACCGTGTTGAGATTCTCCACCCACAGAGTATCTACAGGACCATCCATGATGAGCCAGCGCCAGTCCCTCGGGATCCTCTCACCATGGTTCTCCATAGCCATGGTGTCCAGCTGATTGTGGGAGGCAAAGTCCTCTCCTGATGGGGTGTCTGGAGGCTCCGGAGTCATCGTCTCATTGGTTACAGCAGATCCAGCCTGTTGGGAGGAGATCAAGTGATCATAGTGTAATGCGCATTAAATATCAAAATTTGGAATTTGAAGAAATTTGCTTCAAACCATGGAATCAAAGGAACCCTTGCTTATAGGATTATACAAGTGCCATGGAGTGTAGAGCTCTGCAGGTGATCTAGCTGAAGATAAACACAGATAAGTCATTGTTAGCCTCAGCATCTCTTGTTCTCACTATGCTCTTGCAGACCCATATATTAAAGGCATCCACTGGCAACTAATGAATGTTAGTCTTGCCCATATAACTGTCATGGCCTCTTCTTTGCAAAAATACATAGACATTATTCACACAAAAGTTTTATTTCTTTGTGGCAATTTTGTAGTAGAGAGATTTTAGCCCTAGTTCAATGAAAAGTTTGTCCTTTTGAGATTTTTTGATTTGCACTTATTCACTTCAAATGTAGATAAACAGCTGAATGTAGACCCCCCTCCCCCAAAAAAAAATTATATGCTGAAAATGAACACTTTAAGCTTATGTACAACTGGCCTTACCCTTTCGCTGTATGATGTTAGCATGGTATCTGGACGTCTGTCATCTTGAGTAGAAACTGTGAGGTCTTTGGCAAACTTCCTGGTAGCCGTCGCAATTAGACCATCAGTCCACTCAAATGTATTAGGGTCTGTCTCGCCGTAGAGCTCGCCAAGCTTGACACATTTGGGATTGATGCTGAACACCTCCATATGGCCCTTCTTAGCCCTGTTCTGCTGGAATGGGAACAAAGAAACCTTACATATTCAGTATCGTCGAATATCAACACTTTCATGTGGTCCTTCTTAGCCCTGTTCTGCTTGAATGGGAACAAAAAGTTAACATACTTTTTGTTGTAAGTATTTCCAAGTAGTATTGTGAATAGTATTGCCAAATTTCATTCTAAGTTTAAGGGAGTGTGTATAAATAGTATAGTGAAAAACGAAAATGAAAATATAATTGGCGACTTTTTGTACCAAGAAAAAATTATGCTTATAATTGTAAAAGCCTTTCTTTGAGATGCTATATCATTAAATGACAAAACATGAGAAAAGAGGAACTCACAGTTGCTATATCAGCACAAGTAAATTTTGAGAATGAGATACTCACAGTTGCTATATTATCACATGTGTCCTGCTATTATTCTATTACATATATCAAGTGATAAGTGAGAAACTCACAGCTGCTAGACCCTGAGGTTTTATATGATTGGAGTCTTCCCTATCTAGATTTATGGTTGGAAGCAAGACTAGCGCCCTCTGCAGGATTGTCCTGATAGTAGACTTTCCCCCTCCGGTCGGTCCCACCAGCATGACGCCGTGACGCACCAAGATTTGGCTGTAGAGCTGCTTCACCTTCTCAATCTGGTGAGGCCAGCTCTGGAGGTGCTGGTCACGTATAGACATAGAGATGGCTTTCTGGAAAAAGAGAAAAAAAAGGCATTCAGAGAGATGTGTGTCTGGTGAGGCCAGCTCTGGAGGTGCTGGTCCTGTACAGACATAGAGATGGCTTTCTGGAAACAGATAAAACTGATACTGTATTGTTCACAAAGATGAACATTTAGATGCGGTAAACTCTGAAAGGTGCTGGTCTCCCATCATGATAATTTCAGTGCTGTATAGAAAAAGGACAAATATTTTACTTTTCCTCTTTTTGCTTTGTTTTGTTTTTATCGAAACTACAATTTTATAAATAAATGTAATGTAACAGTTATAGTATCAGCTTAAACTAGTACTTCAAATTTGTATAAAACTTGATTCTTATTCATAAACAAGTTTGGATATGTTCATGCTCTTAAAGTTCCTCAATAATTCAACTTATTCACAATGCTACAATTGTCTTAAGATTCATTTTGCATATTATTATCACATGCATTTGATTTTTCTTGGGACAACATGATTTTCAAAACCTTTTTCAAGTTTGATTCCAGTTAGAAAGAGCTTGTACACAGCGTTTTTCATCCTTTGATATTTTGGCATAATTCACTGCTGCAAAAGAGCTTTTTCAAAGTTTACCTCTAGTACTGCCTGATCCTGCTTGGGGGCACTGATCCCTGGAAAGAGATCCTCCATGATGGTCTCAAACAGAGGCACGTCCTCGGCCAGGAACTTGGGCAGGTTGGCATCAGTCAGAGCATGGATGAGGATATGTGCCTCATCTTCTTCATCCAACTGCTTGGGAGCACCCTTTTCTCTGTGCAAGTACAAAAGACATGTTCAGGTATGAATTAAAAATATCTTGAAAAAAACATAGAAGGTTAATAAATATATTAAAATTATTTGCCAACT
Organism: Maea johnstoni; assembly: GCA_963942565.1. Lineage (NCBI taxonomy): Eukaryota > Metazoa > Annelida > Polychaeta > Spionida > Magelonidae > Maea > Maea johnstoni. Next base: position 46,792,862 of record OZ012686.1, read on the forward strand.
AGGATATGGATGCAGGACTTTAATAGCTGTAGAAATAGTATCCTTATATCCACCTGCTTTCAACTGGTTTGTATAGACATATGGTCTTTCGGCTATGTTTGTCTGAACCAACATACTTATAGCTACAGCTTCCTAGGATGAATCGGCTCTACCATTTGGCAATAAGAAATAAGCAATCCATTGCCAATTCTATTGGACAAACACTACTGACTTACCTGAGTTGGAACTGTCTTTTAAGAGATCCTGCCATGACCAGTACAGACTTGATGGCTCTCATACCAAAGTCATAGTGGTCCTAAAAAAGAGAAATTGCAACAATGAAGGCCAACATAAAAGTGAAATAGGGCAAGTCATTCCAAGCTAACAAATCACCCAATCGTGGCCTAAAAATGAAATAAAATATTTTGAACAGAAGTAAATTTGGAAATCAATAAAAGAAATACTGATCAGAATCAAACCTTAACTCTATTTCAAATGTTTTGCAATGTTATGCTTTAAGCCAAAGTTATCACTAACAGCACCATAGCGCCCAGATAAAACTTTTAAATGAGAAGTCTAAGCTTGAATACACTTATAGAAACAAACTGACAAAGATTAAAATAATCAATATCGCTTGACTGCTGCCTTATGTCTAGGGATGGGGATCGTTGAGAATTCTACGGTTCGGTTCGGTTCTCGGTTTTGCTTCTACGGTTCGGTTTTATCACGGTTTCCTAAACGGTTTATTAATGACATTTCTTGGATACGAAGCCACCCAATGGAATGCGTGGCTGAACTTACCTGAACTGGAAAGTTCTTGAAAGTTCCTATATACTAGCTCCCTGGCCACTTTCTCTACGCTCAGAAGGCTTCTGAGAATAGTGAAAGTGGGCAGGGTACCAGACTTGAGAGATTTTGAAATGGCTGTTTGATCGTCGCGCTTGGCAGACATTGTGAGGCCAGCGAGGAGGTAGGTGCTGACAGTTTCATTATGCCTCCAGGAACCCTGAGCATGCATAGAAAACCAAACCGTTTAGAGGGAGGTCCGGTTTTTGACTGGTTAACCGCAATGCTCAGGCCGGTTTGAACCGGTTTCCGGTTTTCCGGTCCCCATCCCTACTTATGTCCTATATGTACTAGGGGTTTGTTGGCTGGGACTCAAGGTGCCAGATAGTGCTTTACCTGTTGTGACAGCTGGGTACTGGCCAGTTGGTAGAGGTTCACAATTTTCCTGGATAGTGATTTGGCGGCAGTGAATCCTTCGGAGAAGAGCATTATTTCGGCGATGAGGGCGTAGTCAGGAACCATCATGGCTACCGGGCGGAACAGGGACTTGAGGTTATCTGGTAACTCCACTCGACCAGCGTAACTGAGAGAAAGAAAGGAAAGGGGTTCATGAATATCAAAAATATTCAATAGTATATTCATTTGCTTCTGAACTGATCATTCCAATTTCGTCAAAAATGGATTACCCTTGAGTTTATTCAATCAATGATCACATTTCACTATTTTCTACAGGTTTGGTATTTACCATTGCAATTTACAATACAATTTCATTTAGTAATATATATGTATTCTCTTCCTGAAATAAAGTATCAATAGATGTTTTTCTATCTATTAAGTGAATGATTCAGATGCCTTTAGAATGTGAACCATCTATTGTCTATGTGATATAGTAACTCACGTTGGGTTCATGGTGATGAAGACTCCGCAGGTCATATTCAGCCTGATATCCCGACCTTCAAACAAAAACCTACAAGAAAAAAAATTAGGCCATCTCTTTAAATTGCTAATTACAAAAAAATCATAATGTCAGTGCATAAAAATACATCATGAGTTTCGCAAATTTCATTGTTACACCTTAACTTGTATATCTATTATTAACCAAATTCTAAAACTTAGATATTTTAAATCACAGAAATGAAAAATATTTATCAATTGCATATGGAAGATGATTTGAACATGTAATTCATAATGATCAATGTTGATTCATCTTAAATCATTGAGCTTACATTGAGTCTAGAACCATTGAGTATAGTACCATGTCTTAATTCAGATGTTCTGAAGCAAACACTAGCAATAATAACTAAGCACATAACCTCAATTTGTCAATGCAGGTAACAGAAAAAGCAAAATAACAACCCAACTTTTAAAACATTCAGAGATTTGATGATATTCACATCAATGATTTTGAAGTTGAATTATATACAATATTTTGAATGAATGGATTTTATAATTAAACCCATTCTTCTCTGCAGAAACTCAAAACAATCTGATCGTTACAAATTTTAGAATGATATCTAAAGAAGAAGAATTAGCAAGTTAAATTGAACTCACAACTCTTCCACAAATTGTTTGCAAATTTTTATTTTATTTTAAAGCTACTTCCAAATGTATTGTAGTATCTATAATAGGGGTGACCCTGTGCATGAATGGGTTGATCATTCCATTGACCTACGCGACAGCCTACCTTGGTGCCATTTGGTCCTTTGCTGTCTTGATTGTGTGTATTTGCTGGGCCACCACTGACAGCACCTCCACATCAATCCTGTTAAACTCGTCAAAACAACACCAACTGCCAGACTGGGCCATGCCAGAGAAAAACTTCCCTAACATCTGAAAAATTTGCATTGAATAAGTTATAGTGTACGGATTATATATGGGAGTACCCCTAGTAACTTGGCAGTGGATATGTGTGTCATAAGTAAACCAACAACATGTGCTTTAAAATGTATCTAATACTTATAAAACCAAGACCTATGACAATCATGCAAACATTGTCTTCATATTAGATTATTTTTCAAAAGTATGTAAATATTTTGTGCAATGGAAAATGAAAGTTGTGTTTTACCCCAAGATAATCTTTGATTTTGAAACTTTTTTGACTCACCATCCCCTAGGATAATCTGAACACAAATTGGTCAGAATGATAATGATAATAGGATTCCATATCCAGTCTAACTAGGCCTGACTTTTTTGGGTAATATCTTTCTAATGGAAGTCTTTCTTGATTGAATCGAACTCACCTTATAGTCTAGCCCCTCTGAGCAGTTAAATACCACACACTGTTTTCCCATAGACTGAAAAAAGACAAAACAAATTAAAACCACATGACACATCATACATAAAACAATATCAATAAGACTTCAAATACAATTCATTTCAATGCAAACCACTGTGAATGCTGTAAAATTATAACATGGAATGCATAGAATAAATCTTAAGTCTTTGCAGTATCAAAGAAGTAGCAAACATTTTACAGACCACCTTCTCGCTAAAAAAAAATTTGAAATGGTACCATAGAGAGTGTATTGCACATTCAAAGATGTAATGATTACAAAATTACTTCAATCATTCAAAACAATTATGAGTTCATCCAGTGTTGTGTGTAAAATGTTGGCAATTTCTTTTTATAAATACATATTCATACAAAATAATTTGTTGGTCATTTCTTCAAAATAATGATTGTAGTGAGTGATTTAAAACTTTATATCCTATCAACACTTCAGCCATTAATCCATGCCATTTCCCTGTCATGACAATAGCAACTCATGGATGCCACTGCTGGAGGTTTTACCTTGGCAAGATCTTTGACGGTTTCTGTTTTGCCGGTTCCTGCGGGTCCTGCAGGTGACCCTCCCAGGTGTAGTCCCAGAGCTCCTGTCAGGGTCAGATAGCACCTGTCTGTCAGGGGGGTGATGACCAGTCTGGGGGAACAGCCGAGGTACTCATAGCCATAGTGGAAAGAGTTGGATCCTTGTAGGACATTGCAGTTATTAGACTGCTCATCCCACTCGTAACGAAGTTGTCTGAAAAAGCGGTAAATAATCAATAAATTGATGGTAAAATATGAAATATACATATGAAAAATTGCATGTATCCATTTACCAACTTTTATATATCCATCAAAAATATGTTAAATTAAGCCCATTTAAGTTTTCGAGTCAAAAGAAACTTAAAATCTGTCATCATGAGAACCTCTTTCACCTGAAATCTGCTGATTGTAAAAAGCCGGAAATTATTCTATCACCGTGCTGACTTACCTTTTCCAGTCAAAGCTCTCAGGTTTCTCCACTCTGCTGTGTATAAGTTGTGTGAGGACGTCCCTATTGTGCACGTCCACTGTGAGTAGAGCCTCTATGCTCATCCTCTGGTGTGGGAGGAGAGGGCGCAGCACCAGCCCAGCCAGCTTGTTCAGGGTCGCCACCACCTTCTCTTTTACCACCCCCAGGCACTTCACAGGCTCAAACGCAGCAAAACAACTAGTGACATTCCTGTTAAACAGTATCTGATCCTGAAAAATGAAATGTACAATGGTATATTTACTTATAGCATGCATATTTAGAGCAATGACAATGAGAATGCAGTGGGTAACTATATTAGTTCTGATTGGCCTTAAAAATGAAGAATCCCAAGGTCTTGTCATTATTTCCATTTTTTAAATTGAAAAATATGAAGCAAATGAAAAATAAGCATGCCAGAAAGTACTTTAGCCAAACTTAATCAGTTTTCTGAAATTTCAATGGTGGACCTTATGCTTCAAGAACCCTGTTGAGCATGTTGTCACATACATTTTCATGTATGTGTACATAGGAATGTATCAGTATGAACCTACCACAGTCAGGACCACCTGGCCTGGGTGCTTGAGAACCCAAACCCCATGGTCTATGCCAACTATGTCTTGGAGCCCCATCTTCAAATGCCTGTATAAAAACAAAACAACCCGTGAAATGAGTTAAAAGTTTTTTTGGGATACATGGTAATGACAAGGAACACAATGACCAATAATACAGAAAACAGATATTAACGAGTGCCTACAAAAATATATTTGGTCATAATACCATATCCTTTTTTATTATGAAACTAATATAATCACATGATAGAAAATATATATAACAATATGTATCATTTATTTATGCAAATTAAGAAATAAGAAAAATATTGCAGTGCAGAAATAATGTCTTTGCAGATACATGAAAAAGCAATTAGCCTTTGAGTATATATTTTGGTACTCACTTTTTAACTGTGTCATACATTCCTGTTTCTACTCTGCCAAGCCACTGCTCTACTGGACCTCTTGCCCTCACATTCCTGAAATAAATGCACATAGTCACTGAGCAAACCTATGAAGTATAGATATTGAAAGAAAAATGCTGGAGCAAACATTCATTAAAATGTATCTAAATACACAATGAAAAGAAAAAGTAAAATAATGGCACCATTTTATGACATACCTAGATAAATAGTGATAATAAATGAACCATGAGTGAAAAGCTTATATTGAATGCATAACATTGTATGTAATTCCACAAATATAGTCAAACTTTCTAAAAAGACCGTTTCTTAGAACAGATCACCTGTTTATAAATACTGGTTCCAAAAGAGTGCAATACTATCATCCGTGGCAATTTTAAAACTGGCTTTAATGCAGTTGTTTCTTGAGCAGGTCTAACTGTATCAATTGTACTTCAAAATCATAGATTTTATGCATATCTCAAAGTTTTCATTTTTTTTTTATTTCATAGAGAAAATATATGTGTGATGTGACTTACTTTGGCATAGGCACTACCTCTCCCTCTGCAGACCTTATAGTTTTTACTGTAGGGGGCTGCCTTGGTACCTGGCATATCTCCAGGGACTCGATGTTGCCGAAGCATTTGCCAAGATGTGGCTGCACAGCATCAGGGTTCTTAGACTGGGCGAGGATGTCCAGCAACTCCTCATTACTCAGGAAATAGAATCGTGGAAACACAAGACGTTTCGTCTCCAGATAGTCCTAAAGATCATACAAAAATTACGTTGTTTAACTGTTCAAAATATTTCTGTGAAACCCTAATTAGCAGGTGCATCAATTGAATAAAAAAATGGATATGACATGTCAAGTTATATAAGAAAATCCTCGTCGTCATTCTTCGACATCGAATTCATTTTCGTACCACTGTAACAAATCTGCTCTCATAAATCGTATACCTGTCAGTGGTTACATTTTTTATTTGTTACAAGTTTTCAAGTAAATTAAAAACAACAACTCAAAGTCATAATCAACTATTTGGGCAAATGAAAATATCTCCATTATAGCACATTACCTCAAGGCACTTCTGTATCTTCTCTAGGCTTGTGTTAGCAGCTTGCAGCATCTCGAGTACGCCTGGCGCAGTGGCAGCCTTGAGGGCGTTGGGCCTGTCCTCGGTGCGCCGCATGATGTCCTTCCAGTTCTTGTCGACGCCTGTAAAGAGCTTAGCCTCATTGGGGAGCTGGCGCTGGATGTCCGGGGTAGAGAAGATCTGCTCCAGGTAGAGCCAGTTCCTCTGGCACGTCATCCACTCATCCAGAGTCCTGGCAAACAGCTGTAACCTGCGCTCCCAGTCTTCTACTGTACCCTGAAGGCAGCACAGACAATAGTTGTTATTAACTTGAAATGACAACGTTTAGTGACAAGTCTTTGAATAGAACATTACAAGTGCCATGACATCTAATAAATATGGACAAAGAAATTATCAACAGATAACCCTTTCCTCTGCAAATTATTTGAATAAATTACATTACTGAAAATGATGATTCAATGTAAACTAAGTGCCAATGACAAAATTAATTTGTGTCTATTTTCTTTTTAAGTTTTGTTTATAATCACTCTCTTTTTTTGACACATTAAAGCTTAATCATGACTAGATGACGAGCCAGTTGTTAATGATGTAAGATAACAATGTAAAAAGTACCAAATACCACTAAATCACAGGCAAACTTCTCACATATCTCAAGCCGGATTCCAATATGGGCCCTTTTGAAGTGGTGAGACAGAGCAAATATTAAAAGTGCAGTGCACTACCCATTCAGCTAGTGTGGCAGCCCCTACATTTTCACTAAGAGTGTTTGGCAATATTCTGGCACATATTGACTATACTGAGAACTAAGAATGAACTAGTTCTGCCTACCTTTATTGGTGTGACGTATCTGGAGCCCCGTATGGTGCCGACGGTCACCTGACTCTCCTCCAACATGGCCATGATGTCATCAGCAGCTGCTATGATGTGTGTATCGCGGGTACTGTGCACCACAAGTCGGAAATCTGTATGGCGCCACAGATCTGCAACCTGAAAATATATGCTGATGTGGTAGGCATTGAAGCTGTTAACACAGAGTAACTCTGCATTTGTGAGGTAAAAAATGCTTTGATTTTTGTTGAAATTGAATATATCTTAAATCAATGTTATGATAACATGAGCAGCATCTATAACTTTGTGTATGTAGGTGAGTAAAATACTCATTATCTTAAATTGAATACTCTTACATGGTATACTATAGTGAAACTATCTTATTTTTCTGGAATTTCTATAATGTTATTCTTAAAGGACTTTATACACTTCATAAGTTACACCCAAGTGTGTTATCATCCTTACTTTTTAAAGATAACAATAAGTTAGATCATAGTAAACCCCTGAAAATCAATAACCCTTTAAGATTTGATACATTATTTCTGGTGTTTGAAGCCCTTCTTTTGTACCCTGCAACTGTCTGTATGGTGTTTACCTTGTTCAGCATGATCTCCAAGGTAGCTTCATTACTGGCAGTGGTCGATGTGTCCTGGATCTGCTCCTTGTGCTTAAAGATCTACCAGGGAGAAAAGGTAGTGACAACATGACGAATCTCTCTTTACAAAATAGTTATTGACTGGGTAGACAATAATCAATTTAAAATCTAAAATTACAAAAACAAACCAAAATTGGAAGAATTTCAGCCATTTTTTAAAGTTGCATCCTCTCATCTTATATAATAGTAAAAAGATTAAAATTAATCTGATTTAAGCCAGTCTGAGCTTAAGATAGATCTTGATGGAGTAATGCTTAATAATACTAATCAATTTATTTTGGTAATGAGGTCTTTAACACATCTATGAATACTATCCTTCTCTTAAAAAACATCATTTGGATGTTCAGGAACAAAAAATAAAAATAAATTTGAAATTAAGCATTCATTTGAAAAAAAATATTAAATGCTTTTGTAAGGAAGCAATCATCAATAAAGTAGGTCAGTTTTGGACTACTGCATGTAATAACAAGTTAAGATCGAGTGAGACTTACATTCATGTCAATGAGGTTGCCTAGTGTGAAGCTTGAAGGATATGAGACTTACATTCATGTCAATGAGGTTGCCTAGTGTGAAGCTTGAAGGATATGAGACTTACATTCATGTCAATGAGGTTGCCTAGTGTGAAGCTTGAAGGATATGAGACTTACATTCATGTCAATGAGGTTGCCTAGTGTGAAGCTTTTTTCTCTCTTGAGTGATCTTCCTATGATCTTCTCGATGGCGTCCCAGTGGCGTTTCTTTAGGGATGGGTTCCTGAGACTGGTTATGACAGGCATGCCTTGCTTGAAGTGCAGAACAACCTCCTTCAGCTTGGGCACCACCTCATTGCTTGGTAAACCTGCAAAAATAGATCAAAAAGATAATAACACTTTCATGGATACTCTAAGGAAATAATTCACTCAGTAATAATGTATGCATTCACACCATATTTTCATGGAGAGTTATTGGTTACACTCTGCTTGACACCTCTCATTTAAATTATTTTGTCAAAAATATCCCCAACATACTCTGGCCTATTTAGAGTAAACATCTCTTCTGCTCTCCACACAAAATAAAAAAGGACAAATACAAAATAGTTCAACTAGAACCCACCTTTTTCTAACATGTAGACTGTTTGTGTAAAACGACTGACATTTTTTTGTAGGTTGTCAACATTGAGCGAGTCAAAGGCAGTTGATGTCCAATCATCTACGAGCTTTGTCCACTCTTCCTGTGATTCCCAGAGTAGTCGTCTGAGCGTGAGGTCGCGCTCTATCTCTGCCAGCTCAGCCTGGACTGTCTGGGCACTCGCTGCATCGCCGGAATGCTCCAACAGGTACTCCCTGCTCAAACATAGAGATATTGTATAATAAAACATTCTATTGTGGAAATAGTTTTAAGGGCCCTTCTTCGCTTAGTGTATTCTGGAAAAAAATTACGAGATGGGAAAATCACCTAATGTGAACACTTTTGCCATGATCCAAATGCATTCAAAGCTTAGGTTTCAATATGCAATGTATATCACCAACATCCTATTTTGCTCATTTGGTAACTGAGAGCACAACTAGTTTAAGATTCCACTGGCATGCTCTCTATAAAAGATTTTGATGCTTGCGCAATTGTGAATAATTCATTAAAAGATGAAGAAATTTTAGAAAAGGGCATGGTCTATATATTTTTTTACCTTACCAAATTAGATGAGTACAATTTTCTTTTCTTTTTTTCAATGTTAGTATTAGCTTCATAGTTTCAAATTTGTGAATATGTCAAAGAATCAGAATAATTCAACAATGTATCAATACAAAACTTACTCTGAATAGTTCTTCTTAGCAGTGGCTAAAGAACTGCCAAACCTGTCTTGATAATTAGCGTAACTCCTTGCCTTGGCAGAGAGCGAGGTTATTTCATCAGTCAATGACTTCATGTGTTCTAAGGCTGTCATGGCCATTGTATCATTGTTTAACAACATTGGGTGACACACTTTGTTTCTCAGATCCACTAATTTGTAACGGATGCTATGCACAAGTCCCTCCAAGTCCTTGGTGAATTTGCGGATGTTCTCATCTTTTTTGGCCTCACAGAAAAGTATTGTTGTCTGAAGTGAAAATGTGAAATGAAGGGTATATGATGCCATCAAACCTTATCTATCTCTACTCTCAAAAACTGAATTATGGCTTAAAGAGAAAAAAACAATATGCCTATAGGGTTTGAAAATGAATCTTATGTATTTCAGGATTTCGAAATGTTATATTTTACTTAAGCAAATCAGAAAATATTGTAATTTTCCTTTCATATTCTCTGCAAAATTAAATAATCCCTTTTTAGAATTCTTTTTCTATATTTGAAAGGACCAGTTCCATCAAAGATTTAAAAAGCATGTCAGTAAATACTAAGTAAAGATTTTAAATCTTATGGTGATGACAATAATTTCAATCAGTTCTAGGCTATTCATTGTTCAAATGAATAAAAAAGCATATAAAGGAGTAAAATGTAATTATCCAAACAGTAGAAGCAGCAATGTGTTCATGCTTCCTAGTCAAAAGAAAATGAATTACACAATCTTTTTTGTTGTAAATATTGTAAAAAGTCATATGAGATCTTTACCAAATCATAGTCTCAAATCTTATGCTTTTGGGTAAAAAGGTCAAAATGCCCTCTTTTTTCATTTTAACATCAACATGATAGATGGTACCCACAATGAGGATCGAGAAACATGATGGGGCATTTCCCGGTCTGTGTCTAATCCACAATTAGGAGACCCACCTTGAGATGCTGGAAGCTTGGTGCCAGGGTCTGGTAGAGCGCAAAGTCCTCAGGCTCTATGGTGACCTCAAAGTCCTTGGCAATGGTGAACAGCTTGCTCACGATCCCAAACTCTTTCTCCAGGGCCTGGATCTCTGAAGACATTCGACCAAGGAAGGAGAGATGCTCAACAAATTCCTCAACGGTACTTGGAGAGAGGTCCAACTTCTTGGATGCTCCCTAAAGTTGTAACAGAAAAAAAAACATTTTGTTTTAAAGAAGTACAAAAACCATTGATACATAGCTTCCCCACAGTCACCCTCCACAGCCATCCATTTCTCATGGTAATTAGGTTTTTAATGCAAACGTGTATTGACTTAACCACTAAGTATCTAAACTTAAAGAACAATTGTTTCTGGTCCAAAAAGTTTTATTATTTTCCTTTGAAATTATTTCTTATAGAATCACAATACTTCACTTTAGATAAAATAAACTTAAAAAAATTGGTCAAACAGCTGTTTCCGAATAAGTTCACTGAAGTAATTATTTCAATGATTTAGATTCTATTACCTCAGAACGTCTAAATAAGCAAAAGAAATCAAACATATTTATATATCAATATAAATAAGTCAATAACAAAAATCAACTTTACCTTAATGATATTTAGTAAATCTTCATTTCTCTTGTTGGCTACACTGGGCATCTGTTGACACACAGCCTTAAGTATGTTGTCAGGGTATGGAAGACATGCCTTACAAAACCTCTCTGACTGGACCTCCACAAAGCCAATCCTTCGCAAACGAGGCATGTGGTTTATGTGATGTAACTGAAGAGGAAAAATACATATTTTAATAATAATCATAAAGGAGTAGAAAATGGTCAAAAGGCCATACATCTCTCTCTCTCTCTCTCTCTCTCGCTCTCTCTCTCTCTCTCTCTCTCTCTCTCTCTCTCTCTCTCTCTCTCTCTCTCTCTCTCTCTCTCTCTCTCTCTCTCTCTCTCTCTCTCTCTTGCTCTTTCTCTCTCTTGCTCTTTCTCTCTCACACACACACACATTATGTCTCTTTCCCTCCGTACCTGGTCAGTGTGCTGATACAGGACATGATGAAACTCCTCTGTTGTCCACATTTTCCGAGCCATAGATCCAGCAACATCCACCCTTAGAGCCTTTTCCACCATAAAACAGTATTTGTCGAAATCCTAAAATAATCAAAAATAGTTAGGTAAGTATATAACTGCCGTAAGCAGATCAAGTGATGAAATTGAGACAAAAACAAAAACCTAACAAAATATGTACTCTGTTAGCATTTTCAACAAAGGACAATTCTTACAGTAGAGTGAAAAGGAACTTCCAGAATACAAATATTCATGTAGAGTGTTGAATACAGATGAGTTGAAATATAAAACTATCAATCGAAACTTTTATTGCATTTTTGTACCCCTTTTTCCTTATTCCAGGTGTGTGTTTACTACTCCAAAGTATAGGTAAACTTCCTACATATAAGTATGCTGAATTAATATCACTATCAACTCATGAACTATAATTCTAACATTCCATTGCATTTTTAAACTCTATGTCTTTTTAGGCATATCTTAGTACAAATTACTGCAAACTGACACAAAACGCAAGCATGTAGCCAGTTGAATGAAAATCATTACTATCTTATAGCTTAGTGTATGTATTGCATCTTACTGCAGAGTAGAGCGACACTTCCTGCATGCAGGCGTCCATGTAGCTCATGATTTCCCTGAGGAGGCTCTGGTACTCCGGGTCCTCCCCCAGCAGCAGCTCCACATCCGGCCATGGCCGCCTGACCTCCTCCTCCTCCTCCCGCACCTCCTCGTCATAGTTCAGCCGCAGGTCGTACTTAGGAGGAGAGTAGAACACTGACAGCTTAGGCTCCTTCAACATCGAAGGCACTTCACCTGGACAACATACAAAACTCAATCAATTCACAATAATCATGATAAGAAGCTCCACAAACACATATTCTATTCCTATGTATAATTGCCAGTGCGAAAGTAATTCACCAACCCTGATAATATGGGTAGAGAATTAATAGTCCAAGCATCATTACGAGTTGAAATGTACTAAGTCTCCTAAGTCTATCATTCATAATGATATAATACTAATTGAGTATCGATCTTTATACTAAAACCTCTGAAACATCATAAACCCCTTACCAATTGCAATCTCAAAGCTTGCTATTATTCCTCTGACACCATTCTTGAAGGCCACCACATCTGGAGAAAGCTTGACTTGTACACATTTACCAGAATCCTTCCCTGATCCTGCATGGGATAATCTGTAAACACCCAAAACATACAGATTAATACTATGTAAGTTTATTGCTCATCACTTTTTCCGCCACTTGTCAAAACCATGACTATCCCGTCTTTAATACAGGAGGGAACTAGAGGTTGCATGATTCAAGGTATGACACATTACATTGACTCGGTGAGTCAGCCATGATAGAAATACATTGAAATACAGAGCATTTGTAATTGTATTATGCAATATCAACTTCTACAAGAAATCTTAATGAAAATATGTTTCTCAATGTTTCACATTTAAGTTTAAAAATATGTTTAAGTTTAAGAGAAATTAGAAAAATTGTCAATGCCAAAAAGAGTGCGAGCACAGCCTTTGCAAGTGCTGGTAATGTGGAGATGACAGACCTGTCATTGACACTGCTGAACCTATTCTCCACCTGGGCGTCCTCCTGGTCACTCTCTGAGGAGCCACCGCTGACCTCTGAATCACTGTAGCCAGACTCATTCTCCTCCTCATCATCCTCATCTGAAACAAAAACCACAACACAAACATATAATTCAAGCTTTCAAATTATTTCAGAATCTTCATTCCCCTGATTCTCAGTTGAAAAACACACACAACACAAACTGTGGGAATTTAGAATCACTATAACTTCATATGCAAAACTCATGCATATTTCGTTTGGAAAATATATATTATTGAATTATGAATGATATTTGGAGTTGTTTGCTGTATATTTAGAATTTTCTTATAAAATGTTGGCATATGCATTTCTTTGAAAATATTGAAGATATACTTGTTAAACTAACTTGGCACTCTGGAAGAGAATGATTCAAATAAAGCATAAACATCATGTGAAACTAGCGCATAATCGTTGATGTCATACCGGTAGTTTCCTGTGCAGCAGTGTCAGCTGTAAACTGAACCTTCTTCTGTGCCATGGTCCCAGTCCTGTCTTGGTTGAGCTTATTGTCCTCCTTGTCCTCCGTTTCTTTCCTGGCTCCTGCCTGCACTCTGCTCTCTGAGGCTCTGGAGACTGGTGGCACATGTAGAACTAGTTGGAGCGAGAATACTGGCTGTGCCATGATCTCTATCTCATCCAGTTTCTTCACCTCTTCCAAAACCTACAGAACATATATAAATTGTATATTGATGTGGCATATCTATTTCATTCATTCACAAGGGAAGCTAAACACAGCTTTAATTACATAAAGGGATAGGTTTATCATCCTATGATATCTAAAAAAAAAAAAAAAAAAATCAGTTTTACAAAGAGATAGAGAGAAAGGTAAAGGAATCAGACTGTTTGATTTTACCCTGCCACATCCTTCAGGTTGTACTAAAAGTTATAACCTTTTATAGACTAAAGTGATGCACCAAAAACAGAATAATAAACCAAATGGTTGGGTTACAAATGATCCCATGGCCCATCGCTATTTCATTACAAAAATGCCAATGCTCCTTCCACTTACCTCATCAATATCTGGAGGAGCAACAAGGGATTCTGGTTTGTCAAAGTTAAAGTGTGGAGTCTTATATCCAAGTGTCAAAGGCATAGCATGGAAGCTCTTGCGTTTAGATTTCATCGGTCTCTTGGCCTGGCTGGATACTGAGGTGAGTGCAGAGTTTTCTGAACTAAGCACAGACCCATCAATGATGCTACTACTGAAATGTCAAAATGAAATAATGCAATCATTAAGCTGAACATTTAAGGGAAGCGCAAGAAGATATGGCACATATTCTATGAGTGACACAAAATTGTGAAATTATGTTTTAGTTCAAATTTTAAAAAATCTCTTTCTCAGTGAAAGCAGTATCGTTCAACAAAAAATATATATCAAATAGATTCAAATGCAGAAATAATGAGTGGTAATCCACTTAGAAAAAGAAAAAGATAGTGGGTTCAAATTGAAATGAAAAAAAGGGATGATATTGGGATGAGTATTGTAAGGTTGTCAAATTATTCTGACATGAGAGTATATGGTGAAATAGGAAAAATAAAATATTCTTAGGTATTATGTTGTTAATAAAGGCAAAGAATGCTATGTTAGCTTTCAATCAGCACATTACATAGTTGTCCAAAAGCATTTTCCTCGACAATAGTGCAGTGATATAAGAGTTAACATACACATCAGTGGAGGCGCTGTCTGGGCGCTCAAGAACCATAAAATTTTCTGTCTGACTACGTGGAACCCTAGACACTGTCTCATCATCACTGTCCACTGAACCAATTGTATCCTAAAAAGAAATAATAACAACATTCGAATCAGACAAACTACAACCGAAAATTATATACATCATGCATAGAAGTCCATGCCCTTGATATGAATTAAAATGAGGTACATTCAGACCACAGTGCACTGCACGTTATACAAGAATGTAATTATCTTGTGGTATGATATGTAATTAGGGTCCAGATTTTTAATACTTGCATGATCAACAAGATATTACTTGCCAGTAGTGATTTTTGCATTTTGTTATAAAGAGTTGTTAGCAGAGTAAGAATGTATGGGTGTTGGAGAGTGAATATGGCGAGTGAAGTAATAGCGAAAAAAGCCTTATAGCTATCATATAATTGCTTTAACCCATCAAAGCCTGGAGTACCTCTTGAAAGGTGGTATATGCATGGATGTAATGATACAATTCAAAATAATGTGGAGAAAAGGCATTTTCCAAATATTTAATAGTGAGCTATTTGCTCAGTTCTAACTAGAGCTGCACTCACGGTTGGAGATCAACTCATGAGCTCACCACCCTTTTGACTCGTGAGCTCATGAGCTCATGGACGTTCTGATTTTCCAAAAAGATATTTATTTTCCAGCCCAGCTATTAAGAAATAAATATTTATTGGCTGACATTTATTAACATTGCCATGTTTATTTAATTTCAAAACGTGCTGGCAAGGTACAAAGGTCAGTTTAACACTCAACACCGCTTGAATGTATATGTTGGAGATGGCAAAGAAGACATGACAGCGATAAGTAGTTATGTTTGTTGATAATGTGTGTTATGTGCCCTGTGTTTCGTCTGTGTTCCCAACATCGACGAGCTCACGATTTGAACATTTCAGCTCGAGCTCGGCGAGTTTGCTCCAGGGCTCGAGCCACTCGAGTTTGTGAGTGGTTAGTGCAACTAACATTTTCCTTTAATTATATTCCCCATGTCATTTTGTTTAGATAGATATTTCAGAAATATTAAGGTCATTTTAGGCTGCCACATGGATGAATGGGAGATGTGCTTACATCATCGTCATCGCCATCGTCTAGTTGATTGCCGATGTGGAAGGAAGCTATGAGGAAGTTGAGCAGGTCCCTGGTGGAGGTGATGACAATCCTGCGCAGAAGCTCGAGGATCAGGTAGTCCACTGAACGCAGGAAGTAGGACAGGCGGGTCAGCACCTTGCGCCACTCAGATATCTGAGCGTACATAGGTTTCTTATCTGAAATGAGAAAAACAACGGTGAAATCTCAATTAGAGAGAAACTTCAGAAAATATAATATATTTATAAGCATCAAGGTGGATGCGAAGTTTAAGAACATTACATATTACCAGTGGTATCGGTATCGTTCACAGTGAAACGGTACGTCTGATGTCCGTGGCCTGATTGGCTTTGTTACAAGTATTAATCGTTAACATGTGTGGTTCTATTCCTCAATTCTATGACAAGAATCAATAAAAGAATTGGGGAACCGAAGCAAATGAGTGCCACCACACACTACGTAACTCCGATGCATCATTGTGTGGTGTTTCCCGCCGATGCTATTCTAGACAGCGTGGGTTTTGTCTGGAACTCTTTCGGTGGGAATCAGGATGCGATGCATGTTTTATCTTTATAAACGAACCTGTGCTCAAAAAACGAACCGGTGCCTTTTAGCCCCGTTCTCAATGAAACAGTTAAATACCGATCTTTTTCAAAACGAATTTTGGTACCCATGTACCGGTATGCAACCCTATTTCAGACACGATGAGAAATATGACAATGCCTACATAAATAAAAATTGTTAACGTGATTAATGAGATATCAGAGATATACTCACCAGCAGTATTTTCAGTCTCTTTTTTCTCATAGAGTGGCATTTCTCCATAGGCAGTTTTCACCATACGCTTCACTGGCTCTTCTGCCGCTCTCTTGCTTTCCTTTACATCCTGGATTTGAACTTTTGCGCTTTTTCCCTCAGATCGTATTCCATGTGTGACACCCTCCATTTCAGCAACCGTCTAAAAACAAAATAGCATTTTAATGACAAGTGATTAACAAATGTTTGAGTAAAAGCATCTTCTATTTTATATGAATTCAGATGATAAAACTTAGTATTTCATTCATAAAGCAGCTATGAAATTATATGAATTATACAAGAATCATTACATGTCTATGGGCTTTTTGTTGACTGAAAGATAAAAATTATTCTAAACTTATCATACAATGTACCAGTTCTGATATTTTCATCATTGTTAGTTAGGCAAGGTCTTTTAATCGTAGAAAGCACAATGGCAAATATTAAGTTACATTTAAAAGTAGCAAGAAATTACTTAACAAAAGAGAGATTTCCTCTCCTGAGGAACAAACTTCCTCTGTACATCATTCTTAAAACATAAAGCCTCAAATTTCAAGAAATTTAAATACCCTTTGAGCTTAGAGCATTCATGGGTTTAATCATTCATGCATCCAGTTCCCTTTGAAAAGTACCACCTGGATCTACTCATTCTTTTGAAAAAAAAACACTTTAAAAAAAAACACTTTTAAAAATAAAACGTGTGTTCACAAAACATTTAGGGGTTGTAAATTGAATTCCATAGAACTTTGTTTCAAATAACTTCCAAGAATGCTTTCTTGTAGAGATATCAAGAACATTGGGTTGTTACATGCATAAATGGGTTATAAAAAGACTTTTCCCTCACCGCACAAGATTCCCATACAATATCCACAACTTTCTTTCTGAGGGCAGCAAGCTTTTTCAGGGCCTTTTTCTTTGCTAGGATTTGCTGGTCGATAAATTCTTTTAGGGTTAAGGTGGTGGTCTTGTCAAGATTGACCAGGGTGATGGCGGAGTCGCCGGTCCCATATCCCGTTGCACTGCTGGAGGCAGTCTCACACAGTCCTCGTACATGGAGGAGGCAGCCCTGAAGAATCTCATTGGCTACAAACAGCTGCTTGTACATGGTGCCTCTGAAATGTTAAAAAGGATACACATACATCAGGAAGAAGTCTAATAATGGGAACTATGCAGTGCTTCTCTTTACAGTCATTCATTATTATTTGACATTGATTGCAACCATAAGAAATGGAAAAGATATTGTTGCAAAAGTAGTTAAACTCTTGAGAGTTAAAACCTATCATGCATCTTTTAATTGCAGGAGGAAGAGTTCTCTTAAATGTAGTACTTGGGAAGAGTACAACACTTTAAAATTCATCATAGGAAAAACAATGTCCTTCTTTATTTATGGTGTTCAAGCTTTCAAACTATTGAATATATTTGTTTCATGCATATTCTTTCATACTTAAATATGTTTACCATTGCACACTGGATGAATCTCTAAAAAAACAAATACCACAAGATAAGGACAACGCCAATAATTTAGAATATACCTGTCTCCATAGTAAATCATTTATGTAGCTTGGCCTATTCAAATAAATCTAACAAAATCGCAATTATATTTATAACTTGACTTACTGGTTAATGGTGTTCTTCTTATTCCGGACATTGATTTTCCATATATTGAAAGCTTTCCAGGCGCGGAACTTGACAAATACCGGTATTTCATTGATCATGAAATAGAGTCGTCTCTCCCACAGCCACTGTAGGGCTGGTGTGCTTGAGTTACTCTCACCTCTGGAACTCTGCACATTCTGCAAAAAAAAATGTGATGAATTATTTCTCGCTCCACTCTCAAATAATGTATCAGTTAATACAATACATAAAAACAATATTGTTGCTTTGCAAGGTTTACCCCTGTATATTCTATAATCGCGTCTTTCAAGATGATGATTTATTCCTGAGCTTTGTGCATCATTTAGGCAGATTTAAATATCTAAGGCTGCAACCAGTGGAAATGTGAAAGGCATGACTACCCTGTTAACTTCCAGAGGTACTCACCATGGTGACTGAGGAGGCTGTTGCAGTATAAAAGACCTTGGACTCCCTGGCAGTGTTTGGTGAAACCACCTGAAGGTCGTATGGGTTGTACCTGGCTGGATGAAATGCTAGCTTCCTTGGGAGTGCATAGATAAAGTGACCATCATCTTTCTTGATAGCTTCATCCTTGAAAAAACAACAGTTATCATAAATGATAGTTAGGGCTGCTTGTTGCAACATTTTATTACATGAATGCAGTAGGAAATGATATCTAACCATGATAATAGCCATAACAAAACTTTTTAAATGTTCCTTCTGAATTGTCTATCAAAATTACTCAAGTATGAATAAGTCATCTGATTTATAATTGCATTCATCTTTTCTACGTTAATATTTCAGAAGTAGTCAGAATGTTTTTCACTGTCTTTAGTTCATTCATGCCTAGAGATCTTGTGGAAGAATATCATCTAGATCTATGATAATTTTTATTTAAACTTGCAAGAATTTGCAGTGACACAAAATTGTACTTGTTCAGTACCTCTTGGCAACATGTAATGAGCATGAATTCATAAGCCTTAGAAAGAGTCTATTTTGTTGTCTAACATTTCTCCATAGAAAAATTTCCAAAATATGGTTTAATAAGGTGGATAACGCCAAAGTAGGGTTTTTCTTGGGTGCTACAGGTCTGAATGAGTTCATCAAGACATCAGTTCTTCCCAGAGTATTTCATCATTTTCTTACTGTGTTGTCTCCAGCTGTTGTCGGTGTGTTTGATAGCTTGGTCATGGCCTCCCTCACTCCTGGACTATGCTTAGGGAGCTCTGTCACCCAGCCCAGCTTCTGGCGCATCTCAACCAGACAATGAACGAAGTCATCATCTTCTGGTTCTGAAAAACATCAGAATACTAGAGTAAGTTTTATAAGAAATGAAAGTTGCCAATCATGATTTATTACCACTTCGTTCAAATCACTCATGATTGATTATTAGTTCGAGTATCCAGCTCCATGCATATGAGAAAGTTGCCAGTGACTAGTGTTAAGTTGGAGGTTTTCCCCAGGTAACAACTGTATTGTCATAATAAAACACCTGGGTATGGAAAAAAAAAGTGAAAGAATTTCAAGTCCAAATCTAAATTAAAAGTCTGGCTTGATAAGTCTTTTGACACATCAAGGAAATCCTTGACAATGTGCCATTGAGTGCATAGTTACAGTCAATGAAAATCCATTCAAACACATTCCATGCCGACAGGCCATTTATTACAGCTGCAAGATGTGAGTCACAGCAGTGGTGATATGATAAAAGCCACAGATGTGTGCTGAAAACAAGTAAGCATAATCAGGTGACACAAAACTGTGATTATTTTGTACCCGTTGGCAACATGTAATATGAGTACCCTGTTAATTATAAATCATTGACTCGTACCTACCATCCCAGAATGAGAACTGTGTTATACATGAATAGAAACAAATGTTTGTGGCTGTAAATGAATTACCACGGGGTGTATTATATTGGTAGCTATAGTGCTCCCATGAGAGCCCCCATAATGCCTGCAGACTAGGGAAAGACACCTGTAACTGGCAGTGGCACATAAAGAAAATCCATCCCAGTCGAGTTCATCCGAAATATACAGCATTTGATTATCTGCTATTTACCATTCAAAGCGGATGCAATGAACAAAAGTGCAAGTCAGATTCTTGATTCACAGAAGAAGACAAATGTTTGCGCCACATTTAACCAGAGGTATACAAACCAGCAAATAGCCATTAATATTCAAAACATTAAAAAAAAGACAAGCCAACTTCTTGATACTGAGAATGAGGCAAATATTGGTGCTGCAATTAACAGGTGATATATGAAGCCAATACATAGCCATTACCAAGAGGTTGCAGTAATCATTATCACAAGCACACTATTTAATTCCAGAATGAGGAAAATGTGTGTGCTGCACTTGAGAGGTGATGTACGAAATATGATGCAGTAACCATTTTAATTCCTTACCAACCCATGAAAATGTTTCATCTGTAGATTCTATGTCAGCTTTAAATAAAGAATCGATTACTTATTACAGATATTGATGAATGCAGACTTACTTCATTAACTTATTCATCCCCTTAAAGTATATGCCAGCTTTAAACAAAGAACCAGTAACTTAATGCATATATCTACAGACTGTGAAGAATGTATACTTATCATCATTTCAATGCAATACATTCAAAATAATCTCATTTAATACTAATAATTCAGCATTAAACTAATTACCAGAAATACCAAACAGATCATTTAGATACTGAGCAATAAATTGCAATATGTTCATCAATTTCGTATAAATGTTATACTATAAGGAAACAGCTGATTGAAAATAAGGCAAGCTTTAGATAAGTCACCAGATTCTAACAGACAACAATATGTCTTGGTGGAAGTAATTTCCATGATATTTGAAAAACTAACCCATTCACTTTAAAAAGGTTAATCAAATATTGTTTTAAAGCAAAAACATAAACTATTTAGAACTATAGATATTGAATAAAAACAATACCTATATCATAAATCAGAAACCCTTTATACGAAAAAATCAAATCTTCACAATATTTGGTTCAACTCCCATGCAGCTTTCAATGAAGATCTAATAATCTCATGTGGGATTATTAGGAATGAATTTAGAAACAGTATCTGAGCATCTACCTATCTTATTGACTAGTTATGCTAAGAGTAGTTCTAATCAAAGTGTCTTGATGGCATAATAGGTAGAGGGATACTTTCTTTATTAATCAAAAGTAAGAAATATTTTAAGGTACATTGTTCAGACTTAAACATTTTAGTGTTATTTTAACGAAGCAACTTTTTCACACCAACACTTTTGGTTTGAATGCTGATTTCAAGTAGTCATACATTACAGTTTGAATAGCAAGGAACACACCATAAGGATAATCTGTAACATATTTCTGATCATATAACTTCACCGCTACTTCACCTATTTCAACTATCTAAGAATGACTTTTACCCATTATAGCTCACAGAGACCAAAGGCAAACAGATGATTTAGATGAAATCATTCGGGCATTTGCATATTTGGGAAACGATTTGGAGAAGTATTGTTAATCAATTGCTGATTAGAACAATACCAAAAACTCTCCTCCAAAGATTTTGTGAATTCATTCTCAATTGCTTACATAGTGTGTAACAAAGATACAGATGACAATTTTAGGAGGAACTTTTAAGCATGAATGGTTAAGTTAAGTTTCAAGATCACATTACTCTTTAAAAAGACATTAGTAAAATGTGAAATAGAGAGAAAGTGTGAAGATTGAATCCTTTAAACAAATCTTGTGTTGGTGTCTATGTCATTCATAGGTTTAAAATGAGTTAAGCCTTAGTTAGGTTCAAATGAAGGTGGCAGCATGCACATTAATTGTGTATTGTTTGAAAGAGTATACAAACTCTTCAACCATCTCAAAACATCATCCTAAAACCGAAAAATTAAAAGATGGAAAGATGGAAAGCATGTGAAAATATTTTCATCCCCATGCATAAATGTATCTTAAAATAGCGATGTGCTAGTGCTTATATGATATACCATGATAAATTTGTTTCGACTTCATAATGGTGAATGATGCTTTTTAAATTCATCTAATCTTCATCATTCCCTAATAAAAGAAATTACCACAAAGCACCCAAGGAATCTGCAGCAATGGACAATATTGCAAAATCACAAACAGTATTTTGATTTTATATCAAAAAGTAGTGCATGATCATCTTTTACTATTCTCCTTTCAGTATCATGTGAGTTAACGACATTTATACAACTGAATATATGAAACCTCCTAAACATGAATTATTCTTCCACTTCAAACTAATTTAATATGTTAAATTCCTAAACCTCTATAAATTCCAAACTTTTGTTTGATTAATGCAATAGTATATGGATAAGAAAAATGATGTCAAAAATATGGAAAAAAAGACCAATACACTTTTTGGCATTAGATTCTTGACATATGATATTAGGGGAATAAGTCACAATTATTAATATGCATATGCGTATGAAATATATACCCTATTTTAATTCAGTAAGGTTTTTCTTGGATTGTGGCAAAAGCAATAATAGAGTGCATCACTGACTAAAATCTTACCCATCCATAAATCCTCACTGATTTCAGAGGCTTTATAATGAATAGCAATAGCACACTGTTCAATACAAAATGATTTTAAACAAACATGTTCAAATCAAGTTCAAATATGTGAGTAGGGGACTAATCATGTAGCAAGTTAACTAACAAATGCTGTAGACTGTAGATATCCTCATTAACATATTTGGAGTAAGGCATAGTATAGAGTTAAAAGACAATGATACACATGGAAGTATTTGCAGGTGA
Organism: Maea johnstoni; assembly: GCA_963942565.1. Lineage (NCBI taxonomy): Eukaryota > Metazoa > Annelida > Polychaeta > Spionida > Magelonidae > Maea > Maea johnstoni. Next base: position 46,815,869 of record OZ012686.1, read on the forward strand.
AGAAGAGCAAGGTTCACGTCAATCTAGAAAGCAAAACACATAAACTCACATCACCATATTAACTTTCACTTTGTGTAAAAGGACAGTCTTAGTAAAGTGAATGCAGAGCATGACACTAAAATAGTTAAGTATGCTATCATGTGACTACTACAGTTGTATAACATTTTGTCAAAGTTGTTTTGCCCAATTTAAACACTTTAAACAGCTCTTAGTTAAAATATCTAGTCAATCTTTTCCATGTTTTCTAGTCAACCACAGAGATGAAGATGGATCTGCAACCATACATTATCCTTAGGAGCATGAATATCATCCTAATCTCCACAAATATACAATAGATATCTCATACAGGTATATGGATAAAAATAATATAATATAATGATGATATATGAAACTCACTTGTCATGTATCCCATAGAATCACTAGCAGCTACGCAATTAACAGGATAAGGTAACACATTATCATACATGATAAAAACAGACAACATATCATATATTTGCAATTGTTTGTAGTCAGATTCAAATAAAACCTGACCTAATATCAAGCAAAAAATCATAAAAACATGAACCATCAGTATGTCAAACCTGCGACCTTTTGGTTGCTAAGTGTGGTAACCTGCCCAACAATTTGACCCATATTGACCAGTGAAATTTGTATTTGGAAGTGGGATAACATACATGTTCATCAAGAGTCACAGAATTGCAGGTATCTTCTTTAATAATATATTTCTTGCATCAGTGACAGAAAATGTTCATTCTCTAGAAGAATTCCATATTGCTATTTTAACAGCCTGTGCCACTTACAAGCAATAAAGATAGAAAAGACAATTAAGCCCCTATCCCACATTTAGAATCTTGAACACGAAGGAACACGTTTTTCGGGACTTTGTGCACTCACCTGTATCATCATATTTATTCTTCTTCATGTAATTCAGCACTATACTAGGATCAGCACGGCTTGCCACATTGCCAGATCGTATCCTTGTAGTACTCTTCACCGGTGAAGGAGTGATGCGAGGGGGTGCGGCATCTTGGTGTAGAAAACTAGGTGTGGATTCAAGGTCTACCCTTCCAAACATTACCGATTTCTCTTCCTCCTTAGTGACAGGGTCCTTATTCACAGGGTTCTGGTTTTCATCTCTGCTTCTCATTTGATCAAGACCTTTGGTTGATGTAGCACTTACTGAAAGGGTATAAGAAACATTGAGATAAAAGTACCTAAATACCCTCAAATGTTTCTTTTTAAAAATTCATAACCAAAGGAACATAATGAACTTTAAATGTAAAACTTATATCAACAGGTTAGCGATTACCCAATTCTAACATAAAATATACATACTCAATTAAAAACCATAAGATCACAAAGTCTAATGGTATATGAAGTTCACAAGGAAGGATAAGTTCAATTATTAAAATAGAAAAAAATATGTATGTTTAACAAATTTGTTTTCAGGCAAAAAGACCACTTATTTGAATCATATACCTGCCACACTCAGGAGTATAGTCAAAAATTATCCATCAAATACACTGTCATACAGAGTAATAGATTGTAACACCAAACATATTGTAATAAATCTAACGTGATGGAGTGTGGTAGTTGACACATCCAAAGTAGGAATTGATTTGACATCTTTTGTTGTTTCAGAAATGTTTATTTACCTGAAGATACATCATCCCGCAGCATGAAATCGGAGGCACTGTCAGCAGACATGTCTGACTGGGCATCCTCTTCCTTATCACCGCACATGCCTAATTTTGCAAGTTTCTCAATGCTCGGTCTTCGCTGTAGCCTACAGATGTATAAATATCATCCAATTATGCAGTCACAATGCAGAAATTGATCTTGATGGTGTACACATAAACGCACATGAATCACTGAGCATGTGCATTCTTGGTTATAATTTCCTTCATGACTGATGTGCAAAGTTAAAAAATAGTAATTTTAAACAATCAATCACTTAATCATTCATTCAAAAAAATTGCTGATCCGTCAAGCCAAATATATTTAACAATTCCTTAAACTAGATTTTTTCCAAAAAAAATCATTTAAGACTCATCTCGGTAAAACAACTAAGTTGTTGAAAACCCCACACTCTTGTGTTAATGGTTTTTTGGACCTTTTAGAAACTTAATTGAAAATACATGTATTACAATACAAATAGTTTCCTAGTAGTTGAAGATCATTTCATCAAATGTGCTTAATTTTGTCCAAATCAAAAAAGATTGTGAATAATGACAGTATATCAACAATGTTACCATTTATCATATCTTTGCAAAGAATACAATATATGGTTTTCTCTCATGAGTATTCTATGCACTCATCATAATAGAGATATATTTGCATCTGTTGTTTTTTTCATTTACTCCTTACATTCCCAGCATAGTTTTTTCCTCAGCTGTATCCCTCCTCTGCAGCTTTTGTTGAATCCTAGCATGATCTCTCCTGAACAGTGTGGTACGGAAGGCACGACTTGGACTGCCTTGGTTTTTACCAGACGGTGGTCTAGGGCCTCTCTGGAAAAAATTTTTTTTCAATAAATTGTAGCCTTTGTATTTGTTTCCTTAACATATCAGCCTTAAATGTATGAGAGAAAACTGAATCAAATAAATGAAATATATTAGCCTATGATGATATTATCATGGAAAATTAACTGACTAATGATTATAAATGCATAAACGATCAGGCCTTCCTTTTGAAACAATTCAAAAATACAATGATGTTCATAGAATAAATAGGTTACACCCCATATATCAAAATTGAAAATGAACAACCTTGAAACACTTCTGAAGTCTAAGGATGGCTATAAGGCTAGCAATGAATGTCCCTGACTTGACTTGGTAATCATTTATATTGTACATATACTTGAATTAAAGTTGTACATAATATCATTTAATTTTGAGGAACAATCTTTATTCAAATAGTGTCTTTTTACATTTGAGAAAACTAATCTTGTGCCACATAACCTAGATACTCTGAGAGTTGATGTAACACCATATTAAAAAAAGAAAATTTTCACAAAAAAAGTATGTTTGGGAAGAAAGTCTGTAAAAGTAGCAGCTTACATGCTGTCCAGTCTTAGGAGATGTGGGTGGCTGGGGATGCCGAGCCTGTATTGTTTTAACCACCTCAGAATCCTGAGGCTTGGCATAGAGTCGTGTCATCAGGTCAAGGCCTTGGTTCTTAGGTCTTCTTGACACATCGCTTGCTGATAGCGTGCTATCTCTGTTAGGCGTGTCGCCAGCAGAAGCGTCTCTGCTGGTTTTCTGGCTTCTTGCATGGCCCCCACTGGTAGCTGAGAGGATGTCAGTAGAGGGCTGCTGAGGGGCGCTCCCATCAGAATAGTCCGACAAGGCATAGCTGGCATCACTCAAGCTGGAGATAGTCCGCGAATTGGCCATGGTGTACTAAATAAAAAGAATGTAATAACAGACCCTGCATTACAATAATTCATTTTTAAAGAAAATATGCAATAGAGCAATGCAAATATAAATGGTACTAAAAATGTGCAAGAATACCATGGCAACTATTGGGAATATTCTAAATCAACATTACTAATTCAAATTAAGTCACTTAATCATATATGTTTTACAAAGGCTGCAATTTGATATGAATATTCATATTATCAGGAACTATTTATTTGAAAATAAAATAAATAGTTCCTGATATTATTCACAAAATCACTCAGTACCTCACATGTATTTTTTTTTGGCAACATAAATTTAACTGAAACCCCAAGATTCATTTTTGACATTTAATTTATCATATGTAAATCATAAAATTTGAAGCCTCAATATAGCTTGATAAGAGTCGTTTTCAGCTTCTTGAAAATAAAACTCTATTGACCTCAAACAAAGAAAACAATGTTGCTCAATCATATAGTGTGGCAAATTTCCTCTTAAAATATGATCTGATTGATAAAACATGAGAATTATGTACCTTTCCATCAGACACAAGGCAGTATGTGATCTCCTAATCCATTGAATGAGGTGCCTTGCAGCATTAGCTACACGGTGCAGCATACAATGATGATGTGATACACCAATCAATACTGGCAGCTTAACTTCAGCATTATTGTGAATTATTAATAAAGAGTAAATTCTCAAAAAGTAGGTTGTGAGTCACACATTTGCATACACCATGATGTATAAATGTCAACATTTTGTATTTAGGAATAGTGATACCCAGGCAGGGTAAAAAAGCAAGTTTTTGTTTTATTTTTTTATCCAGAATATAAAGTTCTCTAGAGATAAGCACAACCATCCATTAGTGCTCGGACGATATATCGGAATATCGTTTTATTGATCGTTGCACCACGATAGTAGTGCTATCGATAATCAGGGAGATTATCGATAGCAAAGGATATTTGACGCCGAAAATAAAACCACATGTAATGTCCTCAAATTGAAATAAATTCAAGCTCAATACTCACCACAACGCCACTTGTAATAGATCTTTATACCGGCGATCGCATTCGGTAAGCAAATTGCCATTTTGGACTTCGAAATCACGTTGATTGTCCCGCAATGAATGTGACTTCGATCAATTTCAAAATTGCGGCGGTTTGTTTACCGGCTCAGTCGCCGGTATAATGATCTATTAGGAGGGGAATAAAGGTAAATTCCTTGCCGCTTCCACAGCAGCATTCCCACATTCAACCTGATAAGGAACTATTAGCTCACATCGTAGTTCCTCTATGTACCAGGTTCGTATTTGGTACCTTTCTCATGATTTTTTCCTTTGGTTATTTGGTGACGAAAAGTTACCAAATTATCGTTATTTATCGATAATCCATCGTCATCTTGGACTATATATCGATAATTTTATTTCGGCCAAGTCCGAGCACTACCATCCATGCTTGTAGCACCCACAAATCCCAATTATGTTTGTTGGTGCTAAAGGACAGACTTATTTATATGAAATCTTTCAAATGAAAGAATCATTTTGAAATATTTGAAAGAGAAATGTTAATAATACCCAAATTCCCTCAATTGTTTTATTTCAAGAATAAATGCTTTTGCCAGATTAGAGAAGTATACATGTATCTTTAGATCCATCTAGGATTCTCTTTGAGGGAAAGTTAAATCAAGTTAACACATTCATGTTCAAAGTGAGTTACAAACGCTTTATTTCAGGAAATAACATATATTGGCTTCTTAAAAATATATCAAAGACCATTTGTTTTTCAAAAGCTACCTAACGGTATTGTGTGTAATTTCTGCCACACCCCCTTTATTTTAGCAATTTAAGGTATTATCCGGCCTCCCTCCCGCCACCCCTTTCAATATTGGAACAGCCCTAGGGCAGTCAGCAATAGATTGTTTGATTACATTAGCCGGAAGGTATAGAGACTACCAATAATATTGATTGCAATTGTTATTGTATCATGTCTTATTATGGGCTAATCATTAGCTCAGTCAACCGATTTCTTGTCGTAACATTGTGTGAGCTATAGCCGATATACATCGCCATACGTTTAGACACGCAATAGACACATACATATTTAATCACCAACATGATTGAGAATGAGTTTGGAGGCGTGGGACAATCAGTCCTTCATGATTCATCCTCACTCAGTCATTGGCCTCTCACTCAGTATTCAGTAAATGAATCCCTAGGCTAAATGAAATCACGCACCTGTCCCTGTTGTGCCTGTGCTCCTGGTTAAATTGTGGACAGACAGCTTAGCCGAATTGCACACTTTAGCTTTATTAAACCATGGGTATCCATCTTTGATCCACCGCAGTGTTAAATTAAACAATAGTTCAATGAAAAGAAAATACCCGGCCGTTTCAAGCAATATATTTGTTGACATCCACCATCTTGAATTCACTTGACGACTGCTCCCATCATGCATTTCACTCATTAGAACTGTAGCCACCTATCGGTAGACATTTTAACTACAAATGTAAACACCAACACCTAATTTGAGGATAAAGGTAATGCCCTACACATTAATAGGTTCTAGCTACAACAAATGTAAGCATTCCAGTCAGTGATTTTTAAATATAAGTAGCCTATATTTGTTTATAGCAACATGATTGTTGGATCAACTTACCTACTGGATTCATTCCATGATATATTCCACAATGACATATACCTATTGTTACCTTGTACAGTTGCATACAGTCCCAATTCAGGAAATGGGAGTATGAATCAATTCTTCAGTTTATTGTTAAATGGGACAGTGCCATATTTAATGCCATCATTAATTCCAATAAAATGCTTAATAGGAAAGAACATCCAAAATCACTGCTGAAAGAAATCCATCTGATATTGTTTATGTTAATGTCTAACTGTTATTCTGTCTACGTAGTGAGACAGTTTACTATGCTGAAATCAGTTAGTCCAGTGTTGACTATCATAGAGAAAGTTATGATATATCATCTATTCGCTATAAACCTTTCTTGATACAAGCCACTTTGTCATATTGGTTTATTGCACTATTGAATTGGGAACCTACCATAGCAATATTTGACAATGCTAAGAGCACTTGCACATTCTTTTCGAAAGCCTATTGACACAGATTCTAGCATGAACTTTGGACATCCCAAACATTTTGATAACTGGAAAGCATGACAAAAGCAACAAATTTCAGTTTAAAGAATAATAACTTTATTATATGTAATATACAAATATGCCCGTAGGCATTGCCATAGCTGGCAATAAAAGATAGTATGAAACGTTAACATATTGCATACTAACCTGTACACATTCTCATTATTCCTTGCTTCCATGCAAACTTAGAAATGGATAACTACACATCCACTTCAGATGTAACTACGGATTGTGAAGGTATTGGAATGTTGACATTTGTGAGAAAATCTTCTTGGCATTCCAACACGTCTAAACTCAAGAGGGCTGAGGTGGTCCGACTACTGGCAACTGAAAACAATGCCTATCCTTAAAACAGAAACCCTGCAAATGTCAATACAAGATCTTACACAATAGTGTAGATATTGCAGTTTGCAGGATTTACAGTAGCTAGTTACAAAGTGTCAGCCTAGGCATGAGACCACCTAAACCATCTTAGAATTAACAGGTAAAAACAACTATTAACACTGCTAAAAAGGAGTCAACAAGAGCCATTGGTGGTGGGAATCAGTTTAACTAACAAAGATCTGTCAGAAGCATCACAAGAGAACCTTACTTGATCCTGGTCAAGAGGAATGCTACTGCAGTTTTTAAGAGGCTCTAGTTTATACTTAGGAAATAATTTTTGATGGCAAGTCTTTAACACAATAGAAGACATCTTAATAAACCCCACATCCATTAGCATGAGGATGGTAATCTAGATTACAAGCTAATATTTGTAATGTAACATAGTGGATTACTTGAAGATAAGCTCCACCATATGACACTCATAAAAATACTTTCTAGTTCTCACTTTTATGCCAAAACTAATTCATTACAAATGTGGTTGAATGCTTATGACCACTTGGTGGTAGGTGAATTTGAGTACTAGTAATATAAATTCACCCATCCTCCCATCTTGATTTTAGCATTGTTGTTCACCAAGCACTATTAGCTTTTCTAGACCTTTATGCCAAGTAGGTGCTTGAAGCTGATGTCCTAGTTTTAGGCAGAATAACTTTTGTCTGATTTCAAAATCTAGAAGGCCAAGGCTTAAAACTAAATTGCACAGTTGGTGAAGCTCCCTTGTCAGCGTGGAAATCCCATGCCATGTGATAACTCATTCACACATCTTTGATATCCGGAAAGTTTTTTTTCCTTATATGACACATAATTGCACAGAAAGAAATTCACAATCATCATCAAACAATACTTCCATTTTTGAATATTTTAATAAGAGAAATTGAAGAAAAACTTTTGTTTACATGATTGTTGACCAAAGTATTTGATTCTAATGAATTATCCCACATGATTAAAGACTCACTCAAAAGTTTAAACAGTTCTTCCAAATGCCTTGTTGTGAAGGAGTCCCAGAAAGCCCAATAAAATAGTACATTGTAAAATAGGCCTTCCCCCTTGGCAAAGTAGTCTGATCCTTGTGTCTCACACCTGCACCAGCATAGGAAGTGCATCTTCCCCTACATAAAAAGATGACGGTGACTAGGAGCTAGGCCTAGAACTCTGACTTCCTTCATCACATTCTTCTGTCTAGTCATGAGTAAGTACTCAAATAAAGATAGCCAAAGCTAGAATGCACTTTTGAAATTGCATGGGAGAGTCAGTTGAGTGAATTCTTCAATATCTAGGCCAGTTAATATGGTTTTCCTTTAACCTGGGAAAGTACAATTGGATGTTAGAGGACACACTAGAATTACCAGTTCATGTGTAACAGCATCACTTTCCATGCATGCATTCCAACATGAGAGGAAACATTTGTGGATAAAGCACCCAGATAAAATACATTTTACAGAACCATTCTTGGTTGAGTCCTAATAGATCCGAAGTGTTAGCAGCACCACTCGTGAAATAGATTTCTTCATATCCTTTTGAAAACTCCTTTAATGAACTTGACCCTTTGCGCAGGGCTATGGGTGGGGCATAAAAATTGGTGAATATGTCAAACATGAGGGTAGATAATTTTATAGGTAGATAGGAGAGAATGTCATTCACATTCCCATGACATATTTAACATCAAGGTTTGGCTCCACTCAAAGTAATTACCCCACCAATAACAATGAGCTACCTTGAATAACATCTTTGCACATTACAGGTCAAGATATTTGAACACATTTCGCTTTGTTTTGATCACATTTTAGACATCTCCAGACTTTGACACTATGATATACCAAGAATTAATGAATTGTTGTTTATATTGACCCACTCGAAGCAGACCAGCTGCTCAAACTGAATTTCATATTTCAGCTGAGAATGCAAGCCATTCTACATACCTTGTTGTAACCTACTTTCCTAATCATCTAAGCAAACAAATCATGTTCTTTAGTGCAAGAAGAAATATACTAAGACTTGCTATATAAAGGGCATTTTATCGTAACTGCTTTTTAGCTTGTCATTAATTTAAGGTTTTTGTAGATGGTTAAATAATACAACAGGAAGAACTCATAAGCGCTACTAAAAAGAACTATGTATTTTGGGCATTAGTTTCAAACCATTATCAAAAAGTCCATTTAATTGTAATTTGTTTGAGTTTATATTAACCCACACTTTGTTTTGATTATTTCTAATCATATCAAAATTATCATATAAATAGTGTACACATACATCTCAAAATAACTGGCATGGTTGCTCATTTCAACAATTGGGAGCATTGTTATTTCTATAGTACTTATAGAAAAAGCAAAGCTCATTATCATTTTTTTAAAATTTTGGATGCCATTTTAGTTCAGAAGCTTTCTTATTGCATGGGAAGAAGATTATGAAAAAGGAAGCACATCTATATCCCATGGTATCCTTTATTCTCTATCCCTACCAGTTTGGAGACATATTTCAATAATCAATTATTTTTCATTCTTCAACCTGAAGTCCAGTGGTAATTAAAAAGTCCTGTTTTCTTTGCAATGGAGATATTTTCCTATGCTGCTCTTATTTGAGTCCAAAGATGCCTGCACAGCCTGGCATAATCATTTTTTCCTATGGTGTGAATCCTATGCCTGCACTCCAAGCTTTTCAAGAACCCTCATCCCCTGCTCTTGGTAGTCTGCCTTAGACATCCAGAATTCCTCCTTATCTTTCATAATATCTGCTAATACTGCACCTCCAAGGAACACCATGTGCTTACGACGTGGTGGATCTTCTATTCTAATTTTGAATTTCTGTAAAAAAGAGGCATATTATAGAATAATAACCATTCAAGAACATATCAAATTATTCATTCAAAGCATGGATAAAACAGCATACGTGAAATATGTTTATATTTATATTTATATATTATCATTAGGGAAACCATTAGGCATTTAAGATGAACATCAACATAACATATATTTGTTAAATGAATAAGCGAATTACTATGTTACATAAAATATGGTGTATCATACTTTCGGCCCATTTCTGATCCAAATCAGGTTATCATAGATGTGTGTTTATGAGAAGTGGTCGTCACATCTGAGGTATATTTTACATTGTTTCTAGAATATTGAGACAGGACAAGTATGCTTATAACAAGACTGCCACAGGTAACCATAAGTCCATGGTGTTAGCCAAAAAATATAATTTGTTTGAAATTTACATTTTTAGCAATTTGTGACCTAAATGTTTGGGTTTTCTTATAATTGGGGGTTTGGGCGCCCTTTATGTTATGTAGCAGATGGTAGATACTTACAGATAATTTATCTGTATCTCCTTTAAGAACTCTTTCTAAGTACAGCTGTTTCATTTCCCTTTCCAATCGACTTGGTAGACCAGGGTACATAGTGGAACCACCAGAGAGCACTATATGCTTGTAGAAATCTGATCTTATATCCATATCTGCACTTTGGATTGTATTGAAGAGTAGCTCTGCGACACCTACTCCCTCTACATTAATTAAATGGGGTTGGAAAAGGGCCTCTGGAGCCTCGAAGCGCTCTCCAGCTACTTTGATCACTCGTCCATCAGGAAGCTAGAAAACAAACAAGAAATATAGTACACATAACCGAAATCTTTAATTCAAATAGAAAGACTGAAGTTCTTATCTTGGATTGTTGAAAGTTTAAGGTGCAAAGTACTACCATCTAAAACAAGGTTAACAATTCTGAAGGTTTAATGAAATAGCTTACTCCATGTGAGGTAAAGTTCTTAGAAAAAGAAATCCTAAATCACTACAAAGAGTCTTGAAATCACTGTGAGAGGTTTTAACAGTAACATTTTAGGAGACTACCCATGACCACATTTCTTATACATTTTGGAAGAACTACCATACATATAAGTCTACTTACTGTGTATGATTCCACTAATACAGTTGTTTCTAGTGCCAGCTTTTGCTCTTGTTCGACATTATATCCTACATAGCACAGCTTCTCTTTCATCATGCGAACTGTCTCAAAATCTGCTGAATGGTTGAAAGCATAGCCTCGCAATAACAGCAACTGAAATAAAGATTGTTTCATAAGTTACTTACAATAATCAAATACATTCTACATTTCTTATCTAGGATTTTGAAACTGTGTAATCCATTTGCTTAAAATGACCAATTAAAATATTTGTGATCAAAATAATTTGGATGCGATGGTAAATATTTTTCTATGATGTGAGTATTTCAATATGGCCCGATAAACACTGCTGGCTACGGCTATACAGAAATACTATTGCTATTATCAGAATATTTCACATTTTTGGCATATTCATTAAGGCCTATATACACTACTACAGGAGCCCAATACAATATACCGTAATTTCGCGTGTATAAGACGCACCCGTATATAAGACGCACCCCTTCTTCAGGCCTTTAAAATGGTGTATAGACATTAGTCCTGTGTATAGTGCGCACCCCCTTTTCGGCCGATGTCTCTAGCTATTTTGTATAAAATGAACAAACTAGGAGTGGATTCGGAAAAACATTAAGTTGATTGTAATTTGAAGTCACTTATAATGCTGCTCTAAAGACAATAGGGGCTCGGACATTCATGCCGTGTATTGTAATTAGTGTGCCTAAAATAGAACCGGCTGGACAGGCCTGGTAACACAAACAATTCACTAAGTTGTCCGTCTATACGGCTAGATAGGACTTTTAATGTTTTACCGATACCACTGAAGTTGAGACGTGCTAAACATGTTAGAAACGCAATTGAAATGAAAACATACCAGAGGCTTATTCTGATATGGGGTGCGGTAATGGCGGGTCATCGATTTCCAATCTCCGTGTGGCCTGGGGACTCGATGTAAAACACCCTGGTTTTCTAGCTCTGTGTATAAGAAGCACCCCCATATTATGGGTAAAAATTTGTGTAAAAAAGTGTGTCTTATACACGCGAAATTACGGTAGGTATTTTCAGAACAAGCATATAAACCGTACAGCCAGACGAGGCCTGAGGATCCACATAACTACCAGTGTCATCAATAACAAACTTAAACAGTACTCTCAACTGCAAAATGCTGAGGTAATAATCATATAAGCACTTGGAGTAATTACCTTGATGAGGTATCTTGTGATATCCCTACCGGCAATGTCCAACCTTTTGGTAAGATGTGGCAAAGCAAATCCTTCATACACTGGGCAGATATGGGTAACACCATCCCCTGAATCCACCACAACACCAGTTAAGAGACCTGGAATAGGAAAAGAGAAAAGTAAGACATTCCGTTTCATTTAAGAAGCATAAAAGCTAATAGTCAGGTAGATCACAAAGTCAGTACATGTTCAGCTAGAGCAGCGATGCAGAGAATTCTATTTAGTTACAACTCCTAACAGTGTGCAAAATGATTTTTTCACTCCCAGAGCCTCCAGGATATCCCTAAAGATAACTAAACAGCTGAAATATTACAATTTTCCAATAGATATGCTGACTTTGAATTAGAAGATGACATATTCTTAAAATCTATATTGAAATATGACCGGAATTTATGTTTCTTACCTTGTGCATAGAGAGTAAGTACAGCTTGGATTGCACAGTAAACGCCAGCAAATCCATATTTTTCAAACATTACCTGAAATAAAACATACACAATGTGATAATTATTCATGATGTATATGTAAATGCCTTGTGCAAAAAGGAAATATATGTGTCCTTTATTAAGTGTGCCATTGACTTTCGACTGGTCAACCATAGTCAGTTTATTGTGGTGTACAGTAGATATCATTTGGTAGTGATATTGGCCAGTAAATGGCCACTATTAAGATCTTGTTACTTTTGTAAAGCAATTGCTATGCCTACTTGTTTCAGTTATTCATTTGAGCACTTGCAAATCCAGTCCATGAATTGGCTTTCCGAAGTAGGCTACTATATAAGGTGTTAATTTTGCATATATAAAATAATGTGCACAACAGTAAGCTGCCTACAATATATGTTGTGCATTTAATTTTTGCATACTTTTTGAATGACAAGCTATCATGTCAGTGTGATGAATGATAATAGCATAGGGATTGGACATCCAAATAATGGTACTCAGTTTAATAAATGCGGACTCACAGGAGTATGCAAAGTATGCATTAATCAAACTACAGTAATATCAACACTATATACAATATTTGGCTCAGTTCCCTATGATTTCAGTGTTGAAAAATAAGCATGTAACATTATCCTCTTTCAGGACGATGGATTGTCTGTGAATTGAGTTAGCCCCTCAATCCTTTCTTGAGGGTCCATTCCATAATGTTGCTAAACTGAGATGTCATATTTGTAAAGTATCAAATGTACAAAATTTCATGATTCGTTCATCAGCTTACCTCCACCATCCTTTGTCTGTTCTTTAAGGGGTTCATTGGAGGTTCTGTTAGGAGAATCTTACACTCTGTTGGGTCTATGTTCAGCTTATTTTCCCCAAATGTATAGTCGTAGAGGTGTTTCATATCGTCCCAGTTCCTCACGATTCCATTCTCCATAGGGTATGTCACCTCTAGCATAGACCGCAGCTGACTTGCCTCATCTCCAATCATTAGATCCTAGAGAACAAAGGTTCATGGTTAGTGGCTGAAGCAAAGGCAACATGAAACGTGACACCTAGCATGCTTATATATATAGGAAAATCAGACTTGCCCTTAAACATATCTAGGATACCATGACATAACAATCCACTACCGGTAAAATCCAGTGGGTTAAGTCTGTCAACAATTTTTGAGGTAATATTAAAGGCACTTGCAATAAAATATTTGAAGGGAGAATATTTGTTAGGAAAAATTCTGCAGTAACCTTTAACACATTCTTTCTTAACAGACACAGAAGTCGGTACTACTTTGATGATATCATTCAAAGCATGTTTGGGAAAGGATTCTAATGAGAAATGCTTAGAAGAACCCAACCAAAAATCCCCCCTAAAATACTTTGCCAATCTATGTACATTTGTACCAGATCAACTGGGCACCCAGAGTATGATGGGGTAAAAAAGATGACATCCTAAGGCGTGTTTTCCAGCATGTGACCACGGTTCAACTTCATTACCAAATAAGGCCAGACCAATTTCTTTTTTTCCTACTTAAAGTGTCAGTCTCTCATTAACAATTTTTTCATTAAGGTTTACCCAAAAGTTGGAAACCTCAATCTTGCATGCTAATTAATACCGTTAACAGATTTGGTATTAACTGATTTGAGAATAAGTTAATTTAATTTTTGCTCATTTAGCTAAAGTTTTACTGATCAACCACGACCATGTAAATGGAAAACAAGCCAAGTTTTCCCAAAGTGGGTGCACTGACAGTAGTAGCTGCGAAAGTACAAATAGTCTCTAGAGACTGAACTCCTTATTGTGCCTGGAAATGAACAACATGAAATACAAACAAAAGCAGGAGTACACAGAGATAAAAGAAACTTACATTAATAAGAAGTGCACAAACATGAAAAATATCTACTGACACCTACAATTAACCCAGTACCCAGATTGAAAATCCCTGACCAGCTGCAAACTAGGCTCCATCAAACAGTTTGGAATAGTATCACTTTTCCATACATACGTGAAGTTAAGAACATTCTCAATATCAAGACATTCATAACTCAAAATTTGGGGAAAAGGTCATCCAAACCAAATACACAAGTTACTACCACAATCAACTTGCCAAAAGTATATCTGAATGGTCTACGGAGTGAGTTAAAGGTTTTTAAAATGACTTCAATATATACACAATTTTGAGTTCACCCAGAGTAATCAAAAAGAGATGTAAGTAACCTGAAGAAGTCCTACAATGACCAAGTTTTGACAGACAAGTGTACAATTAACAACCACAACATATAATCTAAACAGTTTGCTTCATCATACACAACTTGAATAAAATGATTCTAAAACCATAACCCTAGGGATATCATTTGTAAATCTATCATACCTGTCTATCCTCATCAAACATAGTCAGTGTTTATTGACATGTTAGCGATGTTCACCAAAATAACCTGATAAACTCTTTCAGCAAAAGGATTACCCTCTCAATAAGCTCCAATGTATTTATATTTCTAAATTGGTTGAGTACAAATTATAGGTAATACATTATACATATACATGTATTAAAACAAACTAACTCAGTAAGACTAAGGTTGAAATGATAACCCAATCTTCAGATTTCTTTTCTGGTTATTTGGGAGGAAACACTCAACAATGGGGACCCAGCAGCAAGTTGTCAGTGGATATAAAGGGAAAGAGCACACATATGTGGTTAATGAATATCCTTGTCTTAATGTTAGATTTGAAAGCTCAAGGCTGAATAAATTCAGGGTCAGATGAAAATCAGGTCATGAATGATTTATTTTGTATAGGTATCCAGGGTAAATACATAAATAAACACACACAGATGGACAAGTATATGGCATAAAATACTATGAAGTGCTGCAAAAGGAATGACATGCAAAAATAAGGGTAAAACTTTTTAAAATAAAAACATTGAGTTGGTGGGATGCAGACTGTTATAAAATGGGAGTCCTTGCAAAGGCTACCTGATATGTATCCCCTTGTTTGCGAAATCTAAATGCCTGAAACAATAAGAGAATTGACACACATGACTCCAACATAGAGGAAATGTGATACTTGACATAATGAATGGTCAACTGCCCTGCCTCTCTTGTCCAACGGTGCTGGAAACATGTCAATCTGAACTTGAAATGCATACATATGATATATGTCTGGCCAGATTTGTATCTTTTCCAGAATTAGGCTGATAAAAATCATTTCAATTTTTGGTAATTGCCAGTGGTATCAATGTAGATGTTACATTAAAGTTGCCACTGTTGGAAAACCAGACGTTTCCCTTGAATTTAAATGAGATGAAAGGCAAGGATAAAATTGTAATAGTAAGTGATTGTGCTGGTCTGTACTTCACTAAGATGAGGAAGGGCAATCTTCCTCAATAATGTAGTCCAAAATTCTAAAATGTTTGTTGCTAGAGGAACATTTGTTAACTCAGTGTGCAATTACTTGAAATAATACCGCACAAAGAATCTGACTGTATTCCGTGGGACATTATGTCCTAATGACAAAATCTACATCATGTTATTCACATGAGTACAGGGTATATACTGTGATTGACTCACCTTGATTTCAATGTCTCCTACTTTGGATGAAGAACGTAATATTGGCCGGCCAACAAGAGATGGGAAAATGTGCTCTGGAAAGTTTGATCCTGCAAAGCCACATTTTACAAACTGAAAAATAAAACAATGAGTAAGTGAAAGCACAAATGAATTTTAATTGGACAGACTTCCAATATTGTTATTGAAGAAAAACTCAAATATGTTGCCATTATATACTACATGCCATTTTGTCTAAGCTCAAATGGAGCTGACTTTGTCTCCAAAACTCTACAAAGTAAAGTGACCTTGATTTCCAACAAGTTTTGTTGTTTAAATTACTGTAGAAAATGTCATTTGATTTTAATATAAGTTGAAGGAAATGAGTAGTGCTCCTCAAAGCCAGTGGTACCTCATCAAGTCTACATCAATTTAAGTCATGCTATGATCATGAAAAATACAAAGGGCTAATAAACAACAAAATTGCTTTCTTTGAAAAGAAATGGTCTTTATTACTCAATTTCTTCAATTACAGACATTTACAGATATAGAAAGTGCACTTGTAGGAATACAACATACAATGCTTTCATTAAAATGTTTTATATTTTACACAGTGTAACAAACAGGTATTTCTCAAAACACTTCTTGCCCACGGTCTAATTCTGCATTTTGTTATAACAAGTTTGGTTGACTTATATGTTTAATTTTGTTACCTAAGTTGAATTTCCAAATTTTTCTCTATATAGCTAAAAAGCTATTATTATTTGTACTGTTGATTTACCATGCAAAACTGAATAAAGAGGTTTGAAAAATAAAAAAGTCTACATCAATCAATTTACATAAAAGTATCTGCTAGTTAATCTGATGTTTCTCCCCAAAAGGAAGTAAAAGAATGATAATAAATAGGCAAATAGTCATAATCTCTCAGCAATGAGTTATTGCAGTTCTAAGTGAAGCTATGGAGCATATGTACACAGGCACAACTAGTGGTGTTTACCAAGATAATAACACAAGATAACAGCTTGCCATCATTATCTCAGCCAGGAAATGGATCAGGGTCAAATTATTGGGTAGCAGTGTCAAATTGTTTGATATAATTGCAGGGGCTAAACCAGGGAGGTGTTATCATCCCATTGATTAGGAATGAGAATCAAATCACAAGTGAAGTTGTCCTTTGAATGCAAGGGTGGAATTAGCCTGTATCGCAGGCCATATTTAAATGTCCTCCCTTGTGGATAGATGGCACTGCGGTATACTAAGAGGTCAGTTGGAAATATTTCATACTTTCACTACTATCCCTCGTGTGGCAATTGTGTGGACATAATGGCCAACATTAGGCCATAAGTCCCTATGTGGTATGGGTGCAGGCATTTATATATAATAAAGTAAAAACAGTAGAGCCTTGTAGCTAGGCTAGGGTGGAAAACTTTCAGCTCTGTCTAATGAGAATACAACATGGCAACATCTTCCTCAATATTTCAGACAAAACCTAAGTCAGGAATCAAGCATACAAGTCCTTTCAGGATGACAATATTTAACTGTTTTCTGGTAATTGAGTCAGGAACCTGCCTATACCTGGCAATATTAAAACTCCTTACCCAATTGCTCAAATAATAGCATAAATGTTTATTTGGATGTACATGGATGTGCGCCGCTAGTTTGGTTTTCTAAATCCCCTTGTATGATCACCGAAAAATGTACACATTGAATTGCTGGTATATTGTTTTGAGATGTCGGCTGCCATGATGGTTTCAAATATCGTTGACTTGTTGCGAGATCTTGAAATGGCCTTTGTTTTCTCATTACCATTTGAATGAAACGAGTCTGAACTCCCGCCTTGACCTCGCGTAAAAGGCCTAAAATGGCTGCCGTAGTCCATGGTCTTAGCCGATATTTGGAAACAGGGTGTCCAAATAGAGGTTTCATAGACTTTTGCGTGTCCAAAGTGTGGTACAAAAAACATACTACTAATAAGATAGACCCTATACCATTACAGATTTTGCTTTTTTAGGCCAGATACTGCTTTGTGTGTCTTATAAAAGTGACACTACAGCTTCTATATCTTCTATCTTCTAAGAAAAGTCATCTTCAGCAAATTCTGTCATAAAATTTTGGGTGTCCAAACTGTCAAAAAACAGTGTTCTGCGTGTCCAAATGACACGCTGGACGCATTACGGCTAAGCCCCTGCCGTAGTCTTGTCAACAAATGGCCTCGAGGATTCCTTGGACTTCTGTTCCGTTGTAAGTTTATCAACACATGAATTTAGCAGCACGTTTTGCTAGATCACATTTATCATCGTAGTGTTGTCAGGTCTGAAGTAGTTAGAGCACCGAGGGAGTAATTTGGGAAAATTGATTTCTACCATTACGAAATATAGGGGTTTCCCCAACTCTAATACCAAATAGCATCAATATATAAAATGAGTATTAGAGTCGGTCCCGGCTAGTTAAGGGATTGTGTCACCTCGCACATGAGATTGAAGGGATCGGTCAGCAAAGGGCCCATTCAATTCATAAATCTGCTCATGCTGCAGGTCCTAAGACATAGTGACACAATATTTCTCTAAACAATCACCATGAACTACTGTGTCAAGGGTTCCCCAGGGGCCAGGGGGATATACCCTTAAATTTTTATTTTGGCCCCAGTTTTGATTCCAGTTAGATTGTACGCATACATTGCACATCTCAAAATATAACCATAAAAACATAAACTAAAGAGAAGAATGTGAAATACAGTTAAGTTTGCGTGGAACTTACATCTTTACTGACTTTAGAAGTTTACTACCGGTACAGGAAGTACACACATACCCGCAGTATGAAGCAGAGTAACTGAGTGTAGAGGGGGGCGTTTCACCATTACTCAGTCTTAGCTATAAGCCGGAAATATTTGAATTATTCCTCGCCTAAATCACAACTCGACATTACAAAAAATAAATAATTAAGAGCATTCCGTCATTTCTGAGTTGTATTTCGTCTTAAATAAAAGAAAATTGTATTCGCCGGCTAGCTTGTCAAATCACTTCCTGAAACTTGTTTACGTTGGGGGTAGGGAGGGGGATTTTAAATTTAAGCTAAATATACCCATTTTTCGACGGTCTCAAATCACACGATGTCTGAATACTTACTCCAGTACCGTTATCACACACAACTACTCTCCTTCCTTGAGCGTCCATGGCCGATGATGACCGATTTTATCGGAGATTATTGAAGTTCAAGAAACTATGGCGGACGGTCCCACCCAACACCATCGTACATGAAACGCCGTATGTGATTGGCCAGTTACAAATTTTCCACCAATCAAAACATAGAACACATCCTTTCCGACGATGAAGGAAGATCATAGAAAGAGTATGCTACACTCGTGCATTTTCATAGGATCTTCTCCTAGGGATGACTGAGAGTCATCGAGATAGCCGACGTCCGGACCCTTTGTTATTTATAGTTAACCCTTATGCTGTTGGTGGCTAATTTTGCCAACACAAAATAATGCTAAAAATCAGTTAAAAATGACTCATCTGACAATACTCAGCCAGAGCTCATTAATGAATACCAACATGACAGGGTTTAGATGATTTTCAAAGATCTTTGCGTCAAAGTGATTTGGACGAAAGTAGCCTCAGCGCATTGGAAGGGTTAAAATAATAATAGGCATGGCTCATTTCAAGTTCGAAACGAAATGTTATTCTTATGTTCATTTATAGCAAAAAATATGCCAATGACAATGCGAGAGAATAGAAAGAGTAGGGCTTAGCTGAATATCGAGCTCTCTACCAGGATTGATATATAATTATATAGGCCTAGAGCATATTTGTCTAAGAGGTGTTTTCCAATTAGATCTTCCTCTGCTCTTACTAATCATGAATATATGCGTATGGATTGCACTCTTCCTTGACCATGCAAATTTGACGTTTCAGAAAGTTATTTTGGCTCTGAGAAATGCAAATTCATAGGATTTATTCACGACCAACCTTAGTAAGAAATGCTGCATGTTGATACATCTATCAGAGCCATATAAACATTAGAGATAAACAGTTCAATAGGGTGGTTGTGGCCACCAAAGTTGAATCAGATATATGGCTTCTCAGGACTGGTGTAACCAGATAGATGAATACTACCAATACGCATGCTCTATTTTCTTAAGCCGGATCCTTAATGATCAGAGTGCAGCATTAATTACACTGCAGACTTTAAACAACAACCGTAACCCCTACACCGCATACTGGTCCACATCCTGTGGAAGCTTATACCTAGAGCCGTGTGAGAAAGTTGCAAGTGACTTGGGGTTAGCAGAGAAATACATAACCTTGATCCGCAACCCCATAGGTACTGCATGCTAGCATATACGGCATCTGCGCCTCGGGTTACGCGGTGTAGCCTGGGGTTGTATTGGTCACATGATCTATGCAGTAAGCATGCAGCAGAGAGACTGGCTGGCTGACTGGCTGGCTGGGGGATGTCATCCTATCTAGGTCAGATAGGTTGCCAAGAAGATGGGGTCAGCAGGCAGCCAGGCTGGGGTACACAGCTTATCTATGATTCATAGTGAGAGGCAGCGAACTTTGATGATGCATGCCCAGTGCCCACTCCCTGTCTACTACTCTCAGGGGTTAGGCAGTGGTTTTCGTCGGATATTCCAGTTTCCTCCACCATTTACAACTGGCTAGTCACGACTTAGCCGCAAATATGGCAGAAAAAGTGACTAAAAACGAAATTCTAAATTCCTTCCGATTCATTTATATCAGCAGTCAAAGATTGACCAAGAATGACAGAAAATATACGATAACCAAAATTCTAAAAGAAAAGAAAAAGCAATGCCAAAATAAGCATCTGAACGTCCAGTGATATTCCTATAAAGGTTCAATAAACCAGAGACTTTCAAAACATATGTAAGTCTATGTGTCTCAGAATAAACATAATAAGCCCCAAACGTTCAGTTGGCTGACATATCGGGTCTGCGCTTCCTGCAGTCGCGAACGTGTGAAAGTGACTCACGCTCTGAACGCACGCGAAGGCAGCGGTAGCTAAGGAAATGGTCCCTGCTTGCATCCCGGAAAACAGGCGCGCTGCTCTTTAAATCGACCCACTTGCCATCTTCGCTTAGCTACCTGCCCACCTTTTGTGGACGTATCATAGTATAAATTGTTCATGGGCATACTGCATAAGGGACTTCCAAGGGCCTGTATCACTGGACGAGAAGATGACGACGAGACGTCGTATCGCTGCAGAGCCGGAACAATGGCCCACACTGAGAGACAAACTGAAGCTGCATTATCATAATCGGGACTTCACGCCCAGCATCGAAAGTGCTGATAAATGGGGTGTGGCACTATTCATATACATGCTCTGCAGCCTTGGATATTTGATCGTCTTTGATTTGATCCCAGAACTATGTAAACTGAACACATACAAAACATTCAAACTGCAGTGTCTTGGAGTTTTTATTGTGGCTGAGGTGGCCCTTAATTGGTATTATTGTTGGACGAGGCACTCTGCTTTTCAAGTGGACAACACAAACAAGGTGGACCATGATTTGCCTGTCACAGGAGAGATGGCGTTACCAACTGCTGGAGGAGAGTCTCCAAAAGGATGGCACCAATGTCTACCCTGCCAGACACCTGCACCTCCCAGATCCTTCCATTGTAAAATCTGCAAGGTGTGCGTTCTGAAGAGAGACCACCACTGTTTCTTCACTGCCTCTTGCATAGGCTTCAGAAACCAACGTTATTATCTTGTGCTGGTCTTCTACACAGTCATTGGTTGCATCTATGGACTAATTGCAATGTTTGACTATTTGAATAAATATCTCCCCCTAGCCAGTTCTCAGATGATTACTTACATTTTCCCAGTGGCCCTATACAAGTGGGCGATGGGGCATATTCCATTTTACTTTGTATTTCTCATCCTGCAGATATATGCAACCACAGTACTTGTAGGGGGTGCTATAATGTTTTTTCTGCTTGAAGTGGCTGCTGTGTTTAATGGTCAAACAATGTATGAAGCTGGAAAACTCATCCGTTGCTATAGGCAGACACCCGCTGAGCACTTTCGTTCAGTTTTTGGCAGATACTGGTTGCTAAATTTCATTTTCCCAACACCATTTGCACAAGAGGGAGATGGCATGAGCTGGGCTGTTGGGAAATCCCTAAAGGAGAACTGAGTGGCAGAGTTTGAACTTATCCCCACTTACCCCTCAATGCTCAATTCATATTGTACTACTCAACATCTTTTAATTTTATAAAGTTTATGAGCATATATACTCTCTATAAGGTCTTCAAAGAAGCCCTACTTGAAATCTTTTCAAACATTCAGCTGGGATGCTATCCAATGGCATTTCTGTGAAATGTTTATATTTTGGGGTACTTGGATTTGCTTTCAGTTCATTTAAGGATTGTTGTTCAAGGTGTTTCCATCGTTTCGTGATGAAATCTTTTCAAATGATTCAAGGATGGTTCCTAATGACATTTCCTGGAAATATTCAGATTTTGGTGACTTTAGATTCACTTACTTTCAAAAGTTATTTGAGGGTGTTTTTCTGCTTTGAGAGAGAAAACCGAAACATGCTTGGATTGCTATATATATCAAGAACCTCTTCAGATCTTTTCAAATACTTAGGAATGCTTTTCTTTGAGGTCACAAGAAACTGATCCAATTTTAGTGACCTTGGCTGTTTTCAAGGTTGTTTGAAGCTATATGTTTTAAACTTAGAGAGATTGTACTAAGGGTTTTATCTTGTCTATGAGAGTTCTCACAAAGTCACAGTTATCCTCAGAGAATCCTTCCAGATTTACAGGGATCCTCTCAAATGACACCCCCTAGACCTGGTAAGATTTCTGCGACCTTTGAACACTTTTCAAGGTCATTATAGGATTTCATTTGATTTAGGTATATATCTCGTCTGCAAGATATCTCAAGTATCACTTTGGGAAATCTTTCAGGGATGCTTTTAATGGCATTGCATATATGAAATTTTGGTAATGTCTATTTTGAAAGTTTTAAAGGTTGGCTTTTGCAGGAGTCATGTATATGGATTCACTGGAAATCAGTATAGCTTATTAACATGTAACGCGTCACCATTTGTGTTTACACTTTTAGAATAGCATAATCGTCTGTGATAAGTATTTGTTTAATGTCTGTATTTTTTCAAGTTGTTTATAGTAAAATACTTTGTTATATGTTTTATGTGAAATTGAATTATTTACACTTTGGTAAAGCTGAGAAACTATGTTACCCATTTTTAGTATACACCTATAAGATATGTGATTTTACCTAGTCTATCAACTCAAGCTATATTTAGCTGCTTATTTTTATTTTGCATTATTGAATTGTTTAATTACAGTCTTGATATATGCCAAGTTACTTCCTTTACAAGTGTCATTTGGATCTTTGGGACTTATGATAAATAACTTTGGAATTAAGGCGTGAGTCAGAAATACTTGGATAAGTTATGGGTTTTACTAGAACATGCCTGATGACAAAGATACAGGTATGAATAGCTTTAAGTTAACAGAAAGCCGGAAAATGTATTTCATCAGTTATTTTGAATAAAATAGAATTATAATGACAACATCAAGTATTTTATTGCCTTTACTCTTAATGTTCCTGTAAAACATAATTGCTCATGGGTATCAATGAACTATTTTCTATTTCAAAATGAATTTTATTCAAATTCTGTATAAAAAGTCAGGGGTTTTATCCATCAAAGTTATATCTCATTGAACCACTACTGCATTCAAACAACAAACAATTTGATACATCAGATTTAGTCCGAGTGTGTAAATCTAAGAAAATGGCAAAACAGGTCTTTTGGATTTTGTGATACCACCTGTTTGACCTACTTAAGTCACATAAATTAAATATTGACACATAATGTTATACTGGAAAGCATTTAAGTTCTTATATAAATACTTTGTAAAGACTGGGAATGACATTGTGATATCTATAAATCATTACTCTTTTTTTCATGATATTTGTTTTTTAAAGGACCAATTCAATAGCCCAGTAATAAACATTAGTCTCATTTTCAATTATTTGTTTTATTGCATCTTTATATCAACACAAGTGAGAACATCTTTTGAAGGATTTCATAATTCAGCACTTCACAATATACCATTCAGTTAAAAATAGGTCATGGACTGACAAATGGTTCTAGAGCAAACCAGAAAGGTGCAATATATTTTAAGGGAAGTACAGGCCAGTGCATGACATATACAGACTCCAGGAATAAGTTTAAGTAAAGGTTCAGACAAGTATGCAGGCAAAAGGTATGGATATCAGAACAGAAGTACAATACCAGTTATATGCTGGTACTGTTTCAAGTAGAAATATAAAACTTACTTGACTTAATATTTTCTGATAGATTGAACAATACTACTTTTTTATCACTAATCAGCAAAATGAAAGTAATCTTAAGTGCGAAAACATTCCTCGTTGCACTCCTTCAATGTTAAGTTTTCATTCAGATTGAAATGATAATGCATTGAAACTGAACTAACTACATTGTGCACGCAGAGGAGATTGAAGATGGTCTTGAACAGGGTCTTAGCCAGCAGGAGACAGCAGTGTCATTTGGACCCCCAAACCCTCATAAATCACTCATCAGGACAACCAAATTTCTCAGTGAGGAATATTCAAAAATGTTAATATAAAGCAAATATTTGAATATTATCAATATCAATGCATATAACATGACATTGAATAAGGCTAGAATACATTTAATACATTTGCTTCATACGTAAATACATATTTATGGTTGATATATGAATATATTTAAGTATCACTTGAAAAGTAGGGCACCCACCAATTTTACAATTGGCAAATTTGAGCACCCAGTCCTGGCTAAGACACTGACTTTGAGTCTAAATAATATATTTAATATGCTTTTAGTACACACTCTTATCTTAAACTCATATTAAAATAGCATTGCAATAGCATTGTTGTTTCATAAGAATATGTATTCTTTTGAGTTAGGTACTAGTAGTTTACTCTCCCTTAACAAGTAATATTACCCATGATAGTATTATTTATTTACCTGGAGCTTGCACAAGTTTGGGGTTAATCTACAAGTAGTGACAGAAATATGAACCCTGAGAATATGTACAAAACACTGAACTGATGACATCTTTTATAACTACTTCAACGATTTTACATTCTTAAAATTGCTTACAAAATTAAATAATTTTGAGTGTAACTATTTCATAATAATTGCTATATTCTTTTTCTGATAGAAATAAAGCTGCTTTTACTTTACAAACCAATATATAAATCAAAACTCATGTGAAAGACAGGTTTTATATGTATAGGGTTTTCCAGAGATGACATTACAATGCTTGAACCCTTTCATGCCCCGAGCACAAAGTGGACACTACTATTGGGATAATCACCAGAATGAAATACATTTCAAAACTTAAGGTCAGAAAACAACATAAAATGTTTAGTTGATTTTTTTCTGTAAATGTCAATTTATATTCATCCAAGTCCGACCTCCAAGTAGCCCTGCCCACAAAAGGATCAAATATAGAACTACTATGGAGCTCATATTTTTTCTCCTTTACCATGATGTACTTGGCACCCATAGTCTTTAATAGATATTTTGTTTGAAACATCTAAAGATGACCATTCACAATCCCTAACCTTATGCAGTAACTGATTAATCTCAGCCACCATCTTCTCAAGAGCATTACTCTCATCTTTAAATACCTGATTCTGATCACTTAAGCTTAAAACTGAGATAAGTTGTAACATGGGTTTTTAATCTCAAGCTGCTGTATTGTACACTTTCCTGATCTCTTGAATTTTCTCATTATTTCTTATAACACCCTAATATTGCTCCATACACACATGATATTCAAATGCCTGTTCGGTACAGAAAAACACCTTTTCAATAACTTGCATCCCATATAACTGCATCTCCTCTGCAAAGCATCAACACCAAAAGCAGGATGCCTTCAGAACCCATTCACTAGGATTGTAACCAAAGGCTTTCACCATGACCATGATTAGGGAAGTGAAGCATAGGGAAGATTCCAGAAAGAGCCACCCTCATTGGCCCTTGGTCACAATTAGAACTGCAGATGGAACAAGGCCTGGAATATACAAATGTGACACTTTATTAAGAATTGTCATCAAAAGGAAAAAGAAAAAACAGAAGTACAATAAAAACAAATTGATATTTTCTGAGTTTTATTTACTAGTATATACTGGACACCAAAAGGTAAATCTACCATAAGGACATCTATGGGGACACTTAATCTTTAATCTTTCAAGATGATATAACACAAATCTCATATAGACTAGAAAATTAAGGAGAATTATCCTGAATTAATTGAATGAAAATTACATTTCTACATGTATGATGCAATGTTCATTCAAAAGTGTTTTGTTGAAAGTATTTCCTTCAATTTTGATATACACCTTCAGTTGTTCAATCACCCACAAGTGCATTTTGGACTTAAACAGTATTAAAAATAAAATTGTATAGTTGCGGAGCCTGTTCCCTACCTAATTCCTGTAAAGGTTTTTCCATATCCTCATCAGTGAAAACTTTCCTAGGGAATGAAGTCATTAGCGTAAAAGGGAAGTCCCCGTCTGTTCTATTCATTGTTATATAAAGGCGCACTGCAGCTAGCTGTTCCTTGGCACCAAACGTCTGGGTCAAGGCCTGGCCGTTGGTGAGCCGGATCTGGACAATGAAAAAATGTACATGTATTACCACATCTCAGACTTCACTGTTACAAACTTTGAAAACTGTGAAAGATGATCACCTACATTCCAGTTAAAAGGATCCAAAATACACACGTGTCAAACTCATCCAAATTAGCAAAGAATAAACTACATCGTAAACAGGTTTTCCTGTACACACAATTAACAAATTTTCCAAGGGCCAGCAGAAAAAACGCTTCATCAGAGACAAATAATGACTAAGATTAAAGTAAAATACTAGGTTTATGAAAATGATTTGTCATATGAGTCTGCATTCTTTTTATTTTGGTGTTATTGAATTATTGTTATTGTTAATCTGCTGGATCCTGTCATTCTTTTTACTTCTATTTCGTAATAGTATATCTCTAGCAAGGATGGTGCTAGAGGTGATGGGGAATCAAGTGTGTTACCTGTATTCTACAATCAGTGTACTCTTTCTTCTCAGCAGGGGCAGCAGGAGTGGCAGCAGCAGCAGGAGCAGGACTAGCAGCAGCTGCCGCAGGAGGCTGCTTAGCGAACTATAGGAAAAACAGAGAAAACATACAATATCAAAACATTCTTCCAATGCATGCCCATCAAAATCAACTTATAAGAGTTATTACAATCAGGGCCTTGGGTGTGAAATACCTTTCAAATAATTTAAATATTGAAGCGCCAGTGGTAAACAATCTGATGAAGAAATGACTAGGTTTAGGATGTACTAATTTCTAAGATATGGTGGTAAAAATTTTCAGGCTATGGCAATAGTAACTCGATTAGTCAAAATCATTGATTGTACATGATCACCAAGAGCCTATATACTAATCCTATGACTATAAGATGGCTCTGCAGATCATATGCACCATAACAAAATGTGTGCAATTTTCCAATTATTTAAGCGAAATTTAGCCTTTCTTAATATTTGTGTCAAATAATAGACTGAGTGAAACAGATCAGACTGGTACAAGTTCCTTTAAAAGGTGGTATGAGGACCCCACCAAGAGTTTGGCCAGTACCAGTCAGCGATGGACCTTACCTTGGCTGCTCTATCTCGCTTGTCTTTCTCTATCTGTTCCTTAACACGCTGCCTGCAACACCAAATATGCATTTTTAGCAACATGATGAGGTAACTATCCTCCAGCAAATGATAATTTGATCCTAAAGACCTTCCCAAACGATTTTGATTGCAATTGTCTAGACCTACTATAACTCATTAACTCTCTATAACTTTTTAGTTCAAATATTTCACATGAAAAGTTTGAATGGATGGAAGTGTTGAACCCTCAACCCTCAGCTATATCAGCACCTGAGTTTTCAGCTTCAAATCTTAAAATGGATGTTATACACTGACGCCATGATAAACCTATAAAAAATGGTGACTAACGGGAAAAATGGATGCCACCCTAATTATTCAAAGCACTTTGCAAAGGGTAAAAATCTTCATTACAGGGTTCTTATGAAAGCACAACCACCTAAGGTAGGGAAATGTAAATTTCTACTGCGGTAGGGAAATGTAAACTTTTACCATATGTGCTGTTTGTGAGAGCAATGTAGTTACCTAGCTAATTTATCTTCCATCTTTTCTCTTCTTCTCTGTTCTGCTATCTTTCTTATTTCGTCTTCTTCTATTCTGTAAATAAAAAGGGTAAGGATATCAAAAAAGAGACCTCACTATATATATATATATATATATATATATATATATATATATATATATATATATATATATATATATATATATATACACACATAGGTGTGTGTGTGTGCATGTGTGTGATTGTTTTCTTTTTCTGAAAGGCGTGTGTGATTTCTTCCCCTGTAAGCATAAATGTGGATAAGTAAAATGAAATAAGAAAAGCAAATTTTAAAGCTAGTGTTTTAATTTTTGTCTCACTAGTTTCTGATACAAAGATTTTATTCTAGTTATTACCATAATATATTTCTGTTCAATCGACTTTTCTTACTGTAGTTTAGCACCAGGAACATGAGGAAAACCTCTGATGCTGTTAGGGAGTGAGCAGTTAGTAAACTTAAATATCATGTAGTGCATCTTCTCAATAATCATAAGATAATTTCATTCTAATAGAGCAAATGAGTTTATTTTTATAACCTTGTATTTTGTTATTAGTCATGCACTATTGACTATGCTGATTTTTTTAAACTGCATGAGTTTACTAGTTTCTGAGAGTATCTACTTAATAATAAGTTCACAAACTTGGCCTTGGTGCTGACAACTCCTTTCCCTGTTGTCCGCCTTGCCTTTTCCTTTTGGATGGCCTGTTTCTTTTCCTGTTCTTCCTTCTCAAGCCT
The DNA here is from genome assembly GCA_963942565.1 of Maea johnstoni. Lineage (NCBI taxonomy): Eukaryota > Metazoa > Annelida > Polychaeta > Spionida > Magelonidae > Maea > Maea johnstoni. Next base: position 46,844,899 of record OZ012686.1, read on the forward strand.
ACGCTGTTTAAGTCGCTCTTGTAATCTACAAACATAAATATTCAATTTTTCAAATTGAAAATAACAAAATAGATGAGGGGCCAGGTTGCACAAAGAAGCTTAGGTATTAAAGCATCAGATTTAAGTTAAACTTATCTCTTGCAATGGCTAGTGAAAAAGATATATTCACTGCACTAATCTTCTAATTAACACTTCTTTAAATATATTCCAAAATATGCTTTTGCTTGAAAGAAATCAGCAAAATCATCAGGCTGCTTTTGGCCACTGTGACAGTGAGCTTTAATAGGTCAACTTTTATTATCTTATTCGCTTGATTTTACAACAAACTTTCAATTATTCTTGATTCATTTGAAAAACAAAACAAAATGATCAAGATTCGTTTCCCTCAGAGAAACAAGACAACATGCATACTGGGGAATGCAATTTGTGCGAATGCACCAGACACCAGACTTTTTTCAAAAATTACCATTACATAGAGCTAACTCTGCTAATCTGCGCTCACTATCACTAAATTATTAAATCAGATCACTTACTTTTGTAATTGCTCTTTTTTCTCCTCTTCTGTTAGGGGTTTAACCTCCTCGGTAGATTCTGAAAAGTTTGCATGGCCAGATTTGGCTGCATGGAATTCCAAAGCACTTTCATCCTTCAGTAACTTGCCACAACTTCAAAAAATAAACAGCAATTATCAGTCATTATCAGAAAAGTTAATAAAATGACAATTGGTATGTTAAAAGAGATTAAATTTTCAGAGTTTGACATGCAGTGACAATCTAATCCCAGAAAGGAAGAATTGGCAAAGTTTAGTGACTTATATAATGAATATCATGTGCATGTTCTACAGAGTGAACAATTATATAAATCAATATAATAGAACAAATCAAAATTTGGAAAATAAATATTTATAAAAAATGAAAAAACTAGATGAAAACATCTTTATTGTAGTTGTAAACTGAAATATATTCAAAATTATAACTCATGAGTACAAACCATGAATAAAGGGTCTGATACTTGTATGCTTTACTTAATTGTTTTCGTCACTCCAGGGCTCAACACATAGCATAGTCCCATCTCCCGGGAGATCTGAATTCCAAAAAAAGCCCTGTCGGGCTACCTAAAGTTGGATTCAGGTAGTCCCGCTGGACTACCTGAATCCTGGGGAAGTTCCTCACTAAAATGCTATAAAATGGTAGCATAAAAAAAGAAAAATATAGCATCCCTTAATCATGCAACCTACAAAATAGAAGAAAAAAGCATAAGTACCATTACTAACATGTAAGGGGGAAAACTATTTTGCCTTTATGGAATAAATGGCGGGGCTACCTAAAATGCTGGCGGGACTACCTGATCTTGGGTTCAGGTAGCCCCGCCAGCCTACCTGCTCCTTCTGGGGACCGTTGAGCCCTGCACTCTTATCTTTTTTAAACTCTTTGATGTTATCTCCCTCTATTATTGGGTGACTGGTGTAAAAGAGCAAGACATGAAGGGTTTTAGATTTTAATCCATTTCATAGATGATTCAAACCCTTACTAACCCTGGCATGGGATTGCATTGCAGTAGCAGTAGCCGTGCACTCAGACTGGTACTATAAGCCACTGCGCCATTGAGTCAATGGTTGTACTTACTCATCACACTTGAAGGATTTTGCCACAGCAGCAGGAGCGTCTGCAGTCTCATCCTTCATCTCAACATCCACAGAGGCAGCCTCAGGCGGCTTGTCCGCACTCTCATCTGGGGGCTTGACACCATCACCTCCTTCACCTGCTAATCAAAATATGTACCTGGTCAATATTCATCAATTAAAGTGTTCTCTATCTCTTTATATTCCTACATACTATACCATGTTATATTGGGTAAAATGAAATCACTCAACCTTGATTGACTATTGTTACACACTGTACTTGTACTGATATATGGTATGACTTGTGTGGAAAGAGAAAGTATAGAAATTCAAGGCAATGATCAAATTTGAGAATATGCCGTACATCTTTAGGTAATTTCCAGGCATCCACATTGAAGTGAAACTCTTAAATGAATTGCTCAACATTACCATTATAAGAATTCATGCCAAACATTTGGATGTGACAGTTTGTATATATGATTAGGGGATGTCCAAATGGCAGCCTGCAGGCTGAGGTCCTGGTAGAGAAGGATGAGCTTACCGTCTGATGGGGTGGTGCTGCCTAGCGTATGCCCCACTGAAGGCTTCCCTGGTTCATCAAGGTCTGGATCACCTTCATGCGCAAACAACCTAGAATATACAACACAAATGGTACCATATGCACTAGTTAACTTACAGGGTCTGATACTTAGATTTTAGGCTAGGGGCCCGAAAAGGTCTTTTGATGAAAAATAGTGGTCAAAAACAGGATTTCCGGTTAATATTCATACTATTTTGGGCCCCATGTCTGAAAAATCTAGGGGCCCAAAGCAAAATCTAGGGGCATATGCCCCTGAGCCCCTGGGAAAGTCGAACCCTGACTTATGATGATTATTTTTAAAGGTTATTCTAATAATAATTTTTATAGTTTTTTTTTTTAATTATTAAATAGACGTGAAAAGGATGTGAATGATAATATTGTTGTTTTCATGATAGATAGACCCCAAGGAAGCTGTGGTGTATGGGATATACCCAAGGTGTTACGAGGCGAAGCCGAGTAACCCCAAGGGTATCCCATACACCACAGCTTCCCAGGAGTCTATGTGGCTTGTACCACAGTTGACTGCCTTCCACCAATCACAGGCCGAGAAAAGTATACCCTTGGGTAACACCTTTGGTTTTAGGCAGCTTAGAGAACAAAGACTTGAAAGGTGTGGGTTATGTCCTATAACCCTACCCTTTTCGAGGCCTCTGATTGGTGGAAGGCAAGC
>OZ012686.1:46850269-47060269 GCA_963942565.1 Maea johnstoni
GTAAAGTAACATATAGCACTTTAAGTCCATTAAAAAATACCCCACCGTTGGAATTTCATCAAACCTTGCATATGCTTTCATAGGCTTTCATAGGCTTTCATAGTCAGGTCCTTGTTGAATATCTGAAATTTAAAAAAAAGTGGGTCACCAGTCATGCTATCGATATAGGTGGCGCCAAAGTAGCAAACAATGCACTTCTCAAACGAAAGTGCCACTTTTGCAACACCTGTATGGACGGCATGAGTGGTGAACCCACCCCTTTCTTATTCTAGATATTCCATTTATAAAAAAACCGACAGTTGATATTTCATCAAACATTGCATAGGCTTTCATAGTCAGGTCCTTGTTGAATATCTAAAATAAAAAAGGGTGGGTCATCATGAGTCATGCCGTCGATATAGGTGGCGCCAAAGTGGCAAACAATGCACTTCTCAAACGAAAGTGCCACTTTTGCAACACCTGTATGGACGGCATGAGTGGTGAACCCACCTATTTCTTATTCTAGATATTCCATTTATAAAAAAAAAACGACAGTTGATATTTCATCAAACCTTGCATAGGCTTTCATCGTCAGGTCCTTGTTGAATATCTAAAATAAAAAAAGGGTGGGTCATCATGAGTCATGCCGTCGATATAGGTGGCGCCAAAGTGGCAAACAATGCAATTCTCAAACGAAAGTGCCACTTTGGCGCCACCTATATGGACAGCATGAGTGGTGAGCCCCTAACTTATTCTGGATATTTAAAGGGGATCTGACAATGATAGCTCATGCAAAGTTCAATGGATTTCTAACAGTGGGGTATTTTTCAACTGGGCTTTAACTTTTAGATCTTACTGCCACCTTGTCAAATACCCTACAATGCCTTTAAATATTGGCACCAGGTGACACTACCATATCAGCCTTCTTAGCAATAATACATACCTAGTTCAATCATTAGTTAGTAACAATAAATGGAGCGTTTTCTTATGCAATCTTCATTTGAAAATGCAAGTGAAACATTGAGTAGACTCATTAGATCATTCTGATAGAAAATTTCCGATTAAAGGGTTTTGTGGCCTCACAGTCTGGGGCCTCTGTCCCACAATGCGACAGTTGGACACCCATGCTAATGGTGCTTTTGATAAAGGTGTACATATTTAAGAGAAAACTAAACCCTTTGGTACCAAAAAGCAAATGTCATTATCAAAAACAATGAAATGGTACGTTCCTTGATCAAATATCAAGATGCTTAACCACATTCTTTTTTATTTTTAGATATTTTTTATTCATTTTCAAGCACGTCAATATATACGGTGTGACACAAATACTATATTGTAGACTCATACAAGGTGAAACATAATTGATAGAAGAATACATATAAATAAGGTTTATCCTTATTTGTCATAAAGCTTGCATGAAAGGTTGTACTGCTTTTCAAACTGTGGCTTATTAACCATATTCTTACAGCACCATATACATATCATGCCACAGATGAGAATCTGCTTGCAATACCCTTCTGGTGGTCTATTTTAAATATTCTCACAGGGTAATCAATCACCCCAACTAACCAGGGCGGCCCCAATAGCCAAGTGGTTTAGGGCTTTGTGCTTTCACTACTCACTTCACTCACGACTTAAGGTCCTGAGTTTGCATTTGACTAGAGACTTGTTTTATTTACTCTTGAGTAAAACAGAGACTATTTTTGTTTTACTAAGTAGATTGGTGTCACTTTTAATTTGTCTTTGTCAGAACCACTGCACTGCACTTGTGCACCACTCCCTCTTCATGGTGGTGGGCTGGTGGCGCCATCTATAAACATTATACAAAACTACAGGAAAAACACTCTTCGAAATGCAGCATGGCAAACAACTCAGTAGCGCAATGTATTCTTTTGGAAGCTATACGAGATCTTTGGGCAAACAGTTAAGATGTTTACATTGCCAAAACCTTATAATCAAACGGTTAAATCACAATAAGTCATGGAGACTTGGAGAGAGGACAGGGGAGGTTGTGGTAGATGTAGGAAACAGGTAAGTTCACACATGACATTTAATTTTGTAGAAGGAAAGTGAAAGAGTGGCAGCCTTCTATCATAGATGTCAATTTAATTATCCGGGCTTGTTGAACCCAATTTATTATTGCAGTCGCGACAATTAATCTAGGGGCAAATAGGAATAACTCTTTCCTCATACAGAATCATAAATATTGTGTGAAGAAAATCTCATTGAGCGATAATAGGTGAGTGTAGTCTTAGATGACCAAACACATCCAAGGTGTAGTCTGAGAGTATGAAGACAGGGAGTGGGCACTGAGCAAGCATCATCAAATTTCGCTGCCTCCCACTATGAGTCATAGGTAACCTGTGTACCCCAGGCTGGCTGCCTGCTGACCCCATCTCCTTGGCAACCTATCTGACCTAGATAGAAAAGCACTCACCAATTTGGATGTTGACGTGGTTTCACGGGCCCTGGATCAGACTGAAATTGCCGCGAAACCAGTTGCGCATGCCTGGATTCCAGGCAACATCCGGCCAGCCTCTCTCTGAAAAAAATCACGTGACCAATATTTCCCCAGGCTACACCGCGTAACCCGAGGCGCAAATGCCCTAGGTGCTAGCATGCAGTGCCTATGGGGTTGCAGATCAAGGTTATGTATTTCTCAGCTTCTGTCCTTCAGTATGGAAAAAGATCCTATTAAAGAGTCTGGCATCTGTGCCAGTGAATAAATTTTATGTAGCTCATCTCCAAGTCATTGGTTGATTGGTAGACAACTTTTCTGTAGAGAATAATATAAGCACATATAAAGCGTGGGGGCAGATTCTTAGAATTAGGGGCTGGGCCCGTTTCCACGAGGGGGGGGGGGGGGGGATGGGGGCTTGGGGAGGTTTAGTACTGCCGCCAAATCGCTGGCCTCTCAATCCCTATTTACCCGCTTCCACTTGGCAGCGATGTGGAGCGGGAAGGCTTTTAAGGCCAGCGGTTCCTGCCGCGGAAAGATCTGGATCGCCTACATGATTGATCCAGACGGGAAACTTTCACGCTTTTGCTACATCAACCAATCAAATTGATTGCTTGATGTCTGTTTTAAATCCACCACTTCGCGATGGCAGATGAAATTGGAACAAGCCGCCAGCAGGTTGGGACACTCCCAGGGGACGGAGCGGTTTGCAGCCGGTGAGGGTCGGCTTTCTGATGGAGAAACCGCCTTTGTCCTGCTCACCATTACAGGAAATGTGCGCAGAGCCTACAGTCGGGAGGCCCCCAAAGTGGGGTCCTCGTTACTGTATGTGGCTGGGCTGTGCTTCCTGCTTAGTTACTCCCCTGAGAATGCAATGCATCCGCCGGCGGTGGTTTACCTATATAGGTCCAATCAAGTAAGCCACCTGAGGGGTGTTACACAAAAAGAGACAGTCTCACAGATTTCCCCTCGTAGAAGAAAACTAAAAAAAGTATAAAAGCAGTTTTTTTGGAAATGACTACATAGAAGTGGGATATTTAGGTAAGGAAGTATATAATACACCTGCTTGCTGCTTAATATAGAGTTTAAGCGTGCTCTTGAGGGTTTAACATTGTATTTAGTGACTTTCAAAAGTTCTATGGGGCCATTTCCTGTCATATACCATCCTGCCTAGTGGAAACGCACCCTTAGAGTCACGTCTCCTGTGAGGCATAGTGCTCAGACAAAGTGGTCCCCACCCCATCGGGTTCATCCCAGCAGTTACAGTGTCATGGCATGGACATAACGGTTTTCAAATTCAATTTAAATTTTAAATTGCTGGATTTGACAAAACAATACTGAATATTGTTGATTCGTTAGGAAAATCAAATATCTTCTCTCAAAGTAGAAATGGAGAAGAAAAGTAGAGTAGAGTTCTCTTCCCAAATACGGCTCTGCCACATTTGATCTGCACCGCTAATAGTTTTATATCCACACACATGCTTATTATAATGCACCAGTTAGTTGAATCCCTGCTTTAGGGGCCTCGGAAAACAGTCAGTCAAATCAGGGTTGATTAAAGGGCAAATGCACCATCATAATGATTTAGGTTCAAAATGTGCCTATACGTGTCACCTTTCTAATAAGACCACCCGCAAGTCTGTCCTCCTCAGCACTCCTCAGATATGGCTTATGAAAGTTAGTAAAAAACTAGCCTGAGTCTGGGCATGGAGGCTGACATTGCAGGCCAATTAAGCCCAATTAAGCACAATCAGTGGTATGAAGTGACTGCCAGTGCTGCTTCTGATTGGTTGAGAGATATCAGTGGCTGGAAGCGACTGCCACTGATATCTCTCAACCAATCAGAAGCAGGGCTGGCAGTCACTTCATAAGCACCACTTCTGATGATGGCAGCCTCTATACCCAGACTCAGGCTAGTTTTTTACTAACTTTCATAAGCCATATCTGAGAAGTGCTGAGGAGGACAGACTTGCGGGTGGTCTTATTTGAAAGGTGACACATATAGGCACATTTTGAACCTAAATCATCATGATGGTGCATTTGCCCTTTAACACATAAATATGTTGCCCCAGGGGGTGGTCAGAGTGCAATCTAGTCCACACATATTCAGCGGATAGCTAGGCTGGTATGCCGGGCAGCATGGTCTTAGCCAGGATTTGGAAACTGTGTATCCAAACGAAGGTTTCCTAAACTTATGGGTGTCCAAAGTGTGGTACAAAGTTCACAATACTAAAGAAATAAACCATATATATCTACAGACTTTGCTTTTTTAGGCCAGTAACTGCTTTGTTTGTATTGTAGGAGTGACATGCACTATCTTCTAAAAATGTCATCATCAGCAAATCCTGACCTAAACTTTTGGGTGTCCAAACCGTCAAAAAACAGTGTTCCTGGTGTCCAAATGACACGCTGGACGCATAGGTGGCTAAGGTCTCGGTGAACTAATTCCAAAGCTGACGGGTGAATTTCAGCTGTGGTATGACAAAAATGCTTGGGCTAGCTCCAAAACTAGTCATCCTTTCACACCTAAAGTTGTTATTATTTTGATCAGAACATTCTCCTCTTTTAAATTAAGCCAAAACAATTAGGGGTCATATCATGATTTTTTTTTCTATGGGCCAACATAGGTCAGAGTGACAGATTGGCCCTCTGGTGGCCAAAGTCAGAAACGAGTCAGCATACAAACAAACTCGATCACTTCCAGCTTGGTATTCATATGCCCGAGCAATAAACTTCACTTTATGGGCAAAAAACAAAATTCCAGTCCCTACCCATTCCAAAAATACCATATTTGTTGAATAAAGTTGTATATATCTCCATTTATAGGCCTCAATCGTCCCTACCCCCAGTTTTAATAGGGACTATGCAATGGTACTACTCGAAGGGATACACCATTTAGTTCACCGAGACCCTAAGCCCCTGCCGGGTAGGGACTTAGCCAGTGCCCGTCCTGCGAGGCAGTTTCCTGAAAACCAGGGACAATCTATTTGAATATAATATATAATAGACCTCTCTGCTGAAAACCTACTTTTGACAGGCAAGCATTTATATGAAGAATTTTCAATTTTGACTTATGGGGGTAATAACCAACTATTTTCCCAACATAAACCATCCTCTATGACATGATTGATGTTTACCTTTTTGGCACAATAGGCTATTAAATGTAGTTGGTATGAGAATTTGAAGTAACAGACTAGCTAAATTTGAATGGGTAGAAATTTTGGAATTGCTGTTTTGGACTGGCATTTTTGAAATCCTGAAGTACCTGATGCCAGAACAGTGACTTGATTTGAAATTACCTGGCTTAAGTAAAACACTGGAAGTTCATAAAATGTGTATATGTATAAATTTATGAAACTAGTATTTTCTTTGAATCTTTGAATTATTGGTCCATCAACATTTAAACTGCTCCGCTGAAAGTTTTTGAACATTTGCACTCAAAACTCTGTTGTGTCCTTTATATTGCAGGCCTATGCGTATAAGTTGTGGAAAGTTGGCAAGATTTGCAGATGGCGGTGCCACAGTCCAGGTGAGTTGATATGAGAAGTACTAAGATATTTAAATCTTGATATTTTTACAAAAAGAATCTTAAGATATAGCAGCATAAATCTGCCTTAATCATGACAATTATGTATACAAAACTCAAAACATTCTTGCTAGACAGCTTCTATATAATTCCAGTGAATGGGGATTAGTTTCCATGGGGTGGGGAGTGGTCATTTTCTGCCAAATTAAGGGAAAAGGAACATTCTTATGCCAATGTTTGATGGCAGTTTTCAAAACTCTTAACCCCATCCTCTGTATAAAGAGTGCAATATTCACTGATTTCTGTTGAACCCTCTTTCTTGAAAATTCACCATTTCACTTTTCCAACAAATTGCTCATACCCTGCCACCAGACCACCTGGTGTTGATTGGTTTGTCAAACCCATAACCCATCAAAATTTGTTATAGTGGTTCAACAATTTTGCATTTTTGCATTAAAGAAATAATAATATAACAATAAAGAAAATAGAATTGTTGATATTGGTAGGTAATTTTTGTTTGTTTCTTTTTAGTTGGGAGACACAAGTGTCCTTGTGACAGCAGTGAGCAAAGCCAGACCATCACCAGCTTCTTTCCTGCCCCTCACAGTAAGTCACTGCTCTTTCAGCTCACTTCAAGGGCTTTTAGAGAGAAAAGTTCACATATCAGTTTTATGTGACCATCTTCAAAAAACATTAATCCATAGGTGTGAGATACAGTATGAGATTGTCATTAGCCCATTAGAAAAGAATACTCTTCGTTAATCTTACGATTTCTTTTGAAGTTGAATAAATGTTCTGAACAGAGAATGGAGCTCCATTTCCTAGTTTATGTAGACATGTTATGTGATCTCCAATGATTGTGTTGGTGTTGCGCTGTTTTGGGATAAAGCCATGTTATTATATCTATTTCACAGGTTGATTTTAGACAAAAGGCTGCTGCGGCTGGTAGAATACCAACAAACTTTCTGCGCAGAGAACTCGGACCTTCAGAGAAAGAAATCTTGTCAGGGAGAATGATAGGTATGTCCATGAAAAAATTAACTCCAATCATTTCTGTTTATCATAATTTTTGGCTTAGAATAATGCTTGTGATTTTAAAAAGGAGGTTAATAAGAAATTCAAAGGTGGAGGGGGAAGGGGGATGAATCTCATCCTTCATGAAAAGTGTCAGTTGCTTAGAATATTTTATTTTAAGTTTGATTTTTTTAAGGTTGCTTGTATGTTTAAATACTTTAACTCTCTGTGTATCAACTGTTACACAGACCTGTTTAGGGATGACCTTGTTAAAACTTTCGATGTTAAAATAAATAGCTCTGGAGCAAACATAAAAATGTGTCAATTTGTTGTGACAATACAAAAGATATGTCGTGCATATTCTCACTGACTTTGCAGGTCCTTTTTAGGGCTCCTCCTGCAAAAACCTTTCAACTGGAAGAGAAAACAGAAGAAGGTAGACCAATTGACTGACTGATTAGTATTCTGCAGAGTTTATCACTGAACCCTTTTCTCTGAGTCTTTAATATGAATGTTTCAGATCGCTCTTTGAGGCCATTGTTTCCAGCTTGTTACAGTCATGACACTCAGGTAAGTTTGAACCACTTGATATCCATGAAGTTTATGCAGAGTTTTAATACTAGTTACCCCTTATATTTCATTTTGTAGATAGTTTTATCCATTCTCAGTTTTAAAATATATTGTGTTTAATTTTTTTTAATGTGCCAAAAGCATCTACAATGGGTTGTGCAATTATTAATGCACAGATACATTGTATTATACTTATTTTTGAAGGCACCATTTTACAAAGTAAAGTTTTTGTCAAGGTTGTTTAAAGTTTTTTCAGGAGAACATGAATGTGTGTGAAATTATTGTGGAAGGTGGAATTTAATTTTTTATCAATTTGAATTTCATTTTTCAGTTGATGTGTAATCTGTTGGCAGTGGATGGAGTCCATGATCCTGATGTTGTCAGCATTAATGCAGGTACTGTTGAATGCTTAATCTGCCTCTTTTATAGTAAATGATCTAATTTATGGGATTCTTGCTGCAATATATTACATTATAGATACAAAACTGATGGAATGGGTGGTTTGATATTGATTATTCTTTTTCTAGAGCTTGTCTCAAATGCCTTCCACCCTGCACAATTGAATGCTATGTAGGGTGTAAGACCAGTGTAGCAGGGAAAGATGATTTCATATTTTACTATCTTTTTCAGCCTCAGCTGCTCTAGCATTCTCTGATGTCCCTTGGAATGGACCTGTGGGTGAGTGATACATTTAGCTAAAACCATCGATATGCCCTGTATGTAGGCATCATGCCTTAGCACTTGTCTCTTGTTCATTTAAAATGTATAACTTTCTAGTGATGGCTGAATGGATTTTTATAACAATTATTTCGTTCATTTTGATTATCGGTCACTATGTAGAATTTCACCACAAAACAGCATTTAATTTCAAGATTCATAAAATAAAAATAACTACTACACCTTATCTTATACTAATGCCATTTAAAAAAAGGGTGATAGTTTGTTGTTTTATTAGCCCATCGGTCTCATAAATATTTTGATGATTGTATTTGTGGAGCACTTGTGGTGTGTGTATGAACTTGTTTTCTGTTTAGGTGCTGTGAGAGTGGGGTTGATAGAGAATGAAGTGGTGATTAGTGTATGAACTTGTTTTCTGTTTAGGTGCTGTGAGAGTAGGGTTGATAGAGAATGAAGTGGTGATTAGTGTATGAACTTGTTTTCTGTTTAGGTGCTGTGAGAGTAGGGCTGATAGAGAATGAAGTGGTGATTAGTGTATGAACTTGTTTTCTGTTTAGGTGCTGTGAGAGTAGGGTTGATAGAGAATGAAGTGGTGATTAGTGTATGAACTTGTTTTCTGTTTAGGTGCTGTGAGAGTAGGGTTGATAGAAAATGAAGTGGTGATTAGTGTATGAACTTGTTTTCTGTTTAGGTGCTGTGAGAGTAGGGTTGATAGAAAATGAAGTGGTGATTAACCCAACAAGGAGACAGCTGCAGCACAGTGCTCTAAATCTCATTGTCACAGGTGCCAAAGGGAAGAAAGTTGGTAAGTGACTACATATCTTAGTCCTCTTGGGCTTAGCTGTTGAATATACAGTTGGGCAACAGCCCCCCCCCCCCCCCCCCTGATACAGCACAAAATGCACATACAATATACAGAATTTTAGTTAAAATATTTGCTCTAAATTTGGATTTTTACAGTTTGTCTGTGCTTCAGGGGCTTGATTCTTGGAGAAACCTGAACATAAAAGGTACATGTATCAATGTTATTTTCTCAATCCATTAATCAAATAGGTGTGCCATAAATGCAAAATACATATTTTATCAATGAATATTTGTTTTGTGAAATATCTTAAGTTGTAAATCTGTTAATCTCACCCTTACTGATATTTTTGGTTCACTTTCCCTGTTACTATTTGAACACATGTACATCCTAATTAGAAAACATAAACACTCAGTGACGTGAAGTCAGTGTGCTAGGAACACATTTCTACAAAGTGTTTGTTCTCATTAATAACCAAATTCCATAAATCTCTGCTCCATCATATGCGCTGCAAACTGTCATTGTTAGCTTTAATTGTTGTCTGTTGTTTATTCCCCATTATATTATCTTTTAGTGATGCTTGAGGCCAGTGCAGATTGTGTGACTCAGCAGGACTTGATGAAGGCCATCAAAGAGGGAACGAAACATACACAAACCATCATACAACACATAGAACAACTACAACAACAGATAGGAAAACCCAAGCGAGAATTGCCACCTGTCTTAGAATGCTCACCTGAGGTGCTGGATGCAATTAGAAGGTGAGGAAATTTGCATCCTTTTTGGAAAGAAGAACACTTAAATATCATCATTGTACCTAAAATACATGGGGAAAGCAGCACCTGTATGGCTCGCATCTATGCTGTCAGTGTTTCACTTTTTAAGTAAAAAATGAAATGGTGCAGTATTCATAGAATGAATGTCTTCATTTAAGAATTATGAAAGCATAACAATCACTTCTTTAGACTAGCATTGGCAACTTTTCCGAGGCATTCATTTACAAAGCACATGCAAGTGGAATTGTATTTTGACTAAAATTACTTTTCTGGAAAATTAAGGTTAAATGGTAACAAGCTGGTCATAAACTGAAAGAATCTGCATGCTGTAGTGAGGCAGGAAACAGTAAGTGTGAATTGTGCTATAGTCGTGGCCAAGGGGTAGCCCTCATGTGCCTTTAAATACACTATCATACGTTAAGAGTGCAAGTTTGAACACATGTTTCCCCTGTTATTATTTTAGTATGTCTGAAGTAAGAATCCAGGAAGTCTATACAGATACCACCCATGACAAGATATCTCGAGATGAAGCAATCAGCAGTATTCGCCGTGATGTAATTAGTAAACTTTTAGGTGAGTTAATGTTAATTCTATTGTAGTTCATGTTCAGTGATTTGTACATTTCTTTTGGATCAACCCCACTATTAAGAACCTTATAAAATCTTAGTAGGCACCAGGCATGTGTTCACTTTACATATGGATATATGGGTTTCTGTTGTTGTAAGTGGTTCTATCTATTTTGAAAAAGAATGATTGAATCAATTAATAAAAAGCTATTTTACACCAAGATCTTTTTTATGTGACATTGCCGAAGAGGTATCAAACTCCTTCAATTAGAGTGGTTTACTTATTGGCGGTGTCTAGCAGTTTTGATTTAAAATAAATTGCAGTCAGTATTGTCTTTTTGATTGAATCTTTTCTTCTGTTTCATCAAAGAATTTATTTTTGCACATTATTTGAGTGATTGGCCTGTATTTTAAAAGTTCCTTTCATTTCTTCCTTCTTTATTTGCTTTTAAATAGCTCTAGTGCCCACATATCTAAGAATTTCAATAAGTTGCAATTGAATGATTTTCATTTGCAGAGAATGACAGTTCCCTTGATGTAGGACTTCTTAATGAGGCTTTCAATAAAGTTGCAAAACAAAACTTCCGAAATTTAGTACTGGATCGTAATATAAGGTAAGCTTGTAACTATCAATAGCAAGCATTTGATATGAATGTTGTAATTATTATAATTAAATACATTACCTGATTTACCAATTGCCTTCAATATAAATTATGTTAATTTAAGCTTGTTACATTTCTATTGAAGTAGCGTAGAGTATGGGGTTAGTACAAAAGGAAGACACATTTTCTTGAGTATTGTTTTATTAATGTGTGCATAATTCTTATGTGGAATGTAATGGTAATTAATCTGTAAGTAAATAATAGTCATTGTAACAACTTGTTTTACTGTTCATGGGATGTAGTATAGCCCTTAAAGGGCCTGATATAAAAATTTGACAGGCAAAGGTCATTCTTTCTTGATTATTTGCAAATGCAACGTTGCTGCAAGACTGATGTTGGATTGATGTAAAATTGATGTATTTTTTATTGTCTGTCTGTAGATGTGATGGGCGTAGTTTAACACAACTGAGGAATATTTCATGCCAAGCTGATCTCTTTAAGCCATTACACGGCTCAGCTCTCTTCCAGCGTGGTCAAACTCAGGTAAAGACTCTATTCTTGGAATCCTTTTAGAATTCATATAAATAATGTAGTTACCCCAGGTTGATTGACATACCCATAGCTGTTCCTGTTAATTATGATATTTCTAGTGCGAACACTTACAAGGCATTAACTATATATTCTACCATGATATTCGTGTATGTGGAACTCAACCCCCTTCATTGAACCTAAAGGGTTTGAGGTTATTCATTATGCATTTTAGTTTCCTCATCTCAACTACAATTCCTGTTTATACTAATAAGTGATCACAGATTAACCATGGAATGTTTGAAAATAAGCTATGTTATCTATTTCTTTTCTTATTTATCTCACAAGTAATGAGCATGCATTTTGCATTTGATCAGTATGTTGAAACACCTACATTTTCAACAATTAAAAGTATTTTAAGTTCTTAATATCTTACTACTATAGAGAGAATTTGTAATGACTTATCAGAATGTTTTCTATTGTTTATCAATTGGTTGATTTGAGTTATTTTTCCTCATTGTAGGTGTTATGTTCTGTTACCCTGGACTCATTAGATTCCGCCTTTAAATCTGATCAGGTCTCCATCATCACAGGGTAAGAAAAACAGATAAAAGTGAGCTATATTAGGATACAATCAGATATGATACATAATATATTCATGTTCAGTGTTTACATAAAAGGCACCTTTATATGTCTGTCTGTGGAAATGTTGAGTGATCTAGGATTGCTCATGATTAAAAAGGTCTCTCATGAAATGAGTAATTAAAGCATTTATCATTTATGTCATATTTTTAGTTGTTTTTGATTGTATTGGTTGATGTGCATCAGGTATCTGTATGTAAATTCTATCACTAATCTATAAACATATATCTATATTTTCAGGGGATTGAAGGAGAAGAATTTCATGTTACATTATGAGGTGAGGATCTCAACTTGCTATTACCATTTAAATGGATTGCTAATTTGAATTTAATGAAAATGTGAACTTTTGTAGCTTAGGTATAACCCATACTGTATGCTACAGAAATGATTCAGAGATGATAATATAGAACTATATTCCTACCTGTTCCTGGCTGTTTATCACTGCTGTGAAATGTTTGTGTTTGGAAGGCAAAGGCGATAAATTGTAGATAACCTACAATTTATCTTTTCAAACACATTGAGTGAGGGTTGATCATGCCTATATAAATTTCCTTAAAGAATCTTGCATTGACATGTGCACAAAATATTTATAAGTTGTTCTATTTTCAGTTTCCCCCATATGCTACAAATGAGACTGGTCGAGGAGGGGTCGGACGTAGGGAATTGGGGCATGGTTAGTATGAGGTTTTTGTTGGATCAGATTTGAATGATTTTACATCTATCTATAAGCTAAGGCTTAACAGGTATATCTCATCAACAAAGATTATTTTAAAGA
This sequence comes from Maea johnstoni, assembly GCA_963942565.1. Lineage (NCBI taxonomy): Eukaryota > Metazoa > Annelida > Polychaeta > Spionida > Magelonidae > Maea > Maea johnstoni. The sequence goes on from OZ012686.1 coordinate 46,863,186, forward strand.
ATAAATAGTTGTTAAACAATATGAAATTCTGTAACATTTCTGTTGCCATGTATTAACCCTTTATCACTCAACGCAACAATGTTGCCAGGTCCCCAACACTGCCTGAGGGGTTACTCCTCAGAGACATTGTTGCGCAGTGGGTAGTGCACTGCAGTGCATGGAGAGGAGTGCTCCAAACTTGATTTACCTTGTTTCAAAGCATAATAAAGACATAGACAAAATATTTTTTATACAGTAAATGCCATATATTTCATAAATGGTATGATTTTACAGGTATTTCACATAAAATATACTGGTCTTCAGTATTTTAACACGAAAACTTCATAACAAATTGGCATGTTTGTACATGCTATTACATTGTATTTTTACTTGCTAGCAATGAATAAAAATACACAACAATATTTTCATTATATTGTTTGTTTGTTGATTTTCTTTGTTCTTTATAACATCCAGTTTGTGATTTTGATATGTCTTGATCCAATCACTCGGCTACGAATCATGACAACTCAAAAATTGTCCAAGGCTGCGTGGAAGGGGCGGAAGCATTCCAGGCACAAGTTTACTTGGCATGATTCGTAGCCGCTGATCACTTCACGTCGTTTATTTTGCTTGAGACAGTTCTTGCAGCGGTTCTTCTTTGCCATTTTCATTGGCCAGTGTGCTTTCCCAGTCAGGTCGATGCTGGAGGATGACCGAATTCGTTGTGTTCGATAGTTTCCTATCAATGACGTTGCCAAGTTTTGGCGAAAGTCAAGTTGATTTGCTTGAATTACTCGCTGCGACTTTGTCATGCTGATGTGATTTGGCGACATCCGAAACAGCAGGAATGAGTTTGCGATTGCCGTATCTAGGAGGAAGTTGAATATGTACTTCCAATATTTTTTGGCTTTCCTGGAGCAAGAATACTGGGTGCGGAGCTGATCTGCTCTATCAACTCCCCCTATGTATGCCTGATAGTTGGAGATGGCGAGTCGTGATTCTACGATCCTGACGTCTCCATTCTTCTGTCTGCGTTCAACGCGAGTGCTTTGAAGTGGCGAGCTGTTTGTGGACAAGAAATTCACTTGACGGTTGTCGTACCAGCTTGTTGCTACCAATTGCTTGGACTGAAGCACTCGACTCTGGCCCTGAGTTTTCAGGAGTTTGGGATGCAGCAGGGCTGGCCAGAATTTGCGATTCCCGCGAATTGTTCCGCAAGCGTAAATCCCATCTTCTAGGAGTTGTTCAAACAAGGGAATTCCCGTAAAGTAATTGTCCATGTAAATATGGTAGTACTTGCCCATGAGCTGGCGTGTGAGATCTCTGACGACTCTTCCTCCAAGTCCAATTTCCGCAAGACGCGTTCCATCGGGCAGGACTTTTTTCCCGGTGTAGACTTGAAACTCGCAGACATAGCCATTGTGGGAGTCTGCACGCTCCCAAACCTTGATCCCAAAACGAGTGGGTTTTGCCGGAAGATATTGCTTGAAACTTATGCGTCCTTTGAAGGCAATCATAGCCTCATCAATGCTATTTTCTCGATTCGGTTTGTAGACAGTGAGGCAATTATGTAGAACGCAATCATGAAGCGGCCGGACGTGGCAAAGTTGATCGTGATTTGGATCCCCCTTCGGTGGATTGTTTTCAGTGTTATTTATGTGGAAGTACTGACACAGTTTATCGAATCTGTGACGAGTGAAGATCGATGCAAAAGACGGAATCCGGAAGAGCCACTGCTTCGACCAGTACATCTTTAGTGACGGAAGGTCAACTACTGACATGGTGATAAGACATCCAATGTAAACACGGATTTCGGCTGCGCTTGTGTTGTACCAAAGTGGATCGATATGATCACGAATCTGCTGTTGTTTTGCTGCATACCGATTGGTTTCATCAGCAATTTGCTGATACATTTCTTCTGGGAAAAACTGGTGGAAGAAATCAACCTCTTTCTTGTCAGCTGACAGGATTATAACAGGACCAGTTTCTTCTTGAAATGGATTTACGTGGTAGTTCACCGACAAATCTTCCGTCCATTTTTTAGCTGTAGGATTTGGATCAGCACACGGAGGAACCTGTAATAATAAATGAAAAATATATAACAAAATATATATGAATAGATATATTTATATTCATAGAAAAGAAATATAAATAAATATCATGTACCTAAGATATATGCTATGATATATAAACTTTATATATGGACAGTGAAACGAATTTAGGCACATATAAATACATTTTCTCAAAAATTGTTAGTGAGTTTATGATATATAAATTTTATATATAGAAATAGATATGAACATATTTAGGGACAGAGAAATGAATTGGGCCACATATCAATATACATATTTTCAAAAATTGTCTGTCAGTTTATGATATATAATTCTTTTATATAGAAATAGGTATGGACATATTTGGGGACAGAGAAATAAATTTAGGCACATATAAATACATATTTTCAAAAATTGTCAGTCAGTTTATGATATATAAATTCTATGTATGGAAATAGGTATGGACATATTTAGGGACAGAGAAATGAATTTAGGCACATATGAATACATATTTTCAAAAATTGTCAATGAGTTTATGATATATAAATTCTATATGTAGAAATATATATGGACATATTTATTGACAGAGAAATGAATTTAGGCACATATAAAGGCATATTTTCAAAAATTGTCAGTCAGTTTATGATATATAAATTTTATATATAGAAATAGGTATGGACATATTCAGGGACAGAGAAATGAATTTAGGAAATTATAAATACATATTTTCTAAAATTGTCAGTGAGTTTATATTATACATGAACTTTATATGAAGAAATATATATGGACATATTTATTGACAGAGAAATGAATTGAGCCACATATAAATACATATTTTCAAAAATTGTCAGTCAGTTTATGATATATAATTTTATATATAGAAATAGGTATGGACAAATTTAGGGATAGAGAAATAAATTTAGGCAATTATAAATACATATTTTCTAAAATTGTCAGTGAGTTTATGATATATATAAACTTTATATGTAGATATAGATATGGACATATTTATGGACAGAGAAACAAATTTAGGCACATATAGATACATATTTCCAAATATTTTCAGTGAGTTTTTGACATATAAGCTTTATATATAGAATTATAAAAGGATATACAAATGGACAGAGAAATGAATTGAGCCACATGTAAATATTTCTTTTCTAAAATTGTCTGTGATTTTGATATGAATTTTGCTATCTGAAGGACACAATTCTATACTGTCAAACGGAAAAGGCATTTGTAATTTCGTCCTGTGTTATTTCCATTTTTTGTTTATATCTTTCTTTTCGTTAAATACAATGTTTTTTGTGTTTATACATATCAATATATGTTTGTTTACGGTCTGATCTTGTGCTTGGCGCACTGTCAACAAACATACAATATTCACCTCAGCAATGTCGTCCTCGTTGCGAGGTTGAACAAGGGGGATGTCATCGTCCGATTCCCATGGGTCTTGCAGGGGACGATCGTCATCACTCCCCCACTCTTCATCAGAAATTTCGGGGTTTAAATTCGCCATTTGATGGCAAAACACCCAGAAAACACGGGAGAATCGTGATGGCTTAGCGAGTTGCTAAGGACGCCAAAACACCACGACGTCACAGGGCGGGAATTCCCCATGACTTCCATATTTGGTAGGGGATTTCCCATTGTTTTCCCGTCGAAAAAATCGGACTTCAAGTCCGAAAATAAACATGACAATACTACAGACTACGAAGAAAAGGAAAGCACAATAATTTCTTAGCTTTATTAGAAAATTACTTGCACACCAGCGAGTTCAGATCGTGGTACGCAAAATACGCCAAAACTCGCTTCGTAGGAATAAGTGCACAAATACAATTACGCCATAACTCGCTACTGAGGAAGTGCAGCTGCACTCATGTAGCGAGTTATTGCGTCATTGAGTGATAAAGGGTTAAGAAAACAGTTGTCACTGAGATGGCCTAGGATGTTCCATCAAGTGATGTTAGACAGGTTGATATTTAGGGTTTACTTTCCTTTATATAAGCCTTTTGAAACATTTCATCCTAGACTAAGCGTTGCCAAGGTATTGGTTGTAGGGTTGGTTAAAAAGTTGCTACACAAGAACCTACCACTGCAACTCAACAAAAATATCCCAGGTGACATTTCTAGTGTCAATCATGTTCTGTATGTTTGAAACAAGATGTTATTCAATGTGTAACTTATATAACCGACTGTACACATCATGTATTTGGTATGAATGCCTAGAATATTATGTTTTTCAGGAGCTCTTGCTGAGAAAGCACTGAGACCAGTTCTTCCTGCAGACTTCCCCTTCACAGTCAGACTCACAGCTGAAGTTTTAGAATCCAACGGTAGGTACATAGTAATATTGCTGCTTAGGTATATATCAGATTACAGTAAGGTGTCACTATAGTTATTGAAATTTTTGTCAGTGAAGCTGATACTCTTTTTATCTGATGTGTTTATCTTCTAAACCAGACTGCAACAAGCTTATCAGATTGCTCATAGTTATGGAGATATGATACTCCTGATAATAGAAAATGCAAGATTCTTCTCTTTGACCTGATACCCGTCATGGGTGGAGTTTAGCTGACAGTGTCTAAAAAGGCAATATGTGCAGAAAGTTTTGACTATAAGGCATCTTTTTACCTGATTTATTAAAGATTAAGAGTATTTTAATAATTTTTTCTGATTTTGCACCTTTTAATGGTTAGAAAGAAACTTCAAAGTACAGCAAAGCTGGATTTCCTTATCTTGACTCCGCCCAAACCAGATCAAAATACCGGCCCCATCTATAGAATTAGAGGTTTCAAATCCTGCACATGAGCCGTGTAGCATCATGTGCAGGATTTGGGTGATGTATAGCCAGTGCACAGAGCGCACCATCTAGACTGGCAAAGATGGCGTTGCACGGTTCAAGTAAGTACACTTATAGTTATTATGTGGTTATTTTAGACTTCTTCCACATAAACCAGTTGTATCTGGTTTATGTGGAAATCAGATTTTGGCTAAGCTGTACAGAATTGCCTTGATGCAATTTATGGGTAGTTGCCTGTTATATTACTATCCTATATTTTTTACGAAGATAAATGCTCTTTTTTTCAGGATCATCATCTATGGCATCAGCTTGTGCTGGGAGTCTGGCCCTCATGGATGCAGGTCAGTATATCTTTTTTTACAACTCTTGTTTTGAGCCTCTTATTTTTTTGAATGCTACGATACTTCAATAATTACTTGAAAATAAAGTTAAATTACGCTTTGGTCAGGGAGATATCACCAAAATATGCAGACCTTTTTGGGAATTCTGCAAAGATGATTAGGTTAATGTCTTTTGTCTCATAAAGCTAACATCTCCTCAAATGATATCTTTTCTGAGAGTTAACCTTTTCAACTGTCTTATATTTCTTGACTCTTAAGCAATATTTTCCTATACAGGTGTGCCAATAAGTGAACCAGTTGCTGGAGTGGCTATAGGAATGATCAGTAGGCCAGACCCAGAAAACGAAAATGAAATTACAGAATACAAGGTTCTCACAGATTTATTAGTAAGTAATTCTATTACGAATATGCTTCCATATCATGCTCTTATTGAGTTTGGATCCGGTTTTTAGTCAAGCAGTGTTTTATCTTTTCCATTGTTGTTGTTCTTTTACTTGGATAGCTGTTTTAGCTATAAAATACACAGACATTTTGTACATAGCAGTGGCTCTTTAATACTGCACTAAAGTCATATAAAATGATACATTGCAGTGAAATGTATTATATTGGTACATGAATACTGTCTTGCCAAAATATTGACACTAACACCCAATTTCTTTTTAATCCTTAAAATTAGGTTCACAAAAAAGAACTGGTTTCACTGTGAGATTGATTCAGTCATGAGGCCTTCAAGGATAAGCAATGTTGTTCAGACAAAATATTTCATTCTTGGCTCATGTAATGTTCAAAGTAATAGCAAATTTGGTTTTGATGTGTAATTCAGGATTCATCATCCGCTTAAGTAAATAGTACTGCCTTTTTGCTTTCATTATCTTTAGTAACTCAACTTACCTGCTAATGATTCCCACAGAGAACTGAAAATACAATTTACTCCATCTATTAAAAGCATTACAAAATGTGCCTTATTTAATGTAGTAAAATGTTCTACTTTTTAGGGTATTGAGGATTATATGGGTGATATGGACTTCAAGATGGCAGGAACTAAGAAGGGCATAACAGCATTGCAGGTATGTCACCAATTACCATAAAGGTCCATGGTAATAATTCTCTACTTCTGGATATGTCAAAGATCCTACGTGTTCCATCTTTCAATCGGACATCAACTGTGAAATGCAAAACGCTTCTCAAACCCCTTCACAATAAATGTTGTTCATTGACAAATATCAAATTAACTTGAAAGGTATAGGCAGGGAGGTATGTATTTATGTCTTTAATATAGGGTACTGTTTCTTTACATTTTGAATAGAGGAAAGGAGGTTGCATTCGCTTAATGGCAGCAATCTTCGTGTTTGCTTGAAACCATAAGTTGGTATCATTAAGGTATGCAGAAAATGCATGAAAATTATCAATTCATGCAAAAGTGAGGTAATTATGCATATGAAAAGCAAAACTGAGATAAATTCATTTATTTATTTATTTTTAAGAAAAATGTCGATGACAACAAGATTTTTTTCCGAATTCAATGATTTGTTTACTATACTTTTGGCCGTTGCATATTTATTATTCCTAAAAGTTGGGAGGGGGTTAACAAATGATTATATTAATCAGTTTGGTTTGACATTTCTTATACTATGGTTAATATTACCATTTTTAAGCTATTATTGCTTTGAAATTGATAATTGTATTATTTTTACAAACTTTCCCAGAACACTCTGCTGTATCATAAACTGTTACTGCCTGGTGTAAAAGTATGTATCATTGCGGTATTATCAAGTTGCATTTGCATTTCTTTAGAATTACCAAAGGTATATTTCACATCAATTAGACCAATTTCATTATTGTATAGTTTTGTTTAAATTGGTGAGACATAACAATATAGCATTATTGTTAAAACAACAATAAATGAGTTCCTGTGCATTTGTAAGCAAAAGGTTTTGGTTAAAAACACAACCTTTTACAAGTTTGTCATAAGAGTTTTTTCTTGGATATTCTTCTAGGCAGATATCAAGCTTGAGGGAATTCCTCTGGTAGTTGTGATGGAAGCAATCCAACAGGCAACAAGTAAGTAGAGTCAGAGAGTGATCTTTTCTTGCAGACCTCCACTCTTCCGCATACAGTACCATATGGCTTGTATTGCCTGCCATACCATTGCCAGGTGTGATTTCTGGCATCTTGGTTTCAGTGAAAGAAAAAAAGAAAACCTGCTTTGATCTATCTGCACATGAAGTGCACACTTGATATGATTTGTATGTTACTCCTTGATAAGCGAATTTCATTATTAAAAAATCAGGGATTGTTCAAAAGAACAGGAACAACAACTTTCTATCAAACATTTCTTATGATATTGCTGTAGTAGTACAATATTTTCATATGTGTCAGACCTATGTGGATGTTTCCATTGTGAATGGGTTAATCAAGAATTGCGTTGCAGCTGTTAGAGTGATTGAACAAAATTGATTGGTATATTTCACTAGAGCAGACTATGACAACCAAAGCATATCATGATTCCCTCGGCCTACTTGATCTAGTAACAATATTATTCTGTAGAGCATGACTACCCTGACTAATCCTAAAACCTCTTTTTAGGGCATTAAGCCTTCAATTTCTAGCCCTTGTGGTTTGTGACCTGTTGAACAATTATTTGATATCTACTGACTGGGATCATAATGCTGTACTTGCTGAGCCTTCTATTCTTTTATTAAAGGTGGTAAAGCAGAAATCCTGAGTATCATGAATGATACATTAAGTCGTCCAAGAGATGCAAGGAAAGAAAATGGGCCAGTTTCAGAAAAGCTGGACATTCCAGCTGCCAAACGATCCAAGTTTGTTGGTCTAGGCGGCTATAATTTAAAGAAATTAACAGCAGACACAGGTGAGAATTCTTTATCTTTTCACTCATGAACAAATAGGATGTTCTGCATATTATTGGATAGTTTGATATTTTTGTACATTTTTGCATTTCTGTGAGAGTAAGGAAAGCCTGGTATGATGTAATATTTATGAACTGCCATTATGGCATGTGTCGCTCTAATTTACTTCCTCCGTGATGCATTTCTCATGAGTCTTCCCTTCCATCTATTTGTCGCAGTCTAGCCCAACACAGCTTGGCAAATAGGGAAGACATCTGGATTCCCGATCAGGTTTGCTGATCTATAGATTTTCAAAATTTTACGAATCTCATTTTACTAGTTGCATGTCTGATTGGTAAATACCGATCAGATATGGTAATGGAAGCTTCAGTAAATATAGTTATCACACATATATTTCTGGTTATCAGTTGGATATTTATTAAGCAAATGCACCATTTTTATGTTTACTCATAACCCTGTACTTTGCTTACATTTGATATTTCTTTATCCACAGGTGTTCGAATCACGCCCATTGATGAGGCTAGCTTTCAGTTATTTGCCCCTAACCAGTTAGCTTTAGAAGAAGCAAAAGAAATGATAGAGGAATTGCTTACTGAGCAGGTATGTACTAGAGAAAATTGTATAAGCTGCTTAAGTGCTTGTCATGTTTGTGAATCCCTTGCTAGAGATAGAATAAAGTTCTTAACTATATGCATCAGGTAAAGCACATGTCCTCAGGATATCTGGCCTCTAGTAGAAAGCTTTTTAAAAACTCCTTTTTTTGTCATTTGTAGTTCTAGTTGAGAGTTCTAGTTCAAAGGAATAAGTAGCAAACCTTTTCAGCTTTCACATATCAAAAAAACACCCTATTTAAAGGTGCGAAGGTCCCGAGCCCCCTTAAGTTATCACCATTTACATAAACACATAAATGGATGTACAAGATGTGGGATCAACAAAATTATTACCTTGTTTTCCATTACATTACTGATTACATCATTCCCCCCCCCCCCCTCCAAAAAATATATATTCCAAACTGATAAAGGAAATAGTTATACGTTATAAATTTTACGAGTTACACAGGCAAGATCTTTTGATCTTTTTGAGTTTAAAATAAAAACGCTTCTATTTCAAATTCACTCTAGAAATGTTATGATATATTTGCACATTCCCCTACTGTACCATAGTAATTCGTAAATATTGATTATCACTTTCAGAAAGAACCAGTGTTGGAGTTTGGTGCTATTTATACTGCAAAAATTGTAGAATTACGGTAAGTGTATTCCTTATATTTCCTTTGAAGCACCTCTTTCACCTCGTATCGGTTTAAAATATATATGAATATATATTTAAGTATATGTATAACTATATATAGATGCACACACACAAACACACACACATATATATATATATATATATATATATATATATATATATATATATATATATATATATATATATATATATATATATATATATATATATATATATGTGTGTGTGTGTGTGTGTGCATTTATATATAGTTACACGTATACTTAGTTTGCTCTCTAAGTTAAAATGTTTATTTATCATTTTGTGTTTTAAAAAATCAATACTTTGATCCACTATTGTTTTTTATACTATATTTATATTTGAATTGCATTTATTTCAGGGATATTGGTGTGATGGTTCAGCTGTACCCTAACATGCAGCCCACGTTGCTCCATAACTCACAGCTGGATCAGCGAAGGGTCAGTACATCTCCCTACCCTTATACCCACTTGATACATCTTCACATGCCCTAAATTACAAAAAATAGCACAATTTCATACCATTATGTCATTAGTGCCTGAATTAACCTTGCTTTCTGGTTGTTTCTTTCTCATCAAAACACTGTGTTCTTTAAGTATTTGAAGGAGACTTGTAAATCAGAAATTAACCAACTTTAAAATTGAAAATTATCTACTCATTAATCTTTGATTGAAAACGTTTTTCAAGGAGAGTTAGACTAAAATTAACATTGTTCCTTTAAATAGGTTTACAAAAAATGATTTTTTAGGAAGACATTAACAAAGTAGTCATCTTTTTTGGACAGGAATGTGTCAACTGCCACTTATTCTTTATACTAAATCACTCCTTTCAAAAGATCCTTTAAGAATGACTGGTTTAATACAATATTTGCCTTTTAAGAAAAAACTGCATACTGATTTTCAGTCCTATTGTTCATTATTGGAAATTATGAAAGGACATTTTGAAAGGTGTAATGTTATCCTCACCCTTCAAAGGTCATAGTTTTAAAGTGAATTATGCATAGAAGAAACTATTAAAGAGTTGACTAGCGTCTAGGATAGTTTGGTGATTTTACTTTTTTATTTCAGGTAAATCATCCCAGTGTATTGGGTCTGGAAGTGGGCCAGGAGATCTCTGTTAAGTACTTTGGCCGTGATCCTGTCAGTGGTAAAACAAGACTGTCAAGGAAAGTCCTCTTCTCTCCTGCAACAAGAGTAGTCAAAAATCTAGTTGGCAACAATAACACAAGCCGGTGATGCTTTGTACTGGATTTGCAGAAAACTCAGACTGTGGCTCTTAAATACTACATAGTAATGTGCTACAATACTGAATCCTATATTTTATGGACCAAAGACATTTCCTGGACACACACATACTTAATGGTTTTTATGAAAACTTTGACTCTGAAATGCTTTAAAAGAATATGATTAATTAATACAGTATCCTATAATATATAGATCATTGATAGTTCCAGGTCAAAGACCTGCTCTTACTTATGGGATCAAAAGAATAAATTCAAAGCATTAAAATATTTATGACTAATTACTTAATCCTGTGTGCTACATACAAGGACAATTCCAGGCCAAAGACCCACACATGGTTATTGGATGATAAGAGAGAACATTGAAATATCAGAATACTGAATTGAATACTCTATCCTATAATGTATAGGCCAGGGACAACTCTAGGTCAAGATCTTTCATGCTTACTGATTTTAAGGAAAAGTGATGCTCTTGCCATGAGGCCGTGCACTGCATATTCTTGTGTGATTTTTGTCATAAAAGCATAAATGGTCATTTAAGGGCTGCTGTGATACTGCAGTAGCAGCACCTAAATCATTTGCAAAGGAGACACACCTTGTAGTTGAAGTGGATGCCTTTATACATTACAGTAATATGACAGTGTGTAATGCTAAGTAATAAGTAGGTCATACTGTACATACTACAAACAGTTATGTGACAACTATTGGTCTTGTTAGGTTGTATCTCTGTGTCATATCAACATATATATCTAGCATTATTGTAAAATATCATTTTATAAACAAATGTCTGCCTTCAATAAACTATTTATATTATATGTAATATGTATTTGATGGTTGTGTACTTCTTATTTTTGGTCTAGTTACTAGTTCAACATAACTAATTTCTAGTGTTGGGCGGATCATCGATTATAATCGATAATCCATTGGTTGCCTCTCTTTACTTATTTATCGAATACGAAATTGGCAATAGATAATAATTCAAATTGTAAAAGGTGACACCTAGCGACGAAAAATAGAACTAAATGACCAGCAAGTTGTCAGCTTTCTTGCTATGAAACTAAGCTCCCAAAACTCTTCAAAACGAAGTAAGAGTGGGTACTAATAGCAAGCAGTTGTCATAGCCTATCACTTAGTTTTACGCTCTAGGCCTCTAGTACCCAATTACTGAAAAAGTGCAAAGAACTGATCATGATCGATAATCTATCAGTTTGCTGGCTGCAACTGATTATCGATCATGAAATTGCAACCAATTCCCAACCCTACTAATTTCCTTTATCTGCCTATTCTTGGGTAATTTTCTGTAATAATATAATCAAGCTTTAACTATGGTATAATCCAGAGGATGACAGTCAAAGTATAGGAAATAACAAAAATACCCCTTTTTTGATATTTTTTTTACCCAATATCACTTAAGGCTGTGGTGCTGGTGACACACTCACAATAAGACATCTCCTATTTTAGCACTCCTGTCCCCTTTCTAACAATGGTTATCTAATCCCTGAGGTCTTGGTGTTTCAACTATAAGTTTTCTTTGACTTAGGTGCTTGAGCTGACCTATGTAGGACCACAGTTTCTATTTTACAGTGTTCTACCTCAAATGACGTTTTCTTGAACAATAAAGGTTACTTTGATTTCTAAGTACCATGCATGTCTGCTATATATACTAAGCTAGGGCAACTTGTTGGAAAATTTTGAGTTCCTGCAAGATAATACCTTACAGCACACGATTTTGGTGGAAATTTTTACCTAAGAAAGTAGGTCACAATGGATACCTTGCCGACCTACTTTTGTAAGTAGAATTTCCACCAAAAGTGTGTGCTGTAAGGTACTATCTTGCAGGAACTCCAAATTTTCCAACAAGTTGCCCTAGCCTTGTATATATAGCTGACATGCATGGTACTTACAAATCAAAGTAAACTTTATTGATCAAGAAAACGTCATTTGAGGTAAAACACTGTAAAATAGAAACTGTGGTCCTATATAGGTCAGCTCAAGCACCTTAGTCAAAGAAAACTTATAGTTGAAACACTAAGACCTCAGGGATTAGGTAACCATAGTTAGTAAGGGGACATGAGTGCTAAACTAGGAGATGTCTTATTTTGAGTGTGTCACCAGCATCACAGCCTTAAACCAGGGATCAGTTACATTTCATACTAACACAATACCTTTGATAACAATAGAGATCCTTGTACACTTACCTGTGGCAAGTTGCAAGTTCCTACTATAAAAATTGCACTCTCCAGATGCACATCCTTACAATCACTTGTATTTGTTGCGTTTTAAGTAGTCCAGAACATAACATATCATGAAAACACTCAAACAAGACCCAGTTTCTATATCTTCCTTTCTTGGGAAGCTTTCTAGACCAAGTTTAGTAATTGGTTCAAAGTTGGGCAAAGTCCTCAGGATGGCATTCAAGTTGTTGAAAATTACAAAAAATACCCAACTTTGCTGATAATTGCCCCAAAATCACTCGCCCCAGGGAATCTCTAAGAGTAGAAATAATGCAATACGTTCTAGGACCATTAGCATTTGTTGAAGCCATTTGAAGTAGGTATTGAGTTTTTAACATGAAGCGAATCCCATAAAACACATTTTCTGTGCATAAAATGTCCCACCCACCATAATGTTTATTATATATACCCAGTAGATTATGAACTACTCGGTTACATCATCAATTACCCTTTTAGTTAATATTCCAAAGAGGATTAGCCAAATCACAATGTTTGCACTCTAAAGCAGGATATCTTAGTTCCCAGTCTAACTTACACATTCTAGCCAGTGGTAGTGACAGAGAATTGTCTAGAAACCTGGCTCACAGTACACTTCTCATAGTACTTGTAATGCACATCAACATATTGAAAAGGATTAACAAATGTCAAGGCCACTCACAATATACACAGCTTTTTATTCTGACCAGCATTACAACAATAAATCATCATGCACTATAGAAAAATAGTTCTCTTTCCCACTATGCCTTCATTGCTTTTCACTTTATGAATTCTGAAACGTTGTACTTAAAAATCCAATACCTGGTACTGTATCTCACACATCTGATTTGCAAAGCAAAAATCTTCTAAAATTAAGTAGCTTATAAAAAATTGCACACAATTGTTTTTGTTGATAGTTGTAGGTATTTAGGAACTCCAGCTGGTAAATGCAATTTACTATTGAAGTTCAGAATATAGTAAATATTATCACATCCAGAGAGATACATAGCGGGAGGAGCCACATAGAAGCAATTACCATTTGTACCATTTGACCATCTAAATATTATCACATCAAATAATCCTGTCACAACAGGGGCGTACACATTATCTGACATGTATGAAAATATTTGTTTATTAAAAAATTGATGTTGTGATTAACTAAATAAGCAATCCTTCATTTTTTCCAAATATACTCAATATTATGAGTTACATTCTTCTGATGCAAAAGGGTTAAATCAATTTACTGAGAAATTACACATGGAATACCCATTATATGGAGTATCCTTCCATGGAAACTACCTATAACTCCCTCTACTTATAAACCTTGATATGTGATTTATGTAGTATGATGAATATCGGTTGAAACAAATTTTCATAAGGAAAGAGGGCGCATTTACCCTTTAGCTTATACTGGTTAAACATATTCAGCATTACAAGGATAAGTATAGATTGTTTTTCGACATAATTGATCCATTACTATCCAATCCCAATAATCACTCTGCTAGGGATAGGCACACATTTGCACTCAGAACTTCAATGTTTTCTGAGTGAAAGGCATTCTACACATGGTTTTCAGTTTCAGCTCCTTATTCAATACAAGAATCTGGTTAGATCTGGTTTACTAAATAAGTATTCACAGGCAAAAAATGACCTATATGGGACTTGTGCTTCTGCTCTGAAAACAAACAAAAGAAAAACTGCCTCCAGAATCTAAGAACCCCTGGTTCATAGGTTATGCAGAGGTCAGTCATAACATAATCAAATCAACCTCTCTGTGACAGCATTAAATTGCATTGATTTCACTGTTGGTTAATTTCTTTACACTATATGTACATGCAATCGATAAAAATGACCGTTTGCATGGGAAAAATATGTAGAAATACCATTCATCCCTGACTTCTTAATAATAGCACGTTATTTTCTCCTCTATCTGGTCATAGGTTTTCAGCATGATCATCCTGGATAATGCAACAGTACGTCATATAATTATTTTCATGTTACACATGTTATATTTATAAAACTGTTGTCATTATTTTTAAAATAAAAAATATTCTTCCACTAACAACAAACCTGCAACACAGGTACCATATCATATGATATTCCGATGTTCCTCTCAGTATATCCTGAGCAATAGTCACAACAATGTCATTCTTCACTCTAAACAAAGCAAATGTTCTGATCTCAGAATATGATTAAGTATGGAAAATAGAAGGAAGACAACATTTGTTTTTAAGACCTTGAGAAAAGATAATCAATTAGAACTTAGAACATCCTTAGACAACCAGTTGAAACTATAAAATCTCATACCCAACAAATGGGCACTGTCAGGCATCATGCTAGACCAAGCACTGAACCAAAATTTAAAACACTTTAGTCCAAAATATCCAAAGTATATAAGGTTGTTTAAGATAAAGCATATTTACAACAAACAAATATTGCAATACTCAGCAGATAATGTGATACCACATTTAAATGTAGTGGGTAATCAGAAAATGTCTTAAAGACTTCGTCTTTATCAGCACAACAGAAACACAAGAGTATCATTTGCAGCTTGATGTCTCATTTCTTGCTTGGAGGTTTGATAAATGATACTGTGTCCTTAGCAAATAAATATCCCACGGCAGATGCGAAGGTGGTGGTAGCAGTAACATACCTGAAAATAGTCAATTCAATATATCATCATATATTTTACATCAGAAAAGTTTGAATCATGTAACTAGAATAAAAGTTCATATTTGAAATATCATATTTCATTCTAAAGCTTCTAGTGGTGCCTCAATGAGTTATTAAGAGCCAACTGTAAATCTGAAAATTTGCCATTAAATTTAAATGAAAAAGATTCAAAGATTTGATTAACTTCCTCAAATTCCAGCAGTGCATCAATAAAGGTTGTCTGATTGTGAATGAAGGTTGAGACCACTGGCTTAATTTATGATATTGGTTAATTATTAAGAGACATATTATCAACTAGGTCTGGAGGGCAGTCTCCAAAACACTGAATAATAACAGGGAATCTTTCAGTGAATTCGACACTTAAAATTGTTGAAATAAACCACTAATTTTTTGCAAGCTCTTCATTAATTTGGATGGTAAAAGTTGATATCTTTCGACCTGCCAATGTAAAATAATTGGATCTGAAGATAACAGAGTGCTACCGCCGTGCCTAACTGCCAGATTATAAGATATGAGAGAGATGCTCCAGAGCAGTAAACATATAGAGTGAGACATTCATCATCTAGCCTATAATTTACACTATGACCACAACACAGGTAGCATCAGCTGTAGATCCCACCTGACCATGACCGATGTCCCGCTAATGTTGCCTACTTTGTGGATGCACTGTGAATAAAAGGGCAGTAACTGCTGTCTGCTGGTATAGCCTAATACAGCACCTCCCCATAGCTTACTTCATATCAATTAGCAGGTCAGTTTTGAGAGCAACTTCTGGGGGAAATATTATTACTGGTTTAATTTAGGATTTTGAATGTCATATCTAGTTGGATCAACAATGGCAATACCAGAATATAAGACATCAGACGAGTTTATCATTTCATTTTCTGAGATGAAGGGTCTTACCATAATGCCTGTAAGCATATGTGATCTACATAATTGAAAACTGGAGCTGCCAATGTCAGTGCAACAAGCATAAGCTGAAATGTGGTGTTTAGCTGTAATAGAAAATACACAAATTGATAATCAACAAATACATATAAGTTTCAAGCCTTGTAAATAGCTATGAGTCATGAATAATTGATGCATTATTTACAAAAGATTGGAAATTTCGCCCATGCAAATTAATATTAGGTAAAAATGAAAGACAGACCTCTTTCTAGGTTATTCTCTTTCATGTAAATCAATATCAAAATTAAAATGAAGGAGAACACCTTTGCAACCATTCATGCCTATTTCTATCACCTAACAATAAACCTCCTAATACTTTTAATGCCTTATTATTCAAGTAAGATAAGGTACAAATTAAAAACAAAAGGGAAATTTCCCATTCACGCCTGGAATGTACTTTTGGGCTAATATACATGAAAATATCTTATAAAGTAAGCAATTCTTTAGGAAATACAGAAACTTATTTGACAGAAAGTTGTTGTGGCTATCAAGTATGATAATACTTCTTGCAATATATATTTCACATTTACCCCTTTATGGGGAGTTACATTCATTATTGTTTAATGCAAATGAAAATCTTTTGTTGTTACTTTTTCTCAGTCTCCAGATAGCATTACTGAATGGGATCTAAAACCTAGACCCCTGCTTAACAAACTTTCCAGATAAAGAAATGCCTTCAGCCAAAACTATTCAATAGACAATAGAATGGAATCAAGACAACAAATGAAGATTCTAGAACTAAACCTTTTTTAAAATGAACTGCCAAAATAAACTGTAGAATAGGAAATTAATCTGAGTGGTTTATTCTGCCGAACTTTTCAGAGTGGGGTCAGTTCTGTATAATGAAAATCGGATGTATCATTCCTGTCATTAGAATATCAACCTTCAATATTGGCTTTTCAGGAAAAAATATCTCGGGAATAATCAAAAATCACAAGTTCGATTAATTTTGCACTTCGGAATGATTTCCTATTCTACAGTAGTCCTAATACCAATTCTCAGGTAATCATAAGTTCACACACACCCACACACTTATAAGGGTGATACTTGTATGCTTAGACAAGGTCTCATTACTCCGTAGGGGTTCCTAACAAATATGGTTTGTCAACTTAACGTCCACTCAGGAAATGGAACTGTCCACAATCCCATTATTTACCTTGCTGATGAATAATGGATGAACATTTGCACTTGCCAAGGAGACATCAAAGTACCTAGAAAGTGTTTTCTGAAAAGGAATGAAATACAGTTAGTACCTAGTTACTACTAAAAGTGCAACAAGTCCATCAATACTACAAATGACTCAAACTTGGATAGAACTGGCAAAATGCCCCATAAATTAATTCTCCTAAATTCAATTCAGGAAGGCCAAAGATTCACTTATTCATGAATATTCAAATATATCATATACAGCTTGCGTAAATAACGGTAGGCTTCTTTAGAGATCGAGCCTTCAATTGAGAAATGGTTGAATTGCAGGCAAACACAACTCATACTAAACCTGCTGACTGATAGTTTTGGTATACTGGTACTCATTTGATTGCATTTCGAGTGATTCCATTTGTGTCATCTAATCTGATTTCTATCACATATCTGGCACTTACAGGGGGTGGCAGACTGATGTAGCGTAGATAGAATCCTCCTAATATCAATCCAAAGTCCTTAATAAGGATCATAGCTGTTAGAGGCACTGAAAAAGAAAGAAACTTATTTAAAACAGGTGAATGATGAAAAAGTAAAGATAATACAACATTAAAGTTGATTTAGAATCAAAAATAGGTAAGTAAATGTAACTTTCTTAAAAAAACACATGATTAATTATTTTTGTAATCTGTGTAAACAAAATTAACTGATCATAATAACAATACAAGCCAAAAGTACTTAGCAGACCCTGTTTAGAATAAACACAGACCCTCTTGTATGTTTTCAAAATAAAACATTGAGTCAAAGTGCCTGAACGATTTCTAATCTAATATCACAGTTCTTGTGCAAATTTAAACACCAATTAACAATTGACGCTGCCTGCTACTCTGCTAGAGGTTATTGGTGATTGGTTTTGATTACCTACCTGGAATAAGGTGTACCATGGTGAGGGTGATGTAGAGGATACTGACTAATAATTTGTCAGCCAGAGGATCAATCACACTACCTAGTGCTGATCTCTGACTTGGATAATTCCTAGCAATCCAGCCATCCAACTGAAATACATAAGGATATATCAAGAGTATATCAAAATGTAAAAGAAATTCTGACAAGGGTAGCATCATAAAAACGGATGTGGTAATACAAAAGCTGATCTTAAGACAAAAGAAGAGCTTAAAAGTATGGATCTGGCATCCTATGTAAATATGTAATGTCTCAAGAGCCTTATTCAGGGCTTGGCATTTTGATTCACTTGGATTCATTTGTCCTTACAAGTGGCCATTAAATTTTGGTTGACTAGTCCATATGCTAATTTTTTGAAGAATATAGAATATTCCAGACAAGTATTCAAGGGGAACTCTAGACAATGAGTTGAAAGTTTTACATGTGTTGTCCAATAATCAAAATTGGTTTACCAGGTCTGTGATGCCTGCTGCTATAAAGATTCCACATGCAGCAGGGTAAGCTTCCTGTAGAACCATGTAGCCTAAAACTGGTGAAAGAACCATTCTTGATGTTGACAAAATGTTAGGGATGGTGGCAATATTCTCCTTCTGCAAGTTATAAAAAAGAATATTATAACACTGCCTATACATGATTTATAAAACCTTTTGAAACAAACCTTCAGTAAAAATATAACATGAGTAGGAAATTAAAAAGAGTACATGTCAGAAAAGTTCAACAATTTCCCCTCTAAAAATGAACAAGTATTTGCTTACAAAGATAACAGATTGGATCTTCTATAAAGTCAGCATTCAGGCCATTTACAAACCATGGGTGGATCCAGCATCTCAGTGTAGGGGGTCTGTTCAGTTTGATGGAGGTTTGTTTTAACAGGAACCCCTAGATCCCCCTCTGTAGATCCCCAACTGCAAACAACACCTCAATTCCAATGAACATTATTCTATTAACCCCCTCCTCCTCATTTGTACAGAACAAAGCCTGCATTTTACACCCTGTCAGCCTTAAATTGCTAAGTTACAACCTGTAATTTCACAAGTCATAAAGTTGATCCTTTATATTGTGCTTGCCATGGGCACAGTTACTAGGAGGCAAGAGGCTGATTTGGGGATTGAAGCTGATAAGTGCTGAGAATTGATTTCATGCGGTTGCATTATATACCCACCATAAATTATGGCATAAAAAGGCTCTGGACAGGCAATGTTCTGATTGTAGGGACAACTATCATATAATTACCCTAAGTTCCTGTCACGCTGACCTGGTGTCATCACAACCACAAGAAGAAAAATAACTGTGCTGGGGGCTTAAAACATTACAAAGTTACATTCAAAGAGTCGATCAAGACCATAGACTTGACCTTAGACGGTACTATGTACCGTTACTAAGGAGCGCACACTCCAAGCTGTGACAGTTCTCCTTAAGGAGTATTATCAGCTATACATATACAGATACAGAAAGTATTTGACTGAAATTGATATCATTCCTTCTGCCAAATGTTTATTTCTATTTAGGTGTAACCTTAGATAAATAAAAGAATGGATATGTAGCGAGAGACCAAAAACTATATGTGCTATAGCCTATAGTGAAGACCTGGCTATTCCAGGGGTCTCAAATCTGGCCTCTGTGTGATGTCACTAGGAGATAAGGACCAATGAGGGCTCTCGCATCGTTTACATTACAGAGAAAGCAGCGTGCCAACAAATGCACAATGTAATTTTTGTGTTATTTGCCGCAGCCTGGTTGTTTAGGTTATAAATACTGGCTGGTTTCATATCCACTTGTTTTTTTCATCTAAGACTAAGGTGTAAAGCAGCTTGAACAAGGCACATGTATGTATTTGTATTGTTCTCTTACATTCATTTGCAGACACCACATTTATAAAGGTATTCACTTCTTTACTTTTATTGATATATTCTATTCTTTCAAATACAATCATACCATGTCATTCCCGTGTTTGTCAAGATTCTTAAACGGAGATTGTCCAATATGTTTGCTGCCAATATCCTCATCGTCTGCTTTTGTCGTCTGCTCATTTTCGAGATATTTATTTTCCTTTCTTACTGGAGCATTACGTGGTCCACTGTCACTAAAATATCTACAACTAGCAAAATATGTACATCCTCTTAACGCGTTTGGGTGACATCGAGAATAAATGTTAGTTGTCAAAAGTTTTGTCCGATTGCATATTTTCTCCGTTTGCGGAGCATGCATTTTTGCTTGAGATACACATGTGTGGGCGGGGAACTTCTTGGCGGAGGTCACACTTCCGATACTGTTTTTGAGGAACGTTTCAGAATCAAGACACCCTGAAAATGGTCTATATTGATCGGATTTAAGTGCTTTTAATTTTCCATAAATAGGTCCGCTGTTTCGTGAGGAAATGCTGTGCACGGATAGGATTCCTCTCCTCGAAAGTTGACAGAGCAACATGACGGAGGAAGCCATCTTAGAAACTCTTGTAAATTTTGTAGATTGAATAAAGCAAATCCTGTCCAAACAAACATTCTATTGATCAAATAACAAACTGAAAATAATAAAAATCGAATATGCACTACTGACCTATTTCTTTAGTAAGAAAAGTGTGTGATTTGTTGCTTTTTATAATTATTTTATTTTATTAGAGACTATATTTGTTTGCGTTCATTTCATATTTCATTTCCCCGGTTTAATTAATCGGCATTTACGGAATTACACATTCTGCTATGAATGATGCACCAAGATATTTTGTAAGATAGAAAAGTTTTAACTTATTGTTTTGGATTAATAAACAGCCGCCTAGTGAAGTGAATGTGTCTTGCATGTTTGCATTTTGATACCACTGAGCGGTGCATATTCGTTTGGGATAAGTATGTAAATTGAATGCGGCAAGCAGTGCTTGTCTGCAGCCGCAAGTGACAACTCATCAACAACATTCTTATCAGGGAATCTCCACCCAGTCAATTAAGGACCTACTTGTCATTAAAAAATGGAGGTATGTTTTTCTAAATAGCAGCCACATCTTCAGACGTATTTGATTGAATGCTATTTCATGAATGTAATGATCTCTCTGGAATGGTTACCTCTTAAAGTCTAACATCAGTCTCAGAGAGTGAGAAACAACTGTATTGACTAATAAGTAATATCAGAGACTTATAGTTCAATCTATGTCTCTGCTAATATTGAGACTTGACTCACCACTTGAGTTGAACAAGTTGAGGTTAACTTAACCAACAGGGATGTTCATACCCTTATATTTGTACTTTTTTTGCTATTGACTATATGGTATGAACATGGACACAACTCCCTTTACCTGGCAACGTTAAAAAAATTCTTTCCGTCATAGCGACTTCATTAGTAAAAAAGTAAAGTAATCTTTATTTTTAAGTCGGTATATTTTTTAACAAGGTAAACACAAGCTACCAGGGCTCTTGGCTGTCTGGACCTACAGCTTTAAGTGCCATCCGAAAAACTATGCAACGAGTCTAAGTAAACTGTCTTGCCTGAGGACACAGATTCCGAAGTTGAACCTGCAGCCCCTTGGTCACTAGTCCAACACCCTACCAACTAGGCCACTGCATCATTCCTAATACAATTGCTCAAATAATAGCATAGGCCTTTACTTCGAAGAATATGGATGTGTGCCGCTAGCCCGCTACTTTAATTTTTGCAATTCCCGTATTTGGTAAAAGTTTTTAAGACATTGTTGACCTATCCCAAGATTTTCGAATAAGCATTTGATTCCGAATTAGGGACACAATTTTTATTGTGAACGAACTGCAAAACATGTGCCGATTTAAATTGGCATATATGGCCCTTGCTGAGAGCTCCCTTCGACCTCACATGGATTTATACTCAAGATGGTGGTCACCGTAAGGTAAACAAGACCTGTCAAGAAATCTTTGGTTTACCTCTCCGTTATAAGAGAGTTTATCAAAAAATGAAAGTAGCGGCACGCATTACTAGCTAAAATATCATCCTAGTGCAATCAGGTATGAAGAAGATTTGACACTGAGGGAGTAATTTGGGAAGATTGATTTTTAACATTGCAAGGTATAGGGATCTATTACCAAATATCATCAATATCAGGCACCAAAATAAGTACTTGCCCACGTGCCCCGACAAGTGAATTTTTGAAAAAAGGGCTTTCGGGCAAGTACATTTAAGTTTTCACTTGCCCGAGTGGGCAAGCTGATTTTCCTAACACTAAACACATTTTTATATGAAAATGGCACAAATACCCAGAAATATGCAAACAATGCAACAAACTAAAAAGAAAATGGTTGTCAAATCATGAAATCCATGATAAATAATAAATGCCATTCTAGCCAGGGTTGGCAGTTTCTTCCGAGGGGCGGTTTCTTCCATGGAAAAATCCGGTTTCTTCCGTCCTGGAAGAAATATGTTTCTTCCATTTCTTCCAATGTTTTGGAAGAAACCTATCTCTTCCAGTTTTCTTTGAATTTTTCTTATAGATGATAAGAAATAGTATGATAGCAAATGAGCAGCACTTAAATAGAAAACAATGAGGAATCTTAAATCCCTCAAATTGACATGTTAGTAATATGCCTTATGGTATGATAAGCATGGTTTCCATGTACTCAACTAAATAAGGTATGTCTGAATAAAATAAAGAAGCTTAAACCACTCAAACGCTTCAAGCAGGCTATTCTACCATGCCATCTCAAAGCCTACATGCTTCATCCTACATACCAAGGCAAACGACTCACCACTGGACAGAGAGAAGATGTTAACAACTGGCTGTTTGAGAAAAATCCAGAGTACTTTGCCGCAGCAATAGGATTTCAAAGCCGGTCAGACCCCTTCCCCGCATCCTTTTTCAAGGTGGGCAGCATTAACCCTGTACCCTGGTGGAAGGGACTGAAGTATGTTGCTTTGCCAGAAGGACTAGTTGAACTTATGATACAGCTGCACTCTGCTTGTGCATCATCTGCATCCATTGAGAGAATCTTTTCATCATTTGGACTCATCCGCAACCGTCTTGGGGTAGAAAAAGCAGCCAAACTTGTTTTCTGCTATAGGATGTTAAGGGGAAAGGAGGACCTGGATTATTAGTTAACCCTATGTAGGTTAAGTGTAAATGCCTCTAATTGTATAGTTAATCCTATTGAATTGCTATTAGAAAGGATCTGACTACATAGCTTAACTGCTTCTTTTCAACATCCATAGTTAATGTGAACCCTGTGTATATAATGGACCAGCAACCTGGATATGAAACTAATCCAATGTTAATGTCTTAACCCAAGTTCTAAAGAAACAGTTTGTCATTAGACAGAGATAGCTGAACAGTAACCAGCATCAATCAACAGATTGGCACCAGGAGTACGCTGCTTGTTTGGAAAACTATAACATTACTTATTGTATGAGTGTTTGCTAAACACAAGAGTAAGAATAACTTTCAACTAAATATTTCTCAAATGTTGCATTGTTCTTAAGTTATTTCTATAAGAGTCAGGCCAGGTGTATGATTCACATGTGAATGGGTTAAGAGGATGTTTTCTCACTTTTGCACCCGTTTGTGTATGGTTAACTACTGGAAATATGTGTCTCAAAATATTGCTTTGCTATCAAGATATTTCTATTTAGTCCAGGTGTATGACACTCATGTTAATGAGTTGAGAGGATGTTATCTCTCTGTTTTCTTACTAAATAACTTTGTATGGTTAACTTAAATCAGTATGTATATAAGGTTAAACTAGTATGTAAAGGGTCATGTATGTGCAAGGTATCTATCAGATAAAACAAATTTACAAGGGCAAATTTACAAGGGTTAAACTAAGTGTGACAGGAATTGATGTAATATATTGTAAGATTATAATGGCATATATATATATAAACTATTCTACCTCAGATATTTTTGTTTGTTATTATCTGCCCATTAATGTTATTCATAACCCATAGCTTTTTCAATTCTTATCATAGATCCCATTCTTCCATTTCTTCCGGAAGAAAGTGGAAAAATACGGAAGAAACCATGTTTCTTCCGTTGTCCTGGAAGAAATAAGTTTCTTCCGGAAGAAACCCAACCCTGATTCTAGCATATGTTATATATCATATTTCGGGCAAGTCAAAAATGATCTCAGGCATGTAAAAATCATTAACTATTTGCCCGGCATGCGGGCATGGATGCCGGGCATGGTAAGTTAGTTCTAAAAGTTATGTTGGTGCCTGAATATATAAAGTGAGTAATAGAGTCAGCCTTGGCTAAGGTTACTAAATCTGTTGTGCTTACCTTTATCATTTCAAAGATACATTAGATCAGAAAAAAGAGCATCCTTGCTTTTATTGTTCAAAACAAAAAATGTGACTGAATATCTGTAAGTTGATTACCTCATCTCATTTATTAGACATAAGAAGCAAAGACTTTTTTGAATGGAGAATGTAAGGGTTTGGCCCTCATACATTGAGTTTATTGTTATGATAACACGCCACCTTCTGCAGTCATGTTAGTGGTGCCATCTATTGTCAGAAGTCTGCAACTTTGCAATCTCTGGCCAGTGAATGTGGCAGTAAACAGTTACCAGCATCATTAAATTATGTTTATCTATTGCTTTTCTGTCTGCCCACAAACCTTTGGTTCAGATGTATATGTTCAGCTGAGTGAATAATAATTCATGCACTGCACACATAAGTATAAGTTAGAAGTTACATCTGTTTCAAGCCTACATTTTTGGAAAGTATGGTCTCACGGGTCTAATCGTGCCATCGATTTTCAAAAGTATGCAACATTAACAACAAAAGAAATAAGTAATTCTAATATATTACATTTCAAAAATAATAGTAATTGTAATAGTTATGGTGATTTTCAAAAGTAATTGTAATAGGGCCAATATAAAGTATATATATATATTTCTTTCGAAAGTAATTGACTCATAAGTTGGGGTCACCACATTACACTTGACACAGTCAGGCAGAATCATATGTAGATATATCATATGTAGTATATTATCTTACGCATCCTTTATTTTCCAATTTATGCCTGAAGCAGCCAAAAATGTCGGTCCTGAATATTTTTATGCAAGTTCTTTTTTTCAAAGAATATTTGAATATGAAATTTTGTTCAAATGCCAACTAACAACTTTCCTTCTGATGTTTTGTGAATTTGTGTGATTGATTCCTATAATATTTACAAAAGAATAATATATTTTACAACTTATGTCAGAGTATTTGTGATATAGGAGCAACACATCATATTGGAACTGGAACTTTTGATCAGGGTTGAATTTTCTTTATAAGAGCACTTTGATGAGAGACACTAAGGGGCAGATGTGTAAAAAGAATGGTTGGAATGATGTCACATACTCAGTTAAAATGGAACCTGGTCTGGCATTCAGGTGCTGTCAGAATCTGCTATTGATATTATAGACACAATCTCAAGTGTTCTACGTCTACTGTGTCTATGCCATGTAAATATCTCGAAAAACACATTCATGTTTCTCTAATAATTTATTGACAATATTTAGGTGTTAAAATGTTTTCTCTGCCACATCTTTTATGATTAAAACATGAATCATTTTTTCTTTCACTTTTTTTGCTGAAGCACTATCCATAATCTTGAAATCGCAGTTTAATATGCCTGTCGACTGACTCAACTTAGCGTATATATAAGAATTAGATAATATTTTCTGTTTGTATTTTAGTATATATCAGTGATTTATCAAGGTTAGAGGGGATCAGTTGTTGCTGAAACAGATGTTTAACATTAAAATCAATAACAGTGTTTGATTTGTTCAGGAAGTAAATATAAATCATGTAGGAGGTTGACGTCATAAGATTAACATATGGCTTTCAGTGAAAACTGAACATTGTTGAACTCTGAGCATTAAGTTTCATCAAATCAAAGGAGGTCTGTCTCAGCTTGGACTCTTTTTACGGTTGTTAACTGTCAATAAAATAATTTACATTTAAATGTATGATGTAAATTCACCAATTATATATATGTCTATGTATTTCAGTTCTCAATTTGATATTGTTAAATGATTTAGTCAGGTTACTAAACAGGTACTAGGTACCTCCATGCTCGGAGATAAACTAACCTTTTTCCTACCTGCTATGAAATGCAAAGAAAACTCCTAACTTCTTAATAATGAGCGGGGTTTACAACCTGTACTATCACTTGTTGCCCTTATCTATTCACAAATTGCTTTTCAGATAGGGGATATTATCCATATTTGCATAAACATGTGACAAAATGGCTATATTCCAGACCTTTATAACCAAGTTTAAGGATAAGCTAGCATTGCATAAGTGCATTGGTTATATCCAGTCTAAAGATGCATTACACTGTCCCAGTCAAATTTCAATTTTAAACTTGCAAAATAACAGCAGTTTTGTTAAAAAAGTCAAGCATTTCAATTTTACAAGTTGTGATAATGTATCACCTTACTTTTACGACAAGGGGTCATCTTATATTTTACATGGCAATCAGTATATATTACATTCCAAAGTAATAAAACTCAACAGTATGAGGTATAAGTTTTTCATGTAAGTTTTTAAAACATTAGAATCAGTTGGGTTGTATACCATAAAGATCATTACTGTGTTGTGTTGGACAACTCCTTATCAGACTTCCTTCTGTTATATCAATGTCAATCCAACAACATGGCCAACCAGGAAGATATACTACTTATGATTCATATAAATCTTTACCTGCAATCTCTTGTATGAAGTAGGTCTGATACAGGTCAAGTATACCTACAGATAGGCACCCGTTAGATAAATGGTGATAAATGACTCTTTTCATAGCTTTGGATGGTGCTCAAAGACAATTTACTTCCTGTTTTTTCACTTTTGGAGCAGTTTGGAGACACTTGGCGAAACTTAATGTTAATTTCTATCTACTTGACTCTAAACATCTGAACTAGTTCAGCAATTACTGTTTTGTATGTTAGACCTTAAGTAGAGCACATGTACAGTATATTTTACTCCACAACAATCAGTGTCCACATTGACAGCTCATTTACCTGGCCAAATAAAGGAATACAGCGGCAATAAATATTGAAGCCAATGTCAACAGGATATTGTGCTAAGGGAACATCCCCCCTTTGTTATGCAATAAAAAGAACCAAACTGGCAGAGTACAAGCTGTGTCCTTGTATATATTGCAGTAAATGAGTCAATGAGCGGTCCAAATACAACTACACACTCTGAGGTGGATGTATAATTTCATAAAGATAGTCTTTAAACTGAGTAAAAGAAATGCAATATTCCATTATGGAAATATGTAATATTGTATGAGGAAAGGGATTTGATGGACTATTTGTATGCAGCTGTATTGAGTTAATCCTGCTGGCTTGGCTAATTGCATGGCTGATGGATGTTGTGGGTGTGTCCAGGTATGGGAACAGCTGGTATGCTAGCCACTACATTATCCAACTGTTGGCTAGGCTGGCTGGCTGGCTGTAACACCTTGCAGGTAGATCAGCACACTACTCACTACCACTGACCACCACACAGCACAGCTACTTCTATCAACTTCCAAGATATTGGATATTTTCCTTATCTAATTGGGCAATACACTAGCAGGATATGGATACCACTGAGGTAAATATACCATGGCAGTGGCATTGGAATTCTATTTGTGCTTAGACATGTCCTAACCGAACGTATCTACATTTTCCCTACAAATCCTTACACAAATGGGTGTTGATTAATTGTAAACTTAGGTAATTTTCTCAGCAGCAGCCAGCATATTCATGTTGAGTGCTCAGTTGTTAAAGCATACCATGATTACCATCCAATCTCAACGAGTCTTACTTTTCATAAGCCTAGTATGTGATGGAAGAATACTTTTGCCAACACTTATTGTTATCGCTCAATGAAATACGGTACTTTAAACCACTTCACAAATAAGAGTTTATTTAAGAGATTTGAAAGATTTTTTTCCTACTTTGACTTTTATGTAACTACAAATTCTTGCATGGGCGATGGATAAGAAGTTCTCCACTCTTTGTACATCTAGAGGACATACAGGTAATAATCGATACAGATTGGCTAATTGATTATTTTCTTGGGGATTAATGAAGCGCAGAGACAGTTAGGTAACCATGAAAAGTACCAGCTTCACACTGTGCGTAGAACTTGAAAGATGTGAAAACACACATGGAGTTGCCAGCTATGGAAATATATTGATATCTTTGGGATATTTATGAGGAGCAAAGAGGTTGACACACTGCTTCAGCAAATGAAGATATTGATAGTGATATTAGGCATATGGATATGTTTAAATGTAGGGCAATACTTTGCTAACTTACCGGTATGTGTTTTCTGTTAGAAGTTGTCATGACAACTTGCTTTGAATGATTTAACAACAGACTTAGAAAGCATAACTTTGAATGCTGCATCTATAAACTGAACAATTTTAAGCATGCAGAATCCAGGTCAGTTCGATAGTATTCAAACACATGTCAACATTCTGAAAAAAAGCAAGTTTTATGATTAAATATATTTTACTACTGAGATGTATCGTTCTTAATCAGGTTTGTCACTAAGATTTTTCTACAATTTCTGTAGAATTCAAGAAAAAACTTGAATGCTACATCTTTTGGAGTGCCTTGAAAATTCATTTATTGCATTTTCTATTAGAGATGATGGAGTGAACTGCACATTACATTTCCATGCATCCATTGTGGCAGTTGGGGCATGTTGATTCATAGGTTCAGGTTAGGCATATTATCATGTCCAAATATTGAAATGAAGTATCAGGACTCATTCAGTTTGGAGGGATCGAAAAGAATAACCTATATCAATTTCCTCTTTCTAATCATGTAGGTAGTTTCCCCTGAGATTTAAAGTAACCTATTTTAGTACACCTTTTCTAGGTCATAAAGTATCTATATTTTGATTTCAGCCCTCTTTGTATTGGTTTAGTGTATAGAGGCATTGAGCCAGCTGTGTTCGTTGGATTAGAAAGGTATAATCAGACACATGCACCTACTGTGTAGAAATCTACATGTTTTGGTATATGGAGCTGTTCACATTGTTGTCCAGTATAATGGGGGGTTCTGCCGTGGCCTAGTGGTTACGATGCCTGTTTCCTAAGCGTGAGGTTGCAGGTTTGAGTCTCCTCTGGATCCCTGAGTGGATTGGCCTGGTCGCTATATAAATGTGTGGCATTGTAAAGGGCTGCCTATGGTCCTTCTGCAACTGAAAACTGGAACTATTTGTGAAGAGAAGGCAATTTCTTCCTGGCTCCAAGTTACTATCTCGTCGTGATATGACCTAAGCTGTGGAAAGTGATGTTAAAACCAATTCCTTCCTTCCTTCCAGTATAATGTTGTGGTACTTGGAGGGAGGGAGGGGGGAGGGAGGGACAGGAGTTGTTGGAGACTGCAAGAATTAGCTAGTACTTAGTAGGTTCTCATTTCTTTCAATGGCCTCAGTTTGTTGGCAATGTAACACACTGGATTCACGACCTTAACTTGGGTGTGTCTCTATGTGGTTCATCCTGATAAATATTTAATGTCAAAAACATCAGAAGAAACAAAATGCTCAGGCATGGGTCATTCAGTACTACTCTTTTCTCAGGATCCATCCACACTCTCACAGGCTTATACTTTTTTTAAACTCTATTTCAAATTCACTATCTTTAGAAATCTTTGGAATATTTCCAAACATAGGATTTCATATCAATCTAAGGAGAGACCTATCAGGGCACGACGTTAACTTTTGCAGCGACTTGTCCCGTAGGGCAAGTGAGATTCAATTTTTACTTGCCCTACTCCAACTTTCACTTGCCCTTGAAAACTTGTATGTTTTATAATATTTCATTTAAAACCAAGTAGAACATGGTTCTGGCATGTGAAAGCATATTTTCTAGGACAAGCTTGGATGGCAGACCACGAAACTTGCACACATTCTCAAAAGTAAATCTGAAATATACAAAGCATACCTTCACAATGGGGCAAGCAAGATGCAGTTTTCACTTGCTCCACAGCTATAATTTACAAATTCTACTTGCCCAGGGCAATGGGGCAAGCACCAATAACGAGCCCTGCCTATTTAAAATGGTGTCTTACAGATCCCATCAGTTATTGGTGCGCAGAATTGGAACAACATAGACATATTGTATGATCTGTTTAGCTGTTTTAATAATACAATATCTGTAATAATACAATTGAAGTGATAATATATTTACTCTACCTTAAAACTTTGGTCGATTGAGTGGGTAAAATACAGTTGAGAAAACATTTTAATGAGATTTCCAGAAGACAAAATTTGTAAGACAATGAATTATATTTGTCTGTCCTATGGTTA
The DNA here is from genome assembly GCA_963942565.1 of Maea johnstoni. Taxonomy (NCBI): domain Eukaryota; kingdom Metazoa; phylum Annelida; class Polychaeta; order Spionida; family Magelonidae; genus Maea; species Maea johnstoni. The sequence continues at coordinate 46,893,919 of OZ012686.1, forward strand.
TGGTATTTTCTTGTAATGTCTTTAAGCAATACAACCATAAGCATACATGAATTGTCGTATAGACCGTTTTCTGAATTCTTTAAAAGTATCACAAATGAAAAAAAAATGATTTAGAATCTTAAAAAAGCTAGAAAACATGATTTCCCCAACTCATAGCTCATTTGGCATCATTTCGCTTACCTGCTTTGCCTCAGAAGGGCATGAAGATCAGCTAATTTCAGTTGTTGCCCTAGTGGATAGATGGAATGATTTGCTTAAGAATTATGGTAATACCTTAATGTAATTACAGCCATTGTGAAGGGCACATGTTTCAGTGAATGACTCTTGCTTTTCTTCTTTTTAGAATGGAATTGATGAGGTGCCACTGTACAACCCAAAGCTTCTAAAAGATGTTGATTTCTCAGAGGCCAAGGCGACCTACACACCACAGATCAGCCCAACTAACCCTGGAGAAGGGTTGATCATGCGGCCCTTATGTTTAGCTGACTATGATAGAGGTAAGTCTTACATGCACTCAAATTAGAGACATAAGGAAAGGAAAGGAGCAACTATGTACACAAGACTGTAACATGTATGCGTCTTTGAGGTGATATTAAAGACTGGTGAAAACTAACTTGGGCCACCTAACCTACATGACTTCTGAGATGCTGAATGTACAGAGTAGCTGTCTGATATAAAGCTTGAGGTTTGTCAGGATCTAGACCATCAGCAAATTTCTAGAGCTAGCCAGAATGTAGAATCCTATGAATCCCATAGAATCTCTTTAACAGGACACTCTATTTGTATATACTTCTGCATGAATTGTACTTTCAAATCCATGAAAGAGGAGCATCCATACCATAACTAAGTCTTTAGAGCCTCAGGCACAAGCCAGACTTCTATGCCTTCATGCCTAAATATACCATTGACAGCGAATTCTGTACACTGTGAGACTTTTTAAAATAACTTTAATCAATGCATATTTAAATTTTTTTTTAAATGCTAACCCTGCATTTATTTAACTATGCAACATTATTTTGACATCTGATTCCTATGCTAGTATCATACAACACTGATGGGTTGTCATTCAATACCTGTGTGCAAAAATTAAATTGAGCATCAAAGCAAGCTGCCTGCCAAAGTTACTTTATGTGCACAAAATTAACACGGTATATACAGTATTTGAAAGAGACTTGAAAGTTTGGTTTGGTTTTGATTAAGGCTTCTCCTTTAGATATTTTCCAAAGAAGTGCTTCAATTAGGAGATTTCCCCTAAAAAGTAAGGTATTTTGAGCTGCTGCAAGCACAAATGGGTATTCCTATTGAAACTGTGCAAACATTTATTTTTTGTAGGATTCTTACAAGTTTTGTCTCAACTTACAATAGTTGGTGAAATCTCCAGGGAAGACTTCAAAGGTAAGACAATAAACAGTGGCTTGTATATCTATAACAGTTTACTATACTATAACTTCTCTGGTGTAATAACAAATATGTTCAATGTACTTCATGTTTACTGTTTATCTTCAGTTCATCTTTTGTTCATTATTTGTTTTCTTATTATTATTTGTCTATAAAAATGTTCTGTGATCCATGTATCAATTTTGTAGAATTCTACTGTCAATAGATTTACATACATGCATACATCTTTAGATGAAGGGCTATGTCTTTTTCCTTGATCATTCTTATAAATAAAAGTTTTAGATATTGTTTTAAAATGATATAATTCAGGTGTAGCAAGTAAGAAATATTTTCTTTGGAAAATGTGATATAGAGAATCTTCTCTTCTCTTCTGAACAGTAGTTGTTGTAGTTGATCATATGGAGGTTGAATTGCATCTAGATTATTTTAGATGTCATGAATTTGGAATGTGCAGAAAATATGGTGGGATCAATGTTTCACACTCAGTTTTAGCATACTTCTTTAATAACAATCCTTGTAAATAATAAAATTTATGAAAGAACATCTCAACTTTTAGATGCATATAGTCTCATTCACCACGACTAAGCCTCCATGTTTTATAAGCTCAAGAAGTGTAAAATGAGTTTATAGAAGTGTGGCTGTGATGCCTTATGACTCACCTATTACGGTATGAGTTGATTTCATTTGTTTCATTTCTCTTTAGAACGGTTTGAAGGCATGAAATCCAGCAAAGGTGGTTACTTTGTTACAGTTGTTGAGGACACTACGACTAACCAAGTGATAGGTGCTGCAACGCTGGTCGTTGAGCAAAAATTCATCCACAGTTTAGCAACGGTAGGTTATGATTTATGAGTTATGAGGATTCTCTTTGCTACTTATATGCATTTATTTCAAAATAAGGTAAAGATGTTCATTAATAAATAGATTTAAAACAATCACCTTTCTGAGAATTTGACGATACATTTTTTTCTAGGTTTTGTAAAAATATTTGATATACTACAGATAACTACAATAATCTGATAGTGGCACCTACTATGATGTTGAGGTATGGTTTACAGGGTATTAATTTCAAAAGGAAATCTGAAGCGTGTTTATTTGAGATAAAAATTTATGTAAACCCTATAATGAAAAATCAAGCTATACTTCAAGAAATCTGAAACGTGTTTATTTGATATAAAATTTATGTAAACCCTATAATAAAAAATCAAGCTATACTTCAAGAAATCATCTCTGCCTGAAGAAAACCCTTTTCATGTGAAGTTATTTCTTTATGATTTTCTTTCAGCGGGGGCGAATAGAAGATGTTGTTGTAAATAAGTTATACCGCGGCAAACAGCTAGGAAAAATGTAAGTTTTAGCCATCATAATGTCCAGATTTCATCCCATCTCAATAAACTGATTTTGTACTGGATAGAAATGAATGTAAAAAAACGCTTTAAATATGTATAATGATAAAGATTGCTATGAAAGAGTAGGATGAGGGAAGAAGTCGCAAAGTAGGTTATGAAAGTTTTTGATCTAGCTAACTGGCTGAGCTATAGGGGGAAGGTACAGGATTGGTAATAGTTTTTGTGAAGAAGTATCAACTAAAATCAAACAAATTGAGACCGTGACTTAGAGTTTTCTACGAACCTTTGAAACTGTTTGATATCTTCAAAAAAAACATTATACACATTGATGAGCTTCATCATTTTCAAACAAAAATGTATTAAATTATGGACATTCACTGCTCCTCTTATAGAACAGCTGAATTCCAGTATTTAAGTTTAAAGATTTTCTCATATTTCCTTCCTCTCTCTATTTCAGATTAGTGGAAACCATGACATTATTAGGGAAATCTTTAGGATGTTACAAGGTGTCCCTGGAATGTAAAGATGCTACAGTTCCTTTCTATGAAAGTTTTGGCTACGAAGTCTCAGAAGGAAATAATTTTCTGGTACAGAGGTATAAGGACTAGAAATACAGAGGGTTCATCAAGGGTCAGAAGTATGTAGCCTTAAGTTTACAAGGAATCTCTAAAAATGTAACCTATTTCGTTAAATGGTTTGTTTTTTGGTTTGATTGAAGCAAAAATTTCTCTTAATTGGATATAAATTTAAAAAAAAATGGAAAGTTCAGCTTTCAGAAAATATTTTGTTAGGGTAGTGAAGGGGTTTAGAGTTTAAAAGGATACCACTGATAGCTCCTGTGCCAATGCTTCTGACCTATAAAAGAACCCAATGGTCTGACAACATGCTAATGTTTTGAAAACTGTCATGAATATGACAAAAACACTTCCTAGGGAATTTTTGTTCTAGAGGAATTTTCAAAAAATGTTGCCTTTTTTATAACCAGTTGCCAGATCATATGGTTAACCAACCAGGAATGGATTCATTCATATGCATGGTGCTCAGATGGTCTTACAACTATGTAAAAATTAAAGAATGTACAAGGAAATATTAGAAGAATTTTTGAATCACTAAAGCATAGTATTGTTATCCATATCTCATATTTCTTTTCCAAAACTACAAGATTGTCAAGGCAGTCTGGATATGAATGGGCCAAGTATTCCATGAGCTACTTTCTCAGGATGAGAAATGGGTGATATATGATGTGTGTGTTTTATTTATGGTATGCAGGAAAGAGAGGATGTATGTTGTCCACAGTAAGGACACTCATGGGTTATATATGTACTACTTAATAATGGGTGATAAAAGGGATCAAGAGGTTACAGTAAAGAATCCCAATGGTAAAAAAATGTGTTTAAACTATCTATAACTTAGGTCATTATGCTGGTACTAATCTTCTGTTCATTAAAGGTACTGGATTCTTATCTTAATAAATGAGAGTTTGTGTTAGTATGTTTAACCTTTTCATACTGAACCTCCTCTGACACATCTGCAGGTAATGTAGAATGAAGAAATAAGGAATGATAATTGAATGAAAAGTTCATATGAATTTAGAGTTAGGGATCCTTCTCATAAAAGGTGTTCTTCTCTGTTAGAATTATAGCAATGAGTTTGGTATTTGAAAGCAGGGTTTGTTTGGTTCCTTTACTAGTATTGAATTCCCCTTCATCTGCTCATGAATTAGCAGATGAGTTGACTGTTATAGACATAGGCCTACAAGAACCTTTTATAATCTATGGGTATCTTTATTCTTTTAAAATCACAATTAAACTAACGTTTACAATCTTCAAAATCTTCATTGGAACAAACAGTATTTTCGCACAAATAAGGATCCTATAAGGTAATGATAAAACCATGCAAAAGAAGATATCTTTCGTTTTGAAGTGTCCCTGCTAAAACTGGGAATGTTCAGAAAAGGTTGTATCCCGCCATACTGATGATATTGTGATTTAATTAGGAATTATCATAGTTGATCATTGTTCATATAGGAAAGGCATAATTCATGACAACATATGCTCAAGGATGTGAGATTGTGTGTATATTCATTCCTATTTGTAAATACTGGGTTAATTGCGGGTATTTATAGTGTAGCAAGAGTGATTGTCGAATGTAAATACTTATAATATACTCAAGTGCAGGAGTGTGCACTAAAATATATTGTAAAGGTATTTGACGAGTTTTATTTTGATCTGATGGTAATAGAAACTTGTATTTGTTTGTAGAAATCAACCAAAGGCATCATAGATCCTTGTTTAACTCATTTATTTGTAGGATATTAACATTTCTATTACTTTTGTGGAAAATATGTTCATGTGAACTAAATTTGCCATTAGGGAAAATTTAACTTGTAAAGCTAATTTTATTTGCAAGTTTTGACTTATGAACTGAGTTCTATAATATGTGAACTGTGTTTTAAATGATTCTATTCCAAGTTCAAAATATTTTACCCATGAGTTCACCTTGAATGATGGCATCTGGGTACTCTGATTATTGATTAAATAACTTGATAATGAAAAATATTTTTTGAAAACATTATTAGGGGAAAGGCAATGTTTTAGACGATCCTTTCCATGTGCTCTTATCTCTCTTCATCACCATACATCTTACAAAATCATGTTCTAACCATTAGATAGAAGCCTGTCTATTGCATGCTTTTATGTTAGAGCTTTATTACGAAAGACAGCAAGTCTGAATCTCATGTCCATTTAAAGTCTGAATTAATGTTTCTTAATATTATGCAGTCTATTGAAAGATAGGGTGACCTTTACTCATTTCAAGGTCTGAATTTACTCATATTGAGTGAAAAAATTCAGAAACAATGATGTGCATTTGTTCAAGAGATGTGGGTTGTTTTTATCAAGTTTTCATTTACCAGTGAAATTAATTAACGAGAAGAAAATATGAATGGAGTAAATATCTCAAAGTTTTTTATCAGTCCTAAGGTGCCCAAAGCTAGAACATACTAGGGATGTTTTTAAAGAAATACCCAGATCTTTTGTTACACATATACTCTATTCTTTACAAATCCACACACTTTTATTTACCTTTTATTCACAAGCTGTTCTTACAGGGGTGGTCAGGGGATATTATTTACTGCATATTATTGCAGGATATAAAAAGGTTGATATTATTTATACACAAAGGAGTTAGGACAAGCTATTCAGAAGAATAGCATTACATTGATGTGTAGGGCCCGTCAGAAGTGTAACGTTGCATGGTAGAGGGAGTTCCCTGATCCCTGTGATGAAAGTGGATATTGGAAAGTCCAACGATTCGTTACATATGAATTGAAATAAGCTTGAAGGGCAAAACACATTTAACCAAATCTCATCAAATTACATGTTGGAATGAGTCTAACCTGGTGGTTATAGGTGTATTGGGCAGATTGTATGCCAAGTGTATGTAATTTTCGACTTTCCATTGTGCTTGTATTCCATCCGGACTGTAAATAATTCATTGATATCATGTACAGGGTATTTATATACACCTCATAATTGTATAATTCTGAGAACTATATATTTTTTAAGTGACTGAATGCGTTTGAAGGTCATTCCTAGTCAAGGTAGGATTATTCTTGTGAAATGATTCACACTTGATTTTCAATGGGTATGTATGTACATCTATTTGTATGAATGTATTTATATAACCATATATTTCGAACGCTATATATATATATATATATATATATATATATATATATATATATATAAATAATATATATATATATATATGTATGTATATGTATATATATATATATGTATATATATGTGTGTATTAGGAGTAGAAATTCATAACATATTCCTGTATTTGCTGCTTTCAGTCCCTTTTGAAGCAACAACTTACAGAGAGGCTGAGAAATGATCTATTCAAATTCTGAACTTTTGAAAAACTATAATGGTTTCCTAACACTTATTTTATTGACATAGATGATTATAGCATGTATACTTTCATTTCATTTATCTCTCTGTAATATTTCATAGATATTCTGGCCTTCACTTCTCTGTCTCCTTGTGAAGGAGTTATCCTCACAACTGTCACCTCACCGGTAACTGAAAACATATCGACATGTATATTCTGGGTGATGAAATAAAAAGAAGAGTAACAAGGATCTTCTTTTTATTTTTTTTATTTTCAAGTATTTCCATAACCTATAAAATATGTACATATCTATTTTCTGTCCAGTTAAAGTTTTATAACCCAGTCCTACTGTTAGGGTCAAAACAGTCTGACATCTTAGAAATAATTTTAGTATAAAGACTATGATTTAAAGCCCCATTTGAGGAACTTAGTAAGTAGTAAGAAGAGAGAACCAAACTTTCAGTTACGATAGTGAAATGTTTTCTATGCACCACAGATTTTGATGTATTTGGTTTCTGTGTTTAGTGCTGAAGACGTGTCATTAATATAGAGGAAAACATGATCTGCAATACCACATTTCGACTTTTATTCACACTAATTTTACAACTAATGCATATATAATTGGAGTTTCTGTTTGAATCAAGCCAACCTAGAAACTAATAAAAATATAGCAAATTGGAAATCTTTAAAAATCAATACACCAACTTTAACTCACTCATGCATGTAACACCCAATACTGCCCTTGTCATTTTGATTTCTTTCAAACAAAAGCATATTTTAGAAATAATTTAGAGAAATGGTAATTAGAACCTAACCCTCGAAAATCTTTTTGGACTCAATGACCTATTCCTGAGTTATTTTCATAAGTACTAAGTACAAATCCAGACACCAAGTGTTGAGATCTCTGAGTGGTATAAAACTAGGCAAGCCAGATATAGAACAAAGTTACCCTGCCTCATTCCTGGTCCACTAACCGATTTCCTGGTACCCAGACCCCTATTGCTAACAACCATGAAGGTCTAATGAACATTCATGATACACAAAAAGGGACTGTATCTTTGGGACTAAGAATAACAAAGGTTGTTTTCCATGAAAACATAGATAAAGTGATGTTCAGGGAAAATCTCATTCTGAACTCGAAGTATAGAATCTGATAAATCCTTGCAAAGTTGATTTTGAAAAGCAGTGCCAATTGTTCGACTTTTACAGAAACTGAGGCAGGCCACTTCTTTTCTTGACCATCATTTGACAGTGTGCCCATCATTACCATGATTTAACAAATCTTAAGATTCCCTATTTACTAATCAAACTGTGTTAAACCCCAGCTATTGCTGAACTGCATTCATATTGTTCATAGGCAAACTCCTCTTCCCAATTTCCATCGTATTGAACACCTATGTAGTCTATTTCCAAGTGAAAGGGCCCTGGATTGTCATCTCCTACAGTGATGCCCAGAAACGCAACCTTGTCCTTCTGAACTGCCTCTTGTTTGTCCTGGATGCGACCCTTGCTGGTTCGGAAAAACTTAGATAACGGCATCTGAAAAAGAATTTTTGTTAATAATACTGAATGACAAGAAATCAGTTTGTGAGTAAGTCACTTTCTTCAGAGTAACATTTACTCGATGGAGGAATTTAATAAAATTTGTTCAATAAAGGTACTAAGAAGCAGACTAAGCAGTATAAAATGCTAACTATAAAGTGACCATGTGTTAAAATAGTGGTTTTGGCAAAAGATGCATGTACCTAAATGGTTAAACACTATAATAAAATTGAGATTTTGGGACCTTTGGATGGGATTAACAAGAATCCTGGCCCCTCATGGCTACTGCTGAAGCGGTCGTTTGCTTCCTTGTGGCTTGATGATGGGCCTAAAAGGTTTCTTTTTATATTTTGTTGATTTTTGTGCTATATTTTTGAAAACAGTGCCTTGTGGCCCTGTTGGCGGCTTGGCGCCATCTATTTTCTGAAGTACACACTATAGTGAGTGGTTGGAATTTGAATGTGGGTGTAAAATACTATTTTGAACTAAAAACATGCTGTTCAGAGAGCAGGCTTGCAAATTATAATTCATCAGTATTCAATTAGTCTTCAACCCTCAGTGACATATCCAAGTAATCCCCTAATCTCCAATGACAACAGCAACATTGCCCCTCAAGGTCCATTGTCTAAATGCCAGCTACATTAACTAAATACACACACACACCAAGTGGGCTTGAGTGTGCCATTTAAATGAGAAATCATGCGTTTCAGTACCCATTTTTTTTTCGAGACCAAGCTAGAAACAAGAATTTTAGTATGAATTGACAAAGGATTCTTTGATATATAAAGCCTCTTATCATAAAACATGTAACTGCTAGAACCCAGCAGTTCTGAAAATTTTAAAGTTTTCTAAACTTTTGTAGAAAAGTGCACAATAGACATTTATCATAGCATACATGTGCAGACCAAAGTGGGCTTTACAGTCTTAGCCAGCAGGGCATCTGGGCACCATTTGGAAATCCAAATCAACACAGAGGACAACCAATATTTGTTGCAAAGAATTTCTCAAAATGTCAATGTCAAGTATATAGTTGAATTTTTCCACTTCAATGTAATTCCCAGGGCACTGTATAAGGATATTATGTATAATCTAATAAGTAAATACATGTTTATGATTGAAATCTGAGTATATTGTGGTCATCCTTGAAAAAGGAGACACCCAAACAAATCACAATTGCAAACTTCGGGCACCCTGTTTCTAAATCCTTGCTATGGCCCTGGTGGACTCCCTACATCATAATGACTTACAATTCATAAATCTACTATTAGACCCTTAAAAACATAAAATATTAGATCATTAACTTATCTAAGAACTGTTCTCATACCTTGACAAATTGCCAGTATGGCCCTCCACGTGTGAACAGCACAAAATGGTAAAGATCGTTCCATGTAATGTCAAAATAGCCATCCATGCCAAGGCCAACCATATACTGTCGCCCATCTCCTCGAATTCGCATAATTAAGTGTGTATATTCCTCCCAATTATATGGCATTGGTCTCTGGAAGGATTTCTGCAAAAAGAATGATTACATTTATCAAATCTATTCATAAATTTATCATCAAAACATTAATGTGGAATATAAAGACAACAGCACAGACATCTGCAAGTATGATTGCAAAATAGGATGTGTAAAGAAAAATAAAGATGTTTAGATTGAAGCATAGGACATTGAAATATTTTCTGCAAATCTTAAAAGGCTAATCTTAAAAATAACCGGGAAAAATAATTCATATATCAGCTATTCACTGACCCTACACACAAGGATTTTTAAAACACCTGTCCAGAACAGCATCCACAAAATTTCTGCCCATCAAGATTTAGCTACTCAAACTTCTTCAAATCCTGATACCAACTATGTACATTTAATAACCTATTGTGTCAAAAAGGGCAATTTACACTTCAGTCTCTTCTTAGAAGATGGTTTCTTAGGAATGTAGGAAAAATAATATAGTTAAGTCTAAAAAAGGTGTCTTTCAAGAAACGGCCTGTCCATAAGACAGACTGGATGGGCCCTGGCTACGTCCCTAAACACAACCAATCTTCATTTAATAGAGGACAAATCATTAAATGATAAATACAAGCATTTCTTAATTTTGATAACGATAACATATAAACTAAATTAAGATACGGTTATATATGTATATAGTAGGATATTTCAGGGTAATATATAACAATTGGTTACACATTACACAACGAAAATTGTTAGTTTACCATCTGTCGTGGGGATCGGATGTTTGCATATCCTGCTTTCTTGATGATTCCATCCTTAGGAGGCTCATTATTTATCACACCTGTAAACAATGCCTTATTTGTCTTGCTGATGCCAAACTGAGCCTTGCTTTTACCCTCAGAGTGATCAGAGTCTGCTGTCACCGTCCAATGCTTCAAAGCTTTCTCTCCTTCAAACTGCCACACAATGTCAAAGTCACCGTCCTCTAGATAGTGAAAGGGGGCTTCACAGCGAAGCTTCTCCTCCCATTCTTCCCTCCACTTCTTAAACTCTGGTCGAATCATCTGCATTCCTTCCTTTAGTATCTCTTTGGGCGCCTTGTTTACTTTGGTGTCATACCCACCTTTCCTGTCGGGCTCCCAGAACATGCCTTGAGTGGGCACCTTAATAGGATGTTGCCTGGGAACAAGGAGTGCATTTCTGTTTTGTTTATGGGAGGACGGATATCTATTGTCTGCAGTGGGTATCACTGCCTTGGTGCTAAATGACAAACATGCAGCAGCCTGTCTGCAGAGCAGTTGCCTGGAGAGGTGTGCTCCAGATGAACTTATGAGGGACGCAGCCATGCTTGCCTTCTCCCAACTGGTCACCTGGAATAATGAAAATCAAGTCATTAACAAAGTTAAACCAGAGACTCAGAACTCAGACCTTAAATGTGAAATCAATAAAACAGGAGGCATCATGTCCAATGTGTCTAAACAGTTGCATAGTGAGCTTGTGTATATTATACAAGGGTTGATGGCAGTATTCATACATATACTCTTCATCTGTTTGGAACTTTGAGAAAATGTTATCTCAGGAATATGCAATCAGCATGGAGATGGTGAATTGTGCAACAATATTAATGAACAATAACATACAATGCATACAAAAACACTCTTTTCAGACTCATATTTGAAAAGGAAAGTATTATGAAAATGTAAGATTTTCTTAAGAAAATATGTTAATTCCATTTTCATCAAGAGGTGCATTTGCTCTCAACCTATGCCAGCACATATCAAAATATCTAGTAGGAAGTCTGCACAGGTGTTAGATATCAAAAGATGCCACTGTGAAGCATGACTGCCATTGAGATGAGGTCAGTGCCGAACTGTTATGGTTTGCAAGTAAGTGTCTTTGGATGAGATTTATTCCAGTGTGCCTGTGCTTGGGCATTTTTTACCCACATCAACCCAGGGTGTCCATATGTTGCATTGTTGCACTAGTGTGCAGGGGCTTCAAAATGTATGACAGCCCATATCCAACGCAGTAAATTATCTTATGGTGTGGCAGACCGAGCCTTTTACAATAATGTCTATATTTGTTATCTAATCTTTATACTAATTTCAACTATATCAATATAATTGTCTATTGCTGCTACGTCTTCACATTGTCTTGATTATCATTCGTCACCTGATCAAATATAAATGAGAAGAAACATGCCAAACCTCTAAACCTCTATAACCATCAATCATGTTGCTTACCATTATACAAATATGCCATGGCAGTGTGGGTATCCTGATGGAATGTCTCCCAGAGGGGAGACATTCCATCAGGATACCCACACTGCCATGGCATATTTGTTTTATTATACCGAACAAACCCCAATTTGGTAAAATATCAATGAAAACAACAATGACTGCCGGTAGATCCGCTGGTGCCATTGAAAAGAGCGTCTGCTGCTTCGTGTACAAGGTCAAGGTCACATGACTGATAACTCACACATTCCCCGCTAGGCGTCACCAGTGAGAACGGTGGACATTTTGCCGGTGGACATTTCGCCAGTGGACATGATGGAATGGCCAACCTTTGTAAGCCAATCACTGCTTACGATTTTCACGTGAGGTCAGGGTCTGACACTTAGTTTTCAGGCTAGGGGCCCGAAAAGGTCTTTAGGTAGAAATAAGTGGTCAAAAACAGGATTTCTGGTTATTATACATACTATTTCGGGCCCCTAGCCTGAAAAATCTAGGGGCCAACTGCAAAATCTAGGGGCATATGCCCCTGGGCCCCTGTGAAAGTCGAACCCTGGAGGTATAATAATGAGCAATGCACATAGATTTTTGGTGAACTGCAAGTCCATGTATATCACTATAGACTATATGCATGCAGAGATATATGTCTCCATATCTGCATAATGATAATCTGGTATATATTTATGAGAACTTCAAATTAAATATTCAACTCCTCTGATGTGACAATAATTTCCTTAGTGAGCCTAATTAATAGCAAGCCGGCGTAGCGTAGCGGCATTCACAGCATATATAGTCAAAACATACTATACATACTGAGGCAGGTTTTTTGGTGTCGGCGTCTGTCTGTTCGTCTCTCGTCGGGCTCGCTCGCTTGATTACCTCGCGAAAAATGAGCATAACTTTTTGCTTTGAGAGCACATTTTGCCTCCAGATCGTTTCATGTTTTAAATAGTTCTTAATCAAATAATAAATTTGGATTGTTTCCTTTAAATTGTATTGAAATAACGTTTTGGTCGCAGACTATCGCGCAACACGCGCGGAACTATGCAACAACTGAAACATACATGCTCACGTGCGACAAATGCTGACGTCATGAAAAATTGACATCATGTTACGATGGAATTCCGCGGATTCCAAAGTCGTAACTTCGATGTTCACGGTAAAAATGACTTTACTCATCTTTCCGTGAATCGATTTCAATGCAATTTAGATCGCTACAACCGTCACAAATAATTCTACATGTCTCTTAATTCTAGTTGAAATCTGTCGTGAAATGACGATTTTGCAACTGGTGGAAGTCGTAGTACTTAATTTTTATGCCATATTTTCGGTCAATCGATCGCTACGCATACTGTGTGTGGTTATTGCACAAATATGAAGCTCATATTAAGGGGCTTCCAATATGTTTCAGCGAAGTTCAAGTAAAGAATGACGTCACGGATAACAATAACAAACACTTTGTGACTGCATTTGAAGGGGAATGCAGAAATATCCTCGAGCTGCGTGAGCATTTAAAGCTTTGCTTTCTCGTCATATTAAGCAGCATACTAACTTTAGAGAAAATAATGTTAACTCTCTCCTTGCAGCATATCATGAATATAACTCAGGAGGCAGGTGCTCTATGACTATTACTATATAACTAATAACACCATTTAAGTTTTAGCCTTACTCCTTAGCCTAGGAGCTGGGAGTAGTAGACATGCATTTCTCTGGCCTAGGAGTTAGATAGTGTATATCCTAATTGCACTATGATTATGAACAATCCTAATTTAATGTCATTTCTACTTTCTTAACTTCTATTCCAATACATACACACCTTTTCTTGCAGAGACTTTTACTCGCACATTTTGCTTTTTGGTCTAGTTTTGACAGTCACAATCACAGCCACAGGAGAGAGAAGTGACTTCTATGCAACTGATATCTGCAATGAATAATAGATGGCGCTTTTTGACCTCTCGCAAAGACGAGATATAGAATATTGTACGCAATATAAATTCTTATTCAAATACAGCATATTTTTTCCTATTCTAAATCATATTTAAATATGCTCGTGGATTTGGATTAAATAAAAAAAAGACAAATAAATAATGTTCCGAATGACCTTGGCTTCAGAGGAATTTATTTCCGGGTACAAATGATCACTGTTGTGGTTGGTTGGCTTCTGCTACACAGACAGGGATAGACTAAGTGAAGCGACAACCTTAGGGCACGGTGATTCCATAGTAGCAGCGATCGTAGGATTGCCACCGGGAAAATGGGTTCTCGGGCTTCTATTCTTTTACAAGATTCGGAAATTGAAGAGATCCAAAAAGAAACTGGTTGTGAGTTCCTATTTTATGGTGGAATGTTTATGCATATGCCCATAGGAAAGACTGTCTATTTTTATGTTTCAATCACATGTGTCATGTAAGTTACTGTAAGTTACCACAGGTTACTTGTATTGGGGAATCAACTGTTGATGTTCAGTCGAATGTTCAGAGGTGTTCAATTTGACAGGTTTCACTTTATTTGCATGTAGGCAGTTAGATCTGATTTTGAGGTTTCACAACTGACCTATGAGTCCTACCACATGTGTCATGTACCTTAGATGAAAAAAACAAGTGGATTTGAAATCAGCCGGCCAACCCGAACAGGCTAGCCTCAACGAATAGCCCTAAAGTCTTGTTCTACGCATTCTGGCACACAGGTTTCTCTGTAATGTAAAATATACAAGAGCCCTGATTGGTCCTTTTCCCCTCGTCTGGGAGTAGTAGACAGGGAGTGGGTACTGTGCATGCGTCATCAAATATCGCTACCTCTCTATGAGTCATAGATAACATGTGTACCCCCAGGATTGGCTGCCTGCTGAGCCCATCTAATTCGGGAACCGCTCGGGTTAACAGGCCTTGGGTCAGACTGAAATTGCCGCGAAACCAGTTGCGCATGCCTGGATTCCAGCCAACAAAAGCCCAACATCCTGCCAGCCTCTTTCTGAAAAAATCACGTCACCAATACTTCCCCAGTCTACACCGCATAACTCGAGGCGCACACACTCTAGGTACTAGCATGCTGTGCCTATGGGGTTGCGGATCAAGGGGATGTATCTCTCTGCCCTCGTGACGTCACGCTGATCATCATGTCCAGCCCTTTACTAGAGCGCATATATATATAGTAATTGATCTCTCGCTACATATCCATTCTTTTATTCATCTAAGCTACTTCAAGAAAAAAGTCTGAAAGTAGATTCCATTTCTGACTACAAGTAACTAGGGTTCGGATGTGAAGGTATTTTCTCGGTTCGATTAATCAAAAAAAGATTTGAACGATTAATTGATTCTGTTGAGTTTTCAGGCCACATTGAGTTGATTCTAAGTTTAACAATTTAAAAAGTTATTGCGCCTTGGCATGTGCCGGATGAAGAAAAGAATGGATATGTAGCGAGAGATCAATTACTATATGCACTATAGTGAGGTGCTGGACTCATGCCAGGAATCACTGACTGGCAGCAGCGCGATTACATTACAGAGAAACCCGATCTCCACTATCAGCTAGGCACCAATTTTGGGCTATTAGGGGGCTATTAGTTGATGTTGGTTGAGGCTAGCATGTTCATGTTGGCCGACTGGTTTCGAATCCACTTGTGTTTGGTAATCTAAGCTTTTCAGGACTACTTTAAGTGTCCATTTATGATCACCCCAGCTTTTTAGATCTCATGAGCTCACAGCACAATATTCTGGGCTGAAGTAGGCTTTAAGCCCTCATTCTTGCATACTTCAGAAGGTACACTAAAAGTGGCCCTGCTGATTAGATAAAGATGTTCACATATGTTGATTCAGTGAGACTTTTAACTTTCCAGTCTCTAATAGTATAACATCTTTGTTTAGAGGCTTAGAAAATTCTTGGAAACATATAATCTTGTCAGAGTGATAAAACGTCATTTGGACACTATACCCAGAACACTGTTTTTTGACAGTTTGGACACCCAAAAGTTTTTGTCAGAATTTGCTGATGATAACTTTTCTTAGAAGATAGGAGATGTAGAAGCTGTAGTGTCACTTTTATAAGACACACAAAGCAGTAACTGGCCTCAAAAAGCAAAATCTGTAAATATATAGGGTTTATTTTATTAGCAGAATGTACTTTGTACCACACTTTGGACACACAAAAGTCTATGAAACCTCAATTTGGACACCCTGTTTCCAAATATTGGCTAAGACCATGAGCTCTAATAAAATCTAATCTACATGTAGAACTCATTTTCTTGAGTAAGTTGTGTTGGCTCTGGAACTTGCGAGAAGGTAATTCAAGTGAGACATGTAGCATATTAGTAAAACCATCAATCATATGTATGGATGAATGACTGATAATTATGGTCCAGAAATGATGGCCCTGAATTCAACTCATCACACCCAAACGTCTATTATTCCATCTAATTACAATTATACAGCAGCAAAGGCAGTGCCTATCAATGTTTGCCACAGCATTTACGAATTGAAATCTCGGTACCACTCCCGTCGGAACATATTGATTACAACCAATATCATCTCTAGGACAATTGGTATCGGGCGGTGAGGTAGAGTGATGAGCATTGCTGTCAAATTGATGTCACATTTCACTCATTTCGAAAATGCTTTTCGCTGGTTTTCTGGTGTTACTCATGAGGAGTTGAACTGCCAAAATATTCCGAAAAGGGGTTGCGCACTATACACACAGCTAAGGTCTATACATCATTTTCAAGGCCTGAACAAGTGGTGCGTCTTAAATATGGGTGCGTCTTATACACACAAAATTATGGTAGTTGTTTTCTTTATCTCATATTTTAGTCAATCTTAATTATAAACAAAATAAGTTAAAATATCTTGATACTTAGAAGTAGAACAGTAAAATTCAAAATTTTCCGTTTTATTTATGTCCTCTTTTTACACATAGACCCATGCTTTCTAGATAATCCTTTTTTATAATTTTAAGATAACCTCATCTGAACTGCATGCAATTCTTTTATCAAATAATGGACATTTATAATTCCTTGTGTTCTTTTTAGTTTCGCACAACCAGATTGTCAGGTTATACAGTAGATTCACAAGTTTAGACAAGCTGGACAATGGCGTTCTTAGGTAGGTACCAGAATAACCAGATACTTGCTTACAGTATCATGAATATTAATATTTCCTCTAATTGGTGTAAAATGCATGATATACGTACCCAACTAAATTTGGTGGTTGGTAAATGGTAATCATTAACATATTTTGCAACAGACCTATTGCAAAAAGCTGTTTCTAATCATAGTTTTGTAAGTTAAGTTGATACATGTAGATTATACAAACATAATATATGGATTGCGGACATCATACAAATATCAAATGTAAATAACACACACAACTGTACAAGTTATCAAATTCAAGATGTTATGTATTAAATCTTTTCGGTAATGTTCTAAATACAAAGTTGTGATTTAGCTAAATACACTATTGTCGTAGTATTGTAATAGCTCTTTAATCCTGATGGGTTTGTCATATGTTTTTAAAGGAATTCTTTTTGTTTCAGCCGAGAAGATTTTCTACGCATTCCAGAACTTGCAATCAACCCCCTTGGGGACAGAATTGTCCATGCATTCTTTGATGAAAGGTATTTGTTTCATTCTTTAAGTATGTTTTGTTCAACAGCTACTTATTTATTAAACTCAGTGTGTGTGTGTTTACCAGTACCAATGCTTAAAGCCTTAAACAGGCGCAGCTTAGCTGCTACCATGTAACCTTTTAAATGATAACAAAATAATTTCTTCATCAGCAATTCAGCATGTTTATATCTTTGGGAAAAAAGAGGAAATCCATAGGTTGTACATACTTTCAAGTTTCAATTGAATTGTATTTTGCTACCAGATTGAAAATATGATTACATCATAAAGGAAGGAAATAGCTTTAGTGTCATGGGTTTGACAGTTCTCTGATGATCACATAAGGTGTCCTTAATTGTACATCACTTCGCCATTGCAGCGGAACAGAGAAGCTCACATTCTGAACTAATTTAAGTTCTAGCTAAAGATGGACACATGCAATACTTCACTTGATCTTCCCTTTTAGTAGAGAATGATGATCATGTAATGAGATGCATGCTTAGCAATTGAAGCCTAATTGTTTAGATTCTTTCATTCTTTTGACCCGTTTCTATATGAAAATCAGACTTAAAATTTGATATCATCTAAAGGAATATTTTTTTGGTTTCAAAATTACTTGATCACAGGTTGCAAAAAGCATGTTTTAGCATACACAGTATGAATATCTATTATAAAATCGATTATAAGTTAGTTACTTACAGAAAAGAAATGCTTGTGGCTTCTATTCAAACAAGCACTTCAAGGCACTCATTGTCTACATTTTCACAGAAATGTGCCTAAGAATGCTGATCACAGATACAGCATGGGCATAGCTCATCCTAAACCATGTCTCATGTTTAACATTGAGAGAGAGAGAGAGAGAGAGAGAGAGAGAGAGAGAGAGAGAGAGAGAGAGAGAGAGAGAGAGAGAGAGAGAGAGAGAGAGAGAGAGAGAACGAATGATGTGTGTATGAATCCTTTGTATGATATTAGACTTATAGAAGAATGATATGCCTTTGACTTTATTTTGCAGCTCAAAGAGTCGGTTTGTAGCAGATTACCCAATTTTATTTTATTTGTTCATTTTATTTCTAACGTTTATGATGCTAACTCTCATTTCAGTTGATTTAACCTAACTCCCCATGAAACATGACAGCATATGATTGATGAATAACTGCCTGAATACATAAGTCTTAACGAATGTAAAAACTATTTAATTGTTAGAAGATCCTATTAGGTTCATGAATATATATTATGGTTGGATTATACCTAATACCTCCCTGTATAAAACATTTATATCAGTCAGTTGATAAATGTAGTTTTAAAGAACATCCCATGAATTAACAACCATGAAAAGCTGTTATATAGGTATTGACTGTCTTCATCTTGTTGTTTACACACAAATCTTTTTGAACTTAGAAAAACTTGCTGGTCTTTGAGTAGCAAATACAAGATCAAGCTTTTTTTATTCTGTTTCTCATTCTATGTACCAACTAAAGCATGATTAATGTAATTTTTTATTAAAATGTTAAACCTAAATAATATATTTAGTGGATAAAACTATTAATAACATTTCTCCACCCTCCTCGAGATAGGGGAAACTCTACAAACGTAATACTACATTTAGGAGTGTTTACATGATCATTGGGTATTTCCTATGCCTACCTAGTTACCCTTATCATCACAACTGTCAGACATTCTTGAGACAGTTTGGATTAATTGATGCATAGTGTCTAAACATTATTTTTTTACTAGCAAAAGAAAATAATGGAAAAAACCTACTAAGTCTGTAACTTTTGACTCGAAACCTAAAAACATATTTTCAATACCTTTGATAGTGATAACTGATAAGGATGGTAGTTATCTGTTACTGCTATATTACTGAATAAATCCTCATCAACTCACATGTGAAAAGAGTGATTTTAGTTGTATGTCTAGCTGTCTTACCAACTCACACCTTAAAGAGGGGTTTAGGTGTATGGTTAGTAGTACATGAGGAGGGGTTCACTTACTCAAATAGAACACAACATTCCTTTTTTCAAGCGTTTGGTTGATTCAAGTATGCAGGAAAGGTCATAGTGCCAGTTGTAGGCTTAAAATAGATATTCTTAGAGTCACTTAGGTGTCAAGAAGATTCACTTGATAATGAAGAGGAACAGAATATTACATACACACACAAATATATATACATGTATATATATATATATATATATATATATATATATATATATATATATATATATATATATATATATATATATATATAAATGTATATATATATATATATATATATATATATATATATATATATATATATTAAGAAAGACGCGCTAGATTCTGTTGAAGCATGGAGGATTTCATATATCATATGAATATTAAGTATGGTAGATATAAGATTTAAAACAACACTTGATAATGTCAAAGGGCAGAGGAATGGTTTTATACAAAATAACAAATAGATAAATGATCTAAACAACACTTCATATTGACAGTGTGATGTATATGCATCAAGAATATTAACTAGTCAGTAGGATCTAAAACTATATTTTCTACAGATTATATGCTTTTCAAAGATGATATAGGTTAAATTTGTTTTCATAAAACATAGATATGGTTTTCTTCAGATGTGATTTGTGAGATACAGTCTTGTATTGAAACCATTTGAATATTATATAGGCTATTATAGGAACATTTATATCTCTACAATTGTAAGCTAAGGACTGCATTGATTGGCCAAAAGGTCAGGATCAGTCTTAGAGTTAAATCCAAAAGGTCATTGGCAATGTTTTATTTTTGATTATGGATATGTGTTATGTTACTTTTTGTTATTTATTTTCAAGAATGCACTCTTTAGTGTCTGACATTTTTTTTTTCAATAATTCACATTTTGGATGAATTGACAATTTGTACTGGCCAACCAAAATGTTTACTGACCTGTAATGGTGCCTTAACCCATTTATACCTAGAGATCTACTCAAAACATTTTTTTTTGTAATGACATATGATTAAAGGGCTTTTGATGTTTTAATTCTGAAGTACCTTCTAAAGGCACACATGATAAGTTTGTCATGCCTGTTAATTAGTAACAAATAGACCCAACAGATAGGTATTTTCTTTTTTTTAACTTTGAGCTCATGGTTTTAAACCTTGACCTTATAACATCAACCTTATTTGGATTATTGATGTGGATTACTGATGTGGATTAAGGTTTAAACACACCCTTTATATATTTTGCACATTATTTAACGATGCTTAATAAATCTATAAGCAAAGAGGTGTATTGATGTTGAGAGGCCTAGATTCCCTCAGGTCTGAAAAAAAAAGTTTGTTTCCTATTACCCTACCGACCCTAATTTTTTGCCCCTACCCTAATCTTTTCATTGTCCAAAATATTCTTTTTTTTATAAAAAGCAAGGTTAAAATTTGTAATTGCTTCATATTCCATGCATGGCATACAAAATAAATTGAAAAAAGAAAGAAGACACATAAAATATCAGCATATACTACTAGTTCTGTGAATTTGAATATATCTAGATACCTCACTACCTTAGATGCTGCTATTTTGCTTAACATTTACATCTTATGCAGCATGGAAGAGAGAAAAAAATGATAAAATGAAATAAATTCCCTACCTACCCTATTTTCTTCTAGCATGTAATAGGAAACAAACATTTTTTGTTTTAGGCCTAATAGTGAATGTGCTTGCATGATACAGTTAAAATTTCCCTTGACTAGGCATTTATGTGATGCCATGTTTTTGTGATTTTGTAGCTCAGATGACACAGTGAATTTTCGCCAGTTCATGAGGATCCTGGCACGTTTCAGACCAGTCAAATCTAATCAAGACAGCACAGTCAACTGTCGAGAGGAAAAGCTGAAATGTGAGTAACAAATTCATGTTCAGAGGATAGTAATATGATGGGAAAAGGCTTCTTTAATTTAATTTGAAAGTCTTGAAAGAAAGAGTCACATGTATGTAAGTATGTAGGCTTCTTACTACTAACTCATCACCTTATCTTACAAGTGATTAGTGTTATCTTTTCCAACAGATACCTTCCTTTCTAATTATGATGATTATATATATCACTACCGTATTCATCTGAATAAATGCACAGACCCCCTATAACTACACCCTGCCCTATTTTCTAAAAAAAAGTGTTTGAAGGGGTATGCCAGCGGACATGTTATGTCATGGACAAGAATTTGAATAAATTGACATAGATTATAATTATCAAACTTTTAGCCGATCACAACTTGAATGTTTTCTTTTTCTGTAGCCTAGAAATGTTTCAGACATAGTTTCATTGCTTCTATGACCAATTTCAATCTTTGCAGTCGCTTTCAAAATGTATGATTTGGATAATGACGATCGGATCTCGAGAGAAGAACTTCTTGCAGTATTACACATGATGGTTGGGGCCAACATATCAGAAGAACAGGTTAGTGACTATCATCCTGATTTATCATAGCTTTTGTTTTTAAATCAATTCTTAGAATGGTCAGGTTAGGGCTAGTCTTTTTTTTATTGAAGAGTCACTTTTAAGTAGAATTGTCAACTAAAAGGTGGTAGATGCAAAGTGCTTATGTTCAGTTATATCACCTTATTATATTTTGTATATCAGATATTGATATATGAAGGACCCCATAGGCCTCAACGCTAACTCAAAATGTCACTGGTCCCATAGGAAGCTAAATACTTACCACAACGCCACTACTATTAGATCGATATACCGGCATTCCCCTCTGGGAAAACAAACTGCCACTTTGAACTTGTGATATCACATTGATGATCCCGCCATGAACGTGATTTTGGTTAATTTCATGAAGGCGGCTTTGTTTACCGGAGGGGATCGCTGGTATAACGATTTATTAGGAGGGCAAATTTTTCTGCCAATTAAACCCCAAGTTATAGTATGCAATATTTCCAAGAGGCATAACAAATGGGTTCAAATAGGGAAATAGAAATAGTGGAACTCATTCTATCTGGTACGTTTTAACAGTGGGGAGAGGCGTTCAAAATAGTTATGTTTCTACAATATTTCAGAGTTGTGCTTTTGCCATTTTCAAATATGGATCATTATCCAGAAATTTTACTGAAATGTTCCTGAAATAGATATTGAAATTGCTTCCTTTCACCACTTGAACCCATTCTGTATAAGTACTTGTACATAAGTATCCAATTTTCCTGTTTTTTTTAGCTTGGCAGTATTGCAGACCGCACCATTGATGAAGCAGATCAGGACGGTGACAAAATGATATCCTTTGAGGAGTTCTGTAAGGCCATGCAGCGAGTAGATGTGGAGCAGAAAATGAGCATCAGGTTCTTACACTAATTGCCTGTCAGTCAGATGTAAATACTGTGAGGAGATGGAGGATTTCTCTTGCTTCTATTTACCTGCAAGACTTGAACTACTTTTCTTAGATTTGGGCAAAAAATGAAGCCTGCTTTTCCGGGACAATCCCATTTCATGGAAATTGAGAAAAGTTAAGTGATTCATCATCTCAGATTATAAAGGGCCTGTCTGAGGGAGCTGAGGAGAGTTAATTGACACTCCTCATTTCAATAACACTCCAGACAACATGACTCTTGGACAGTGTTTGTGTGCGATTCTTAGTGAAATGGCTGATATCCTGATTTAGGTTAAATTATTAATTTTTTGATTTAATCAGCATGTCCTAACTTATCACAAAAACATTCACCTTCCTTTTTGTCGACAGTTTTTATTGATCTGTGGAGGCTGGAATCATGATAAATTTACCTTTTGATTTAAATCATCGGCAAATCAATAAAGAGAATTTCAAATTTTGTTTAAAGCCACTTAATGCCCTGGTTGGCAATTGATTAACTCAAACTTTCATTCTTTTATTGGAGATTTCACATTGTCATTTATAGGGCATGGAATAGTGGTGTGCTTAGTGAGGCAGACTTGTTGAATATAATGAATAAACATGACACTCTTGGCAATGCTCCGGTAGGGTAAAACCTAAATGGACCAAGACATTCAAAGCCAGACATGCTGTGAGCTTAAATGGCTAATTGCTACATGAGGATGATGTTATGAGTTTATAAATCAGAATGACATAAGATATATTTACATTTAATTATTACAAAATGTATTTACATACACTTGTAAAGATCCTTCATTCACATGGCATTCCTATGACTATGTGAATGAAAGAATGAAAATGAGCTCCATATTGAGCAAAACACCCATACATTTAAGGATTCTTACTATCATCTCTCTTGAACCATTTTACAATAAGATTTTTTATAAATATCTTTGTCTTTTCAGTTACCGATTTTATGTGTCCTTCATTAAATCACATCTATTAGTATAGACTAGAGTACGCTTGAATTCTAGTCTCAAGTATTCTATATTTCAAATACATTATTCTTTAGGTATTCTGATAAAATGAATTGTGGTTGTGTGAGTTCCATTCTATGATGATAGGACCACCTGAAGGCATTCTTCTTCGTACAAGGTTTATTTAACCTTTAGTAATATGATAATTTCTATTGAAAGTGACAAAAATGAATAAGGTAATCTTCTTGCTCTTTTTTTTTTAAATATCTAAATAGGGCTTTAGCCAATAGGGTGTTGATTGGTGACCCGAAACCTTGAAAATCACAAATCAGGACATCCAATGGTTTTTCTGCCAGGAATTCCTAAAAATCTTAATTCAAGTGATTTGAAAGTTCACAACAAATGCCAGATCATTGTTTCAAGATGATATGCATTTTTAAGTTAATGTATGCTTATGATCATTTTCTGAATATATTGAAATAGGACACCCAGCAATTTTGTGATTGTCCATTATAGACACCTGGTTTGAAAAATCCTGATTAAGGCCTTGTTCTAAATGGTAATGCTTCACATCTAGGATAAATGTGATACATGTATTTGATTTGTCAGTTTTCATTTACATAAAAAATTGTCCTTGAAGAGAACATATATTATGAGAAGCTTATAGGGTATTTATTTGCATGGTTTTGAATTAGATATTGATTTAGGGAAGATATGTAGAGGAGAAATATGTAATCATATAGTTCAGTTGTATTGATAATCTTGTACCTTAAAAGCATTCACAAGCCTAGGGTAAAATATAACCTTTATATATCTGATTAAATCCTCTAAATAGTGTTATATAATGTTGAGGATGGACCTTTCATACAAGTTATTGTTTGCTAGGGTGAACCACCAATAAGAAAATAGCAGCAAATCAATAGTTATAGTATTCTATTTTTAGACTAGAGTAGTTACATTCCATTTAGTGTAAGCTGTGATAGTGACATTAGTAGGATATTTATTTTATTCCAATCCTTGTGAGAGAAAAAGATGGCACATTGTAGTGAATTTGAATATTAAAAATACCCAGATTGTTAAAAAAAATAGTTGAGTTCAATGGGGTCATCCCCTTGCTTTTCCATTCTGTAAACCACAGGTTATACATTATTTTAGACTGTTCATCAGTTGGACTCTCTCAAAGGTTGCCATTCTGTTAACTATAGTTCTTGAATTTTATTTGAGTTTCAATGGCATATAATTATGATTTTTGCTAAATATCTCAATGGCAGCTTAACCCTTGACAAGTACTTAATAAAATATCTTCTCGAAACTTATTAGGCCACTCCAATTTATTTACTTGTCTTACATGCTCAGGAGGTAGGAAATGAGCCATTTTGGAATAAAAAAAAAAGTTGAAAAATGTGACTTTTTTTTAGAGTCTGACGACTAGGACTGGTAGCGATATGTTTCTATCAGTCTATTCTCCACTAAATAAAATCAATCAATCTATAAATCCCTGTAACCTGAAGGGTGGGAGGTATACCTCCTCAAGTCTGAGGCTCTACTACAGCAATGATAGCTTCCTGTAGTTGATTGAATCACACTTACAAAGAATATTCTTAAAACTTGCACTTTTTTTTTTTTTTTTTTTGGAGTCTGACAGAAAATTTCAAAACCACTTTCGTCCGTAAGACACCAAAGATCACTTTTTTTTTGGAGTCTGACAGGATTTTTTTTCCAAAAAAAGATTGTAAGACAAGTAATTAAATTGGAGTGGCCTTAGATAAAATTAATAAAATTAATTCGATTTCCAAGTTCAATCAAGTGTTAGATGAAGGATTCTGGTATTGATTTATGGGTGTGACTAAGACTGTGATGAAGTCTACTGCTGTGTGCATGGAGATAAGAATATACATATATTTTAATGACAAAGCTTGGCTGTATTGTTTGTATAAATTAAGCAATAAAATATTGAGATTTCATCTTTTTTGATTTATTTTTTCAATTCATATTGCAACTCATTCATATGATGATCTTAGAATGACTTGCATTCTAATATTTGCCACTGAAAGTTATCATGTGAAAATGTGAATATTAACGTCACATAAATGGAACACCATATTTTTCTATTTCCCCATTTCTCAGACTAATTTCCTATGAAGCGGTGAATGGATATGCAAGGTATAAATGAAAAATATTCACCACACTTTGAATATGGGATAACATTATTGTGGCCCTGAAATATGTTAGGGAGTCAGGGGAAGAAAAATGGTTGTCACGATAGTTGTAAATTAAAACAAAACAACGCAAAGTTGATAATAAAAATCTGCTCCAATTTATTCACTCCTGTTAAACCCATCCATTCTCAGCGCTCACCCATAGGTACTGTCTTGATGTTATGATTGTTTGACAATTACTTATATATTAGGGATTCAGTTATTATGAGAGAATGCTCTGATCAAAAGAATTTTACCAAAATAGTCTGCCATTCTGGGCTACTGCTGGAATGAATGGGTTGATGAACAAAGGGCATAACAATAGAATCATTCAAAGACCACAACATTCATGCGCCCTCATTAAATATTTCTTTTTTTTGTATCAATTTGACTCCACTTTTATAGGATGTTAAATCACAAAATCGCACATGTGGATAAAACGCCTACAAGTTTTGAAATAAAAATTTGATGAAAATTTAGCGTATTAGGTATGCATACAAGACACTTTAATAGAATAAGGTTTATGCTGTTTTATCCAGGGACCAGCATGTTTTATGTTATAATAGTAACATAGTAAGTAATATACGTTGTCACAAATTCATTCTCAAAAAACTTTCTAACACAATTCTGACTGATATAAATTAGACTCCTTCATCAATTTCAAATGCATTTGTTGAATGTCTGGGTTCTTATTGCCATACATTATATATGTACAACTGATGGAAATGATAGTAATAAAAACATAAAATGTGTAAACCACTCTCATAATTGATCAAGTTTATGGATAGGTTATAAGATTTGGATGATCTACAGAGGAATTTTAGGACAAAGGATCGTCAATTTTTTAGATAATCATAATTCATCCTAAAAGATCTATTTATCGTTTTTTCATGTGTTTCACATTTATTACTCTGCGAAGGCAACTATCTCCATTGTCTTGTAACATCTTACATCTGCATTCCACATGGTGTCTCAATAATAACTTGATACATTTGTAACTCCAAAAATACTCTCAGCTGCTTGGGTTAGTGTGTATCCAAGCAAAATAAAATTATTCTAATTTGGATTCTATCAATGTGATTAGAATTGTTTATGTATGTATTACACAGGTGGACTACCGTACAAGCCGACACCACACATTCAAAAACTAATTTCCTTTAAAATCTGTAATGAATTCTAAATTCCATTAATGGAGGTTACTACTATGAAATATACAAGACATGCGCTAATATTTCCTATACAATTTTGCTGGCGAGGCATCTTTTCTAGGAAAAAAGCCCCAGCAGAAATGGTTTTTACCATTCCAGATAAATACATATAGAACAATTTCCTAAAAAGATAACATAAATAACAGGATCAGACCTATTCCTTGCCAGTAGTGACTAGGGGAAAACCAACACATACAAATTCTCTGAAGCATAGCCTTCACAATACCACAGTAAATGCAACAGATGATATCTTATATATAGTCTCCTAACTGAAAAGCATCAGCAGGACCTGTATCATACGGACCATTATGGAACTCTGGCACTTTATTTAAAAAGTGAATCATCTCTATATAAGTTTCCCTTCAGTCTTTCAATATGTTTTAACAGTTAATTGTCCTCTCAGCATCCCGGATTATTCCTGTCTGTATTTCATACCGCTCCACACAGTCATTCAGGCTTCTCTTGTAAGTTGGAACCGGTTCAGGTAGGCAAAGCCATCAGCAGCAAGTTTCATTGTATTGTCAACATGCTCTTTTCTCAATGTTTATAAATTCTCCATCTCCTCTACTCAGTGCAGTAGCCAAGCTCGGGCCTGTGCCTGTAGCGCCACCTGGGATGCTGAGTCGGCATCTGTTCAGGATGAACTCGATACCGCCAATTTCTTTAGATGATCCATGAAGACTTGCAAACTAACATCATCAGTGAGCACTGGAGCACCGCTATCCTGTTAAAACAAATGAAAAATGTGTTAAATTTTACTATGACATATGCATCAAAAAAAACTTCCTGTTCCTCTGGAATTTTCCTTCTAGGAAATATATCAGTAGCATATGCTGGTATCAAGAATCTATCCCTTAAAATAACGATGACCTGCCAAATGCCTCACTCCCTCTCAAGTAAAATCAATTGCTAAGAATACCCACTGCCCACAAAAGAAGTTTTCCTCGTAACAAAGAATATATTTTGAAATCTATCAAGGAGATTAGTAAAGTTAAGAAAATTTGCTAAATCTACCAAAAATAGAAATATTCTTCTACTATTTTCCTAGATAGAACAAATCAATATTACACAGAAATTTTCTGCACTAATTTCAACTTTTTTTACTCTTCTCTCATATAAAATACAAAGCCATACCTCTTCAGTAGACCTAAATATCTGTTATTCAAGTAAGAAAAGCCTATTATTTCAAAGATATCTTTTTTAAAAATTCAATCGTCCAATGTGTACAAGCTTCAGACTGTATATTTTACATTATTTCAACCAGTATGAACCACTGGTCACATTCACTTTGTTTTCATTTCTCTATGTAATTCTACTGGTCACATTCACTTTGTTTTCATTTCTCTATGTAATTCTCCTATTAGCTCCTAGGTGGCATCATGAGAGCAAATGATGACTCAAGTTAGTAGGGATGTCGCTAGCGCATCAGAATAATACAAAAATATGTACCATTTTGGCATTTCCTCATACTAAAACTAACAATATGACCTCATAAGTTGCAATATACATATATATATATATTATGAGATCAGGCACCTCCACCTCCTCCACAAAAAACATGCAGCAATCAATTGAGACAAGAAATATTAGAACAATCACTAGGTAGGCTGCTCATGTGGACTGATAAGAAATGAATCAATTACTTAGAATAGTTTAATATTAACATTATTTTTAGATAACAAACATGAAAATGTATTTTAAGATTTCCAAATTAGAACAAAACTAAGACTTTAACATAGCAGCATGCATATTTCAAAAATGACAAAGAACCTCTTTGAGATACTTCTTTAAACAAACTGATCATGCTAGTATTAACAGAAAAAATAGCTTGAATTACTAGTTATTAACTTCATGAATTACTGAATATATTGAACAAATACTCAAGTGTATTTACACATACTTTATATCGTACATTATAATGCACATTTATCTCTTTACTTCACATCATCTTTACTTATTCTTTCTGAAAGAAAAGACCTTCACCTCTCATCCTAATGTCATTTTATTAGAAAGGACCATACTTTACTGACAGTTCTCAACATCCACCATAATGGACTATCTACAAGAGAGCCTTTCCCTAGGCAATAACAGAACATTGGATTTATCCTAGAGAGTTCCCAAAATGCCTCCAAAGGCCATGTTATCAGTAACCACTAGTATAGATAAGCCTGGATGTCATGGTGTATGTGTTCCATGAGGACAAGCTATAAGCAGACATGCTATATAAACTTCCCTATCAATTGATGCCTCATATCAAAGGATTTGTCAATGTGCCAATCTTCTTCAGTCAAAGAGGGTGTTTATCTAGAAATTACTATATTTAATTTGTGTAGGATATTTTCAATCACTCACACTCCGCAAAGATAAAAGCTTTAAGTGACTCTATCAAAATATATCTTGGCACTTGGCACCAATCTTACATCCTTTTGGGTCAAATAGGGTAAATGAGTAGCTATTATTAAGTGTGTAAGTGTTATATTTCATAAACTGTATAAGATGAAATAAGCATTTTGCTATAAGTTCAAAAGGAATGCCAACTGCCTATAAAAGCCTCAAAAATGGGTAGAGGGGTCACATTAGATTTCATACATCTTGTTTCAATTTGTATTCGCAATGTTTTGTGGGGGTGATCTGTAGCATTAGAAGTCACAGACTTGAGTTGAGAGGATGACACAGGTAGCTGTCAATGCCAGTGCTCGAGAACTTTGTAATAAGCTACTGGAAGCCTGTATGGTAAGACAGAACTTTATTGAATAGTAGATTGATAATTCATCATCCCTGTCTGCAGACAAGCAGTCCAACAGTAGGGCTTCACCCAAATGCTCACACTTGAGGCTTGGCACTAATTCAGGCAATTGAACTTATAAAATTTCAGTTCAGACCAACTTAATTGATTACTGGACAGCTTTTTAAGCTGTATTGTTTTAAGAGAACTGTCACAAACAGGACCTTTCAAGCTGCAGTGAAATTAACCCATTGCTCTGCCTTGCACAACTACCCAATTGCCTAGACACTTCACATTTTCATCACCCAACATAACAAAATGAAACGAACCTGTGGTGCTCCCTGTTTTCACAAAAACAATGAAAATAAAAGGTGTGCATAAACTATTTTCCTGCTTTACAATGCAGTGCTTTGGAGAAGAAAGTGAGGTATGTTGGGATGACTATCCAAGAGGAAAATATTGATCGGAGTAGGTGAATCTTTCAAGCGAAAGGAGATCACAGCCTCTCATTAATGAAATAGTATTCTTAATTAATTCAAATGTTATGAAGTATGATGAATAACAATATTTCTAGCTGTTTTCAGTCGGGCACCTTTTAATCTGCTGATTCCATTTATTACCTCTGGAAGTAAAATATTTAATTTTCATTAAAGAATTTTGTAAGAAAATGTTCAACCAATCCATACCCTCAAATGTTGTTTTTCATACTGTATATCTGCAGCATCTATATAGCCAATGTTGATCTATGCACTAGTGTTGTCACATTGAGATGTTTGAAACATACACTTACCTGGCCCCATGCATACATGTTGTTATGTGTCTGTGATGGGTTGACCTTAGACAGCAAGAAACGAGCCTGAAGAATGAGAACATAATGCTTAACTCATGTTACCCAATAGAACAAAAAACTGCAACAGCAACTATTTTATGCAAGAGACATACTACTTTGTACACAAAACCTTCTTCAGAAGTAATCAAATGTTGCAGTTTTGTCACATATGAAATTTCATATTAGTGAATCATGAGAAAAAAAGATAATTCAGATTTCTTACAACTTACATCTGAATAAGGTCCAATTTAATTAGCTTGGAAATACATTATTTTGCAGTTATCACTCTTTTCAATTAATGAAATGCATATGTAAATCAGGGATATATAATGGCAAGTGAATATGAATATACAAAACAGAAGCAAAATTTAAGAATTTGATTAGCTTGCAAATTCATTATCTTAAAGTTATCATCTGTGATTTAAGGGAAGTACATACATATATGTGATGGCAACTAGAACAGAGTTCCATCTTTCCCTACAGATCAATAGGGCAATGCCACAGCCTGTGGTAAAGTTGAACATGGCATATCTTTTAAAGAGGAAGTTTTGATGGTTAAACCCTACATACCTGTGATCCTTCGTGCTCTGTGTCGATGTACCTGGGCATGGGGAAGCGCACCTGTAGGATCTCCTGGGCGTCATCTTTAGGCGCCTGCAATAACTGCTTGAAGTTCTCATACTCAGGCAGATCCTGATAACCTGCTTTGCGCCACTGAGCTACTTGCTGCAAACAATAACAAAACATACATAGAGTAAATGTGCATTATTGATCAATAATTGAAAAGTTTCCAACTAAGATTTTAGATTACAGTTGAAACATTGTAGCCAAGTAAACTGTAAATCAAATGTAGTATATTTTCATAGGTGGGTGATTTCTTTGAAAACTCTATCCTGGCAATATTAAGAACATCATCTTAAAGCATCTGCTCTAAAATATCTAAAACAAGAAATGTTAATACCAACACAGCATACATTATGAAGCACCTGAACAATTCTTTTCAAGCAAATCCAGAATGGGAATAGGTTAATCAGAGAAATATAGATTTGCCACAAGAAAATCAAATTCGAACATGGGAAAATTGCTCATCTATGCATATTTAACTAGTTCTCAATCCCTTTATAGTAAATTATTGCATTCTCGTATGTTAAAATTATATGGATATAATATCTTTCAGTAACCTCTGTGGAAAGTTCCACATGCCTACATTTTGTCTAGAGAGATACCAGCTACATTTGTTTGACCCTGGTGGCTGGAGCCTGTGCCAACTTACCTCTCCGTGATAGATGAGGATCTGGAAGAAGGTGTCCATGAGAAGGATGCGGTCGGCCTGGATACTGCTGCTGTCTAGGAGAACTGGCTGTTACACAAGGAAAAACACATCAACATCATGATGAATCATACACAATAACATAGCATCAAGACATGTGATTGAATAATCAAAACAACTTATTTTTACTTTATGGGATGAATGAAATAATCAAAACAACTTATTTTTACCTTATGGGATGAATGAAATTAGAGATAAGTACAATTTACATCTTTTTGATAAGCCTAGTCAACTAAATACTTTACAATTATTGTCAATCAGGTTAGTATCTTGGTCAGGTTAAACCAAAATAATGTGAAAGTACTAATACTATGTCACCTGCAGCATGAAAGGATGACAGAAAAACAAAAAAATAATCAGTGCATATTAAGAGAAAATAAGCGTGCATCTTCAAAGAAAGAATTAGTATTTTGAGACTTTTTGGGATTATTTTTGGTTTGTTAATTTGAAAAGAATAGACTAATACAATATGATTTTTTTTCGATCATGCTTTTTAGTAAATGTGTATTGTAATATAAGTAGCAGTCATTAATGGAAACAAAGGAACAAAAGATGAAATGCAATTAAATGACAGAATATTTCCCACAACCACAAGACGATTCAACATAACCCATACGTAAACATAATAATTCTTTTGGAGCTTCTATCCATGCACCCACAATGGTAACAGAATAATCCTAATTTCCGTTTTGATCAAACAAACTTTGAAATCGATAAAACATGTAACTGTGGTCCCCATTGAATCATATCATTATAATCTTATATTTCTCCTTATCATTCTTCATGAAAATGGCTGATGCTATTTGAACTGGTAAATATTAATGCTCAATCAAAATGTAACTGAAGCTTTTATAAGAAACAGAGGTATATTAATTCAGTGAAAAACAGAATGATTTCTGTCTTAATAATATTAGAAAACCTAAAGGTTTCCAAAAGGAATTCCAAAGCCAAATCAAATATAACTTCAACATAAAGCCTCATACCTCCTTCGAGGAGGCTATACCCATGACTAATTCTAGTCTAGAGTACTTGTCAAGAATAAACAATCTAGATTGGGTGATATTTCACGTATTCCCAATGTTTTTTCTATTGAAAGTAGAATCTATATTTAATTGTTTTATTCAAAATTCACATAAGGGATTTTGTAGCTTTAATTGACATATGTTTGAATCATCTGGATTCAAATATTTTCATGTGATATGGCCATTGAATTCAAAACTTAAAATTTGAAAAAGAAATTATATAATAATGGAAAATATAAAAGATATCCAACACCAAATCCCCAACACATCAGAACAGAACCAACAAAGAAATGGGTCACTAAATTTCTTCACATGCAGTTTTTTATCAAAACACATCAACTAAATATACATTCACTGACAATGGTCACATTACTCTTTTGTCCAAAAATCTGTAGTTAGAGTAGGTTTGGAATAAAGTATAAAGTAGAACCATAGGTATTGCATAGCTCTAATGTGTATATGCTAAAACCTACATTTTATGACATATGTCAGGTTCAGTATCCAACTTGTTGTTAAAATCAAAAATATGTGAAAGTAAAAACAAGTGAAATATTAGTTTGCCTACTAGTTAGTATTTATTTAGGTTGAATGAAAATTCATGTCTAAACTTGTCTATTATAGGCCTACTTTTGATAGGTAAAATCATAGGGTCCAGAGTACAGAGGACATAGAGTGCAGTACCATCAAAACTTATTTGCAGAAAAAGGCTTTGAACTTCAACTCAAAATAGGAATACAGATAATAGTATTGGGAACAAGCATTAATTATACAATCAAGCCCCTTAATGAAAATAGCCCTCAAACCAAAAATTTCCATAGAATAAAAACCATGCGTTCAGAGGAAGGACAACAATAGAAAAGCCCCTAGTTCCTTGAATTGAACAACACTGGACATGGAATAGTACCTCTGCAGGCATATTGAAAGCATAACCATACAATAAAGGCTGCAGCATGATCATAGCATTCGCACACTCCTCTTTCATGAAAATATTTCTGAAAAATACAATCAGTTCAAAACTATCTAGAATGCGCTTCTAGGTTAAACACTATGCAAATGTAAACTATTTAGTTATGACTTGAACAATTTTAACATCAATAAGGATATGAAGTAATATATGGAAAAATTTCACTTCCTTATTCAGTTAAAATGTCACAAGCCGTTGTTAGTATGTGTGGAGTATTGCCAAATACACAGGTATGGATCACAGAGCTACAACACTTCAGATTTTATTTCAAAAAGTTTTTTTTTTTAGCTTTTAGCCCATTCATACTGTGAGATATCAAATGGTGTCAGACGAAACAAAATCATAAGATAATTTTAAGAGATATTTAAGAACATCATAATTAATGATTTCTTGTCTGAGAAACTATCTTTATTTTCATAGTGACATCAAAGGGTTCAAAACCATTTTTTGAAAGTGAACATGAATTGATGTTAGGTCACATGTGTACTGAGAAATGATGGGTTGATGGACATATCTTTTTTAATGATTAGGGATTTCTTCTCGAACCTAACCACTAGAAAGATCTTGCCACAATAAACGAAAATCCAATATGAGTGTGAACAATAGAACCATACCTACGTACAAAATAAGACAATATCCTCAAAATCAATTCAGGACACAGGTTCCAAGAGAAATCTAACAAAATAACATTATATATTTATCAATATGAAGTATGAACTCCAATAAATTCTTGAGGTGATTTCATTAGTTTTCCTCTCGGAATGTGTGTCCATCATTAAGCCATCTCTCTATCTGCATCACATCTCCCACACTCCACTGCTTGCCATACACATAGATATCGCATCTCAACAGTCAGACTTATTTCTCTTTTGGTACTTAATATTTCACTTATTTCAGCGGACAATATTATTTCTCACACAAGATGCGTTTCTGGAGTGTTTTTTTTCAGCAAATCACACATGGATTTATTCCAACAGTCAATCCTTGCAAGTCTGTCACCTCACTTGTGTAAGGTGGATTAAGTAAGCTGCAGTGTGTGCTAGATGATGATGCGATGGTGAGCTGGCTGAATGTCAGTGCTCAGTATTCTGCCAGCATGTTAATGATGGCACATACCTCTGGTGGCCCACTAAATGAGTAAGCATACAAGATGGGCTGGATCATGATGAGTGACTGCGTCAAATCTTCAACCATTAAACAATGCCTGAAAAAAAACACCAATACCCTTGTCATTTCTTCACCTTTTCCAGGATACACTATTGTCATTGATTTTTAACCTGCTTTTAATGCTAAATACAGTCAAAATATATCTAATCATACCCAAAAGAGTTAACTTCTTAGAAACAAATATATCATAATGGTTGTTGAAATTTTCTGAGAAGTACATGAAATTCTAAATAGGACATTATATGAGCTAAATAGGTTCACTTATTGATGATCAGAATATCAATGAGGTGTGCAATCAGAGCTAAGTACTAGAACAGCTTAATTAGGTAATCACTCCCATTTGTGCCAGGTGTCTGGGCAGATATTTGACAGATGCGCAAATATAAATTAATGTTTCATTTAGAAGGTAATTAATGTAAATTGTGGTTCCTATAAGTGCAACAATTCTCCCCTAAATATTAAGGGACTTCTGCTTCCAGTACTGAGATATTCTAGAATCCACAAACATCCATTGTTAAGGAAATACTTCACATGCGATAGTTTTAAAATATCAACTTCTATTTCGAAAGTTGGTGCTGTAAGCTTGAATGAGTTCACATATTCATCCTTAAAAACTCCATTAGTCTTATAATTTTGTTATTTTCTTCCTAAATGAGGCACTTTTTTTAGAATAATCATGGCATGGGCCACTCTTTTCAAGAGACACTTAGCCAGGTATGATTAAAGACTGCTTCAATGATTTTTAAAACATATTATATAGCTCCTTCAGGGAAAAGACTGAAAAGGCAATGAACTTCCTCACTGAAAAAATAGTGCCTATATGAACTCTGTAGGGCATTTACCATTCGGGGTCAGAATAGATTAAGATTTCATTATGAAACCTTTCAGGATGGATGTCAGCATCGAGCATGTTGACTTGTCACCAGCACCATTAGGAGGGCAAAGTTCACAATTGCTCTGGGAAGCCCATTGGGGTTCAGGGGGACTACATTGGTGCTTGTCTTTTATGGGGATAGAAACAGCTATAAAATGGCTGTTGGGCCACTAATATCTGACAGAACAAGAATTATTAAACCCTTTTACTTTTAAGACATTAAGAATTTAATATGATTCCATGGGGCAGGTGAAAGCTGGGCAGGACGAGCGCATATTACAAATAGACACATCAATATGCTAATGATATAACAGGAAAGGAATCACATTAATATAAATGCAGTGACCTTCAGAGATCAAAATACATGTATATATTCAAAAAACATCACTTTCATGCGAACAGGTCATTTCAGAACTACACAATATGGTCATCGTCAGACAGCAGGAAGGGTTAAATGTACCAAAGAAAAGATCAATAGAGGACCAATTTAATACCAATTTGTGTGATTCACTTCTCTTATTATGGTCAATAAGTCAGCTGCCTGGAGGCAGGGCTAATCGTTATTGTCATTTGTTATTTATAACTTTGTTTTGGATGTTATGATCTTGGGCTAGGTCAGAGTTGGTCTATTTTAAGCCAGGATCTGCAGGAAGGTCTACAACGGAAGGTAGTTGTTAGTCCATGGATCAATAGCAAATGGGAATCCATTTCCGGAACAATTTATTGACCATGTCTAATTTCTTTATTGCTTCGGGCTAGATGTGCCTGAAAATAAACTTCTGACTTTGCTCAAACAATGACCCCCTGCTGTCTCTATTGGATTAGGGATGGTTAACCCATCCAACCTAAAGAGACTGGGAGAACTGCCAACAATACACTCAAATAGCCTTTTAGAAAATTTCTCGGTAAAGGACACGAATAAATGACCAAATTACATTTATGATAACATGATTTTCTTAAATAATGTGACTGTAAAGTGATGAACTTATTCAAATCAATTTCGTCACTGGTGAAGTCCTAATACAAGTGCACTTAAACCTTACCAAAATATCAAGGAAAACACAAGTAGTTTGATTGAAATTCAGAATAAATTGCTGTTCTCAAGGTTACAGGGAGCTTCATATGTAAATGGCTTCATTAGTACAGAGAAATGAGGGAAATATCTGTAGATTCAACTCACCTATAGTAAGAAGTTTCATCTGGACTGTTATTGAACACTTGTAAGAATTGCGACCTCCGCAAGTGGAACATGAATTGTGGATATAATGATAACTGCTCTGTGAAGCGGAAAGAGTTGGGATCATCTTTGTGGTAATCCCCAAACTTTTGGCACTGGAAGAGAAGAAAATCAGCATTATATAGCTTTTTCATATATATATTTTTTAAATGACACATATGTCATCTTACCATAATATGTATTTTGTTAGGTAGAGTTCATTGTTGGATAAACCTTTGCGATAAGCTAATTACTAGTTTGTTTCTGCACTTTTCACCTTAATTAAGTATTCCTTTAGGAATAGGAAACAATAGGAAGAGAGTAACGGGTGAACTTACCAGTCTTATCAGCATTCTATCTAGCCAGCGTAGTACATCTGGTCCGTCATCTGTCTCGGCTCGGAAGATGGCTAATCTGGCCATGAGGACGGCCGAGGCTTCCTGGTCAAAACCAGCTGCAAGGTGCTGTACATTGGCCGAGGCATCCACCCAACTACAACAGACAAGTGCTCATTGAAAAAATTCTTCTCAAAATTCTGCACAAAGTAACAATCAGTGCAAAATCTCTGGCCAGGATTTTTTTACAAAAAGATGCACATTGAAAAACATGTTGTCAAGAATGCAATTAAACCCCTGCACATGCTGAAATGAGGGTTTGTACTTGCATGTTATCCAAAAGAAAAGTTCAGTTTTTCACAATTGCTGACAGTAGCCTTACAAATATGAACTATGTGGAGAACCTTTTTTGTGAAACCCATGAATTTGGAAACATATTAGACTGCTTGAAAGTTTAGTTTCCAGACCTGTTTGCAAAACTTTGAAAGTGCAACCCTTTAACTAAATATTTGCCTGAGTGGAAAACTACCAGGGTTATATGGAAGTATTTGCCTGAAATTGCAATGCAAACAAGCAACATAACAGGTGGTACATTCCATGTAAGAAACCCATGGGAGAAGAGGCCGTTGTTTTTTGATCCCTCCCAGTGGGAATACAGAGGAAAGGGCCACCTGTTCCAATGCTTTCCCCACACTATAAATCCAATAGAGAAATCTGCTTAAATCACCAGTCTAACAAGGACTCCAATTGTGGGGCATTCCAATTTAAATGAATTATCAATTAAATTTAAATTGAACAAAGTGCTTACTTTCTTGCGATTGTAGTAACTCGTATTCTCTTTTGTCCGCTGGAATGCTGGTATTGAGTGATGAACTGGATACAACCACGCCCACCTTGTGGTATAGGGGCATTATGCTGAAAAGAGAGAAAATCCAAATCAATTATCCTTCACACAGTATTTTCATTAAGCAAAACAAAATAAATAACCGTAACACAAGATTCCCATGAAAGAAAAACAAAATAAGTAAGCCCTAACACAAGATTCTCATATCGAACCTTTCCAGGTAAAATGTAGCATAGATACCTCATTCAATATTTAAGTTACAAGTGCACATTTGATAAGGATAACCAAGCACATTAGATGCACATTACAACCAGTGGTAAGAGGAAATCAATTATCTGAAAGAAATTATCAATTAGCTAGCCATACTTGATTATTAACGATTTATCAGCCACCACAGGTGTTATTTTGCTAGGTATTTACCTAACCAACAGTGTATGCATCTTGTAGAATGTGACGTATGTATTTTTGAAAACATTAATTCATCACAGAGGCATGACAGGAAATAAGAAGTAAAAGGATGAACAAAGCAATCTGAACTGTAATTGACTTGAGGCCTTAAGTAGGTAACAAACCAGAAATCATTATTTCTTGTACAAGGATGGGGGAAAACACAAGGAAGTCGGGAATACTTCAATACTGTTCATGAGAGCAGACCTCTCTCTCTCTCCCCCCCCCCCCCCCCCCCATTCCTATCCTAAGCATTAGCATAATCCTTTGATACCTCTAATCCCTTCTCTAGTTCTCTAGGCTCTGGGGCCCGGGGAATAAGTGCCAATTAATGGCCACAAATTAAGTTAACAAGCACTACTAAGCTATGATTCATGACAATCATCTCCTATTTATAACAAAATCCACGGCATTCTAGAAACTGGAGTCAACCTAGTCCACTTCATATTCATATCCACCTCAGGTTACAACCCCAGTAAATATAAGATATGAAATGTGATATATATATAAAGATGATATTTACCAAAAATATATGAAACTTTACAAGAACAATGCTTTAATTGCCCTGTCAGTGAAAGTGTGAGTGGAAATTGGCAATTTACACTAATCGCATCTGTTAGGAGAAACATGATTCTGGTACTTAGGGCTATATGTAAGGCCTGGACATTACTGGCATTTGTCCATTGCTGACCATTAGAAGTGCTCAGAGCCAACATCAGCAGTAGTCTTTGGCACAGGTGATAGAATAGGAGGAGGATGGCAGTGGTGACCAGGGATGACCGGAGCTGACTTCCAGCAGCCTTGTTAGTGAAGCAAAGCATGACAAAGGCCCACCTTCCTCATACTTCACTGGAGAATGAGAGCAAGTCCAGGACCCCATGTTGCTGAGAAGACACAGCCGGTCATGTTCTTGTCTTGGAGGTCACAGTGGCACCTGCTCTATCTGGCAGGGTATCAGAGGGCTTTGTTCCCCAGTCAAACAGTCGCAGCTTGACTCCTGATGAAATCAACAGTAACAACGGGGCTTCTATAAGCAGAAAACCACTATTGATTCAGCCGCAGTGAAAAATGGTTCACATGAATCCTGCCGACGAAGGCTTACACATCCAATTAGCTTTGTAAATCCTTGCTTTACTCTGGCTAAGTAGCCAGTCCAAAAGCCTCAAAGACATATCAGACAGGGTGTTAACTCACTCATGCCCTTGTGCATACACAAATAGATTCTTTACAGGGGAATATGAATATAGAAGGTGATTGGACTCTAACATCATATGATGAAACATGGAAATGAGTTCGCAAAAAATCTCAAAAAATTTCAATCCCTCTTCACTAGATCTCTGCATCAGCTGAGATTTTACCCAGTGCTTTATGATAATATGTTGACCAGGTCTAGGTCAGCCAGGTGGGATTCCTTCATCCACATTCTAATGCCAGGCAGCAGGCACAAGTAATCTGCCTGCTTAGCGCCGAGGCTGTAAAAACAATGATGAATCCTAGGTGCAATGAGGGTTCTGCAATTGAAACTTCACTATTGCTCCTATCAATTTAGCCTTAATTTCTCCAGCCAATTTGGCCGCATATCAATGAGCAGCCAATTGCGACCATAGGCATTTTCGATAGGTAGAATTATACGTCACTTGAACAAATAGTGCTTTGGGGCAAACAAGTGGAATGAGTAACACCCTCAAGTGTGGCACTATGAAGGGGAAAATTTGTCAATCAAACACTGATCTGTTAACCCTTTCCAATTGAAAGTCCCCCTTAAAAACTGCTGTCTTGATGATCAACTACATTTTTTCAAATTACCTGAACATACACAATAAACTGGTTTATGATAAACTTTTCTCTTTCAAATATTTCAAGAAGATATCTGATACTAATACTTCTAAGGTCTGCTAACCAGCTGTGGGAATGAAAAGGTTAACACCATGCTTCACAGCTGCAGATATCTTTGAGAGTGAACCCCACTCACTCTCTGGTTGTAGCATTATTTTCTTTCATCTCAAAAGGACTCAATATTAAACTCTTTACACATTATAAAGGGCAAGTAAGCTCTGATATACTTATAAAAAATAATTTGACAGTAAAGCAAAACTTCACAAAATCTTTGAAGGAGAGTTAAGACTTCCTTCTGCATAAAACAAAACTGAATGGGCAATTCTTTAACAAACAGTGCCAACCCTTTCTTTTCCTAACTAATTCATGAAAATATGCTATGACTATTATTTATGGAATGTGTGCACTTCCAGCAAACATTGCTAGAACAAACACATTGATTTCTGAACACCTGCAAATATAAATATATATATATATATATTTATATATATATATATATATATATATATATATATATATATATATATATATATATATATATATATATATATATATATATATATATATATATATATATATATTTCTATTTCTATTCTCCTTTGTATTTACACCAGCATGCATTAGAATCTTTGGATTATCTATAAGAGTATTTCCCGTGAATACAATTCATTTCCACTATCATGGCAACAAAGTATCAAATTTCATCTAAAAAGTACACCAGGGAAACCATTTGCAGGTCCAAAGGTGAAGCTTTATATAAGCCCGGCACTAGAAGACCTTCAGATTTCATGAAAGGCATCCTCTCCTTTTGAAAAATGACAATTTTACACCCACTAGGACCTGATTCAGCAGTTCACGCTAAGAACACAGCCCAGGCAATGATTGGATGATCACCCATAAAGCAGATAACTGCAGAGGCATTCTTTTCCAATTACGCTCACCTAATCTAATTGCAACTCCCTTCCAGCCCA
Source organism: Maea johnstoni (assembly GCA_963942565.1). NCBI lineage: Eukaryota > Metazoa > Annelida > Polychaeta > Spionida > Magelonidae > Maea > Maea johnstoni. The sequence goes on from OZ012686.1 coordinate 46,935,632, forward strand.
GGATTTTTTCTTGTACCAGTGCCAGACGCACAGGTATGACTGACTCCTCTGACTATCGGAGTGAAACCCACCTTTCCTCACCTTGGAATTAAAACCTACACTTGGCACTTGGACAGCATCATGTATTATTCAGTCTAGCACCAAGAGAACATGAGAGATTACTTCCATATTCTGATTTGTGAGGATCTGCTCCATGTTCATGGAATCTTGAAGACATTTTCTAACCACCCTCAAAAAATCTCATCTCCATACTAGTGGGAAGCACATCTAAGTGCTGGGGATGCCTCCTTCTTATGGTATGAAATATTCATGGAAGGGCATGTTCTTCTCGGATGCAGTCAGCGTTTTTGGCCGGCAAGGAACCGTAATTGGAGCTTTCGAGTCACAGAGCTGGTGCGAATGCTGAGCCCAGCGTAAATTTAATCCCAATTCTTTGATGTCCTCCGCAAGCAACAAACCATGTGAATGTCTACTGGCATTTGGTAAGATCAATATGCTGAAATCTTTGATACGTTCTCTAGAAATTACCTGAAAACGGTCAAGCTGAAAAACATCCCTTGTTCACCATTGAAAGGAGCTTCAGCAAGCCATTTCAGAGTTGGTCTGTATGAAATATCAGTACTCCTTCAATAGAACAGTTTTGAAATCCCTTGTAAATATACAAATATCCCCTAAGAGAGCTGTAGATCAATAACACATTCCATTTCAACTTTTTAAGATAATCAGAACATCAAATGCTAACCTTTAATAGTATTTTACATTAGGCACTTGCAGCAAGGAAGGACTTAGTTTGGACTAAGAAAATGAGTGTTTAATTGAATGATAATATTGTGGGTGACACCTTATAATTAAACAGCAAGATAATCAAACAACATATACGTATGCAAGATAATGTAAGTTATGTATTAGCATTCACAACTTATTGAAACATTTGGATTATGTGATTGCAAATAGCATTTTTCACAAGTTTCTGTTCTAAAACCTAAGGGTGCCCTAATGCATGTTTAAAAAGGATTGGGCTGTTCAAATTACTAGTATCTCGTTGTCTTGTCTTACACTTAATTTCCCAAGTTAGTAAAGGCAGATTGAATATTTTTTTAACCTTAATCCCCGATTATTAAAGCCAGACTGCTTCTCATTGCCTGCCTACCTATTCCAGGCCCCCTTCATCTATTTTTAGAAATGCTTACTACATAGGAGTAATGTGAAATTGTAGCAGCTAGAAATGTAGACTTTTTCATTGTAAATGTACAGGTAATTTGGTAGTCAGTTGATGCATGGAGTGCCCAATATATTTCTTAGATTTGAATAACTAATCAGAGCCTAAAGGCACAAAGTACCATAGACGTATGTTACCTTCTTCCACTATCTCATTGTCATATATGATAAACCAAAACACTTAAAGTAACTATGCTCAGTTAATTCTTTGAATGTAATGCACCATATTTGTTTTAATATTAAGGTGATGGGTACCATTGCAAGCCAGTTAAAAGCCCTGTCCCAAAACACACCTCAAAGCAGCCTAATCCTATAACTAGGTGTATCTCCAGGTTCCTGAGTGTTATCAGGTAGAGAATATCATCGCCACCTGTCATTATTCAATCAATATTCTGTTTTATTTCAAAATTTACAACTTTTTTTTCGAATGACATATTCTCATTAATTACGCAGTTGATGGTTACTGTAGTTTCACAGATACCTTAGGGATGTCATTGACTATGCCCAATAAAAAGTATTTTTTTGATTTTTTACTGCTGAAGACTTTTACGGGCCATAACATTTGAAAATTTTAGTGAGATACCGTGTGTGTGGAGCCTATATATAGGTCGTGGTTCAGCAAGGACAGGCCTGTTGGTCCCTTGTGTGCTAGGGACAAAAGACAGCCGTACAAAGACACACATCAGTGGTCGCGCCGCGTCACACTCGAAACAAAGGCGAACATCCGGTTTGCTATAAATAGTTGATAATTTTACTAGCTTTACGGGCCTAATTCAATTGGGGTCAAGATTGCTCACTAGAATTTTCAATGTTATGGCCTGTAAAAATCTTCAGGAGTAAAAGATCAAAAAATTACTTCTTATTGGGCATAGTCAATGATATCCCTAAAGTAACTCTGAACCTGCAGTAACCATCACTTGCGTAGGTAATGAGAATATGTCATTTGAAAAAAAAGTTGTAAATTCTGAAATAAAACAGAATATGGATTGAATAATGACAGTTGGCGATGATATTCTCTACCTGATAACACCCAGGAACCTGGAGATACGCCTAGATATAGGATTATGCTGCTTTGAGGTGTGTTTTGGTACAGGACTTTTATCTGGCTTGCAATGGTACCCATCACCTTAAGTAATTTCTAACATAAATTGTTAACGAAGTCATATCTCTATTTCACTGAGAGATGATGAATGAGTTGGTTATTCAAATGATATGGCACTCTACTATCAAATATTTTTGCTTGGCTTACATACAATTGGCATTCATCTGTTAAAAAATATCAACCGTAGTTGTCCTGCATTTTTTTAGAATTAGCAGAACCGAGACACACATCATTAGACTTTCCTGGCCTTGTAAAAATAAACTTACATAATGAAATAAGAGAAAACTGAAGCATTAGCTATGAAATCATGGAAACAGCTGAAAATACTGAATACATCTCTTTTTTAGCCAGAAGGCACAGATTGAATTTATTGATTCCCAGAGATTTCTTCTTGGGTAACATTAATTCAGGAGTTTTATCTGCACTTGGCATTATGCAGGGGTGCTTGGCCAGCTGCCATAAATCTTTGATCAGAGAAACCAAGATGAAGGTGAGTTGGTCTCATCCCTGCTCTGATTGGTTCAGCATTCGACCGCCGCCTCGCACACCACGGGCTGCTGATCAACACAGACAGCCAGCCACTATCGACTTGCTCGGACCAATTACTACCATTTGTTGCTCTTTCTCTATGAAGAGCCAGGGGAGCTGTTCATCTCAGATGCACTCCTCCACCGCTCCTACATGAAATGCACCAAGTTAAGACCTAAACAAAGGTCTAATCATTAATCACAAGGAGGCTGATGGACTTGCTGGCTGCCTGTGAAGAGGTGAGGCCAATCACTCACAGTTTGTTACTGTGCTGGAATACACGCCGGAGGAGTGGAGCACCAAGGGTGAGTTTCATCGACGTGCCAGGATTATAGAACCTGCAAACAGACTTGATGACCGCCATGCAGTGCTGGCGACTGTGTTCTGGACTCTCACTGTGTGATCTCCCTTCAGCAGATACCTAGCAATTACAACTACTTGTTACCTGTCCCTTGGAGAGGCAGGATGGGGAAAGAGCAAAGATGCCTTGATATTCTCAAGGGACATATAGAGTGGTGCAAGGCATGCACCTTTTACTAAGCTGAGAGCTAGTGGCGGGCTTCAAAAGGTAGCGCTTCATCACAAAGGCTCAGTGGTTCTTGTGAAGTATAGGATACTATCCCCACAGTGTACATGCAGATGTACCCTCATTTTCCCAAAAGGTAGGTTATGTGACAGCACTAGTTTTGTACCATAAATCTACACACCCAAGTAGCAGAAAGCTTGGAATTCAAACATGTACCTGCACATTGATACAGGAGTTGGAAATATTAGGACAAGGGATGCTCATTCCATCGACTCACAGACTAGAGGTATGTGCCACTAGCAGAAATCAAAGATATTAATATATTTCATTCAATTAGCCTTTTATCAACAATAAGTGATCATGGGCAATATCACAAATTGCAATGCAGCCTGCAGCGTAGCAGTTCAAGCAACTGCATCGACTTTGCCATGATATTAGTATCAGCTATCTTTATAATCTGACATATGGAGATGGAAATTAAAACCCTTAGCCAGATAAATTGAAAACCAAGAACATCACAGGACTGAATTTCTAAGTGAGGAAATATCACATTAGGCCTAGCATAAAATACTCTATTAGAGTGACTTAATAAGTTGGCATGATAACCAGCTGAGACTAGTAAACAAACTTACTTCCCAGATGGAGCACACCTGATTCACTAGACTAGTGTACTCCAGAGAACAGAGAAGAAGATATGTCTCCAACACTAAAACTTCAAACTCAGCTGCAGGCAGATTAGGGAAAAACCCTGAGGGGTAAGGAATGCTGTTGAAGCACATACTCTAGTCATTCAATTTATACCATCTATGACTGTGATACACAAGGTAGGTCAAAATAGTTGGTATATCTTTTGTTATACACTTAAGGACCAATAGGTCCTAGTAGATTAGATTAAAACATTCTTGTATTGTGTTGTACATTACAACTTAACAATTAATACAATGCAATTAAAGCACTCTTTTCTTCAGAAATATTGAAGTTTTGTGTAAATACTTTTTTATTTGCAATATATTTTCAAAATTAGATAAAGATTGTCCTCTGTCAAGAATTCAGAAATCCATGCCAAATTCTGAATTTGTATTTCTTATTACGCTTATGATACCAATCTTTTACCATGTCATGCTCATATTGACCAGGTCGTCTGGTACACATGCTAATATTCAGTAAATGAAGATGGTTTGTATCGACTGTTGAATGATGGGTATCTCATTCTGATGGTCAATTTTCAAACAAGATTTTCTACCAATATTATTTTGTTTGCAAGCTAATATTATTTTGTATATGAACCACCACCTGAACTTACATCACAAAAATGGTTTATTAGATATTTATTTGTATTACAAATGCTGCACTCATACCCTCCCTATTCTAGATGTTATGGTTTCACATACTGTGTTGGGGTAATAAATAATCAAATGCTTTTTGAAAAAAATTATTGATGGGTTTTTGATGAGTCTCACACACCTGGCTGCCCAATTACACATCCCTTTCTCGAATATAAATTAGCTGATCAGGTTTCCAAAGAAAGACCTTTTTACCTAGAATATGGCATCATCACTTAATGAATGCATTCAGATGAGCTATCTTAATAATTAATTCATTACCTCCATTGAACCAGTGCCTCAGTGTAAGCTCTCTCAATAATTGACTATGGCATGACCTACCTGCAGCAGGCTACAGCCATGTTACACTGATAGCCACACACCTTGTATGAAACCTACCTTGCTACAGCCCCGCCCCCCCCCCCCCCTCGCACCCCCACCAACACATCAATAAGTGATGGTCTAGACTTGGAGATGGATCACATTGTCAGAATCCTCTTAGCTAAGAAAAAAGGCTGCAGTAACTCTCTTACCTTCAACCAGGGTACATTGCTAAGCTAATTTGAAATTAGTCTCCACATAAATAAAGTAACTCTCACCTTAACTACATAAGAATCTAAATCAGCTGCAGCCACACACCCATAAGCAAATGCAGGGGTGCAAGTCATAATTTAAACAAGTAAAAAAATCAAACTCAACCAAATCAAAACTATACATCTTTCAGCCACAATGGAAATCATAGGTCCTAATCTAGCAGTGGCCAAGCACTAACCAAAAATGATATTGATAAGGATAAATCTATTTAGGGCATGACCAGCCCTTGGATCATATACCTACTGAATCAACAGGAAATATCACAGACAGATACTTCTCCAGTCATGATGTAGGATCGTTACTTAATTATTTATCTTAATTCAAAGTGATGAGTGCAAGTAACAGGATTTTCTCAGGCAATGAAGCAAAGAAAAGCCAAGAACCCCGCCACTTCCTTTCCAGTAAAATGTCTTCCCCGAGGCTGGCTGTAACTCCTCACTGAAGACGTGTTGTCCCTGGAGAGCCAGGCAGTGATAGGGAGTGTATTGGAAACACGACAGGGGCACCTCAGGAATAGTGAGAACAGAGAGGCAATGACCGCTTCCTCTTGTGAGAAATACAGCATACCCTGACATTCACAGTACAAACATCTAAATCAACTGGCCCTGAAACTGGCATTTTCAGAAAACAAAACAATACCTTAATGGAGTATTAAAGGTTAAACCCACTACACATAAGTCCACATTTTTATGAAATAAGTAAATTTATCTAATAAAAGAAAAAAAATCATACCTGAATACTTTGTTAGAAAAATGCCTATTACAAAACCACAACAGGAAAATATATCTACAAATGCATATCTGTGCTGCACAAAACTCTTAACATTATCCTATCATTCAGAGCTTTATTACCAAGTTGGTTTAAGTTTTCTATCAAAGTTCATTTTAATATCAATACAAAAAAATAATGCTAATATTTCTCTGAATTATTCCCTTGTAAAAACCCTTTCAGCCAATACTGAACATGTTAGGCGGGAACGACTTAATGAATGGTAATCATCTGAGACCTCAACAGGATCAGTCAAAAAGGACAAAATGAAAACTGAAAGGGAAGTATTTCCCAGTGCTTCCCAGAAAATAATTCAAATCAAGGAATGAGAAAGCTACAATTCTAAGCATAAATAATTTCAAAATATCACCAATGGATAGAGCTAAACCAGGTGCTACCACAAAAACCCTTCTCTCGGGTTTCCTACCTCATAAAAGTAATAATAAATGAAGTGTCACACTATATCACATGTTGTTATCAAGAAAACAGGAAGACATAAAATTTAACAGGAAACTAGAAACTATCCCTGATTGTCTATACTGAGCATGAGGATCACTTTCATGACCCATAAAATATTACAAGGAATTATTTTCATAAGATTAGCCTAATTTCTTCTAGCAAGGAATCAGCTTAAAGCAGTGGGTGTCCTTCTAATTAGGTTTTTGCCGGCAGAGGAGCCAGACAACCCCTCGCAATGCCTCACACATGGCTGTGTCAGGAGAGCCTGACCTAGGAGGAACGGGAAGGGATGTTACTTGATGCTGATCAGGAACTTTTCTCAGGTAACATCCACACAAAACAATAATTCTCCATTTAATGGCCGACAGGCACACACTGACTACCGGCGAATCGTCTGCTCTCACTCCACACTTCCTCGCAATCAACCTCCCTGGCCACTAGCGGTCCAGCCAGCAGACACGGCCCTCCATGCAATGCTCAATTATTTGAAAAAGCTGCACCTAGAATCTCCTTCCCTGGCAGTCTGCCCGGAGAGGATTGGCTATCTGGCAGGGACAAGCTCATGGAGAGGAGTTCCTCAAGTCAGTATTGCTCCAAGGTTTTTGGGAAATCTTCAAGTATACGTATGTGCATGCTTGTTCTGTAGACTACAAATATCTCAGACGGTTAATAGGGAAAACCATGAAGCATGTTATGCCACAGACAGCTCCCTTGAGGAGAGACATTATCTGCTGAGAATTGAAAGGAAGTCTTCAGTTCAGTATTGGGGGAAGATTGCTCTCTAATTAAGAGGGACTTGTATGTAAGTGCATGCTTTTTCTGATGACTACAAATATTTCACTCTTTACAGATAAGGATCTACATTCATCCAGCCAATGAAGCCAGTGGAGTTATTTGACTACATCATCAGCTGCATCAATAAAGGGACTTATAAAATGGCAAGCAGGTATGTTCCTGGAGAAAAATGTGACCACCAAGGATCACTCAAACATTAAGGGATGCTACCATATACTAACTGAAACCTGCATTAAGAAAATGTGCTCTGAGATAACATCACATATAGGATTTTGGCTGCAACAATGAATACTTGTATTCGAAGAATTGGGATACTTAAGTCAAGGAGTGATTATTTTGTAAAAACTGCAGCCTTCATAAGAGGCCATACAAATCTGACTTAGTGAAATTATTCGGACATCTGAATATGGATGTATGTGCTTTGGCTACAACTACTTCTTAAATCTGACACAAAACACAATCATCATAATTGGTTATTCTATCATATAATCTACAACTTAAAAATGTGTTTGTAAAAAAGTTGTGATAAGAAAAATTATGGCTGGCACCATTGCTGAATATGGAGTTATTGGTCTGACGACTAGTAAGGAAAGTGGTCTGACCCAGATCAACCTGTCTAAGAACCTCAATCATAGTATATACGATAAGTACAACATCTATGATATGTACGAGGAGCTCCATGATCTGGACTCCTACTGGATATTCTCATACACACAGGCGGCCATGTTCATCCTCATCCTGGTGGTGGCCATGATTGGCAACCTTCTTGTCATCCTCGTCATCTCCTTCACCAACGCCCTGCACATCAAGACCTCCGTGTTCATCCTCAACCTGGCCGCCTGCGACCTCTGCATGGTCACCTTCAACACGCCCTTCTCCATCTTCTCCCTCTTCAACAACCGCCAGTGGCTCCTCGGCTCCGTCATGTGCGACATTGTGGGCAGCACCAAGATGTTCTTCTGTCTCGCCTCCATCTCATCCCTGATGATGATCAGCATCGAGCGCTACGTGACCATCAACAACCCCCTCAACCACAGCGTCCTGCCGGTCAGAACTGTGGTCCTCATGGTCGCCATATCATGGATAGTGCCTCTGAACATGGCTCTCTTGCCCGTGTTTGGGTTCGGAAAGTATGCCTTTTCCCCCGGGAAGTGTATCTGTGCCCCAGTGTTCCCCATCAACAGCGCCTACACGTGCCTGATCCTCATAGGCGGCGTGTGCTGCCCCCTAGTGGTCATGTGCGTAATGTACATCTACATCAGCAAGACCGCCATGCTGCAGGCCAGGAAGGGGACAGTGGTGTGTGATAGCAACCACTGCTCTTTCGTCACCAGTTGGCGCCAGGAGATGAAGTGTGTTCGAGTCCTCTCTATCATAACAGGTAAGTTTACTTATCAACCCATCCATGACCGCAGTGCTCAGGTGGGTGTGTGTGTGTGTGTGTGTGTGTGTGTGTGTGTGAGCACCTTTGCTTGCATGAGTAAGCATCCATATACTATGCATGCGTGTGTGTGTGTGTGTGTGTGTGTGTAATAAATGTTATTCATTACTATTTAGTACTATGAGAAAAAATTGTATATCTCTCTTTAATAAAGTAAGTACATATTAACCTATCAATCCCTAATGTGTGCTAAGGTGAGGGCTTGTCTTTTTATTACATAATGGCGATGTAGTTTATGAGAATTGTCTTATAATAAGCAAATCACAATGAACATACAACCTACATACAGAACAATGTAGGAGGGATAGAGGGAATCGTTGGACACCATGCTTCTTGAGAAAAGGAACACCAAACCAAATGTTTCAGTTAGAATTTCTAAATAGGTCAGAGTCATAATTTTTAAAAGGTTCTCTTAATTGTGGATTTCAGGATACAGCTTGAAAATATCATAACATTTCAGGCACCAAATCAATTTCAAAACTGTTGCAGTCTTCTTGGCATGAATTCCAGAATTTTTTCACATAATTTATCTTTAATAAAATTCCACATTTCACAAAAAAGATACTATAGAAAGTATGCTGATTTAAATTTTATTCCTTATAAAAACTGCAATAGAGTTAAGACCTGTTGAAACTCAGGCCTATTCTAACTGTTACACTATTCAACCCCACACCTAGTTACCAGTTTAACAAAGAATATGCTGGTCATATTCAAAAATACCTAAACTCAAGCTTTTCAGGCAATAATACTTGTTAATTACAGATAATTCTTTTAGGGTGCATAAAATGAGTTACCCTCTTCCCAATGATTTAGCTAATGGAATAACATCAAGTATCCACCAAATGAGCTAATCAAAGTAATGCATTGTCGAGTCTTCTAATAGATCAGTGGCATAAAAAATAGATTTAGCCAAACAATCGAGACTACCCTTGCCATCTTGCCCCTGGTCCTACATAAACAGGAAGCCTGATATATCTAACCAAAATATCTGCACAGCCAAGGCTACAGATGTCTCTGCACCTAGTACTCAGTCAACAGGTAGTCTGATACCTATATTCAGTCATACTTGATTATTAAAGCCATAAACTCTACATTTCATAAATGCATATAAAATTTGATGTATTTTGATAATGAAATTTCAGGTGTTTGGATGATTCCAAAGGATTGAGTAATAAAAGTTTGATTCAATTCAAAACTGGTTGCAGTGAATACATTTCTAATTTTAATTCTCCTTTCTGCTTTATTCTAGGTGTCTTTGTGTTGTGTTGGGCGCCGTATACTGTCATAAACCTGTGGTCTCTCACACACAAGCCTCTCCCACTCTATGCCAATGCCATCTCCCAGTGGCTGGCTCTACTCAGCGGCGCCCTCAACCCATGGATGTACTCACTGCTAAACAGAAGTTTTCGCAAGGGGATGAAACTTCAGTGGAAGCATTTGAAAATCAAGCTGAACTTTGGCAGTGGTCGCATTGAACACGATGAGAGTAGAGATGGTGTGGCAGCCAGTGCCACTGCTGCAGAACCATCAAACACCCAAGCTCTGAAGCCTCCCCAGCAGCTCTCAAAGCCATGCTCCTGTGTGTCCATGCGCTCAGCGTTTGAGCCAGAGAGGTTGATGAGGAAGCCAAGCAGCGAGCCGTGTGTTCAGGCCTCTCACGGCGTCCATGACCACGCCATGTACGAGGAGACACTGCAGAGAGTTGCCAAGGATTTACTCAGCGAGTTCAGTTCAGACGAGGCCAGCGGGCCAGTGGGGTTCGATCTAGGAAGCGCTGACAGCAAGAACACCATAAACACTGAGGACCAGATAGAGGAAATAGCAGACTCTCCCGACAAAGCGGTACGCAGGATGGGACGCAGTGCAGATTCAATGCCTATGCCATCAAAAAGATCGAGGAAGACTTCCAAGTCTCATAGAAAGAGTATGGCAAGGAGTTACAAACCAGAAAGTGTTTTGAGTAAAACTGTTCCAAATATGAAGAAAAATAACATAGACGTGACTTTCAGTCCTAAAGGTGACCACCATACACCAAATCCTAAAGCAAAGTCTATGAGTTTAGACTTGACTAGAAATGTTCAGTCAGGTAGCCGTGTGTCCAATGGCCATCCCCAGTCAAAGAGTGTGAATATAGAGAGGTCCAACAAGGATAGCTCAACCATTGAGATAATGGTGGTAGGATCCACAGGTTCTAGACACTCCCAGCACACACCCATGGAAATTGTGATTGAGGCTGCAGGTTTCAAAGAGGAGGTTCTCAAGGCCACAGAATCTTACGAGAAAAATAATCGATCTCCACAGAGGCTATACAAGCGCAGGCAGTCTCTGAGTGCACCAAATATGACAGCAGAAAATTTAGTGGACAATCCCACTGCAAAACTGTTAAAGCCAGACCCAACTCGCTGTGAAAACACTTGGAGAATTGATCATATACAACAATCACTGAGTGTTCCAAGTTTCAAAACAGTTAGTTGTTCCAAAGATGTAGAAAATAGAAACTGGATAAACAATAGGCAATTAACAGCTTGTAGAGGGGCCAATGCATGACTGACCCTAAATTATGGTCTTACCTAATGGCCTTAAACTTTATATGTGGAATTTCATGCTTTTGCACAGAAATTCTGAAATACATATATGAAGCAGGCCATACTATAGTGAACTTTGTATATTGGACGATCCAAGATGGGATAATAGTTTTACTTCTAAACCAGTGCCAGGTGAAGTTCACCATAGCTGTAACCTCAGTGTGTCTGTTCATGCATAACCCCTAAATGGCGGAGTTGGTATTTAATTGAATGTTCATGTCCTATGAATGGAAAATTGATAGGAAATTCTGGTCAAATATATTGAATACTAAATCTGGATTGGTCATTTCGTATTGGGATAAGTTTTCAAAAAATTTGTTTAATCAAATTTAAATATGAAATGAAATTTATATGATTTTTGTCTAAGGTTGTGAAAAAATCTGACTGTTCCCAAATAAGTCTCATCTGTCTTCATCCTAATACAAATCCTTCATATATCGTGTGATGAGCAATACAGCTAGCTACTGCCTAATGCATCAAAAATGGGACGGTTACCTTAATGTTTCAATTTTCAACTTAAAACTCTGGTAATTACATGTATCAACATCAGTTTACCAAAATGTTACTTCAAATGTTTGCTATATTTATATGTGCGGAATGATAAGGAAGTTTTAAGTCAACTAGTAAATAATTTTATCATTGTAAAATGATTTCTGGTAACCAAGGGAGTTTGTGAGGATATTTTGCATTTACACCAGTCATTGGTGCTGAAGGAAACAGAAAGGTTCAACATAATGCGGCAAAATTATGTAATGGTCAATAAATCTGAAATTCACATATACTGGTGTCCCATCAGAATATTTGTGGAAACTAGCTCAATAGAATAAATGCAATAGCAACATATATATATAATATAGTTAGATGCCCAAAGCTCCACTGTAAAGTTGTTCAGTCAGACAGGCATAAAGACATATCAATACAGTAAAAGTCTGAAAGACAGCAAAGCGTGAGAACCATCTTGCACTGGGGCCTGGTGGTATTTGCCTGAATGACTATGAGTCCTGCAGCACAATGCCAACTAGGACAGCCCCTATTAACACCCCCCTGTAGTATTTGTGATAAAGTTGGAACACTGTGTAACCTGTGATACAGAGTACAATAAAGCACCCACCAATGTGAAAAAATGGATGTTATTGCTTCAATACCTAGTTATTATTGTTTTATGTGTTATCTCTTCATAGGTTAATTACAGATAATCATGTCCTCCCATTGTTGCATCTAGATAATCTTAATGAAAGAAGAATAGGAAGGACACACCTGGAACATTTGATAAAAAATACTTTATCAGATAACCAAGACAATTTGTTAAAAGAGTGTATTCCCTGCAGGGTTCTTAGACAAACTCTCTATGAACTCTCATGAAGATGCCTGAAAATTCCACTAAAAAGTTGCCAGGATGCATGATACTTTTGATGGTGATTTAGGGATAAAACATCAGTAGGAGAAAATATATGTAAGAGAGTGTTTGTTTGGGTTACGATTGACAATAGTATATTTTCCAAAATGCTTTCGTTAGAGTGATACCACCAAAATGGTTAAGCCGTTTCATGCTGCTACAGACATAAATAGATAACTAAATAGTCTATAAATAAGGAGCCTAGAGATGAACATACTTCGACAAACACCAAACGTTATTTTGTAACTATTGTGGAACCCTGTCAGGCCTCTGTATAATAAGAAATATAGGTTCCATCACAAGCGGATGAAATGATGCCTTCAATAGCACCTCAAAACATGTTCATCATTCATTTCTAGTATCAACTGTTAGGTAAACACTTTAATTTTACAGCACATACATTGGCGATGAGTTTCATGGATGTGTATTCTAACTTTCACAGGTTTTAGCATGACCTACAAAATATCCTGAACAGTAAACCAAAATGTAAAGAGATAACTTCTCTTCATGGGTTATCCGCACATAGTGCAGTCCTCTGAGTGGGAGAAAAAGGATTCTGTAAGAAACTAGTTTTCTCTGGGTTGAGCCAATCTTCTCTGCAGGTCAGGTAGTTCCTGTTTCAGCAATATCATATGCCCTTGCATGTGTTTTATGAGCCAGTCTCATAACCTATCACTTAACAAAAAATTCTCAGGCAGTGAATGTGCCACAGAATCACATTAATTATGTTGCAGATCTTGTTTCAGAGGAGGTGTAAGAATTACACAAAGAATCCAGAGTCGACTCACACAAAAACACTCTCTGCAAATTTGACTGAAAGAGGATGTGGGGAATGCAACTAATACATTATTGAGTAGAATCCAATAAAAATCAGAAAAGACTATATTTTAACTTATAAAGCATGTAAATATTCCCTGTTAATTGACATAAAACCTTTTGTTTCAATCATCTCTGAACTGCATGGACTAAACAAAGAGAAAACAATACTCTTAACCTTTCAGGGCAGATTTGATAGACAAACAAATCAGTCCGATACAAATTTGATTTGCACAGTCTATGAGAAAATGGTTTAGGTATTAGCCAACAACAACGAGAGCTAATCAATTTCCATAACTGAATTATCCCTTGAAAACAGACCAGCATACCTATCAAAGAAAACAAAGTAGCTAACTATGCCAGATATCCTGACATCAACTAAAATTGATGGGCAAGACTGAACCCCAGTAGACCTAATAACCCAGAGATTCAACCTTAAAATGTCAAAGGATTAGGCTTGCAAAATCTGAATACCGAAAAGCCCATTAGATCACTGACTTCCTTTATAGTTGATTATAGATAGGTAATGGACACTGTTATTGTTATTGGGTATTTAGCTAGACATCCTATGCCTAATCCATAACTCTACTGGAGCATCCCATTTCAAGAATCATTAATTACTGCCTCCCCAGTGCATGATGCTGAATAATCCGCTGGTCTGTATGAATCATTCATGAAATTGTATTGTGAATGAAGGCTTGATAAAAAACTTGATATTGGATAGTCGTTAGGAAGAATCTTTAGAACCACTCATTTGCATTATACTATCTTGCAAATTATTACAAGCCCGAACTCAGGACATCAAAAATATACATATATATATATATATATATATATATATATATGTATTATGCTTACTATAAGCATAAGATAACCATCAGAGCTGAATTTTATTTTCAATTTCAATTTAGGTATGCCTAGAAGGTTAAGGGCAGGGCCTTCGTTAGCAGGGTGTCTGGACATCATATGGACACACAACACCATTAAAAATACACTTAAAACACCCAAAAGGTTTTGGTCTAGAATTTCAAAATATGCTGATTAAATTTGAACATCCATTTTCAAAATCTTGACTTATGCCCTGACTAGGGCACACGCTATGTTGTAATCTTGCAATCTCTCACCAGACAATCAAGAAAGCAGTTACAATCATGAATCATAAAGACAAGTGGTCAAGCTAAAATAAAGGTTTTTACTATATTTATGTTTGCTAACAAGAGATTTTTCCAACAGATGAGTGGATTTAAGGAGATCACTTCCACCTGTGAGCTTTCCTTGTCATTATAGCTGACCTGTTCAAGTCCTGAGCCAATGCATGCCTATCTGTTGATAAATATAGTCATAAAGAATATAACCTGAAACAAGTTTTTTCGCATCACCAAGGAAATGCTGTATGTTTAATTCAAAGCACTACTCACCTGGTTCACCACTTCAAAGCAGAGTGCTAGGGTAGAATTAGGGTAAATGCCACACATCTTCCACTGACAGGTGCCCCCCACTCCCAGTTCCTGGTCCGAAACACTCGGACCCTTCATGTTCATGGAGACACAGGGTCCTATAGCACCCTGGACCTTCAACTCGCGAGTAGTCTGAAACAAAAGGGAACAAAATCAGGCACAGGTTTGGTAACACATAAGTATATTTACTTATTTACAGTTCTCTGTTGCTGCATGAAACTGTTTATTTCACTAATCTAAATGTCTCATTAAAAATACTAAAAAGTCACTTTCTACATGCCCATCCTAACATAATTGATTCTTGAATTTGTCACTTAAAATTATTACCCTAAAAATAAGTATTTCTTTTTGGAACATAACATGTATCTTCAGCACTCCTTTTCCAAAATAAAACTGAAGTAAGTCTTGTTACAATTGCCCTATCTGCCATATGTTATTTCCTATTCCTTAAGCACAAATTGCATGTTGAACTAGGTAGACCAAAATAAAACACAACACATCAATGTCCTGATGCTTCATGTACCCATTCTCACTTCCAGTATTTTCAAATGGAAAACCACACTACCATAGTACAGAACCTATAACTAGAAAAGTAATACCAGAAAGCAATGATAATATTGATTGATCATGATTTTTGCATCCATTGAAATCTACATACCTTTACTTCAATTGTTCCACAGAAGCCCATTTTGAACTCTCCTTTGACATCTTTAGAGAAAACTCTCTGGAAGGTTTGTTTGAACAGCGAGGTGTTGAACGAGTCACCCATTATCATATGCCCTCTACAAATAGAGAATAAGAAATGACAGTGCTTCCACTTATGCATATACAAATATGAAATATAAGTTGAAATCTTATCAATCTTTACTTCATCTCAAAACGGAAGTGGATTGGTCATCCCCTCTAAGTATTTAACCTTGATTCAGAATGATAAAACCTCAACAAACAGGAAAATAATAGAAATTAATTGAAGAAGCTACGTTTTGAGAAATGTGAGGAATAACCTCCCTTTATTTTTTTCAATGCAAAGCAAATTTGACTACACTGATTGTAAAATAGATACAAAGCTGTAGCTTTCATTTTCAGATAAGCCTACTGTACTATTCTTGTTCTTTCAATTGAACCAATCTAAGTACTTAAATGCAACTATTTCCAATGAACCAATCTACATATAGTCTTAGCCAGTAGGGCATCAATAGGGCACCAAAACTCAAAAATCACCCCTCAGGACATCAATTTTCATAAAGAATTTCAGTTGTCAGTTTCAAACCATATAATTGAATTTTTCCCCTCACTCCCAAGACACGCTATGAGGAAACCATGCATTATTTCAATAAACAAATACTCATGTATGGTTGCATTTCGAAAATATTTTAATCTCCCCTGAAAAATAGGAAGCCAAAAAGTTTTTTTGATTGCCAATTTTTGGCACCCAGTTTTTAAGGCCTGGCCAAAACACTGCCGATTTATGCCTCAAATTCCCAGGTAGGTATCACCATTTGAGTTTACCAATGACATCTCTGTCCAGTGATTGAAAAATAAAATGACCAACAGTAGACATAAGTGGCGGCATCTGGTGGAGAAATATAGAAGTAAATACTAAATAGTGAGTTCTGGGCCTCGTTCAGCACCATAAACGTTGATCAACGTTGATAAACGTTTCCCGTTCAGATCGTCATAAAATGAAAACGTTTATAAGGAGAGACCCGGATGTTGTAAACGATGTGACAACAGCTGGAAGGTGTAGTCGTACCGTTTTACATCCGGGTCTCTATGCGAAAAATCATGGCATCTAAGTATCGATCAAACATAAACTCAATGGTCCAAAAAGGCAAAAATCGTCCTTGTTATTCTGGTTGATGGGGATATAGAAGTTAGACTTGACACAAATAAGTTATCGATATATTCTATCTTTTCACTTGTATCTGACATATTTGTATTGGGTATAAGTGATTTTAAAATGTAAAAAATGCAATTTCCTCAATCATCGCTCAATTAGAGTTACATACTGGCCAGGTGTGTTAGAGGGATTATGAATTTTTTTCGTATGCAAAAAAATGTAGGACCAGTTTTTTACTGGTCCTAAATTATAGCAATAAATATAACAAAGGCATGTATCTATTGGAGATATATGTTTATCAAATAGATAAACAAAAACAGACAAAACGTTATCAGACAAATTTGAAAACCCGCCAGATTTTGTTTTGTGACGTCCATGATGAATGAGGGATTCTGGGTAGGGTTCACAGTTTATTACAACGCTGCGTTCAGATCCCGTTTTCCTACCACGTTGATCAACGTTTATAGTCCTGAACAAGGCCCTGGTCAAGCATACACCATCATGTCATGAATATGCCTAAAAAGGACAGCTCCTCGGTTAAATGCACATTATTGCATGAGTTCCTTAACTTGCGTATACTACTTCATTGCCCTATTTAGTACATACCCTGTATAGTTGCAGGCAAACTTCATTTCATGTAGACCAGTCTGATCTAGAGCACAGGAGTAAATGTCTATCACATGCCCGTTATTGGCAGTCCTATTGGCCAATGATTCATAATGCTGAAAAGATATATACACCAAATATAGAAAACTTATCCACAAAAGATATTGATAGTTACAGTGATCTTGATAAATTTCTTAAGTTTAATTGGGCAATCACATTATTTTAGAAAATTTAAAAACAAACAAGAATATAAGAAAGCAGTTATAGATACAAATAGTCATTAAAATTAAGACAATCATGATGAGTTGTTTTTCAATAAAATATGTATATCAAACAGAAATTTTAAATAAAGGTGTTTCACAAAGATATAACTGTGTAGAATAACTTACCTTCATAGCTTTCTTCATGTACTTGCAGTTGTCCTTCTCTATGTCATGGTGGGATCTGATGGGGAACTTCAGCTCATCTCCTACCACCATGCCAGGACCCTGGGTACAGGAACCCCCAACAAACGTCATGATACGGGCACCCGTGTTGGGATACGTGCACTGAAAACAAATAATAATGTAATGAAATATCTGTAAAGGTGGCATTTTATACACTGGTCACCATATTGCAAACTCATTAGCGCCCTTTTGATTTGAAAGGAGGATAATATACTGCACAAGAGGATACTAAAGGTTCATAGTGTTAATGTGGAGATGATAGACTCAATATGTTTAAATAGAGAAAAACAATGTGCATAACAGAAGGTTTGTGTGGTAAAATTACAAATCAAGCAGTTGAAGAAGTATGTAGTTAAAAGTATTACTCAGGCAAAAGGATAGACATAAGAAGTTAGTTTTCAGTGCACAAATAAGATGAAATATAACTCAGAGTCACTGTATATACTGTAGAATAAAAAGATGGTAGAAATTGCAGACTCTAAAATGAAAATTCAAATTCTGTATTCTTACTGTAAAGTATTGTATTAGTAAAAATAGAAATTTCATCAAGAAACAAAAAAAAAGCATTAATGGCTTAAAGAATTTCCTTTGTGTACATCACAAAATAATCATTGGAGATGTGTGAGAACAGTGAGATAAAGCAAATGTATCATATCTGAGAATTCATGTAACTTACACATACCAGATATACATAATACCCCATAAAATATCTAGCTATACACACATTTTGTTTTTTCCTTTGTCCCTACATAAACTCACTGAAGATTACACAGAAGAAAGACCCAGGACCAAATGACTTTGACAGTAAAAAGACGTCCAATGCATTGCACAGAAAGTTTCAAGAACAGATATCCCATTGCCACACTGCCTTAGTGAATGTGCCCCTGACAGTAAACGTGTGAGTATTTACAACATTGATTCCCTCTGCCATACATTACAAATTCACAGGTTGCGACACATATATCTCCAAATTTGACCTTTGAAGTCAGTTTCAACTTGTTTATTAAAACAAGGGTAGACAATAGGGCTCTTGGGGAATATTTTGGATAAAATGTATTTGATGTGTTTGGCCTGGCTGACTACGAGATCTGTATTGACACTTATCACAACTATCTTCAGATGTTATTGTTTCAATAATCTTGTGCGATCATATTACATCATAATTTTGGTAATATTTGAAGAAAATTGAATACAAACGATAACCGTACTTCTACTTCCCATTTAAACATAGATAACCTTGGCATGACTAATTACATGTTGTTTCTTTCTTCAGTTACATGAACTTATACTAAATATTGATATAAGGTTGGAAAAGGGTAATGTTACTGGAATGATCTTGAGGGGTATGGTTCTATTATGAGCTAAAGGACTTAATATTTCTAATGAATAACTATGGATATTATATTAATGTAACAAATCAGACAATAAAAGAAATCTTCTGAGCACACATACCCATAAGAACTTTTTATGATAAGGTAAATGAAAGTCCTCATTTACTAGGGAATATAAGGTCTTTAATAATGCCACAGTCATCAGAATAAGTTCATTTCAAATTGGTCTCTTCAGACTAATCACTATAAGTTGTATTATCAAACAGAATTTATATTTACCTAAGTGTTCTTAATATACAAGATATGAAGTATTTCGATGTTTTGCATAAATACAATTAAATCAAAGGTAGAGCAGGGCATCTCTATCAACTTTCTCAATAAAAATCATCTTAGATATTGAAGATATTGGGGGCATGTAGGGGCATCTTGAAAAGCTTTAGGGGGTAATGCTAATGATTGAACTGGTAACAGGCTCTACAGTACATACTCCCTTTTTATCTCCTATTCCTAGTACACTCTGGCATACAAGAAAAGAACCAGAATAATGTTAAGCATTAAGATTTTTTTTCAATGTAAACAAACTCAAAATAAGCAAAAATAAATTCAAATAAAAAGTAAGTAATAACAAGAGTATCTATACTTCAGCATTGTAATAAGATATACAAAAGAGATAAAGAAACTAACTGTGTTCTTATGAAAGATAAATGACATTTTAAGTGGTGTAATAGTTTATATAGTGTAATAGTTCATAGCTGAACTATAACATTCCCTTAAACAATTCTATTTAGGTTACTTGGTATCAATTCCTGTACCTTATTCCCTTTATTAATGAAAACCCAATGCCCTATTCCAAAGAGTTTTAACTTGTCATCAAAAAATAGATATAAGAAAGTATTAGTAATAAGTAGAGAAAAATTACTAATTCATCTGAACATGTGAAGCCAGATATGGATCTACGTTTTCTAAAAGGCACTTACCTCAAGAAGTCCAACGGCAATAGAGAGGGCAACACCGGTTGATCTCAGCGGGCGTTTCCCTTGAGAAACTGGCCAGGGGTCCCTCTGCAGCTCACCTAACAGGTCAGTCAAAGCCATGTCACACTTGTGGACAGGTTGCAAAAATCTGAAGGAAAGTCAGGTACATATTCATGATCATGCTGAAAACTGGGAGAACATCCACAAATGTATCCATGATTAAGTTGAATTTCAGCCATCTGGTAATATATGGGGAATGATGCTGATGCTTATGAAATTAAAAGAATATAACAAAATGTTTTTCAAACTGTTCAAAGACTTTCAATGAAATGTTCTAGGCATGCATGATAGCACTCATATAATAACAAATTTCTAACATGAGGAAAATTTTAATTAATTTCTTATATGGTGCATGCTTATTCTAGTTCTTATTTTGACTAGTAGTCTTGCTACGAGTGGTCAACATGCGAATAGCAAGACTGCACCCTTTTGCATAAAAACAAAGAAATCCTTTTGGATTAAAAATGCTCAGAATTTGATGGACTTTTTTCATCAACATACCTTCATTAGTTCATATTCAAATTAATTATGTAGTGATTATAGAAGTTTTGATAAGAATTGAAAAATGTACGAGATTCACAAAGACATGATGTTAAGCCATTTTTTTGTAGTTTTCATTCAATATATATATATATACATGATTGACTCACCTGTTAGAAGGTAACTGCTGCTGCTGTGGACCTTGTGGGTGTGCCGCCCTCGGTTGCTGTGGGCCTCCCATTCCCTTGCCTATACCCAGCATCTCCTGGATCTGCTTGGCATTCAGATCCTTGGTTCCTCGGAACACATAGCTTTTTGAGCAACCTTCACATCCAAGCTCATGCACCTGAACCATCTTGCCATAGGTGATAAGGCCAATCAGGGCATTTGGAGGAAGAAGACTAAGAGACATCTGTAACGATTCCTGAAAAAAACACACAATTATTAAACATATACTTCATGTAAAATGCATAGTAAAATGGTGATATACATGTACCTCATTATTGAAATGGGTTGCCAATGTACGGGAAAACTAAAGTGTGTAACCTATTTTTAAATATCTTACAGGATTCATGGGTTTGGAAGAAAGATGGACTAGTGGCTGAACTGGGTAAAATCTTCCAATATTAATCTTTGAAACCTTGCCATAAACTGATATTTCAACCTGATTAATATAAATGTTCAGGAAGTTATATTTTAATGTGGGCTAATCTAGCAACTTCTAAAAAATCTACGAACCGGACATTTTTATAAAGAAACTCATTTTCATAAAATTTACCTTATTTTAAGGAAATTCTTTGCTTAAAAAAGAATTTCAATATATGCTGCAGTAAATATGGTGAAATGGAGGGAAAGTTGATCTAGATGAAGGGTATATAATAACAAGGTTTGTTCAGTCTTACCTTTACTGCCTGCAGATCCTCTTCTTCCATACAGGTGTCAAGAACAATAAGGAAAACTGGCGGATTGCATGTTGCTCTCTACAACAAATTAAAGGTTGATAAATGCTTTGATTTAAAGTGAATAGAAGAAACTATCTTCAAATTGAAGATAAAGGAATCAGTGAGTTCTGGCCTATCAAGAATTAAAAATTATCTACATGACCATATTTAAGTTGGTTCGCCTTGAATACATTAGAATTAGGAAATGTGCATATGCTTAAGTCTATAAACACAAAAAAAATGTCATAAACCCTTCCTCTTAGTACAAGAACATCAATGTAATCACAGAGATATCTCTTGCATATCATTTCTGTAGGTCAATAAATTCCAAGCTGTTTTTAACCTTTACATATCTGATATTGCACTCTTTGCAAATCAAAAGCCCATATATTTCAAGGCAAAATTCACTCAGATTACTTACTTCAAAATATTTTTCATTCAAGCCATGTCAAAAAGAATTTTTATCTTCTCTTATCATGAACATATTTATGTACAAAATTGAAAGAAATCACCATGCAATGGAATGGATTTCCTTCTGTTTGGTTTGGGTGCACAGAAATAAGCCTTTTCAGTTCTTTTATCTTTGTTACTTACTGTTAGAGTGTATTCTATAGTAGAGAACTGTGGGATGAGTTCAGCAGGTTGGTGTTGCTCTGAGATGGCTGCATACTGTGGTGGAAACTGAAAAAAAAATGTTTATCTTGTAATTGAGGCTTATAGGAAAGAATTCGTTACAATTACCTATATCATATATTATTTTGATCTTTTATTCTTTTAAAGTTAAATATGAATTTGTATACTAATATTTTTCTTTCAAATTTACAATAATGAAGAATATTCTTAATACCAATAACAAATAATAAACTTGTTTTGCACAGTTGATTTCACAACATGGGCAGACACACTTAGAGCATGTTTGAGTATATAATCAATTCATCATTTTTATTTGAACATTAAAGGTAACCGTATACATCTAATTTTGATAATTCTTTAGAGAAGCTTGATTAATACTTACCGGATTTCTTTGAAAGCAAAAGTTGCAACACCATAGTTTTGCTCTGTAATCCACTTGTCTACAAATAAAAAGGGGACACTCATAAACCTATTTCCATGAATGAAATCAATGCATCTATTATTCTATTAACATTTCACGCCTATATATTCTCTTGACACATGCCATTTAAATTTATGATACTTAAGAAAATAATTATGAAATGCAGAATTGATACATAAAACATGAGAAGGACGGTTGCAGGCTGTCTTTTGGCAATTATTTCCCTTTCGGATATTTTCCAAAAAATACTTTTGTCAGATATACATCACCCAAACAGTTAAGGCCTTAAAACACTGCAGGCATAAATGAGTTAAACTCATCCAATGGTAAATATTGAATATGCATTTAACAAACTGTTTTGAAACACTTGATATGCCTTACATTAACCATTGTAATTATTTTTTGTTTTCTAGGCTAAACTGAAAATATGTTGGTAAAAGTTATGAAAATATTTCATACACTGAACAAATTTTCCCCACATTGCGAATGTACATGTAATATGAAGTTTACTCCACTTAAATGTATTCAGATTGACAAGATGCTTAATAATTTATGGAAATAATCCTGTCACTGCTTCTATTACCATTAATAGGGGTTTGCATATGATAATGGCCATACATATATATAGCATCTTCATTTTATAATAAGTTCATATTAATATTACTATCAGGGGCCTTTCCAGGAAGTGATATATAAGAGCATCCCTTGGACACCCATATCATTCAAAAAGACACATCACAACATTTTCATGTTTTGGTCGGATATCTATGTGTCCATTTAAAGAAAAATATAAAAAAGTTTCATTAATGACTTTAATGTAAATGGGGGCACAAAAATATTCTTCCGTAATGACCGTAAGTACCTTTCATGAAAAAATATGACATATTTGTACACCATGTTTCAAAATTTCAGCTTTGGCTCCAATTATCTCATAGAAACATGCAGGTTACAAAATGATAAGTTTACTTACGAGAATGGATTCAGTACAGCACGGCAGGATGGCCTTGTGCACAAGACTGGGTCATACTGGATTGGTGGTAGATCCGGTCTCTCCTTGATTGGTGTATATAGACAAGCTAAGGGTACCACCATCCGTGTGGCCTCCAGACGGCTAGATGGCCAGACATTCCAACTGAAGCGAATGCCATCTCGATCTTCATTTTGCTGAATGAATTCTTGGTAGGTTGCCATTTCTGGCCTATAAAAAAGAAATAATATAAGTACAATGTTTTTCCTACCTAAAAGGGGGAAATAATAATTACAAAATAGAATAACTGCTCATTGTAACTAAATTATAATGGTACAATCTGTGGATAGCAAATAGAATAAACACCAATATTATCTACATAATAGTGGTACAATCTTGACTCTTGAGATACAAAATAGAATAATCCCATTTTTTCATGTTCATTCATTATTGTGCCATCATGCTGATGTTACAAGTTACCGTTACTCTATAAAAGGCTGATGGTATCATCACTTTTGTGACTTGTAACAAAGATTTATCAATTACGTTATCTAATGAATCCACTGAACAACTGAATGCCATCGGTTCAGCTGCTATATATTCCTTCACTTAGGACACATCCATAGCCTTTTATTCTGCGAAAAATACTGGAGGCCAACTCAATGTCAGGGAAATTAGGAGTTTACTTATGGTTCGATCAATAATTCAAATGGTGAAGCTTTGCAGTTTGAGGTGTTAAGGTGGCATGGAATGAGAAATGTCATGACTGTCATCATGTACACTGATACATCAATATGTTCAATGAGAGAAATAATTTAGTTTCCCACAATAACTTACCTGTACAGACATATCTTTTTGCACATGATCTAAAAGATTTTGTTGAAACCGATGCCAACACCTTAGAAGGTAAATGTAAAGTATTTATTTCGAAGGTTTAAGTCCAAAACAAGTGCGCCTTTCTCGAGTTCATACAGGATTTCAGAATCAAAATAGCCTTTATGACACCACTGCACACTTTAGTTTATCTTGGTCTTAGATACGCGTTTGCTGCTCTGTTACCACCCCGGTTTGATGTATCAGACAGTGTCCGATTAACAACGCCTTTAACTATTTCACAAACCTATAGTGCGTACTTACCGTTGATGTCAAACCGATCTAGAGAAACAGTGTATTAGTTGACAAATCCACGAGTCCTATTCCACACAGGGGATACCACAGAAGGGAAGTCAATGGCGGATGCCACGTCGTTTTCCCAGGATGCATTAACAAATGACGTCAGTTCCGGGGAATCCCACCGCTTGATACCCGGGTTCACTATTTGGTAGACCGTTTTTGACAGTGGTGTGGAGCTTTACCAGTTTACCCAACTTCAGTGATCTCAGTTCCTTTGGGAAATGCACCTCTCCACTTAAACTTACTTTGAAAAGACTGATTCGTCTACAGGAGATCCACAGAAGTATGGGTCTAATGCTTTAACCATATATTTGTCATTTTGAAAACTGATGATGTGTCTTCCTGTACTGATACTGATACTGTGATAGATTGTGTCAAAGAGAATTTCACCTCTGGCAGAGCCCAAAAAAAAAAAGAAATGGTTGCCTGGAAAAGACTGATTGTTTTCTCGGCTCTATTTTTTTTCTTGATTTTTTCTCATAAAAAAGCATCCCCTTCAACAAATGCAGTCACAAAGTTAGGACTTGTCTACTAGCCTAAAACTGGATTTTAAGCAGATGTTGGTAAAATTTGGTTGTCCTGGGAAACAGGGCAATCCTTTTTTTTTCAGCCCAGCCAGTCTTTGTCATATTCAATCTAATTCTGATACCAAACATCTGTTAAATGAACATTTCAGATTTGAAAAATTAGAGTTTCATGAACTAAGTTGTAGGGGAAAAGAAAGTCCCATAACATCATGCTCGAACCACCAATGGAGCTCATAAGAGGTTGGTTGTAATTTAGGTATATAACATGGGGTGCTTATATGTACTTATTGGACCATTGAAAACCTAAGGTTTGTGAAAACTTTCCAAAGAAATGCAAAAGAAGGGCATTTTTCAAGACGTCTATGAATCTTTTTTCCAAGGATAGGAATACAGTGCTTCTGAAAGGTATTTGGCAATTGTACCTGTTGATCAGCATAGCAAATTTTGAGTATCCAAGAGTGAATATTACAAGAGTTCATACCACCCCACTTAGAAAATGTCCCCCCCTCCCTCACCCCTCAAATGTGGGATGTACCCAACCTTCAATTGACCCCTCCATGACAAATGCACCTGCAATATACATGTAAGTGCAGATAGGCTGATATAAATAGCTGAGGGTCAGCTCATGAACTAATATGTATGGCAGTCTAAAATCTAGGCTATACACATTGATGGATATCTCTAATGTTGAACTTCATCTTAAGTGAGAAAGGTCAATGCTCATCTCGGCAATACATGTGGAGAAGATCTTGATATTGTGCTGGTCTGATTGTGTACATTAACTAGTGATAAGAGCAGATTTGATTAACTGATAAGGGGCCATATAATAAGTCTGGCTGCATGGAAGTGATAGGCATATCTCTATAATTTTATTTTATGACTTCTCTCACTAAATTCTGGCTACACCAGCTCCATATATACACTTATATACCTCTATAGGTTACTGATGTTTTTGTGTAGGGAAGATTTTGTCAGGACTTAAATACTCATGCCAGGCATCATCATGGGAAAGTCAGGTATTGATCAGCAACATTTATTCAGTCACAGCATTGACCCCATCTCTACAGTAATAAGCAGCTGGTAATAAGTTAATAGTAGGATCCTTTCCTTGTGAATATCCTTTATCAATGTGTTGTACAGATGATGGCAGTTGTAGCGTAGATGTAACTCCTCTAGCCATGCTAGTTTATATTAAGTAGTATATTAGTGGCTTCATTGCCCACAGTATTAATTCTTCCCCCACTCTAGCCTAGCTATGTGATTTGATATAAGACTTTCTGTTCACCCTATTTCACCCTTGTGTCTGTTGGTGTGTGACTATAAGATTCGGACAGTGCCTCTGTTGTTTAGGGTAAATTCCTTAGTTTCCGTACTAGCTGGTGGCAGAGGAAGTGGCCACGGTGTAATGTCAGTAAATGTGGTCATTGGGTTTTATTACTCAAAGTGATTTAATAACAGTTAGTGGCTGATTAACGCATGCTCAATCACTACTATAAAACTTCCTGTGAAGAGTTGATGGCACGATGTAGCGGAGGAAAGGGTGGTTTTGGGGAAGACTGGTGTTGTGGTGCCTATAAAGTGCTTTTTATGTAAGTACCTCC
Source organism: Maea johnstoni (assembly GCA_963942565.1). Taxonomy (NCBI): domain Eukaryota; kingdom Metazoa; phylum Annelida; class Polychaeta; order Spionida; family Magelonidae; genus Maea; species Maea johnstoni. Next base: position 46,962,639 of record OZ012686.1, read on the forward strand.
CTATTTACCTACCAGGGTTAGGTAAGAAATGCATGCCATGCTCACTATTAGCTTTCCTGTGTACCAATGTATCCTAAGTTAGTTACTTAGTTAAAGGGGTTATGAAGAGTGTTTTGAAAAAAAATGAGTTAGATGCAGAATAGTAAGGCATACATGATATTATTCAACTATGCCTATGCTATTCTGCAAAAAAAAGCCCTATTTTCGCAAAAAGAAGACTTTTCTTCCCTGCTTGAGCGCAGTGGTGTGACGTCACAATGGGAACATGGGAGAGGCTGCAGCGCACAAACCCAATAGCTACAGTGCTGGCAAGATTGATGTGTTACTCTCCAGTGCTCGTAGCAGCAGTAATATAAGTTCACACCTCAGTGAACATGAGAAAGAGATTGTAATAGGGCCTAACATATATAGCATGTATAAATAATTCATGCTAAATTGTAAACCCAGTATTCTAGATCAAGTGTTACATGCAGAGCAGAGAAAAGGCTGTTTATTTATGACGCCCACATTTTTTCCATTTTTTGGCTGTTTCCCTTGGCCTAGCCTTGCGTGCCTGGTCCCGTTTTAAAGAGGAGATCCAGCTTTATAAGTGTTTCATGTGTCATCACTATTAATAACGAATTGGCCGAACGGCAACAGGTTAAAGTTCTTTCTATCTACAACACAATAAATCTTGATTTATTTTTTCAGACTCTTGCAAGGGCCTATGCCACAACAACTAATGTGCAGAGGTGACCTACTTATGGCGGGTTCCCATTGTGACATCACAAAGCTATGGCTGCTGGCGTGAGTGAGGCCAGATTTGAAGGCCTATATTTCATAATTTAAAAAAAATCATTTAAACTTTTTTACAAATGGGTTTCAACGATTTTTATTAAGCATCTCACAAAATCTGGTGGGTGTTTGAAATGGTCAAAAACACTCTTCATAACTTCATGAATTTAATTGCTAGTCGATATGCTTTTCTTTGAATTTGGCTTAAGCACACCCCTTCCTTATATGCACACTCCTACCTGTAGTGTAATGCCTAGAAACAAACAGACCCTTTCTTGTTTGTTAGCAATGCCAGAAATGTTTCTTTACCAGTATTACAACTGACCTGTTACGTGATGAAGAATGAAAAGTCATACATTACAGGTGAATCAATTAGTCTAGCAAAAGTATTGAGTGATTTTCTATATGGTCCCCTTGTGTAGATATGCCGTATCATTGTTTATACTAGATAAGATTTAAATTCTCTCTCCATGAAGTGGTGGCTGTAGCAAGATCCCTGTAAGTGGTAGCATAAAATAGAACTTTTTTCTACAAATTTAGGATTTTTCATCTTTTAAAAGGTGAATTTAATTCTAAGAGGGGCAAGTATAGAATTTCTGAGAGAGTTAATTGGTTTTGAGATACCAGTTATGACATATTAATTAGAGCTCCACAGCTATCTCTTGAATATATTGTAACTTAATGCTCTATTCCCAGGTTATTTTGTAAAATTCTACAGCATCCTTTATAATGAAGGAAAGAATGTGAATGATTTAAAGGCATTTTATCATCCTACTCTATATTATTACATATGCATTGCAATAACATATCACTTATTCAAGCATTGCAAAATTACTTAATGTGAGTTTCCTTTTCAGGCGTTCTATATCTTGTACGGTGAATGATGTGCCATTAATTTGGGAAGGCTAGAATGGCAGACCCTGTGGCTGTGGGGAAACCTCAGCCCAGTGACATTGTGAGTGCCATTGAGACAGCTGTCACTGAAATAGAGGCAATCCTAGCCAAGGCGAGGGGCTTTGTTAAAGGTGAATATTCATTTCAAGATCTATTATTACCAGATTTGTTCATGCGATTCTTATAACTGTAAATTCACTCTGCTTTAGATATGCCTCTGCCTAATTCTTAAAGCTATTTGTCCATGTACTTTATATCTCTTAATTAGTTCAGCATTGAATAAACTTAAGGTAATTATGTCCAAATATCATAAATTGTGTTGCATTTCACTTATTTTTGTTGTTGAGTATGAATAATGGACAAATTATCTCCTGTAGATACAAAGGAGTTCAAGCAATCTCCCGCCCTAGCTCTCTCATTCTCCTTCATGATCTGGACCAGATCATTTTGGTTGAACACAAAACCTTACAGTAACTACAAACCGTCTTATCTTAAATCCCATATCTGCCTTTGACAGTAATACATCTTCTTTAATTGGCAGGATATGGTATAATTTACAGAAACTTTTCAGTGAAGAATTAGAATTCTTAGATTTCCTTTGTGAGTTTCGGTAATCAGAGAATTTGACCTTTACTACACCAGAGACATGGAAATTTTAAATTGCTGACAACACAAGCTATGAATAAGAAAGGCATATCAAAGGACCTATCGCATATGGAAATTTGCATTAGTTTTTCAGTTCATTGTTAATTGCTTCCTTTAGAGCCATAAAATAAAATGCCATAGCTGAAGAAAAGGTTGTTGATTGTACAGTATAATACTTTCCCTTATCTCAACTTCCATCAAACATACATAATTAACTAGGATTAATATGGTTTTCCATTTTTGTTATTTTCAGAATTGTCTGTGGATGACTTTGTCAGTAATAAAGTCGGTATATTGGGAGGTTGTATGGGAATATTTGGTCGCCTTATGAAAAGGTACATAATCATTTTGCTTAAAATCTTGAAACTTAAGTAAAGTCTTTACAGATATTATTGATGATAGCTAGTGCATCCATCATCTTGGTAAGGCTCACAATATCAATGATAGTTGAAAGCTGTGGCAACCGTATGAATCAAACATTTTGGATGATTTGCAAGATGCATGATGTCACAAAGTTGAACTTTCAAGTATTGTACATTTGAGGATATTGCATGAGTGTGTACTGTTTCTTATTTATCTAGCCAATACATAACATGTACATAATACATAATGCACATAGGGAGACCAAAAAAGTTTTATCTTATTTCTAGTGAGAATTTGTGCAGTTATTTCTTATGAATGAACAGTAAACTTCATGTTAATTTTTATTTGCATTGTTATCATCTTTTAGTAGAAACCAGTCAATAAGCATCTTTAACAAAAATGTTTAACAAAAAACAAAGATCTAGTTACTCTGTAATATTCAGGGAGATTCACATTTTTTTCTCATTCGCCCCATTTTTTCTTGAAGTAAATGATATGAGGTTACACATATATAACCCTAAGAGGTCAGCCATTTGTTTTGGTACAATTCATGCCCATGCCTGCATTTTAAATTACTTGTCTGCAGAAGATTTAATTTAATCTAAAAAATATATATTCTTTTTGTTTATACCCGCAATGTGTATTTGCAAGCAAAGTCTAAATTTGATTGTATGTTATACATTCTTGAATTTATATTTTCTTTTCTAGCTTAAGAGTTACTAGCAAGCCAGAGTTTGAAGATGTCTTAAAGGAAAATTACAGGTGAGAAGGAATACATTTCTTGAAAAACACACTGTAGTATTGCAAGAAAGAAAAGTTATGTATATTATAATGAAATTTGACCAGTAACAATAGTATATGAAGCTTAATTGACATAGTGTGCTCAGTAAAACCAGCGATATCAAAATTTTGGCTTTCTTATGATTGAAAACATACAATGTTCTGGTTGTTGGTTTCTCTCAGAAAATATGCTACAATCAGAACCAACAATATCTGAAAAACTTTATAAGATTTTTCCTTGTAATACTTGTGCTTACTTCCCTTCTGGCATTGTTATTGATGAAAAAAATATTTAGAGTAAACGTGAGGTGATGTTTCCAATGTAAAATTTTACACTATATTGATCATTAATGGGAAATCATTATTGTAAGGTGCATTTTTTGAGCTGAGATTTTCAAAGATGTACTGCTGTGATAACGACTGTAATATTTCATTGAATGCAGTTTATTGAACTAATTGGTGAAATTCTTGCACGCTATAAGTATATGTATGTCTTTTATTTTATCAAGACATCTAGATGTCCAGGATGCAGCAGAGCAGTTATATGAGGTGGAGGTAAGACGCTATCCTTATTTAAGAATTAATCCTACAACTAAGTTAACAAAATCATCTCTTCTTGTGTGTATGTTTTGCTGTATGTTTTCTTATGTATATGAGGTAAACTTGTGCTTGTATGTTTACCTGTTTGTAGTTCACAACTTTGTGAAATGTACCTTGCAAAATTCATATTTTAGAGTGTGTGACACATAAAAAGGTTTTATTCAAGCAATCACTCAGCATAGAATTTGTCCCTGGTATATATCCAAGGTGCTTCTTTCACATCAAATACTGTAGAATAGGTATATAACGCGCTACAAAAATTTCGCGAAAAGCCGATTTTTTATTTTTTCTCGGTACTTTATTTCGCATGTGAGCGTGTTCTTCAGCGCCATCTATTGAACCAAACAGTAATCTTAAAAATGCAAACATTCGGCGGCCATCTTGCGGCTATAATCTGGCAGAAGTTTCAACAAAATTGGACTGGTAAAAATGCCATTTATAATATGATACCTTGGTAACTTTTTCATAAGTTACCAATGTGTCATATTATAATGAGTTTGTGAAGTTGTTGCATGTATTCCCCTTCGTTTCAGCCTAGGGCCGGCTACGAATGAGAATCATGCTATGCTGGTATATATTCGTCAACGGCAAATACACGTATTGCCGTAAACAGTAAATTGGCAACGATTCAATTCAAGTCAGGAACAATATCATTATTTCTTTATAATATCCCTTATTCTGATAATTATCAACATACACATGTATGTATGTTGATAATTATCAAATGTTTCCATCGCATCACCTGTCCGAGTCTATCGAACAATGGTGGCAGCCATCTTGTTTCTCGTAAGAGATCCATAGATTGGCCCAGGTATCCTATAAATTTCACATGTAAGAATGTGAATTATGTTATGATACATTGGTAACTTATTCATAAGTTACCAATGTATCATATTATGATAGCTTTGGGAAGTTATTGGACGTATTTTGTTTCGTTTCAGCCTCGGACCGGCTACTAGTGAGAATCACGCTATGCTGGTATATACTCATCAACTGCAAATACACGTATTGCCGTAAACAGTAAATTGGCAACAATTCAATTCGAGTAGGAACAAGATAATTATTTCTTTATGATATCCATCATTCTGATAATTATCAACATACACATGTATGTATGTTGATAATTATCAAATGTTCCCATCGCAGCACCTGTCCGAGTCTATCGAACAACGATGGCAGCCATCTTGTTTCTCGTAAGAAATCCATAGATTGGCCCAGGTATCCTAGAAATTTGAGATGTAAGAATGCGAATTATGTTATGATACATTGGTAACTTATTCACAAGTTACAAATGTATCATATTATGATAGCTTTGGGAAGTTATTGGACGTATTTCTCTTCGTTTAAACCTCGACCGTCTAGATGTGGAATTCACCGACCGACGCGCCACCACCTCCAGTGGTGGGTAGCGTTACCATATTATATAATTGATCACGTGCGCTATGTTCACGAGTGCGATACTAGTTCGCGTATTCGCGAAATAATCGCACACGCGAACTTTACCTGTTCTACAGTATATGTTTACTGTGAAAAGCCTTTAGGCTTACTTTTTGAGGCATAGCTCTAACCAAGTTAAAACCTTGAAATATTTGTTAAGTCGCAGATAAAGAACCAACGTACATGTGACCTAGGCTTTAGAGGTTAGATATCCCCGAAAGGCAATGTATTTTTTCATATATTCCATGGTATATTGGGTAGTATTTAAAGATATGAAATTCTCGCTGTGAAGATACCCTATGCTTTTTTCCAGCAGTAGTGCAGTTTTGGTGAATTTCACATTACAATATTTGTTACATTAATAACTCTGTATTTGCACTTTCTTCCAAATACTTTTTATATTTTCAGAGTGAATGGGACCATTTTCTAGGTGATGTTGATAAGAAACTACAAGGTGGATCTACCAAGAAAGAGGCAATTTCAGAAGGGGACTTAGGACCAATTGAACTCCCCCTAGTTAATGTTAGGACAGGACAATCCACTGTTCTTAAGGACTACCTCAGCAAAGGCAATTTGCTTCTCATCCTCATAAGGCACTTTGGGTGACTACCGTGACGTGACCATGTGGCACAACTACAGGAGAAACAGGTTGGTTGTAAATATTTGAATAGAAATGTTTATTGTAACACATAAGACTTACTGTCACATATTCTTGTAACACATAAGACTTACCAATTTCTACATCAGGCTTGAATACCAAGAATTATCAACACCAGATCATAATTTTCCATGGTAACCAAGTAGTGATGGGTAAACTAGATACAGAAATCTGGAATGAATGGATTGGTGTGTTTTTTCAGGATCATAGACTGACAGATATTAGATTTTTCTTTTGATTTCAAATTTATTTATTATGTCATATAATAGGACTGATTAATTTGGAAAAAGTGTCATTTAATGTAAATGAGAGGAGGCACTTTGCATTGTAAATTAAACTAAGTTGTTGAAATGTCAAATTTTTCATGAAATCCTTGTACAATTCAGGAATAAACACTTACCATGTAAAGATCAATTTCACCATTGAATATCCATTGGCATGTCATATTAATATCCTGGTTACTGACCACAGGCAGAGCTTGATGCTGCTGATGGACGTGCCGTTGTGGTCACTTTTGGTACTGTAGATCGTGCCACTAGGTGGTTGGAGGAAACACAGTGCCCCTATGACATGCTTCTGGATCCTGACAGACAGGTGGGAACGTTTGACTGCAATTACTCTAAGGTTTGCTAAAAAATGAAGTAAAGTGTACAGGCCATGGATAGAATTTCCAACACATGGCACACTGAGGTTGCCTTGATCATTAAGTGTCTTTTTCATATATAAGTCAATGCAAACAATAAAATCCTTTATTTTATCTAAATTTCAACCAAGTGCTTTATTAAAATCAATTTTGTGAAATACTTCCAATGACTTTCATTAACTAGGAAACCTTGACATGTTCAAAACTATGTGTTATTATGGTACTGACTATATATCTTTACTTTATGATATCAAATAATCATGGAAAAAAATTCATTCATTCTAAAATGTGCCATTTCATATCAGTGGTAATTTGTTAGGCGGCATGGAACTAAATTCAAATACAAAGATGTGTAAGGCGGTCACTGTTTAAAAATGTTCTTGCGTCACTCAATGGACCTGACCAATGACAATTTTGGTTTCATTTTAGCTTTACACTGCTGTAGGACTTGGGAGGTCTTTGTTTAAGGTAAGAATAAGGAGATTTGTGAATACAAATAAAATAGGTTTCTTCTGGGAATTGCAGTTTCATTATCAAGCAAAGGTTGATCATAACTACTTGTTAAGAGGATAGAGTCACAGCACTGGAAATCAGAGTCTATATAGTCTAGTCTATAATTATACAATATTAGTGTTCTGCATATTAGAGCCCATTTGTGGCCAATGGCTTAGAGAATCAAAATCAATATTCAGCCAATATATTATGCAGACAACGAAGTATCTATGCTCCTCATGGATGTAAAGTAAACACAAGTTATGTTTGGTTTTATATATGGAAAATCAGACAATTTAGATCTTTCCGTTTTTGGTTTTAAATGAATGGTAAAAATAAACTTAAACATGTGTGACTAGGAATGTTGAAAAATGATTCTGTCCCAATTTAATGTTTTTACAAAAAAAAGACACTAGTAGGCACCACTTCCATGTGTATGAACTTAAATTTTGTAGGTTTGGCAGGCTTCTACCATGTGGTACTATGGCTCTGCTGTGGCTGCTGGAAGATCTCTGCCAAAAGGAGAGAAAGAGGATGATCCATATCAGGTAGGAACATGACATTGCATCAACGGTGGTCCAGTATTAGGTTTATGGAGCTCAGACCATTGTTCTGGAGCACTGCCCATATGTTAGCAGGATCAGTTTGTAGTTCTAATTTCTCTTTTATAAGAATTATGCCACAGTTGGAAGTCCATGGTGCATTTACACTTAAACTCAATTTTTCACTATTCCCTTAGCCCTCAGTAAGTTCAAAATTTTGAGTTAAGCCATTCGCATCTGGAACATACATATGGTCTGACAGACTGACACATATTAGAGCTGCACTCATGGAGGGAGATCAACTCATGAGCTCACCACCCGTTTGACTCGTGAGCTCATGAGCTCACGGACATTCAGATTTTCCAAAAAAATACTTATTTATTGGCGGAGATTTATTAACTTTGCCAAGTTTATTTAATTTGAAAACGTGCTGACGAGGTACAAAGGTCAGTATAACACTCAACACAGCTTGAATGTATACATTGGAGATTGTAAAGAAGACATGACAGCGATAAGCAGTTATGTATGTTAATAATGTGTGTTAGGTGCTCTGTGTTACGTTTGTGTTCCCAACATAGACAAGTTCACGATTTGAACATTTCAGCTCGAGCTCGGCGAGTTTGCCCCAGGGCTTGAGCCACTCGAGTTTGTGAGTGGTGAGTGCAGCTCTAACACATATGGAAATACCTTGATAAAGAAGTAATATTTTGAGAATTTTTTTGACTCGGACAATTGTTATATTGTATACAATCACTCTTTTAATCATCTTTGCTTATTTTATTTTTTTATTAGATGGGTTAATTGGTCAGTTGGCAACCATGTAAGCAGTTCCCATTGCTGCATTCCATATATATTCATTATATGTATTGCTTTCTTTTGTTGACAATTTCTTGGCATTTTTCTCCCTGTGGCTCCACTGGGTCTTGATTTCCAATGTTTGAATGCTCTCAATATTTCTCTAGATGGGTGGAGACTTCATCATGGATCAGGTTGGTAAGATGGTTCTGGTGTACTGCAGTAAAAGCCCTCCAGACAGGCCTTCCATCCAAACTCTGATAAAGCTAATGCAGGTATGTGGGGTTGCATTATTAGTTATAAAAATGTTGATGAGAAAGCTAAGCTTAGCTGTGAAAATATTCTACATCAGTGAATTTAATATCTACATTCATAAATTACCAGTGGTTAACTACTTAAGTGGAAATTGCCGAAGAGCAAACTGAAGAACAATGAGTATAGATAAACAGAATCTTGTTAAACAGTTGATCTATTGAGAGTATCTGAATGGTCTGCTAGCACACATTTAGATGTTCATTTTATCAAGATTCTACCAAATTATCTAGATTAGAAGTGCTTGGAAGTGAACAATTTTTTTTATACTTATCCAAACGTTTAACTTATCAAGGTAATCAAGTTGACATGTTTTACTCTATATTTTTTTTAAATGCATGCTTTATTGTCAAGTTATTTTCAAAAGTATCTCAGCATCCTTAAGATACATTTTAAGAGGAGCTCAAGGCATGAATTAGTTTAAGTCTTTGAAGATTTTGACATATCAATTAACCCTCTTTGTTGTCATTGTAGGAAAATAAGTAGTGGACAGTGTTGAAGCAGATAATCAATGGATCTTTCCCGTGGTGAAGGTCGTTTGGGAACTCAGGAAACTGAACTGAACAGCTGGATGGTTGTGGAGATTCTAAGAACTTGTCTGCCTCCATTTTGACTACATTATTCAATTGCTTTAAACAATGGACATGTGTAATACTACCAGTATTAATCTACCATGAGGAAAATATATGAGTCTAAACTAATTCATAACTTGTCAATATATTTTATAAGTTGTCTTATAATTAATTTTCTAATCTCTCACCCTTATTCAAAATATTTCAAAACTATGCTAAGAATACATGTAATAATACAACAGTCAATGGATACTTGAACAGAAGACATGGCATAATTAATCATTCAAGAAGAAAAAAGTATACTTTATTTTCAATTAAAGACCATTCATTTGTCTTAACCATTGAAGTATGTTTGTATGAATAGATTAATATATGTTTTTAACATAAGTGAAATCAATTATGGAAAATGAAATGTGTAGGGACTCAACCAGAATGTTTGAACTTATACTCATGTCTTTCAATCAATAATACTATATTAATTTGAATATATAATGAATGCTTTTTAACATTAAATGATCTATTTTTATGTACCTGTAAAAATGATGTTAATTGTTGTCTATCAATTGTTGATTAAAAGATCCAATGTATTTGGTATTACTTTTTGTATTTACCTATGTATGCTGATTTATGTTGTGAATTAGCCTCTCAGAGATGGAGTTGAGAAAATAATCCTCGACAATACAAACATATATGCATCATATATATCTATACATCTATACTAGTATATCTATCTATGTATATCTATATCTATCTATATATATATATATATATAGATATATATATATATACTGTATACCGTGTTAATATTGCGCGTATAAAGTAATGCGCTCAGCAGATACCTGCCTTTGATGCGCAGTTTAATTATTGCGCATTGATAACCTCCATCTCAAGTTGTGTAAGGCGGCCAAGGGTATGCAACCTACCCGGGTTTTCAGAAGGGTGGTGCTGCTATATTTAAGCCGGCCAGCCCCTTGGGGATGCCAGAGGCTGCCAGTGTTATAGGCAAGTGCATTCTTTATTTCGTCACCAGTCGTAAACATTATTATGTTGGTTGCAATCAGTAACTCTGATTAGTGGTTACCGGCATGTTTGATCACACTCGAGTGTGCAAGTTGTCTACATCGTAATTAAACATAGTACCAGCAGAGGCCGCAAAGGGTCTGTATGTTGAATGGCAAGCTATCATATTAGTGTGTTGATCGGTACAAGGGATCCAATTTCCAAATGATAGTTGTTGTTGCTGATAAAAAAGTTTATTGTTCAATCCATAGTGTGCAGTTTTATAAATGCGGACTCCATGGGTGCGCAAAGTACGCAATAATTAAACTGCCGCAATATTAACACGGTATACTGTATATAGTAACAGTATATAGAGAAAGAATAAGCTCAAATTAAATTGACATTGAAGTCGATTGGGATAGTTTGGGAACAGTGCTTTTGCCTGGTCATCGTGAAAATCTGAGGTAAGGAAATCCAAGGTAAGCGCATATACATAGGTCTGTGTGTGGGTGTTAAGAGCTGATAACTGAGTTCTCAATATAAATGTAGTTTGATAGGAGAGCACCCACCTTATCATATTTGAAAATAGGGTTAATTAGTTTTACAATCAAAATGTCCAATTAAAGAAATCAAGCCTTCAGGTGATTCACGTTCACTCCCCACTATTGTTAATTATTATCACCTGCATATGTTGGAAACCCACTGAAATAATTAAATGCATCTGGACAATGTTACATGACATATTAACAGGCAGCTGTACAACCATTGCGCTAAACCCTGAGCCATCACACAGTTAACATATTTCACGGGCTACTATGTGTGACTATGAAGCAGTTGGGACAGGCCAGTTTTTGGTAAGAGAGGATATGCTAAATAAAAAGAAAGTGTACATTGTGATACCATGAAGCCTATAATGATGGTTGAATATTTAAGTATGAGATGAGCGCTCATAAGTATAAGTTCATTTATTTGAATCTTTTTATTAATTACAAAATCTTTACAGCATGGCATGTACAAATATTGGCAAAGTTAAGCAGCTTTAAACCATAAATTATAATGAAATACAAATTTGATAAACCTTGTCAAAAGATCATTGAAACGCTACATATTTGTTGAAAACATTTGTGATAAATGATCTGCTTTGTATTCAAATATTTGCCCTTCTAAAATGCACAGATTATGAAACATATGGGTTTTACTAGACCTATTAGAAACAGTAAGATTTACCAAACACATGGTATGTAAGGGGAACTAGATGAATGGTGGACTTGGTTGATTATTCTTTATATAGCAGCAAATTCCAAAGCTGAATACATTTGTTTTAACTATTTTAAGAGAGACATTAAGAATTTCACATTTCATGAGGTCTGTTGCAAGCCTTAATTTTTTGTTGACAGTCGTGGTCATAATTGAAACTACATAAGAATACAAATTAAAAGGGTAGCACAACAGCAATAGGCTGTGTCATAATGGATTTATTCATTTAAAAAAAATGTTCAAATGGGCTTGAAAGACTATCTCTATAATGCAGTCTGGGGCTATGATTTTATTCAGCTAGGAAAATTGATTTTTGGTGGTATATAACTGATATTCTTATATGATCTTCCATTGATATACAGTGGTTGATTTGTGGAAAGGTAGCAGTCTCATTCTATAGCACTTAGGAAGAAAGGGCCGAAGATACTGGTTTCAAATAATCATCCCCTTACACAGAGGGCCAGTGGAAACCTTACTTTTCTACTTTTTGATGAGTTTATACTTTTTGGAAAAAATGACCTAAAATACTGACCTACTATAAGTTAATCTGCTAATATAAGTTTAGAGACTTAAAGATTACAGAATGCTCCTCTTGTACCTAATGGCCAGAATAGTTTGAAGTAAGTTGTGGGAGAGGCGCTCCTTGTACGGATATATCACGCACAGAGAGGGTAGCATCAGCTCGAGCGCACATCATACACTGCTGGTCTCGCCTTATTTCAAACTCCTATGATCACCTCTCCAATGATTAATTCTGCCAGGTATGGGGGATCACTCTGTTATCATTAGATTATTTGGCAGGTCAGCTTTTAAAACAACATGAACTTGAACAATGCAAACAATTTTTTTATAAGAGTACAATTATTCTTAACTTTAAAAGGCATTAAAAAGATGTTCATTTTTGGAAAGGTTCAGCTTAACCTAGAACATCTTAGATATCTATTGAAAACACTGAAGTGAGGTAATTTCATGTGCTTTAGGAACAGGTTGAAAATCTGGATTCTGCAGACACTACACTAGAGTGAAAACAAAATGGTTTAACATTCTCAGTTTTTTAATTCTTTACAATTTGTAGAATATTTAACTTGCATATCTTAACCATTACGATGAATAATGGTATAAAATGAACAAAGGTATGAAATGAGACACCCAGTGCTGGGAGTGTTCTAGTGTTGCAACAAAGACACTTGGGTCTTGATTGTTCATCAAATCCTCCTTAAAACCTAAGGATGACCTTTATATAACAAATAAATAACATTCTATTCCATTCATAAAATTTTTACGGCTTCAGATCCAGTGCTCCATCGCTAGTGAGGACATCCATTCGCCCAATGACCTCTGCTCCCTAAAAATAAATGGGCGATAAGCAGATGATTAGAATTTAGATGCAACAATGACAACTTTTCTTGATCATAATTCTTCAAAATTATGAAAAAGCAAATATATCACCTAACTCCTATTGGTGGCACATTGATGAATATGGATACATTCAACTGCCGTTTACAAATTCAAAGTATTGTAAGATAAAATATTCTCCCACTCAGAGGCTTGCACTATGTGCGGATAACCCATAAAGAGATGTTATCTTTTAACACCTGGTTCACTGTTCAGGATAATGTGAAGGGCATACAAAAATATGTATAAGTTAGAATAAACATACATGAAACTGATTATCAATGTACACATATGTGCCATAAAATTTGGTCATTTTCCTAAAAGCTGATACCAGCGTGCACTTTGACAGGGCCACGCACATGATCTCCATCTGGCGCCAATTTCTAAGGAAAACAAGCAGTGTATGTCACAACAAACAAATATTACCATAATTGAACTAGTGCATAGAATGCCTTTTCCTGGTTAAGTTTAGCTAGCTAATTTCACAGTAAAATAGGTATATTTATCCTCTTTATCATGGGAGAAACAGGTTCCATCACCCGTGGATGGAAAGAGAAGGGAGCTTGCACTCTTAAGTAATTTTGTGTCTTGGGACAGGCAAGTCTTGTCCCAAGACACAAAATCAATCACTCGTGCAAGATACCTTCTTGTTTACATACTCGCAATGGAAGTGGGGAACCTTTATTTTCAATTATAATCATTGATGAAAAATTTGAGAAACACTTAGGGGGTTCGGATGAAATGCAAAACTATATTTTTGTGTGAAAAATATCTCTTTTGTCTATATTGTACTAACAAAAAACATAGCCAAATAAACAATTCTCCTCACTTGAAATCATACTGGCACAGGCTATCTTTGGATATATTTCTAGCATATACAGGTTTTTAGTAATCACTTTGAGCTATTGACCGGAGGCCTAACTAAAAACCTACTGATTTTTGAAAAGAATACTTGAGAATATAACATAAAAACAAATGTCCTTACCGCAGTTGTAACAATGTCCATATCCTCCAAAGTAGGCTCCTGGTATCCCTTCATCTTCACTGTCACTATCATCTGAATCAGTGCGGAGAGGAAATGAATCTTCATTAGAGTCGCTCCCAGAGTTGGACTCCTCATCAGGGATGAGGATAGGATTAACTGCAGCAGACCGTGCTGTGGATCGCCCTCGCCTTGCCGCTCCACTGGTTGAGGCTCCAACCTGTCTTGCCCATATGCCAAGGGGCGAGTTATCAGGTATGACAATAGGCGTGGCTGCACTGGTTGCTCCCCGCCCTCTCTGTCCACCCCTGGCACGCCCACCTCGACTCCTCCCCCGCCCACGACCACTTTGCTTGCCCTTCAACGCTTCAGCCTTTGCTGCAGCTTGAGCCTCCGCTTCTGAAATTGACATTTTATTGATGTAAGAATTATCATATAAATGTATTACAAAAGCAAACACGGCTGTAGTTTGGGTCACATTTACATGAAGTAGAATTTGTGTAGGCAACATATCAGAAAACAAACTTAAGTTGAAGCAAAATAGGTAGGCCACATATTTGATTCATGAGTGTTTGCCATCAATGGGTTTTCCTATATCATCCACAGTAAATTAAATCACACCCCTTACTAGCGTGTGGAATAAGATAATACCTTCCTAAAAGGTAATTCTGTTTCTATTTTGGTTTATTTTCGTCTAGTCTTCTCGAGACCTTCGAACATTATAGGACTAACTCTTGTTTGTTTTCATGCCTAAAGCAAGATAATGCTTAGAATAATACCTCCACTAATGATTAAATACATTCATGCCCTGTAAATAATCCATGGGTTTTGTTGTGGAATTCATTTCTCGCTCTGATATTGGTTGTTTGCCACTTCTTGATTTAGGATTTTATTGATGTTCAATGACCTAAAAAATATCTAGAAGAGCTTATTTTGTCATGCTGTATGCAAAGGATAGCATAGAATATTGAGTGATAAGCTTGTTAATATCGTCTTAAGTTTTAAAATCAGACATAAAAGGAACTGACAACTTCAAGTATTTGGTCTGCTTATCTTGAATAAGGAGCAGAACAATGTTACCTCTCTATGGCATTAAGTAGAAATGTGGTCACTTTCAAGCTTACCTCTGCGTTGCTGTACAAGCTCTTTTCTTGAAGCTTTCATATCAGCACTCAGATGGGCTACCATACTGTCTATATAGCTATCTAGGACAATGGACTTGATGTGTGAGGTGATGGGAGTACGGCAAATGGGGCACTCTTTCTTTCTGTCCATCCATGTGTTTATACAAAGAGCACAGAAGGAATGCGAACAGCTGAGGGAGGTTGCCTAAAATAGATAGAATAAGTCAACAGGGGAAGAGAAGATAAATACATTGTATCATTTTAGATGTATCAATATCAATCCACATCCCTCTTACACCTGAATTATACATATGGATTATATTGATGTACCAATGCTAAAAATTTAGGAAACAGCCAACTCTAAATGTGCATTTTTGTTACCACATGGCCCTGCCACCAAATATGATCTTAAAACTATATCCAAGCTGACCAAAATACAAACAGATAATGTTAATGCCAAAAGAAAGGATCCCTGGAAATTTGAAAAGATTTCACTCAACAGTTTTGAAGATATTTTGCATACAAACTAGTCTGGACCAGCCCAGGGATTTTGATACAAAATATCCAAAAATGACCTAATAATAAATCCAAAGTAACCAAAATCTAATCAATGCATTCATGTAAGTGCCCCGGAAATCGTCAAATATTTTATCGGCCATTTTTGAGATATCATGCTGACAATCCACTGAATCCAGTATGCTGACACTGACAGGAACTGTAGCAAAAACAATATGTCTCCTCTAACAATAATAATAAGAGGGAGACATAATTAACAGCATGCTGTAATTAATAAACTCTCAATACAGTGTGTATATACCGATGGTTATGACACTCATGTTTGGTGGAAATAACAATGCATTTGACAAAAAATAATCAGATTGTCTATCTGGTGCACGAGGAAACTTACCTGAATAAAAAGTTCATTGCATATACTACACTGCAATTCGGTTTCCAACAAATCTGTGAAGTTGGCCAGAACATCCTCTCTAGCTTTTAGCATTCCCTCCTTCTGCTTTTCACTTGCATGCTGGGTCTCTTTCAACTGTGTCTCTAACACCTTTTGTTTTAATTCCTTTGCCTGGATAACTTTTTCCAATTCTGCTTTCTGTTTCATTAATTCCTCCTCTTGCCTTTTATCCTTTTCCTCCAATTTACTCTCCATCTGTTTTTGCAGGTTGGTCTCAACTGACATTTTTTCATTCAGAAGCTTTTTCTGTTCCGAGTCTAACTTTTTAAGAAGCACTTCCTCCTTTTCCTTTAACTGCTCTTTTAATTTTTCCTTCATTTCTATTTCAAACTTTATCCTTTCCTCCTCTAACTTTGCCTGTGAATAAAAGGGAAAGAGAATGTGATCAATAATAATACAAGATGTATGTATTATATATATATACATGTAGGTGGTTTGACTCTTCTTTCCACCGACAGCAGATATATGTTTTACTTTGTAATATTTTCTTTTTCTTTGACAAAAGACATGTATAATATAAAGATGAATAACCGCAAAAAGGGCTAGCATACTTGAGTTTACAAAATAACAAGAATTGAATAATGATAATAATAATAATAATAATAATAATAATAATAATAATAATAATAATAGCCTTAATCAACAGGGACATGACTGATAAACTGGACAAAAACTTAAAACTTTCCGACATCAGGTTGATGCAGTAAGTTGACATTTTGCTATTTTTCTGGCAATTGCCATTTCTAACCATTAAGTTAAACTCACTTGCTTTTCCTGTAATTCAGCTTTCATCTGTGCCTCTTTATCCCTCAGTTCATGTTCCATCTTTTCCTTTCTCAGTTCGTGTTCATTCAGTTTTGCCTGCATTTCAGCCAATCTCTTTTCTGCTTCTTTCATTTTTTCCTCGGCTAACTGTTCTTTTTTCTTCAACTCATTACTTAACTGTACTGAAGGTGACCACTGTTGATTTGAGCTGCCGCACTTCAGCCTTTTCCTCACAGGAGAATGTGGTGATTCAATGTCTGGCTGGGAACTACTCACTTCACAATCCCTATCTGGCAATCTACAACTTTTATAGCTTGATTCTGTATCCTCTAGCGCTTCACTGCCTGAATGTTTACTCCTTGAGTCGCCACTCTGACTTTGCTTCTCTGAGTTAGTTTGTAATTCTCTCTTTCTTTTTTGCACTTTAAGAGATTGGTGAAATGAGAAAACAAACTCAGCAACTGTATCTGATCCTTTTGGAACACCCAGTTGTACTTCATCACCCTCTTGCAAGGTGTGTGGAGTATTCGGTTTTAGTCGTACACTATTGATGTGTACTCCATTTAAACTCTGAAATGAAACAAAATAATATTGATGAAAGGATAAAGGAATTCTTATGAAACATCTAAAAAAAATATGCTGCAAATCATATTGGTCTGCGCCACTAAGAAATTAACCTACAACTTTCATTAAAGAATTGATCAAATACAACTAGAATACCAGTCTTTGTCAACAAATATGAACTTCTCTCTCCTTGAGTAATGAAAAGCTAGGAACAATTTATATTACTTTCTACATTCAACTCCTGAAAAAATTCTAGAAATATAGCATAGTGAGGTTCTTGGTATATCTTGCAGAAAATCAGTCAACCATGTGCTCAGATAAATTTAACTTTTCAGTATGAACTAAAGGTTACCAATTTCTAGTCAGTCCATGGGATTTTCAAAGGAAAATATTCATGAAATTTATTCTAAAAATTCTCAAAGGTTATTAAAATGTAATCAGTTCACTGGAATGGAATTGCAGCTCATACTTGAAGATATGATTTTAGGATTTAAAGACAGTTTTTGATATAACTTGCAGACAAGCTACCTAGGACTCCGATACTGGATCCAAGATAACTCATCATAACTGTGCCAAATACATTGGCTGACTTCAAGTATGGTGTTAACACAGATGTTAACATCGGTGTTAGTGTTACCAGGGGTGGTAACACGCTATTTAAAGTGATGGGCATATGTTAGGTGGTAACACACATCTATCCCATAATGCCCCATAATATGTGTGTTAACACAAAATGTAACAGAAAATGTTAGTGTTGATCTGTGAAAGGTGTTGAAAAGAGCATGGTCCCCATATACTTTCTGAAGGCCTTAACAGTAACGGCTTAGGTGTTAACACCGTTTTGACTTCAAATCCTATGTTAGTGTTGGGTACCATCTTGAGCTACTGACGACCCATTGCACCTAGTTAAAAAGGTTGTCTGAGTATAATTAACTTCATTTCAACAATTCATTGATAATACTAATAATAATAGTAATGAGAATAATAATGAGAATAATAATAATGAGAATACTAAAGATAATAATGAGAATAATTATAAGTTATAAATGATAATGATTTTAAAAATAAAAATGAAATTAATGATAATATTTATTTAAAGTTTGTATTATCCTAATAAAATATTTAATATGAATGATGTTGGGTACCATCTTTAGCTACTGACAACCCATTGCAGCTAGTTAAAGAGGTTGCCTGAGTATAATTCACTTCATTTCAACAGTTCATAGATAATAATAATAATAATAATATATTAAATAATAATCATAAGCTATAAATGATAATGATTCAAACTTAGATAAATAAAAACCAGACGCAGGTTTCTCTGTAATGTAAACGATACAAGAACCCTGAATGGTTGTTGTTCCTTCGTGACCTCACTCTGATGCCAGAACAGAGTCCCTTGGCATGTCCAGCCTTTCACGGATCTCATTTGGTCAAGCAGTAATAGATAAGTCCTTTGCTTATGCACAGTTTACATATAGTAATGGGTATCTTGTTACAAATCCATTCTTTTCTTCATCTAAGATTTAAATAATATGAATGAAACTAATGATAAATTTTATTTCATTTTTGTATTATCCTAATGAAATATTTGATATGAATGGTATGTGTCTATAAATTGAAAGAGATTATTAGTTAAGAATCACCTTCCCAGCATGTTGCTGTTCTTTAAGTACTATGACACACATAATTTGATTGAGCAGGACACACACCTTCAGAAAATGTAACACCATTGCTAACATCTGTGTTGGCCTAGATGTTAACATCTTGCTCTGTGTTGAGGGGCTGGGGTAAACAGATCCGTTAGTGTTACCATGTGTGTTAAATGTAACACCGCACTTGAAGTCAGCCATTGTCCCCTTTCATTGTAGGGTAGATGTGACTTCCTGTAATATTGTAATGGGTTTGAAAATGATAAAATTACTTATCATGTTCCACTTCCACTGCTGTATTGAATTACTAAATTACTTAATCCCTGTAAAAGAAAATGTTGGCATCTATCTGTTATTTGCTTTAGGTGCATAAAACACAATGGAAATAAATTGTTTACCTTATTGTCTGTAATTGTCCATGATCCTTGAGGTTCTTTTTTGAGTATGGCATGTTTTCGTGATATCATATCACTTTTAATGGGAACTGTAGCATCAAGAGAACGGCCTATAACAACCTATTGAAGTGACAAATAAAAGCAAGTTCTATAATTAAGATTTATGGTAGGTATATATTCAAGTTCATCTAATATTCATATCAATTATTAGCTATCAACTATCTTTTGTATTTTATAATGCAGTCAATAAGGCCTAAAAAAATAACCCTACCCTAACAAGTTTTTATTCAAAAAATATCCCTACCCTAAAGTTTTTCCGCCCTCCCAACTCCCAATCAGCGTAAAACATGCATAAAACACACATTTTGGACAAAAATAAATGTCCGACCTTTATACCCCTTTTTTTCGGACCATTACAGGAAACAAACATTTTTTTCTAGGCCTAAAATACAATATACTATACTATTCACAGTATTCAGGCATCCCCGACACTTCTGGAATAGGATATTGTATCTTTATCAAGATTCCTAAAATTGTTTTCAGTCTCAAGACATACCTCTGGCATTCTCAAGTTATAATGTGTAGTAAATGAACTCTAATATATGTTACGAGGATTTGCCAACACTTAATTTGCCTGATGTAGTGATTGATCTGTGCTGTCAATTTTTGCATTCAAATCTTGGTCTCAAAAAAAGACCAAGCCCAGCCTTTCCTTGAAGACGTTGAAGTACACTCAATATTGAGATTATTTAAGATCATGTGAAACAAGGTACCATGAACTTAAAGGGCAAATGCACCATCTGAATGATTTAGGTTCAAAATGAGCTTATACATGTCACCTTTCAAAAAAGACCTCCCCCGAACCTGTCCTCTTCAGCACTACTCAGTTATAGCTTACAGAAGTTCAGCAAGCACCAGTCCTGAGGCAGCTATACAGGGCCTCCATGCATCCCAGGATGCACTCTGTTTTTGACACCTTCTAAGCACCAGCCTGTGTTACTAGTGCTTAAGAGATAGCAGTAATAGGGGGCTGGGCTCCCCTTTCCTGCTTAGATTTTCATTACTGGCTTTCAATAAGTTGTCACAATTCCCAAAGATTGAACTTCTTCAATTTCCTAAATTGTATATTCCAACAATCCTTGGAAGTTATACTATGTGGCTTGTCTTTGATTTGTAGCTTATTGTTGGGTAGAAACCACTACTTCCTAATTGCTATGAAATCAGTTTGTGCTAATCACTCACAGGAAATTGCAACACTCGTGTCAGTTAGCAGCTACTCATGGGAATAGTATGACATATTAGTATGTGTATTCCTTCACTTCCTGTTATCAAGTTGCTATCTTTGAGTAAAGAACCTGGCACCATTGAGTAAAGGATCACGTGGGTCTATGGGAGAAGTTCCCTAGGTGAGTCAGATATATCCATTCCTCCAAATTCCTGAATAGCTCAATTCTGCCATACTATGTAAGTTTTACTTCTTGAAGTTTTATTTGCTTCCAAAAATTGTGATCAGGGATGAGCCAAGAATAAAAATTAGCAAGAAAGGGAAAGCCAGACTGCCCTGCTACTGCTATCTCTTAAGCACTAGTGACACAGGCTGGTGCTAAGAAGGTGTCAAAAACAGAGTGCATCTTGGGATGCATGGAGGCCCTGTGTAGCTGCCTCAGGACTGGTGCTTGCTGAATTTCTGTAAGCTATAACTGAGTAGTGCTGAAGAGGACAAGTTCAGGGGAGGTCTTATTCAAAAGGTGACATGTATAAGCTCATTTTGAACCTAAATCTTTCCGATGGTGCATTTGCCCTTTAAAGATGTAAACTTTTAAGTTTAGCATTATAAATGTACCAATTATGTTGTGAAGAGAATGCTCAGAATGGTGATTCTTTTTTTTAGAATTGAAACTAAGTCACTCTTAAAACAAATTTCTAATTAATTGAAAATTTTTCATATACTTAATTTAACACAAACCCTTCATATAAATTATTTGAACCAGCAGTCAGAAGAATAAATGGCATTCTTCACTCACAATCTAAAGACATAATTGAACCACCGCAATTCTGGTACCCACCAGAATTGTCCAATTCTAGTACGTACCAGAATTGTCAAATTCTAGTACATACCAGAATTGTTTATCACATGTAGCAATTCTAGAATGTACCAGAATTGTACAATTCCGGTAAATTATATCCACAACTGTGTGGATAGACAATTCTGGTACACGTTTTTATTCCAGAATTGTTAGTACAATTCTAGGACGTACCAGAATTGTCTGTGAATTATGTTCCTGCTGCAGCTGAATGACGCCATTAATTAAGACTTACGCTAATTTCCATTTATACTCATTTCTTCCCAAACTACCCGGCGCATTAGGGCAAAGTACTTGACAGTCGGCATCATTCAACGGTGTATGGCGAAAACGCCCCCTTTTCAAGTACTGCCATGCCGCTGGTCTGCCAAGCTCTCTCTCTGTGAAGTGCACGTCAGGAGGCCCAGACGGGCAAGCCGTCAATCAAGTACTTAGTACAATTTTAATAGATATCTACGTGTTCTTTCTCTTGTGTCTGCTTGTCCGATGAGTGAATCCATACAATTATCTATTAACTCATTTTCATAACTTTAATTAACAGGGCTTGACGGTCCACAGAAGGACCAGGTAGTCTGGCGGGGCTACCTGAACCCAAAATCAGGTAGTCCCGCCATTATTTTAGGTAGCCCCGCCATTTTTTTTCCCAAAATGTTCCTTTTTCCCCCTTTTCATATTAGTAATGGTACTTATCTAGCATGCTTTTTTCTACTCTTTTTGTAGGTTGCATGATTAAGGGATGCTATACTTTTCTTTTTTTTTCAGTTTTTTCACTACCATTTTGTAGCTTTTAGTGGGGAACTTCCCCAGGATTCAGGTAGTCAAATGGGACTACCTGAATCAAACTGTAAGTAGCCCGACAGGGCCATTTTGGGAATTCAGATCTCCCGGGAGATGGGACTATGCTATCTGTCTAGCGCTGATTAAACTTAATTAATAGTGCTTCGTGTGCCGACATAGCATGTAGCATGTCACACGCGTCCATTCTCGTGAGAGTATAAACCTGAGAAGAAAAAATGGACACCACTAACCTGCTAACTACATTATAACTAACTAGACTATGAATGTAAAATACTAAGAGAAAGAGAAAGGAAAGGAAAAAAAGAAGAGACAAAAAGAAGACAAACTTAAATGTGGAAAGTAAAAGTGGGGCGTTTTCGAAGTGGAGCGTTTTCACATATGGGGCGTTTTCGACTGTATTCCATTCAACTGGCCGGTAAAACATTCTCAGACAATTCTGGTAAGTCCCAGTATTGCCTGAATTAACAATTCTGGTACACTTAGATTGCTAGAATTGTTCTGACAATTCTGGTACGTTCTAGCATTGTTTGCAGGGAATAATGCTGAAATTCATGGTCTTAGCCAGCAGGGTGTCTGGGTGCCTTTTTGGACACCCAAACCCTTAAAAAGAACCACCCAGGACACCCAAATATTTTTGTGTGGAATTTCTAAAAATCCCAATCTCAATCTTATAATTGAATTTTTTCATCTCCTTATAATTCCCATGACATTGTGTAATGATATCATGCCTTATTTTGATGAATTTATTATGGAATGCCATTAATGCATTTATTCACTATTTCTCTTTATTTAAGAAAAATGATTTTTCTTTAAAGAAAAATGATTTTTCTTTAAAGAAAAATGATTTTTCTTTAAAGAGAAATCATTTTTCTTTAAAGAAAAATGATTTTTCTTTAAAGAAAAATCATTTTCCTTTAAAGAAAAATGATTTTTCTTTAAAGAAAAATAAGCACCATTTTTCTTTAAAGAAAAATGATTTTTCTTTAAAGAAAAATGATTTTTCTTTAAAGAGAAATCATTTTTCTTTAAAGAAAAATCAAGCTATTTTTCTTTAAAGAAAAATCATTTTTCTTTAAAGAAAAATCAGCCTTATAACGCCTTGGCTGACCATTTCACTCCAATTCAAGATTATTACGCCACATTGTCTGTATTGAATCATCTGATTGATGGCATGTTAATCTGGTTGCTAGACAGGTGGAGAACCACGTTGAGCGATAATTGGGAGTCTTGCATGATCATGTAATCCTAAGACGTGAGGGTATCTCATTGCGCGATATTTGGGAAGTATCGGCTTCCCATATTTTCCGTTTGTTGACCCTTGTTATAAAACTATTGCTTTTAATTGTGGCCCCCATAAATTGACACGTAGTAGTTTTAATTCCAAGGCTAAGAGAAAGATTAAGGGAGCAGAAACAAACTTATTCACATCTTCTGGCCTAGGAAAATCAGGACATACACCTACAAAATAAACCATTAGAAAAACCTTGGATGAAGAAAAGAATGGATTTATTGCGAGAGACCAATTGCTATATGCCCTATAGTTAAGTGCTGGACTCATGCCAGGAGTACCATATAAGGCATCAACGCAAGGTCACGTGGGAACAAGGACCAATCAGGGCTCTCGCATTGATTACATTACAGAGAAACCTTATCTCCACCACCAGCTGGGGGTGCCCAGAGCACCAAAACTTTGGCCTATTAGCAACTATTAGTTGTCACTGGTTGAGACTAGGATGCATGTTCAGGTTGACCGGCTGGTTTCGAATCCACTTGTGTTTGGTCATATAAGGAAAAACATACTGAGATCCCCCGTTTCACGAAAAGTATTTGTATTCTTCAACATTTACATTAAAAGAGTTTCTCTGAACAGTACATCAATTCTAGGATATGAAAAAAATAACAGGAATGAAACATGAATTTGAATTCAATTCACAAAGAACATGTGTTGGTCAAGTTCCGATTAACAAATATAGTTTGAAAAAAATGTACGTCACTTCCCCCCAATGATGTGACACAATAAGCCCCGCCCATTTACAATTATCCCTTATCTAGCTTCAACTGCTGCGATACATGTGCTCAACATGTGCACACATTGACCGGAACTACTTTTTAAACTTGATTTTTCTTTAAAGAAAAATGATTTTTCTTTAAAGAGAAATCATCACCATTTTTCTTTAAAGAAAAATCATTTTTCTTTAAAGAAAAATGATTTTTCTTTAAAGAGAAATCATTTTTCTTTAAAGAAAAATCGATCTATTTTTCTTTAAAGAGAAATGATTTCTCTTTAAAGAAAAATCATTTTTCTTTAAAGAAAAATCATTTTTCTTTAAAGAAAAATCATTTCTCTTTAAAGAAAAATCATTTTTCTTTAAAGAAAAATGATGCTTATTTTTCTTTAAAGAAAAATGATTTTTCTTTAAAGAAAAAAGATTTTTCTTTAAAGAGAAATCATTTTTCTTTAAAGAAAAATGATTTTTCTTTAAAGGAAAATGATTTTTCTTTAAAGAAAAATGTCTGATTTTTCTTTAAAGAAAAATCGTTCTATTTTTCTTTAAAGAAAAATGATTTCTCTTTAAAGAAAAATGATTTTTCTTTAAAGAAAAATGATTTTTCTTTAAAGAGAATAGTGATTAAATGCATTAATGGCATTCCATAATTTATACATGTTTATGGTTGAAATATGAGTATATTGTGATCCCCCTTAAAAATTTGGACGCCCAAATATTTTACAACTGCCAATTTTAGGCACCCAGTTTCTAAATCCTGGCTAAGAGTAAGACACTGATTCTGATGCGTACCAGAATTGATTATAGGTAAAAATCGCCGACCTGAAAATAGCCGACTACCTGAATGGCCGATCGCAAAAACGGCCGATGACTCATTGGGCCCTCCTGAAATAAACCTTCATATTCCCCTAATTCAGTAATTGAACGTTACATTCTCTACATGTCAAGTGTCATAAACATTCTTATTAAGTATTCTGTGTTTCAATATATGTTTTTGTTAAAATCTGAATGTTGATTCTAGACGTAATTACGCCACAAAGCCAAGACATCCTATAGTTAGAGTGGATAGCTACGCCGACTTTTCTTCTTGAAATATTCTTTTTTAAGTTCAAAATCCGTCTAATGATAAATGACATCACTTAAAACCAATCCAAAACTTTTTTATCACTTTCCACACTCGTATACACGGACACTAAGCCTAATTGATTTCCAATAAATAGGGCCCTTTTAAGCGTCGGCCTTTTTGCAAACGGCGATTTTGTGAACGGCGATTTCGGAATCGGCGATTTTGACCATCTACCCCAGAATTGAGGTCGCAAAGTACAAGATGACCGTTCAGCTTGCTCGATTGCCGTTTTTTGCCAAATACACTTGCAACTTGCGATGCGGCAAGTGGTTATGTTGCACCCTGCTATATCATCAGATTTCTTGTGTTTTTGTTACTTTCTGACCTCTTCATCTTCTGTGGTTTTATGTCTAAATATTAACTACTCTGGAGCTAGGTGCGGTGCAACTAGTTAGTATGTACAACTCCTAATTGCACCTAAGGTGAAATGTGGCAACTGGGTAGATGGACTGGTGGGCTGCTTTACCTTCAGTAAGTCCGAATTATAGTGATTAGTGAATCATCTAAAGGAACGCTCATTCAACTTAGTTGCTTTACTGAAGGCACAGCCACAGGCAGAACTCTGGTTGTTTTGATTCTTTCAGAGGTGCAATTCCTACAAATAAATGCAAATTCATTCCAATCTGAGATAAGAATTTGAATACCTCAGACATGTAGAAGGTACTAGAACCTACCTCATTTGAAGAATCTAATCGGATTAGCCTGTATTCCTTGACATTTTCGGCTATGCGCCGAAGACAGGGTATGTACTTAGCCATTTTGTAGCCCGCCTTGCGTACTACGTCACGTATGTACACATTTTATGATGACGTTTTAAAACGTGCTCAAACATGTCATATGCGCAGAAGTAAGTGCGCAGTCCGACCTTTTCTCCGCCATATTCCGTGTTGCACAAGCACGTGTAAGTATTTGAAATAAACCCCTCAAATAAAGTGTCTTGCACTGCATTTTTCTCTTTCCACCTTTCATAATTGGTTTGGTAAGTTACCGAAGTGTTGGAATTAATGGTATTAAGGAGGATTTAGTTGATACTTTCTTTAAAACTTTGATTGTAAAACGGTATTGGTCATGTTCCACTCGCTTCATGGGCATGGACTGAGTGGTGTGGCACATCCATTACATTGCCATTGGTGATCAACTTGACAAAATAGAGGATGTTGAGCGTATAAAGCATTTTAACTTATTCTTGAGAAAGTCAAGATGAATTAATTTTACCAATACTCGAACATGTCTACCACTGGCGTCGATGGAAAGACAAGATTATGGTTACTCTGCGTCTATTAGTGCCCATCTATGATTTAGTGATCTACACCAAATCGAATTGCCACAACTTCAGCACTGGCCCCAACTAAATGGTGTGTACTACCAGAGAAATACATCCCCTGTCTACTGCTCTCGGTTACTACACACTGCCATCAGGGTTGAGCTGATGAAATTTTGCACGCCGTGCCAGTGGTAAATTCAGAGCTAAATGTCAGAGAGAAGTAAAGAGGGGCCAATTGCCTTGCTAGGCGGCAGGCCAGTGTGCAGTTGATGTACACAGATGTGTGGTTAGCCTTACTAACACGCCTTTAGTGTTAGAAGTATAGCACTGTGGCTGCAAGCAGGGTATATCAGTCACTCACAGGATCTGTTTGCTCAGAGTTCATGTGAGGTTAATTGAATGGATGTGGTGTACTAAAGTTAAAATAATCTTTGAGCATTCCAATGCAAGCTGGAGACTTCGTACCCAAACTGGTTCGTAACCAAGTAGATGAGTACCCAACATCTTTCGTCACCACAATTTTGTACCCAAAGTAAATTGATTGAATTGGGTTATGGCCAATAAATCACATACTTTATAAATGAAGTCCTGTATAGATAGGTGGACAATAAGGAATTCATTGGGGAAAATTGTGTTCTTGACAATCTTGTATAAGAAGTTTCTGAAGTTAGCGATCAATTTTCCATCTAGCTTTCGTTTCAATTGACAAGTAGTATCGTAAACAGTGAAAAAAAAATGTTTAAATTTGCAAAGTATTCAATTTGATTTTAGATTATAAACAAACATTTGTAGTGCTCCTATATCTGCCTTAGATGAACAACCACTAACTGAGCTTTGATAGCTATTTTCTGAAAATCAGCCAACGAAAATCGTAATTGCTTAAAAGTATATATATTTGCAAGACTTGGGTAGATGGTTTTATTATGCAATGGTAACGAAATCTTTTTGGTACGAAGCTACTTGGGTACGCATCAGATTGGTTGATTTCGATAATTGATTATCTAATATCAGGATGCCCAGAGCGACTATCATAATGATTCCAGGTATGATGGTAAGAACATAACTCAATTTAACCTTTGCTTTTTCAGATCAGGCAAATATGCAGTTATTTGTACAAGCCCAGCAAACCCATGCCCTTGAGGTATTGGGCAATGAAACAGTACATGATGTCAAGGTATGTATACCATACTTAAGCTGGTTTGTTTCTCAGTTTTCAGACAGACATCCTGTGATTTATCTATCTTGTTCCTTCAGCTTTTATGATCATTACAAGCAATTTTAAAAGCTGCGTCAACTAGTTCTTTCTAGATTAACTGATTCAAATACAGAATATATCTTCAGTGCTAAGAAAGGAGACATCCTTTTATCATAACCTAGATTTATTATCTAAGATGTCTAATATCATTATGAACTTATATTTATTGTATTTTTCCTCATTGGTACATTTAATAAGAAAAGCAGCTCAATTATCTTAAATCTAGATCACAATAAACTAACCTTTATCAAAACAAAATTAGAAGAATAAGGAAAAGTTAAAGGAGTGTTAACTAAACGCTGTTAATGTTCATCCAAGTAAGATGCCCTTAAACTATAATTGTATTTTCATTACAGGCACACATTGCTGCTGCTGAAGGACTTTCTCTAGAAGACCAGGTCATTTACTGCGCCGGCAAGCCACTTCAAGATGATATGCTCCTGAGCAGCTTTGCTGCTGATCTCTCCACCTTGAATGTTGAGGTCCGCATGCTTGGAGGTAAGTTTAATTGATTAAAGCTTGGCTAAGAAGAAACAATGCAGTGTCCCTAAAAGGAAATGTATTGGAAAAAAATTAGTAACCATAAGATAACATGTTTGAGTGTTCCAAGTGTACTGCTTTTCCTAGAGATGGCCAGATTTTGAAAGGGTCCAGTACTACTCCCAGTTACATAAGCATACTTTTTGATGTTCTGAAAAAACTGTGGCTTGGCATTATTGGGCATTTTAAGTCTCTAATCATTAAAAAGCACACACCTGGACATTGAATAGTATTCGGGCAATAATATATGTCAAAATAATACTCTATAGCAAACAAATGAATTAAGAAAAGTACTTTATACAAATGTTAACATGTTATTTCAATAAACTAAAGCATTCTGTGTAAGACAGCCTAAATTGTTATGGAGATGTCTTTAATTGTGACAACGCGATGCTTCACCTATTTGAATGGGGAGTGTAGCATGTTAAGGCCAGTGGCTTAATTATATGCTTAGTGTCTTCGAGCACAGCTGGTGTACATCACTTAAATTCTAAATGGAAAGTGAAAATTAGAGCTTAATTACAAGGCAGATAGACTTTAAGTTAAGTCTGCGCTGACCTATTTCTTGTGATATATTTAACAAAATCAGGAGTATTCAGTGCGTTTATAAGTTCAATAAGTAAAATGTTTTATTTCTGGCCTTTTGTTGTTGTTTACAGGTAAAGTCCACGGTTCCCTGGCCCGTGCTGGTAAAGTGAGGGATCACACACCTAAGGTAGACCCACAAGAAAAGAAAAAGAAGAAGACCGGCCGTGCTAAGCGTCGCATGCAGTACAACCGTCGCTTCGTCAACGTTGTTGTTACATTCGGCAAGAAGAAGGGTCCCAATGCCAACTCATAATAACCTTCTTGTGTATTCACTTGTGCTATTATTAAAATAATTGTGCAGGAATCCTGTAGTTGTGTTTTCTTTTCCTGAAAGAGTATGAAGAGATTAATTGAATAGAATTCCCAATTCATTCTAACTGTTATCAAGTAGTGGCAATTTTGCTAGCCATATTATACCCTGTACAAGCAATTGGGTAGACCTTCACTGTTTTTTGAAACAAGAAATGTATCAGGTTTCCCTATCAGGTGAAACTTGCTACTGTGTGTCTTCATTTTTTGTGTCTTTCTGGACTATGACGTGTATTTAAGAGAATATATTGATCTGGAATTATTTCTCACAATACTTAAACAAGCTCACATCCTTCACTTCTCCCAACCTTCATCTAAATACCATATTCCTTGTAGTTATTTAGGGATTGGCTGTCAAAATTGTCATTGGTTAATTCAATTACCGTAATTTCGCGTGTATAAGACGCACCCCTTGTTCAGGCCTTAAAAATGATGTATAGACCTTAGCTTTGTGTATAGTGCGCACCCCCTTTTCAGAAATATTGTGGTAGTTCAACTGCTCATGAATAACGCTAGAAAACCAGTATAAAGCATTTCGAAATGAGTGAAAGGTGACATCAATTTGACAGCAATGCTCATCACTCTGCGTCAGCGCTTGATACCAATTGTCCTAGTAATGATATTAATTGTAATCAATACATTCCAACGGCTAGTCGTACTGAAATTACAATTCGTAAATGATGCGGCACTGAAAGGCATTGTCTTTATAATTGTAAATAGGTGAAATGACCTGCCTGCTTGGACGAATCCTGGTAGAGCTGAATTCAGGGTCATCAATTTTGGATCTCTATGTGGCCTGGGGACTTGATGTAAAATACCCTAGATCCCTAGCTTTGTGTATAAGACGCACCCACGATTTGAGTGTAAAGATTTGTGTAAAAAAGTGCGTCTTATACACGCGAAATTACGGTACTCCATTATGACATGCATCAGTGTCTTCTCCAGAAATTTATATTATTATACTTTAGATTTTGATGATCGTTTATTTTTAAAGTTGAAAAAATGTTTCTTGAATTAGCCTATTGAGAGGTTCCACTGAAGCCTACAACTTAATTACAGTCATGCAGTAATGTAACAAGTAAAACTAAGGGCTTCTAGTGACATTTTATGAGAGCCAGATTAGCTCCTTTACAAAAAGGGAACCATTAACAGAATTGGCCCCACTGAAGAGTAGCTCTAGGGCAGTTGGATGGAGCCAAGATCCCTCGAACCAATCTGCGCATCTACAACTGCGTTTTTAGTTGATCATTGCTCCCTCAGATTGGCTCATTTAATATTGATCCTAAAGATTTGGACTAATTCAAAGCACTGCTAATTTGGCAATCCTTAACTTAACATAGTTATGTTGTGCTGAAATCATTACATAAATTGATATTCAAAAAATTCTCAATACTTTCTGACAATAATGCTGGGGTATATTGAGACGCCTCTTCTGCTTATTACTGTTATTAAATGTGCCTGATCAGGCCCACAATGCAGTTCTTATTTTGGAACTTCCACTAATCTTAAATAGACCTCCATTCATAGTCATGATAGTGGGATGGTCGAATGTTTTACTTTATGAACTTGTTCAATATATTGACTCGTAGAGAATGGGTACAGGTAATATCATTTCAAAGGGCAATATGTTTAGAATCAATAACCCCTTATTGTTTGCCTAACGAAATAATTTCCATAAGCAAAGAAATAAAGAAGTCATTGATGCAGGAGCCAAGGTTTAGGGTGGTTGCACATATTATATCTACATGTATGAACTTAGATATTAGGTGCAGTGCTATTTATATTATCATATTGAAGGGGAAGATTATGGAATGTCCCTGTTATAGCAAAGCGGCATAATTCTCGTTATTAAAATGGGAATATTCAACCTTTTAATGATAAAAAAATTCCAACAGCAGGGGTTGAGGAAGTGGCCATTAATGTAGTTAGCAATCTAAGAAAGTCCCAGTATCTATTAAATGAGTTTTAGACACAAAAATATCAGCAGATGTAAGGCCTATTTACTGACTACACACATTGTAGACCTAGCAATTGCACATTTTGTGTTTTAGCACTAATTACTCTAGACTTGCTACAAGCCTTTGATATCTGGCTCTTTCACTGATCTGACCTGAGTTATTTCACTTCAGGTTTCGTTCTGAATAAATCCTCAAGGGGGACACACTTGAGCTCTAGTCTGACATCCTAGTATACCGCAGTGCCATCTATCCACAAGGGAGAATATTTAAATATGGCCTGGGAGGCAGGCTATAATTACTCCTAATGAGTGGTGACAAACCTTTTAAGATCTGTGGCCCAGATAAGACTTTCGCATCTAGTTCTGGTTGTAGTTATTATGATTTGGCTTTCTTGATGTATTGTGTTGAAAGGTTCTGGCCGAATGACCTAGGCGTCCTGCATTGTGCATTCAAAACTAAGGATATTGCGCATTGCCAGTTCAAAATTTTAAAATTAATGATGCATATTTCAAACAAAAGAAAATGAAAATTTGTCAAGTTGATGGTTCAAGAAATAAAAAAACCTTTTCAGGGCTTATTTACTCTGGATCTAATACTGAAAACCTAAATTTTTATATGTTTGATCCAAACTATCATCCTGGTGTGAGGGCCTGCATTGATTCACCATCCTGGTAACTTCTTATTGAATAAGTTAATAAAAAAAACATAATTCTCCTAACTACCAATGCCGTTTAATGACCATACGGACAAAGCTGATCTGGACCTTAACTCCCTGGTTATATTCTTGAAACCAATTAGTAGAAAAGCAATCTATAAGTGAAGCAATTATATTTTAAAGGAAGGCTTTGGTTTCGTACAAAACCTTGCAATCCCAACTATATTTAGCTACAAAAAACAGGAAGAGACTACTGGACGCAAACGAAGGATTGAGGAACGTGAACGTAAACAGGTAAGGATTCTAGATAAATCTTTTCATTTTAAGAATTATCTTTAATACCTCATTTCAGAAATACTTTACTGGTTTCCTTTCATCAATATCTGAATGTTGATCCCAATGCTGCCTGATTTTGTAATGAAAAAGGGAAACCTGTTTGTGAGCAGTTGATGTGAGAAATGCTTCTTTTTAAAACATTTAAAAAATAATTCATGACCTTCCTACCAATTGTTACCATTTTTTATCTAAAAACACTGCCCATTCAAGGAAACTACCTGAACATGCACCTTGCCCAATTACTTTTCCTGTACTAAAGCAGCCAGTGAGGGTGCTGAATCCACTCACTGCATACTGCCGGTCCTCTGCACCTCCTGCTGGGGTTGCTATGGGACCTGTTGCTATACACCAGCAGGAAGGGGCTTAATACACAAATTGCTGTTTAGGCCAAAATTAGCATGGAAGTGATTATGTGTAGTATAAAGGTAGTTCAAACAAGTTTTTGTACGAAACCAAAGCCTTCCTATTAAATGGAAGCAAATATTTTGGTGGATATAAGGGTATATAAATTAAGTACAAACACTGTAAAGCCTGTTGAGGTACCAGGGTTTTAAATTTGCTCGTGTTTACTGATCAGACACGATCAGTAAAGTAAGATTCAGATTTCTGAAGCTTCAAATTGGCAAATTAATGGACAAACCAGGTGTTAACCCTCTTCCTTAAACTGTGTGGTGGAGCTAGACCTGATAAATAAAAGACACGTTGCATTCTGCTTGAGGGCTTGCTCGTGTTAATTTTAATTGATACATAAAAGAAGTGTATGTAGATGTTCCCTCTTCAAGAGCCCAAGAGGAGCTTCTTAATTATTTCATCACCTTTGAATGAAATAAATTAAGTGACTCACATTGAAATAGACAAAAATAGTATTTGATTATTCCACCTACAACTAGCTACTCATATGTCATCCTTGTTTCTACGACAGGTAATTGGTTTCCACATCGAAATTGACATCATCTTTGAATGAAATAAATTACACTGAAATTGACAAAGGCAGCATTTAATTATTCTACCACCTTTGAATGAAATAAATGATTCGCATCGTAATAGACAAACAGTGCCGCATTCATCCAATAACCTGCACCCCTCCTATTAAACGGACCCCCTATCTTTCACAGAGAATGAGATAGCGATCGGTGTTTGCGGGTAAATGGATGATTACTGGCACCCCATGTATAGAAAATGTTCTCTACATGCACCCGAACTGTGCGCTTAAAGTGTAAGTTCACCTTCAAAATTAAAAAAGATATGTTGTAGAGCTCAATGTCACCTTTCTCAGGACACCTTGATTATAATTGTACTCCGCAAATTGACTGAGATATTCAAGTTTGTATCTTGCAAAATGCAGCTAATTCACTGCCTCAGCTGGTTCATGGAGGCACCATCTTGGAGCTTATCAGAGACAGGAAGTGACATCACACTGCTACATGCAGGCTGGAGCTCTGGAGCTCTGCAGAACTGAATACACTAGCACATGCTCTTATAAGTATATGATTTGCAAAGAGGAAAGTGGTGTATCAGACAACAAACAGAGGCACTGTGTCTCAGTGTGTACCTGTCTATTCTAGAGGTATACCAGGTTCTGTTTGGCAAAAGCAATGAGGGAAAGAGACCTGTAGTAAAAGGGTTATGGATGAGCTTTAGGGCTCAAGAAATTCTACCTGTTTATAAAATAGACTAGCATTTACTATTTCCTACAATGTTCAGACACTGTAATCTTGTGATGAAAGTTTTCAATTTGTAAGCTGTGAGTGTATTGTCAGCGTTAGCCTCTAAGGAATTGACTGCAATACACATTATTCTCAAAGGAATTCAATGTACTCTGGTATCCTAAGCTTTATACCCAGGAGATTAACTGCAATACACATCCTCTGGGCACAGCTACTACAAATTGCAGTCAGGCTAGCTACTGTTAGGAAACCACAAGCAAATGAATTACAATTATGAAACCAGAAAGCCAAGAAACCACCTACTAATTGTACTGTAATATTGGTATTTTAATACTTATTCATAATAGCTATTAACTTGATTACTCATTTACAACAGGTAAAGGATTTTATTCATTTAAGCAGAGACATTCGTGGGGACAACATCTATTTGTGTGCCTCATTCTTAGTGGATTTACAGGCAGATATGGAAAACCTCCTTTTCTAGAATAATTGTTGCATCCAAAAGCTTGACAATTCACCATCTTTGTGCTCTGGTTTGGAGCTGTCACCTGGAGCTAGCTTCTAAGCTCCTTCTCTTAGCTGGCATATCTCACTGACTGAGCCTCTGAGGATGTCACAGCACTGCATCACACGCATCTAATTAGCATCACTAGTTAGGTTCCCTCTGAGCAAACATGGCAGCCCCCATAAAGCTACCTTTAAAGCAGGGTTGGGTTTCTTCCGGAAGAAACTTATTTCTTCCAGGACAACAGAAGAAACATGGTTTCTTCCGTATTTTTCCACTTTCTTCCGGAAGAAATGGAAGAATGGGATCTATGATAAGTAGTGAAAAAGCTATGGGTTATGAATAACATTAATGGGCAGATAATAACAAACAAAAAGATCTGAGGTAGAATAGTTTATATATATGCCATTATAATCTTACAATATACTACATCAATTCCTGTCACACTCAGTTTAACCCTTGTAAATTTGCCCTTTTAAATTTGTTTTATCTGATAGATACCTTGCACATACATGACCCTTTACATACTAGTTTAACCTTATATATATACTGATTTAAGTTAACCATACAAAGTTATTTAGTAAGAAAACAGAGAGATAACATCCTCTTAACTCATTAACATGAGTGTCATACACCTGGACTAAATAGAAATATCTTGATAGCAAAGCAATATTTTGAGACACATATTTCCAGTAGTTAACCATAAACAAATGGGTGCAAAAGTGAGAAAACATCCTCTTAACCCATTCACATGTAAATCATACACCTGGCCTGACTCTTATAGAAATATCTTAAGAACAATGCAACATTTGAGAAATATTTAGTTGAAAGTTATTCTTACTCTTGTGTTTAGCAAACACTCATACAATAAGTAATGTTCTAGTTTTCCACACAATCTGTGTACTCCTGGTGCTAATCTGTTGATTGATGCTGATTACTGTTTGAACAGCTATCTCTGTCTAATGACAAACTGTTTCTTTATAACTTGAGTTAAGACATTAACATTGGATTAGTTTCATATCCAGGTTGCTGGTCCATTATATACACAGGGTTCACATTAACTATGGATGTTGAAAAGAAGCAGTTAACAGGGTTCGTACGCACCTTGAAAAACCTTGAAAGTGCTTGAATTTTGTTTACCTCCCATTTTGACCTGGAAAGTCCTTGAATTTTACGATAGCTCCTTGAAAAACCGGGAAATCCCCAAAAGACACGCTATCTTAGCGAGTTTGGACGGCCTTATCACTCACTGCCGCCTTGACCTGTTTGTCGAGAGCGGTACCCCAAGAGATTCAACTGCCCATTAACCAGCCTCTTGGGAGATTAAGGGCAGATAAGCCGCTGCCCGCTGCCGTCTACGGAGTTGCAGTTGTGAGCGCTAATTGCGGCCACCTTATCAGCCGGTTGCATAACAATTAAGCAAACTGAGTAAAGTCAGTTTATATGCCTATTCAAGTAGTAGATAAACCATGTTTGCAAGGAGTTGATGGCACATAACCACAAGTCTATTGTTTCGAGGCGCTAGCCGAGAACAATAGACGAGTGGATAGGTGCCATCAACTCCGAGCAAACATGGTTTATCTGACTTATACCAAGGGTGGGTGCCTTCAGACAATCATAATCCGAGAAACAAAGCCTGAATCAATCAAGCAGCCATTGTGCAACATGTCCGAGCCCTGTAAACAACTTGTGCTTCCCACTTTTTCTTCTGAATCCTGTCATTCACCTGGTTGGCACAGGTATGAGTAGTACTGGCTATTGGAGATGATGAACTTTATGAGGTATGGCCCCATGACTCTCATCCAACTAGGGGAATATGTAAGTGAGTACATTACTTATTTGTTAGCCAAGTAAAAATGGCTTCCAATTACTGCCCCTGTTTTGTACATGTACCTTCATGTTTAATACCTAAATCTTCCAATGGGGGAAAGTTCCTATCTTAAAACCCTCTACTCCCAAATTTGCTCTTTATAAGTGGAAAGTTAATCAGTCAGCTAAGATGAATTCATAATCCATAATCTTTAATTCATAAAGCCCATTTGTAAAAAAAAAACTAATTAAAATCTCCTGCAAGAATTTTGATGAGTAATTTGCAAAACATTTGAGTGGCCAGTTTTGAATTAGCACAACTCTCTTTTATAAAAAAAATCAAATAAGTAGTTGAACTTGGCTCCTAGGTGGAATCAAGGTAAAAGGCAAGGATAACTGACAAATGTTTCTGAATGATTTGATGTTTTGATATTTCTACATCTCAATGTGTATAAGCAAAATGTAGCAAAGTTTTCTCAATCATTAACTTTATCTTGCTTACACTCATAAAGCATTCCCTGAAGTTATAGGATATTGCTAATAGTAACTATTGTTTTATATGAAGGCTGGAAAGTGCCCTGAACTTCAGCCCCAAGTAGATCATATGATAGTAGAACCTGCTAAATTACGGACTCCTGTGCATTTGTAAACGTTGAGCATGTATAATGAGAATCAAGTAAATCAATGTATGTGTGCTCTGTTATTTTTCCTTTTAATCATTTCATTTTACCTTTTTTAGTTGACCCTTTTATGTTCTGTCCAGTGGGCAGTTGTCGCCATTGGTTGCCCATTTGTTTCTGACCAGCATACAGTCATTGACAATGGTAAGCCTACTGTTTCCAGGTGAGTACAAAGGGTGTCATTTGTTTGGTCAGCTCATGGGTTAACTGCTGACCACAACCTCAGACCACAAGGCTTGAGCAGGTTATGTGAAATAACCACTCACTTTCGAGGCTTGTGATTGGCTGATGGCACCCGCCCATGGTATAAGTATTTATACAACCTCTTGTGTTTGTGAGAGATCGTTACTACTGTGATATTAGAGCATGCGAATTGTGTTCATACTATCAGACGTCATGATACGTTTGCAAAGCAAAGGAACAGAGGCAACACTTCAAGGTACTTTTCAAGCCTAACCCAGTCATCTGGAACAGAGGCAGAAGGTAAGATTATTTACTGTATCACTAACCTGGGATGCCACCAGGGGGGTCCATAGATTTTGTCATACATAACATGGGTTTTAAGTTAGAATTAATGCATGTTTACTACCCCTGTCCTGATATAGGTGGCGGGAATTGGGGGGATGATTTAAACAAGTGATGGGATCTCATTCTTACGAACGAGATTACTGTCACACACACCGGAGTTCTGCCCAATTTTTTTTCAGGTAAAAAAAACTTAGTTATTTTTGACCCAGATGTTTACCCCTGTTAAAATGATAACCTACAAAAGAAAATGAATAACATACTACCACTACTTTTATAAATAAACGGTAACCTTATGTGTGTGCATAAATATATTACTGTCTTTCTTCATTATTCTCTCCTCTGACATTCATTTATTTCTCAGTTATCAGTATCTTTCGATCCCGTGTATTCCTTGAAAAGTAGAATTTGTTCCTTGAAAATGTCCTTGAAAGTGCTTGAATTTTATTGTAAAATGACCTTGAAAGTGCTTGAATTTTATTGTGGTCAACCAGTATGAACCCTGAGTTAAGCTATGTAGTCAGATCCTTTCTAATAGCAATTCAATGGGATTAACTATACAATTAGAGGCATTTACGCTTGACCTACATAGGGTTAACTAATAATCCAGGTCCTCCTTTCCCCTTAATCTCTCATGTATGAGTACAGGTGGAAACCGTATGTGGTGTGACAGTAGCTAGTTTGAGTGGTTTAAGCTACTTTATTTTATTCAGACATACCTTATTTAGTTGAGTACATGGAAACCATGCTTATCATACCATAAGGCATATTACCAACATGTCAATTTGAGGGATTTAAGATTCCTCATTGTTTTCTATTTAAGTGCTGCTCATTTGCTATCATACTATTCCTTATCATCTATAAGAAAAATTCAAAGAAAACTGGAAGAGATAGGTTTCTTCCAAAACATTGGAAGAAATGGAAGAAACATATTTCTTCCAGGACGGAAGAAACCGGATTTTTCCATGGAAGAAACCGCCCCTCGGAAGAAACTGCCAACCCTGCTTTAAAGGGTATTATCTCAGTTTATGTTCTGAGTACAATTGTAATCAAGGTGTCCTATGAAAGGTGAGATTGAGCTCTACAACATATCTTTTTTAATTTTGAAGGTGAACTTACACTTTAAGCGGACAAATACAGTATTTAATTGCCGCTCACAAGTTCAGGTTTTCAACCCAGATAACGGAAATCGTTGCATAAAATATGCAATATGAAATCTGATGTCTCGTATGCTTATTGTTAAATACATTCATAACTATATTCAGAAGTTCGTACATTACACAAACAAACTGCACTGTCCGGGCACATAGGGGCTGCTTCGGTAGGCAGGTTCTCAAAGAATATGTACTACAGGTGAACTTGGATATGACGGACCACCGTACGACGGATTTTTGCATATGACGGACCATGTGCTTGGTCCCAGTCCGATGCATATCAAGTACTGTATCCGTCATATGTATACGACGGATTTTGCATATGACGGACCAATATTCCTGGTCCCATTGAGTCTGTCATATCTAATTTCACCTGTATAATGCACTTCGAATGCGCTGTCTTTCATTGGCCATCAGAGAACTCGGGTTCGTATATGATGCGAGGCATGTGAGAAAGTCACCAGTGACTTGGGCCAGTCGGTGGTTTTCCTTGGACACTGCTTGTGCTTCCACCACTCAAAACACAAGGAAAATAAAATCATCAAAAGATGTAAGTTTTGTAAATGTAGGGCGTGAGCGAAGGTTTTAAACTGACAAATATCCAGAAAGATCATTGCCTAAGAAGTTATTTAGTGCCTTTGATCCGGCAACGAAAGTTAGCAATGTCCGGCAATATCAAACATTTTGGTTTAAAAACGTTTGAATTGCATAAAATGCCCCAAAATTCCCTTACGCACCTAAATCAGACGTGTCATCCACCCGTGCGCTAAAGCCCACCCTATGTAGAGATGAATAAGCATGGATGACCACTTGTAACAAAAAACGCCATCAAAAATATTTCTAGTGCTCTTTTAGGGATTTGGCCACCCGCCTATTAAGAACTGAATACTGTTGCCGCTCACAAGTTCAGGTTTCCAATCCAGATAAAGGAAATCGTTGCATAAAATATGCAATATGAAATCTGATGTCTCGTATGCTTTTTGTGAAATACATTCATAACTATATTCAGAAGTTCGTACATTACACAAACAAACTGCACTGTCCGGGCACATAGGGGCTGCTTCGGTAGGCAGGTTCTCAAAGAATATGTACTACAGGTGAACTTGGATATGACGGACTACCGTACGACGGATTTTTGCATATGACGGACCATATGCTTGGTCCCAGTCCGATGCATATCAAGTACTGTATCCGTCATATGTATACGACGGATTTTGCATATGACGGACCAATATTCCTGGTCCCATTGAGTCCGTCATATCCAAGTTCACCTGTATAATGCACTTCGAATGCGCTGTCTTTCATTGGCCATCAGAGAACTCGGGTTCGTATATGATGCGAGGCATGTGAGAAAGTCGCCAGTGACTTGGGCCAGTCGGTGGTTTTCCTCGGACACTCCTTGTGCTTCCACCACTCAAAACACAAGGAAAATAAAATCATCAAAAGAGGTAAGTTTTGTAAATGTAGGGCGTGAGCGAAGGTTTTAAACTGACAAATATCCAGAAAGATTATTGCCTAAGAAGTTATTTAGTGCCTTTGATCCGGCAACGAAAGTTAGCAATGTCCGGCATTATCAAACGTATTGGTATGCAAACAACTGGAATCCTTCCAATAGGGGTAATAGGACAACTTCTGACCGGCCACAACGAATTATCTGATTAAGGGACCAAGGTCTTAGCCAATATTTGGAAACAGGGTGTCCAAATAGAGGTTTCATAGACTTTTGCGTGTCTTAAGCCCGGGGGGGGGGGGGGGGGGGGGCACTTTAGGGGGGGTATTTAGGGGGCCGCATACGCTCGTTATCAAAATTTTAAAATACCCCTAAAGCATTGATTTCTTGCCAAAAAAGCAACCTCATTTTGTTAAAGACGCTGACTTTTTCCACTGATTAAGCACCCCTTCTTTTATCAAAACACTGACATTGGATGAACGGGAACACGTATTTTAACTTTAGATTTTATAATCCTCTGCGTGTTTAGCGGCAGCAAGTGGCGGCAGCTAACTCGGAAGCCCAATCACTTCGGGAGTCACTCGGCGTCACAGCCGCGTATATTTCGTAGATTGTAAGGGGATTTTCACCCCATACTTCGTACCTGGGTACGAAAAAGTACCCTTCTTTTACAAAATCGCGGACATGCGGAGGTCTTAAAAAAAGACCCCTTAACTTCTTCCGCGAAATACGTAACGAAGGTGCGGCCCCCCTCTGTACCTGAGTGCCCCCACCCCCAGGGTCCAAAGTATGGTACAAAGTACATACTACTAATAAAATAAATCCTATATATTAACATAGTTTGCTTTTTATGCCAGTAACTGCTCTGTGTGTCTTATAAAAGTCACACTACAACTTCTACACCTATCTTCAAAGAAAAGTCATCATCATCAAATTCTAACATACTTTTTTGTGTGTCCAAACTGTCAAAAAACAGTGTTGTGTGTGTGTCCAAATGACACGCTGGATAGGCGAGCGGCCGAGGACCAGATTTCAGAAATTTAATCAACCCGAGAGTCATACGGACACAACATAGCTCATTTCAAAGCTTGTTTTCTGCACTTTAAGATAGGATATGTTGTGGAAATCAAATGTGGTCAGGTTTTTCTGAAATCACTCAAAGGTACTGATATGTCGAAAAAAAAATGTCAAAAATCATGAAAACAAAATTTATTTTTAATGAGACTCCCTAATGAAAATATTCAACAACACAGTATTTTTA
The DNA here is from genome assembly GCA_963942565.1 of Maea johnstoni. Taxonomy (NCBI): domain Eukaryota; kingdom Metazoa; phylum Annelida; class Polychaeta; order Spionida; family Magelonidae; genus Maea; species Maea johnstoni. The sequence goes on from OZ012686.1 coordinate 47,004,216, forward strand.
TGTTTGGTCAGTATATTTATACTATTAAAAAAATATATTGAAATAGCAAAAATACTTAAAGATGAAAAAAATGACGATTTTATTTGATATTTTCGCATTTTTTTCTGTTTATTTTCATATGAGTGAAACATTTTCACCTATATATCTGTCTGTGAAGCACAGAGGGCACCACATCATACATCAATAAAACGCTGAACCTATATTCTTTGTAATGACACCAGATTTGAGTGGATCCGAAAATAAATGTACAAGTTGTGGGACTTTGATTACCCCTACCCCCATTCTGTAAAATATGACAAAAATCTGAAAAAATCCGAAAATATTTTAAAAAATTCTTTTCAGTACAAATCAAATTGTAATGACATGAGAAGTCACTTAAACTGTCAAGAAAGAAGTATTTTGCATAATTAAATGATTTTATAACACATCTATATTTCATCTCCTGAAGTGCAAGATGCCTAGGAACACTTAAGTTAATATACACCATAGTTGTGTCAACTACACAAAAATTGTGAGATAAAACTAGATATTTACTTTGCACTGTTCTATCTTAAGAACTAGCAGTCAATCCAGAGAGAAAGAGAAAAACAAACAAGAGGGTCGCTGATAGCGTCATAAGTGTAACTCATAACAAATACCTTCCTGTTATGGTGCGCTTATGAATTTCCCTTATGTGTTTCGGCAAATTGGCCCACATAAGCATCATAGATTCTAATTGGACTTCAATCAGGTGTTTGGACTGGATACAACTCCTGTCATTTGTGTAATATTAAGTCTATATCCTTGATTCCAATCTCTCTCATTACCTGTAAAATTTTAAGTCTCTTTCTGTGATATGGCACATCCTAAGAGTCATCTTCCTCTTCAAGATCTAGAGCCATCGTGTGAATATTTCCACAGTCTTCACTTGCTTCACAGGAGCACAGGTCCGTACAAGACATCTCTTGCTGGTGGCATACACAGTTCTTTGAGCACCGTTTCCGACCTTTGCAATTGCAGATGAGGTCTTGTAGCACCTCAGACACCATAGGACCTTCATAAAAGATAGGTACTACAGTTTCACAGTCCTTCCATCCATGATCCTAGGGAGAACCTATATCCTGCTGTGCTGTGTGAGAGGACAACCATATTTTGGTTTGCCAAGATGCTCTCTTCACATGCTGCAAGAAACTTGCTTCACGTGGAGGAAGTTTAATCAAGCTTGCATTCTTTCTAGAAGCTAGTTTGACCCGCAGTTGGTTCAAGTCTTTGGCATCATTGCTGGATCTTCTTTTAGGATCATACAAGGTCAAAGTGAGCGATCTCGCTGCAGTTACCGCAGCAGCAGTATCTTGACCTTCAAGGTACACTAGGTCAGAGAATCTTTCAGGATTTTCCATGACAATCTTGAACACCGTTTTCTTTCCTATGCCAAACATTGCTGATGTGGAATCACATCCGGTAAGTGCATGCACTGCTGGTAATATTTTACAGAACGTAGGTGAGCAAGCCTTGCTGATGGCATGAACTGGAATGTAGCGTCTTTTGTCTGCAGTATTCGTCACAGTGCCAGTTTTAATCCACATTTCCTTTGTGCTCAACATCTGACTGAAATAGTGTACAGCTAATACTAGCACATCAGTATCAGGAGACTGTACAATGATGCACCCTTGTACTCCTTTGGTCTGGAACTGCTGGTCGGCCACTACTGCATGCAGCAACATACGTGTATCAGCTTCTTCTTGGTTACTCTTAAGTTCAGGGATGTCTATTACTCCCTGTGATGAAAGGCACTTGGTTTCCTCAGGCTTTGCTGATCCACTGGCTAGGATAACCCTGCTTGTTGGTCTGATGGCCATTCCTTAGGAATGTTATCACTGAGATAACTACACAGAAACTTTGTAAGAGACTGCTTATTAGCTGATACACTTAGGAATCTCTTCCAATGTGGTATTGCTCTCCCTGCAATCACCTCATACTCCCTTCCAAGGAAACCAACTGAATTTGCACGACGTTCCCGTTCCCCTACCTTGACGAAATCAGGATTATCATATCGATCAAATACATCAACTACCATTTCTGCATATTTCAGACCTTTCACAAGATTAGCCATGTATTCATTGGCTAAATCACCAAAAGTCTTGTTTCGGTTACCATCCATTGCTTGGATGGAAGCCATCGCATCTCTTATGTGGACTGTTGGTGTGTCAGAAGTTGGCCTTCCTGCTTGTTCTGTGACTAGTTCTTCTAATTTATGACCCAGCTCAGCTTTTGAAGACTTTCTCAGCGTTCCATCCTCATGAAAAAGTGCAGTAGGAACAGGTCCTACAGGATGAGCCAATACACTGTCGACATTTACACCTTCTCGACTTTTGGCCAAAGTTAGTGCACGACGAAATACCAGTTCTGGACTGATGTTCACATGAAGGGTCACTCCTTTTCCGCCATGCAACTTGATATTTGTCTTCTTGCTCAATTCTGTAAATGTCTTGAGTTTGGACTTAGGGATTGGAGCATAGAAGCTCTTGATGCCACCTTTTGATAATGCCGATTCAACAAATTTCTCCATTTCCTTCTGTCCCATTTCAACTGCATTTAGCAGAGACTCCTGTATTTCTGGGGGTGCATGTACTCCGGTGGATATGTTCATCAACACATCTGGGTGATCATTTACATTAAACGGATCTGTCATTTTTTCACGAAGATGTGTGGTGAGTGCTATCAAATGTTCTTCATCTCTCTTCATGGCTGCTGGGAGCGTCTCCAAATGTTGGCTTTTAACTGAGGTTGAATGACCACTGCGATCTCTCATAGCTGCTGCATATTCTCCTAGCCGATGCCTGGTAAGTGACCATCTGACCATCGCAGCCTTTTTCCTGGTTAATCCAACAATACCACCTGAGCCCTTTGAATCCTTTATGACTGTCTTCTCCACACCCATATCACTCCAAATACCGTTAAATTTTCCAGGAGTTTGTCGCACAGGAAACTGGCCAGCCTTAAACTTTGAAGCAATTTCCTCAGGTAGATTCATCATATCCAGTAGATAGATCGGCATCCATCTAGAATAGTTTGTCCGGTTGGTGGAGAAGAAGTAGGTTAGCATTTTGCTTGAACTAGCAATGTGTTGTTCCCAGTCACCGACACGCTCAGCTCTGATATTCTCGAGCATGATCTCAATAGCCTTGAGGTACATGTCCCAGTACTGAAAGCATGTGAAGAGAGGTTCCAGATGATCAGATAATATTTCATTCAGCACATCCACTATAGCAGGGGCTTCCAGGCTCTTCTCTTTAATGGCTTGCTGGGCCTTTTCAATCTGCTGCCATAACACATTTGGCAATGCATGGATATGCTGTTCCAGTTCACACCACTTGAAGAAGGAGCACAGCCATAACTCTGTTAAGGCTTCATAAGTGAGTATCAGTCCCCGCACAGAACGGTTGAATTGTTTTCCAGCTAACATTTGGTCAACAGTGCAACCTGCATACACCTCTGATTCAACAAGCAGATCTCGTAATCCTCCGTCAGCCCAGAGTTTACCAATTGCTGCAATATAGCAGCACAGAGAGTGGAAGCCTCCAAGACGAATCACATGGTTGTCGAATTCCTCACTTGCTGACCATTTGACTTGTTGGGCAATAGCATAGAGCTGTTGGTCCATTGTCTGAATGGAAAATTCTTGCCCAAGCTGTGAACACATGTCTTCACACCTCTTCATGGCTGTATAGATGGTGGCCATGTCATTAGGCTTTGCATCAATGACAGGCGGATAAGCCACAGCGGTGTAACTGTTCTTAGGCTTAGATAAGAAACTGTTGAAACCAGTCCAGAATGGAATAATCTGTGACTCTTCACTTATACCTACAATGTTGAGGTATAACATTGTGTGGAAGTGACCGCAATATCACCCAAGAGACATCACTTGAATGTGGATGTAAAGTGTTCTGGCAAGTAACGATCTGGGTTTTAGCATGATCCTTGCATGGCGGCTCTGCTCGTTGCTTTGGCTTTTCGAAAGGGAGACACTTCATTAAGGAGTCAATATCTTCACTCATTGGCAAGCTTTTATTTTGACCTCGTTTAATGCTGCCTAATGCATGGTCAGTTGCCCCAGGTTTCTGTTCCTGGAACACAACTCTAGCCATGCTATGAAATGTATTTTTACCATCAATTGTCTCCGCATTTATGTCTACATTGTCATCGCCTTCTTGAACTAGAAAACCTCCACTGGAAACAGGAATGATGCCACTAGGGATGTATGTTTCAGCCTGTATGTGTTCCAACTCTGATGTGGCAACACTAGTTATAAATTTCGTGAGATCGTCATAGTTAATATAGAAGCCATGCGAATTCAGCGTATCAATAAGATTTCGAGAACCATATTCATGATGAAGCTGTATTGCCAGTCCAATTTGTAGTGGGGTCTCAACTTTCAGACTGTTGGCCACTAAGCATTCAGTAAGTGCAATACACTTTCTCTTTTTGTCATCTGACACTTGGTAGTCATCTCCGGATGCATCAAATGCACTTTTATCCACTAGCCATTCTATGAACTTTGTTGTGAGTGATGGCATTATGTTTTGTGAACTAGACAAACTTATCTGCTTTGGGGACGGATAGTCAGTTGTAGTGATGTATGATGCCATATCATTTCTCAGTATTGTAGCTGCTAGATACAAAATACTATCAGGGTCTTCACTCGGAGGTGATTCAAGTAAATCAGTCTTAAGTTGGTTGACGTGAAGTTTACTTTTCTGATCAGTCACTGTTCTAATAGCATCAGACATGGAAATATTACTGCTCATGATGATACTTGACATCCCTTGACCATACTGCTTTTGAACAACGATAGACTCCCCATAATATTTAAGAAGTCGAGCCTGGAGTTTCTGTGTTGTATAGGTCTCTGTTAGATTGTCTGGTAGGTAAGATCTGTACATTTCAAGCAATGTGGAGAGAGAAAATCCTTTGTTGTTGCAGTGGAGCTCATAATCAATGTCAGTTATCAGCTTAGTGAATGCGGTGCTGTGGTAAGATTCAATATCCACAGTATTTGTGCCAGATTTTCTTACATATGTTGAAAAACAAGCAGAATGATAAACCGCATCTCTGGCAATTAAATCCTCATGTAGAATTCGTAGTAACATGTCTTCATCACTTTTACATTCTGCTGCCTCCTTCAATTTAAACTCTCTGTCTTTAGTTAGAATTTGAGATAAACGATGATCTTTTTTGTGTGACTTCTTTAAGCATATCACACAATTCCCCCAATCAAATTCTGGCACAGAAGCTCTGGACTTCCGTACTTGGCTGGATTCTGGCTGTTTAGAACATGCACTCTCACACGCAGTGTCCATGGAAAAACATTTGATATGAGCCAGATTAGTCTTGCTTGTGTATCTTTGCATGCATTTTCTGTGATAGTATATTTCCACAGCATCACTGCTTATTGAGGTCACCAAATTCTGAGATAAGGCTTGAGTAAAGCTGATCTCTTCGAACCGTTGTAGCTTCTATGATTGACTTTACTCCTGCAGAAGTTCCTTTGATCAGTTTCTCTTTAGTTGAAGTTTCCTGGCACACAGCGCATTTATTGAAATCTATACACAATTTCTGTCTTTTCTTGCTTGATGTGAATTTTAGAGGGCTTTCCCATGTAGGGTGGGTGACAGAAGGATTACTTGGACCAGGTAAAGATAAGCCATGATCAGATTCTTGCTGGTCAGAATCTGCTTCATCCATACTTGAATTCATGTTGTCAAATTCATTCTGTAATTAATCAAAACATTTGATCGGACTTAATCAAATTGCTGTATAGGAGTATTGAATTTTTATAAGAGATCATTGAACAAATACAAAAACTTCACAAAATCCTGATGTAACATGGTAATATATATATGATGTAGTGTATCAGAAGTAGAACATGAGCCATATATCAATTTGTATTAAGAAGAGAGGAATTGTCCTGAGTATATTTATACTCTATGAATTTTGATACTAGTTTTATGGTATATTCCATCTTTTTCATGGAGCCAAGAAATGTAGCTTAGAGTAATTCTGCTTAACTTATCATTAGAACCTCAAAAAACAACTAAATTACACTCACCACATGTTTTTTGGCCAAAATCTACCTGCCCCTATCTGTCACCAAACACCTTCAAAGTGAAACTGAAACATAACTCAGCTTGACCTTCATCCTGGCACTTGACCTACATCCTGGCACTTGACTACTGGTAGTGACACCTAAGTGTAACTTGATGAACTAAAAACTAACTTAACTGAAAACAATAATCATTATAGTCCATTTAATCATCTAAATGACATGATTAAGATTATAGATTATAAGGATCCTAGGATATTAGGGATAGAAATTAAAACTGGGGAAACTAAACTACTTCTAATCTGCCTCTATATGCCTACGGACTGTAAAGAAAACGAGATTGACTTTTTGCACTATTTGGGGAAACTAGATGCAATTATACAGGAAGCAGACACCTCTAATATAAGCATAATGGGCGATTGGAATGCTGATCCCACAGCACATTTTGGGAGGGAATTAGCTGCCTTCTGTGCTGACAAAAGTCTCCTCATTTCTGATATAGAACTACTTGGGGATAAAAATTCATTTACTTATATCAGTGATGCATTCGGCACAACTTCATGGTTGGATCATTGTGTATCTACTATGGGTGCACATAAAATCATCTCATCAGTCAAAATTCTTGAAGATTTTCTGGGATCTGACCACCTTCCTGTATCATTGTACCTAGATATCAATCAACTACCAGCCACTAGTGTATATGATGCACCAAAACAAACACATAAAACAATTAACTGGAATAAGGCTGACACCCCATCGATAAACAGATATTGCACACTTACTGAGAATGCATTAAAACATGTAAACTTGTCTATCGACGCCCTTAACTGTAAAGATCCTGCATGTGCTGATCCTACTCATAGACAGGGCATCTCAGACATGTATAATGATATTTCAAAAATCTTAAAAGAGTCCTCAGACAGTATAATCGGAGAGGGGCAACATTCATATGCAACCATTCCAGGATGGAATGAACATGTAAAGAACAGCATGAGGCTGCTCGAGAGGCTTTCTTATTATGGAAATCCTCTCGGCAGCCTCGTACAGGTATCATATGGGATATGATGAGGAGAGCTAGGGCCAGGTTTAAGTACTCCTTAAGAGCATGTAAATCAAACGAGGACCAAGCTAGGGCTGATGCTGTAGCCAGAAAGCTAGGTACGAAGAAATATAAGGAGTTCTGGAGCTCTGCTCATTCTATGAGCAATAGTAAGGTGCCCCTTTCTAGCAGTATAGACAACACCACAGGTGAAACTGAAATAGCCAAATACTGGCGTAACCACTACTGCAATCTTCTAAATAGTGTGAAAAATGACAGGCATAAAAACCTGGTGCTGGATAATATATCTCAAGTAGATTTCCAGGATAATATGGTGGTCACTGCTTCTGAAGTGGAAGCCGTGATAAGGTCTCTGTCTCCTGGGAAATCAGCAGGACTAGATGGTCTGACCTCTGAACATCTGAAGTATGCAGGAGGCAGACTCAGAGTCCTTCTCTCTATGTGGCTGACTTCTATATTAGTTCACTCTTATGTACCTGATGATCTGATCAAGGTTGTTCTTGTTCCTTTATTAAAAAGTAAATCAGGACTTATTACTGATAGTAACAACTACAGACCTATTGCACTTGCCAATATATTTTCTAAATTATTGGAACATATCGTACTAACCAGGTGTGAGGTGTATTTGACAACTAGTGATAACCAGTTTGGCTTCAAATCTAAACACTCAACTGATCAGTGTATATTTGCTTTTAAAGAAGTAGTTCGATACTACATCAGACATGGAAGCCCTGTGTTTGCTTGTTACCTTGATGCAAGCAAGGCGTTTGATAGGGTAAACCACTGGACGCTATTTAATAAGCTAGTCAAAAGGGGAGTGCCCTCCTATCTAGTCAAGGTACTGGTATACTGGTACCATAACCAATCATTTTGTGTGAGATGGGGAAATACCTGCTCTGACTTTTTTCTCATATCCAATGGGGTACGCCAGGGAAGCATATTATCTCCCTTGTTGTTTAATGTGTATATTGATGATCTAAACCTGGAATTAAATGCAACTAAACTGGGTTGTAAAATGGGTGGAATTCAGATGAATAATTTCAGCTATGCAGATGATATGGTTATCCTGGCTCCCTCAATGAAAGCCTTGCGAAAGCTTATTTCGACCTGTGAGTTATATGCATTGGAAAATGACATTATCTATAATGTAAAGAAAACTGAATATATGATTTTTAAACCATCATCCATGAGAACATCTGAATTCCCACCATTGTATTTATATGGAAAGTTATTAAAACTGGTGTCGCAAACGTGTTATCTAGGGTGCATTATAGTGAATGATCTGTCAGATGATGAGGATATAAAACGTCAATACAGATCTTTATGCGGCAGAGCTAACATGCTGATCAGAAAGTTTCAAAGATGCTCAGAACAAGTCAGGCTCGTCCTCTTTAGAGCTTATTGCACTGTACTGTAGTGTGCCCCTTTGTGGTGTGTCTTTGCTAAAAACACATACAACTCGCTCAGAGTATGTTATAACAATACCCTCAGGTGGCTTCTGCACCTAAGAAGAGATAGTAGTGCCAAAGAGATGTTCGTTTTGAATAGAATCCCTAGTTTTGGGGAACTAACCCGGAAGAACATTTACCAATTCAAAACTCGAATCAATAACAGTGCCAACATTATCCTTCAAACAGTAGAAAAGTATATTAGAGATAGTAGTGTAGGTAAACACTGGGAGACCTCCCTGTACAACTTCTAGTCAATATTGTACCTATGTATATGGACCACCTGTGTCTGAAATAAAGTATTGAATTGAATTGAATTGAATAGTGATGTGTGTTCTGGCCTTTGACAGTGATGACAGCCACAATGAATAGCCACCTAGTGGATATTTCCTGAACTAAACGTTAATGATTTTTTTTGCAAGCTATCTAACTTCAGGATAGGGTCAATATTGATCAAAAATGTATTTATACATAACCTTACAGTTGTCTGCATTTAGAAAACAAAATTGAGATTTTTTAAATTTTTAGTCATATTTTTCAGAATGAGGGTAGGGGTAAGTAAACTTCCCTCACTAAGTTGTAAAAGGTCAATTCATTCCAAATTTGGTGTCAAATGAAAGCTGAGATGATAGGCTTTCCAATGACATTTTATATGATGCAGTCTGGCATACAATACCTTTTTTACAAAACAAAATATCCCCCCATAAAAAAAATTACCAAAGTAAATGCTCAAATTTGACGTAAAATTGACATTTTTTCAAGTTTTGAACTATTTTAGACCAACAAAACTTTTTTTATAAAAAGAATATTAACTTCACCTAACTTTTATTGGTGTTTCATTGGGAGTTATTGTTCTCCTTTTTCAGAAAATAAGTTAAGTAATTTGCATTTTTTTACATGATTTTACCTAACCACATGATATTTGAAGCAATTTTCAGAAAAACCTGACCACATTTGAATTCCACAACATACTTTTTCTGAAAGTATAGAAAATCAGCTTTAAAATGACATATGTTTCACCTGTATGACTCTCGGGTTGATTAAACTCCTTAATTAGAGCCCTTTTTCCAGGTTTGCCGCACGCCTAGGACGCATAGGCGGCTAAGCCCCTGTAAGGGACAGTTTTTCATAGGTACATTTAATATCGCTCACCGTTGTCGGTTACGTACGGCAATGTTTGATACATGTATAGACCATGCCAATTTAAAGACATTGCATCAAAGAAGACAAGCCAACATTGACACATGGTTGGGCTAGCGTCGCCTTGCTATTTCAGGTGGAATCATTCTCATCTTCTGGATGATCACTCTCAGCTACAGGTGATCAAGTGTCAAACAATTTTTAATCCATTCATATACTACTGATAATCAGTCTGTGTAACTTAAAACATATATTCAATCACTGACTGGGTAATTGTATAACTTACGATGGTGCAGGTGCGAACTGCAGAAAAGGATTATTTTTTCCGCTGTTCTTCTGGAAAAACGACAGATAACAGTTTTTACTTTTCATCGTTTTCCAAAACAGCAGAAAAAAAATTCCACCGTTTTCCAAAAGCAGCAGATTTTTAAAAAAATATTTTCTCACCGTTTTCCAAAAACAGCAGAATTGTTTTCCCTGTCGTTCACACCTGCACCGTCGTAATAACTCAATGAACAAGCGGTATTTACCCTCTATATTAAAAACACATTTTCAGGAGAAGTCAGCGGTTCCCTGCTGACTCTTCTCCAGTCATTTTAGATTTGGCCTCGAAATGAGATAAAGAACCAGCTCTTGACATTTCCCAACAAAAGTATGACATAAGAAGGTAGGAAGGAAGGAATTGGCTTTTACGTCGCTTTCAACAACACACCCTAGTGTCTCATGATTTCCCTTTTTTCACCCCTCTCTTTCCTTCATCATTTTCCTCACCCCCTCTCCCACCGTTCTGGCTAACACCTCCGCTCGGTCCCCAACCAAACCTACTAACTCCTTGAGCAGCTTCCCCTTTTCTCTGCCCATCCAAACTCCCCATCTCTCTTCCCCCCATATTCGCCTTACCTTCCCTAACATTCTGTCCCTATCACTTTTATCTCCATCTTCTGCCTCTTTCCCCACTTTTACCCCTTCTTCATCCTCCCTCTCTTCTCTTTCTTTCTCTCCCCTTTCTGTCCTTCTACTCTCCCCTTTTGCCCTGGATTTTTTTCAGCACTACCTGCTTCCTGTCTTTCACCCTCTTTTCCCCCCTTTTCTACTCTCTCTCTTCCAACCTTTGTACTTTTTTCCCACTCTTCCATTCTTCTTTCCATCTCTCTTCTCCTAACTCCTGTTCTTTCTGCCCTCCTTCCCTATTTGCCCCCTCCATTGCCTTTTTCTTCCACTCCCTAGCAATCTTCTCCCACTCTCCCCATCGACACTAGTTCAGACATAAACGCTACCTATTTTTTCTGATATCATAGGGACTGTAGGGTTTAGGGTCAGGCCTTATAAATTACATTAGCACTGTTCCGGCGAGATTTTGAGCGGAAGCATTTTCATAAGATTTTATCATTTAAACTTACAGGCCTTATTTTTGTTCTTAGGTCATACATTGACTCAGCTACTTCTTTCCAAAATTTGTTTGTTATTTTCTGTTTTTGCGTCTTTAGGTATATATTCCCATATCTCAAACATTTTTCTATATTACATATAGCTATATTATATACCTTTTCTGGCTTTAACTATTTTCAGATTTCTTTCTCCAAACATTAACAACATTAGCCTTTTTCATGTTCAAAAATCCTTTCACTTTTTCAGATCCAAACTATGTAGGTTTGAAGCCATATCACGTATTAGACTTTTGATCACGTTCCTTGTTGCCAAAAATTGGCAGAATTCCAACGATGCCTTAAATTTTTTAAATCTCCCACGCCACTTTTGCAGTAGTAGAATATGGTTACTATGGTAACAGACTTAACGCGTATCTACGCCCTGGTTCTAAACGGCATGACTTTAAATGAAAAAAATGTTGTGTCATTGTCATATGACAAGAAACCTATTATTTTATTACTGCATATAGTAATATCTACCATGACATGGTACATTATTAATTTAATGCCTTATCATCATTGACATCATTTGTGGACATTGCAGGGACCTTATCTATAGATATTTGTAATATACCGACCCCTGTTATTAGTAATAAAGCGAATGTGAACAAATGATCTATACACATCAATAATGTAGTGACTGTTCACATTTCAAATCATTTTCCTATATCGATGAATGCTCATCTGGCTTCAAGTTCAACTCCGTACTCGCATATCCTCCCCAGGTAAGTGCTCCGAACAGCAAGCGCTCCGTAGTATCATTCAGACGCGGCGCACTGACGCACGGCTCACAAACTTTAGTTTGCGTTGTCGCCTCTAGAGGGGGTACCAATACAGAACCGGCACCCAGCGCTGTCACTGCAGCAGATTTGAGGTAAGCTGAAGCTGTCACGCACTTGGCCCCTGCCGCTGCCAGTCAAAAAACCGCACATACACAGTATTTAATGCTCAGGTTTAACAAATTGATTACACAGGCCCTTCGTATAAGTGGCAAAACCTGGCATCTTAATATCAAAAGGTAACTTATTGGGCCTGTAGGTTTAGTCGTTCGCGAAACCAAAAAATAAATAACCTCTTTCCCTGATTATCGCTCACAACTACACAGAGCTGAAAGAAACTGAAACTGAGAGCTACATGTCACCAGTTAAATTTAGCTTCAGTGTTACATCTGTGTTATTGTGGCTCTTATTCTGTTTCAGAGGTGAACTATGTTAATTAAACACCGTTTAACAACATAACAGCCCTTGATTAACATTTCCCACATGGATAATTTCATTAAAACTTGTTAATACATATACATTGCATGTAATATGTTAGTCCAATGAATCAGCCTCCTTCGCTGGTTTTCTTTATATAATATGACGCTGGCATGGCCAGGAAGCGAGCGAAGCTTTGGATGATCTTTTTTTTTTTTACTTCTGACCAAAATACAGCATTGATTGACCGTGAATTAATGGCATACAAAACATTACGATTTTAAAATTTATCTTAAAATTTATATTTCGCAACTGATTTTGACGAGAATTCGATGGCCAGTAGAATGAATTCTGGCGGCTCTATCGATCTAAACCGCATTAAAATTGACCCACGGACAGGCGAGAAATTCAGTTTAAACTTGGATATAGTAGCGGCCACGGCGTGGTATGACCAGGAAGCGAGCCGAGAATTGAGCCACGGACGGGCGAGAAATTCAGTTTTAACGTGGATATACATGTAGTAGCGGCCACTTTCATTCATATTTCGCAACTGATTTTGACGAGAATTCAATGGCCAGTACAATGAATTCTGGCGGTTCTATCGATCTAAACCGCAATGGTCAGTAGAATGAATTCAGGCGGTTCTAAACTGCATTATAATTGAATTGCATTCATATTTCGCAACTGATTTTGACGAGAATTCAGTGGCCAGTATTGTACTGCACATTACGTCATTGTCGACCAATGAAATCGGTCGTTACTTAACGCCTAAAGAAATCCTCCAGAACGGAAGTCGTCCGCACGTTGAGTGATATTGTTGTCCCGCACGTGGGACGGTGACAACTTTCTGGGTCCCTGTATGTATTTCTTATAGTGACGTCATATACACTCAAGCGCAATTGAGGGATTGCGAGGCTTCGCGAAAGGCCTACGGCCTTTCGAGCTTCGCTCGCTACTAGTATGTTGATCCTATTTCCATCTATGGAGTCTAATGAAAGTAACCTTAAACCAGTTGAGCATGCTTCCGCTGAGAAAATCGGCGGAACGAAAACGGCCGCAAAAATTACTTTTAGTTTTGAGTTGTTTATACTAACTTACGTTTCCAATGTCCTTGATATGTAATTAAAAAGTCTGTGTACTTGCTTGTCGATGTCGTCGCTTATAAATCCTTTATTCAGGCGTGAAACACGAAGACTCTGAATCAGCTGGTGAAATGACCTCCCAAAGATGGCTGAATAGTCTACGATACGTCACTTCCGACCTAATTACGAATTTCGGGTTCTGTAAAACGCGGAATGACATGGAATAATTAGTTAATGGTTCTGGTGGTGACTGTACTATTCCACTATAAATAACTTTCCATCTAATGTACCATTCCGAGTTTTACATTTGCACGCTCTAACTATACTATCGCGTGATCAGGTGAAATCTCGCGAGAGCCTGTAACCCAAGATGGAGGATGCCAAACACACTCGTCAAGTCACAGGTCATAAAAAAAGGTTTTGTGCCTCTAAAACACAATATCGGACGTTGTGTGAGTGGCGGAATTAGTCAATTTAGAGGTACGTAACGAAATGGGGAATACCAATTCACTGGGACAAATCAACGTAAGTGTACTCAAAGCCCAGTGCGCAACTGATTTGATAGGATTTGCAATAAACTCTAAAGAGGGTGACAAATCAAATCTGGACAAAAAAAACGAGCCGTCTTTAGAGTTTATTGTTAATGAACTAGTAATATGTATGTATATATATATATATATATATATATATATATATATATATATATATATATATATATATATATATGTATATGTATATATATATATATATATATATATATATATATATATATATATATATATATATATATATATACAATATTCTAGTTGACTAGCTCTAACTTCTACAAACAATTGTAATGTTTGTGACCTAGATATTGTCCATTGCAAACAATACAATCTCGCGTTTTTATATTGTTTACAACAGACAAACATGCAAGATCGTATTGTTGGCAATGGGCTAATTTTACAATGGGAACTAATGAGCAAAATCAACATTTTTTCATGGGACCTAATGAGCAAAATCAACATTTTGCAGAGTTGAGACAAAAGGTATGTTTATACACACACACGGTAGTGCTCCAAATAGGTTTGACAAGTTTGGACAGCCAACTCGAATGTTTTGTTACAAACAAATGGAAAAAGTGGTCTGCCAAGCTTGAGTCAGACAGACTATAGAAGAGAGGACTCCTGAGGCATCCAGCTGTGATGTGTATCTAAGCACATAATGGCCCTTCCTTATCATATCTCCCCTGGGATGTGTTTTGTGCTCTATTAGCTAATAGCATTTTACTACAACAAACACCCCAGTGGCATGTACAAAGTGGGTATCATTATGCTTACAATAAACATCAGAAGAGCCATGGTCTGCCATCCTATCCAGCCTGTCTTTAATGAAATCATAGATAGAATATACAATAAAAGATTTGAGGGCCATCCTTGTTCTATGTAAGCAATGATCAAACTTTGTGTTGACTCATAATTGGAAATTGTGCAGTTAACTTAAAGCCATCATCATCACTATTGAAAAGGTCCGAAACTTACATTTCAACATCCAGACCAACACTTGTGGTTTCAGACTTGATATTAAATTCAGAATGTGTTTAAATGGGAATTTAGTCATCCTTGTTTGAAAAGTATTTGTAACCAGCTTATTTTCTTCTTATTATATTTTCCTTATGATGTATATGCTACACTTGTTTCATAGAGAGGGAAATATTGTTTTTCATTTCACAAAAGATTTGGTAGCACATAGATGTGACTTTAGAAATATCCTTGTTTGGCTAAGGGATGTGGTGATATCACTTATTGACATTTCTTTGTTTATCAAATCCTTTTAGTTTTCACTCCTCTCTTTCAGTGAATGTAGGATACATTGTGTCAAAAGCTGCTCCACCCTTCCCTCATTAGCTCTCCCTCACGAAGTCTCCAAACAAGAAAGGATGTGTGACCGTGCTCAGCATGTATTGCCTAACGACACAGGTGTAGTTCTCCTGGAGTGTAAAGCGGCATTTGACTGTTTGAGCAAAAAGGAAAAACTGTATGCTCATTACATTTCCCAAGCTGCCTGGAATGGTGGTCTTGCTGTTCTGTTACAGGTGAGTCTATCACATGAACACATTCTCTGTATTTCCTCAGTGGAGGAGTTGAACCTCCTGAGTGTTTTCACTTCTGTTGGTTTGAATCATTGAGCATTGAGTTTTATTCATGATGGTTTACATTAAGTAGAATTACATTTTCATTTATGTTGGTTTGCTTTAAGGAGCATTGAGAGGGACTCACATGTTAAATACATAAAGATGTTACCTAACCCAGTGTTCTTGCCATGGGAACTTCTTAAAATTAACTAACCTAAGCAATGTAAGCATATTCTTACTTTTCCTTATTTGCAACTTTTTTTATTGAACTAATTTAATGTTAAATTACGAAACAACTCATATTATATCGGCAATAGCAATAGTTTGATTCGTGTATACTTTTTGTACTGTTAGACCTCTCCTGAGTCCCCTGGGATCTTCATTTTACTGCAAAAACTGTTCAAAGCACAGCCGGTAGATGATCTTAAGAAAGCAGCCCTAGAAAAAGGCGTTACAGAAGATGATTTCCAGGTAGGTTCCATAGTTCATAAGTCAGCATTCTTTTACTCTTTGTATATTTACTCTTTTGCGACAGCTGATCCTGTTCCAGGTGTAGAAATAAAAGGTTTTCTTATTTATTTCTATTTCACATCTGAACATTGTGTTCTTCATAAAAGGGGATTCTTTAACAACACTTTATAGCTGTAACTGATCCAACTTCTTATCCCTATGGCTGAGGATGTAGGCAAAGGAATTGGATAAATAGTTCCAATATTCACACTGACAGGGTCCTAGCCATGATTTATAAGATGTGTGTGCAAAATATTTGGCCTTTGGGAAATTAGTTGGCTTCTTATGTTTCAAGGGAAGCCACAATATGCTGAGGTTAGAACTATGAACATGAATTTAGTAATTATGAAAAGGCATATTTTCCTTATGCAATGTTATAGGAATTATATTAAGGTAAAGTATCTTTAATCATTTGCTTGAAATTGATGTATAAGAAATTCCTAGGGGAGAATTGTGCCTCTTATAGTGTGATTTCTGAGGGTTTGGGTGTCCATATGATGCTCAGACACCCTGCTGGCTGATACCATGTTCACATAAGGAATGTTGATCATTTAAAAAGAAATGTGTTTTTAGACTATGAAATACAATGTTTAAAAGTGGATTGAAAGTGGAGCCTATCAACTTGAACACTTGCATAAGTTGCAAATGTGGATATGTTTAAAACTTTTTTATTGCTTGTCAGCTCGCCATAAGAAAATGTAATGGAATGTAAGCTAAACCTCTGTAGATCTAAGATCTACAGAGGTTTAGCCTTGACCTGTTTGTCGAGAGCGGTACCCCAAGAGATTCAACTGCCCATTAACCAGCCTCTTGGGAGATTAAGGGCAGATAAGCCGCTGCCCGCTGCCGTCTACGGAGTTGCAGTTGTGAGCGCTAATTGCGTGGTGGCCACCTTATCAGCCGATTGCATAACAATAAGCAAACTGAGTCAAGTCAGTTTATATGCCTATTCAAGTATTTATACAACCTCTTGTGTTTGTGAGAGATCGTTACTACTGTGATGTTAGAGCATGCGAATTGTGTTCATACTATCAGACGTCATGATACGTTTGCAAAGCAAAGGAACAGAGGCAACACTGAGGTACTTTTCAAGCCTAACCCAGTCATCTGGAACAGAGGCAGAAGGTAAGTAGTAGATAAACCATGTTTGCAAGGAGTTGATGGCACATAACCACAAGTCTATTGTTTCGAGGCGCTAGCCGAGAACAATAGACGAGTGGATAGGTGCCATCAACTCCGAGCAAACATGGTTTATCTGACTTATACCAAGGGTGGGTGCCTTCAGACAATCATAATCCGAGAAACAAAGCCTGAATCAATCAAGCAGCCATTGTGCAACATGTCCGAGCCCTGTAAACAACTTGTGCTTCCCACTTTTTCTTCTGAATCCTGTCATTCACCTGGTTGGCACAGGTATGAGTAGTACTGGCTATTGGAGATGATGAACTTTATGAGGTATGGCCCCATGACTCTCATCCAACTAGGGGAATATGTAAGTGAGTACATTACTTATTTGTTAGCCAAGTAAAAATGGCTTCCAATTACTGCCCCTGTTTTGTACATGTACCTTCATGTTTAATACCTAAATCTTCCAATGGGGGAAAGTTCCTATCTTAAAACCCTCTACTCCCAAATTTGCTCTTTATAAGTGGAAAGTTAATCAGTCAGCTAAGATGAATTCATAATCCATAATCTTTAATTCATAAAGCCCATTTGTAAAAAAAAAACTAATTAAAATCTCCTGCAAGAATTTTGATGAGTAATTTGCAAAACATTTGAGTGGCCAGTTTTGAATTAGCACAACTCTCTTTTATAAAAAAAATCAAATAAGTAGTTGAACTTGGCTCCTAGGTGGAATCAAGGTAAAAGGCAAGGATAACTGACAAATGTTTCTGAATGATTTGATGTTTTGATATTTCTACATCTCAATGTGTATAAGCAAAATGTAGCAAAGTTTTCTCAATCATTAACTTTATCTTGCTTACACTCATAAAGCATTCCCTGAAGTTATAGGATATTGCTAATAGTAACTATTGTTTTATATGAAGGCTGGAAAGTGCCCTGAACTTCAGCCCCAAGTAGATCATATGATAGTAGAACCTGCTAAATTACGGACTCCTGTGCATTTGTAAACGTTGAGCATGTATAATGAGAATCAAGTAAATCAATGTATGTGTGCTCTGTTATTTTTCCTTTTAATCATTTCATTTTACCTTTTTTAGTTGACCCTTTTATGTTCTGTCCAGTGGGCAGTTGTCGCCATTGGTTGCCCATTTGTTTCTGACCAGCATACAGTCATTGACAATGGTAAGCCTACTGTTTCCAGGTGAGTACAAAGGGTGTCATTTGTTTGGTCAGCTCATGGGTTAACTGCTGACCACAACCTCAGACCACAAGGCTTGAGCAGGTTATGTGAAATAACCACTCACTTTCGAGGCTTGTGATTGGCTGATGGCACCCGCCCATGGTATAAGATTATTTACTGTATCACTAACCTGGGATGCCACCAGGGGGGTCCATAGATTTTGTCATACATAACATGGGTTTTAAGTTAGAATTAATGCATGTTTACTACCCCTGTCCTGATATAGGTGGCGGGAATTGGGGGGATGATTTAAACAAGTGATGGGATCTCATTCTTACGAACGAGATTACTGTCACACACACCGGAGTTCTGCCCAATTTTTTTTTCAGGTAAAAAACTTAGTTATTTTTGACCCAGATGTTTACCCCTGTTAAAATGATAACCTACAAAAGAAAATGAATAACATACTACCACTACTTTTATAAATAAACGGTAACCTTATGTGTGTGCATAAATATATTACTGTCTTTCTTCATTATTCTCTCCTCTGACATTCATTTTTTTCTCAGTTATCAGTATCTATTGATCCCGTGTATTCCTTGAAAAGTAGAATTTGTTCCTTGAAAATGTCCTTGAAAGTGCTTGAATTTTATTGTAAAATGACCTTGAAAGTGCTTGAATTTTATTGTGGTCAACCAGTATGAACCCTGGATCTTGAAATGTAAGGCTCCTTATGTCGCACCAGGAGGCATCAGTCAAACTAACCTGTCTAAGTTAAACACTAATGTAACCTGACACAGTCAAGTATGGAATAGAAGAAGATTTTTTGATGTACAAGTTTAACTCTTGAATCACATTGTTTTGTTTGCTTAGTTTAGAGTGTACAATGTCCACCCAGCTGTAGTATTACTACTGGTTGATAATCCATGGCCCAGTTTCATTAAGAGGCTTACGGCCTAAGCCTGAAGCTTGGATTTCATTATTTAATGTTATTGTCGCAACCATGGCCTCCAACATTCATTGCTATGTTAGCAGTTAATTAAAATCTGAATTCAAAACTTGAGCTCTAAGCCTGTTTGGGTCTTATAAGAATAAAGTAGCACAATCATTAGTCTGCCGACTAAAGAAAAGCATAAAAATAAGTTGGTCAATAGTTTGTGATTCAAGTGTTTATGAATAGAGTTATGAAGCAGCAATTGACACCAATTGGCTGTCACACCATATAAGGATAGGATCCATATTAAAATTAGTAATAGATCATTCACTAAACTTTCAGAACACATTTTTTTTCTAATTAGGAGGAGGAGATTAAATGTCAAACATCAGTAATTTAATTGGGAGAATAAAATGGAGCAGTATTATTGGGCTTATTCTCATATTTTGCTGCAGAATAACATAAGATTATGTAGCAACACACATGGGATATGACGGGTAGCTTCAATCCCTGATTGCGTGTCCCTGATAAAATTTGTTGTTTGCTGTTGCGTTACTTTCATCACTGTTCATCACTTTTTCGTGAATGAGACACACATGTTTATTCTATATTCGTCTTTCATCAGATTTCTTGAAATTTATCACTAACAGTCTTATGTGAATTCCCATATTTTTCAGGCCTTCTTTGTTTATGCAGCTGGATTCTATTCCAATGCTGGTAACTACAAGTCATTTGGGGATACTAAGTTCATCCCAAATTTGTCTAAGGTAAGGATAACTCTTAAGTTAGTGAATTTTTTTATGTTTAGAAAGTTTGTCATTATTCTGTAAATGGTAAGAAACTTCATTGAAATCATATTCAGTAACTTAAGGATATGTATTTTGCCAGGTCATTAGGTTAAAGGTTTGACTGGCACTGGATGTTGCTCCTTAGGATGCAAACTCTATGTGACTTGGCTGCTTGTTTCCTGTGGCTTAAAGAGCGCACCCTGGCCTTCTACAAACCATTATGCACACAGATCCTATGTAATGGAACTTTCTTATCCCTGGAGTTAAAATATCTATGGATGAAACCATAGATATTTTTTAAGTGGTCCTTCATGTGGCCAAGGTTGTCTATACATGTGAAAGGATTTTGATAAATCTAATTTCCTTAACTTTCCTCTATGGAATTTTGATGTGGCCTAATTTAGTTCCTTGCTAAGGATGATACATATGGGACAGAAATTCGGTTTTAAGATTTGCATCACATTGTTGTAATTAGTATATAGTATTTCAAGATCTTTAAAAGTATTGGCCTCTGTTTTGCTCAACCTTGAATTACCTTGTACTACAGGAGAAGTTTTATAGTGTGCTGGAGTGCAGTTCAGCGTACACCAATGACCCCAAAGCTATCAACGCTCTGTGGGAGAGGGTAGGAGATGCCATCTTTTCTCTCAACAAGAAGAATCAACAGCTTGGCTTGGGGGACAAGGTAAGATACAAGGTGGTAGTCACATCAGGAAAGCTTTTGTATCTGCAATTTTATTTATCACTGTTCTGCCAAATAGACCCTTAACTATGACTAGCGAGTTGTTCCTGGTGGCAGAAACTAGAGAACCAGAGGGAAACCAGTACCTTACCTCAAGTCATTGGCATGGTTCTCACAATAGTATATATCAACTCAATATTTGTATAGATAAACCTTTTATTTACAGTGGTTATATTCTCGAAAGTTTGTTTAAAATGAAAAAAGTCCGTTATTTGAAACTTCTGTACATAGTTACTGGGGTTGTTAGTACTCGTTAGCCTATCAGCACATCAAGGATATTTCTGACATTAGATTGGACATTGGTGGACGGAGATGCCAATAACAAATTACATCATATGAATATGAAATGGGTACCTAGCATAAATAAGGCAGTGCTTAGAGTGTGTGCGCTATATGCTGCCAGTTGCTCTGGAATATCCCCCGGGGGATTGAAATGGTTTCTGTATGTACAGTGCCTGCTAGGGGAGGAAGGTCGTGTGAGCACTTCGGTGGATACAAGACTATAAACCGAATACCTTTACCTTTACCTTTATAGGCCAAGTATGAAATACTAGCTTAAAAAATAAAAAAATTGATAAAAAAATATTTGTTAGTTGCCATGTTTGGTTTATTCTGCAAATACTAATTATTACTGGTACCTGCACCAAAAAAGTTGAAATGGAAACTTTTATGAATGATTACTTAGGGTCACATCACAATTTTTGGGATGTGATTACTGTTAGCTGTTAAGATTTCTTCTCTTGCACTTTTATGCTCATGGAGGGAGTGTTTCTGCCCCTTTTCTTATATGAGGCACTTCTTTTTTTTCAGGGGATTACCACATATTTTTCTGCGAACTGTGATATTTCTGACGCCGAGCTAGCCCAGAAATTCTTGGATGAAAAGGTATGCCATATTAGACTTTTCTAGATCATAAGGATTTTCATATGGTATTGTTTCAAAAATGTACTAAGTTAAAGGTATTGATGATTTCTTGAAGTTAATTACCAATAAGAATCATAGATATGTTGCACTTTTGCGATGTTGCACTTTTCAAAGCTATCATATTTCCCTCTTCTTTATCAAAGGATTGTTATGTATATTATTTTCTTTCTTAGTCTGGCTTATTGGATAAAAACTTGTTTAAAATCATTAATTTTTGGCAATATGTACATGAATGTAAGATATTTTTAAAATTTGCTTACATTTTGATGACAAATTATCTATTTGCAGAAAATCAGTGCCTATAACACTCGTTTAATGAAAGTACAAGATGGCAGTTCTGGGGATGGCAAGACATCATACACAGTAAAGTTGGCTTCATCTGCAACGACTGGTAGGCTTAATAAACTCAATAATTCATTGAGTATTCAATGAGTTATTCGTTCATGTTTTGGTTTGACATGCATAGTATCTTTATTGCACATGCAATGATATGTAAACTAACCAAAACATGAATAAATAACCCATAAACCTAGCAAATTGAATCGAAAAAACACCTGTTTTAAGAAATGTATTCTTCATGTCAGGAGGTGTGTAATTTATGGTGAAGGAATAATACTCTTTGTAATAACAGGAAAGCTTACCACTAAATAGTTCAGGTTATTCTCTCCCTTTTATATGCATGGGCAAATATGGATATCAAGGATATTAGATATTGACCACAGAAGATAGGATGTTGCTTTTCCTGGCAGCTATCACACCCTAGAATGACAATGTCACAGTTTGCCACCTTGATATACTTAATGGGTGCTCCACTGTTAAGTTTAAGCATGCTAGTCTCAGAAACCCCACACCTTGGGACTCTTAGTTATTATTTCTCTACATTTAAATACACTTTTAATGGCCACACTGTAAAAAAAACTGTTTGCATATAGTTCTTTGCCTTTGCTCCATATTTGGACATCCAAAATGATTTTTTGTTTGTATGTTTCAGCTGAGCCTGTCTCTGGCATTGAGGACGATGCTAAGGACTTACTAGGCGAACACCAGTTTACACCAGAGGGCGCCACTGATGCAGTTACATTCCAGGTTACAAGAGGAGACTATAGCAAACTTCTGGAGCGCACTTGTGAGAACCTACGGAAAGCCAAAGTATGCCATTTAGGAATAACAATCAAACACATATATTATAATAAAGAAAATCAATATTTTAAGGTAGTAATATTGCACCAACTTATTTTTTACATGCATAGATACACCATATTATTTTTCAAAAGTAAAAGCTAATTCCAACCATGTTGTCTTACTCATTGTTGTTTAAACAGATATCTGCAAGGTATTCAGAGAATATTTGCTTCTTATAAAAAGTAATAGATATCTACAAATGATTTTTCTGAATTCTATTTTACTTTTCATCTTCCTTTTTTAGTGCCAGGTCCCTTTTTAGCATAATCATATCATATAATAACTTTTCTTATTGTACCAGGTGACCTACAGAACCTTCTAAATTTGTGGCTTTCTAATAATCCCAAAGCCAAGGATTCGTTTCATATCCAGGCCTTGAAGCTAATTTCCTTTTCTGGGTGTTGATTAGTCCTATAGTAGTAACATGAATATTTCTGTTCTTGCAGGAATATGCAGCCAATGATCTGGAGGTAGAGATGCTGGAGAAGTACGCCTGTAGCTTCAGCACTGGCTCCATCAATGCCCACAAAGAAGGCTCTAAATCCTGGATCAAGAACAAGGGACCAGTTGTAGAGAGGTGCATACATATTTCATAATTACAAAAAAAAAATGAAATTCTTATTCACAAATCCACATTCGTTTCATCATACATATATGTTAGAGGTGATTTTGAGACATGAATATTTCTAGAAATGAAGCCGGTCTTTGAATTAATAAGATACTTCTTATAAGATTCAGCATTTTAATTTTAGTAGATGGACGTATAAATGGATACAATTTCTTTTCATGCTGGTTGCTAGAAATTTATGGTATGGGTAGAATATAAACACATCTTCAATTCAGAAACATACGAGACTGACACAAACCTAAAAATAGGTAGATGTTTTAAAATACCAAAAGAAGTCAATTAGGTTTGAATAAACAATGTAGTTAGTTATAGGATATTTCTTGAACCTTCAACATTTGTGACTCCACACAAACCACCTATTTACATTTCCTGTTTTCATAAATTTGAACACATCAAGTCATTTCTGTTTTGATTGCAGCTACATTGGATTCATTGAGTCGTATCGTGACCCGTATGGTGTGAGGGGTGAGTTTGAAGGGTTTGTTGCCATGGTGAACAAGCAGATGAGTGCCAAGTTTGGATCCCTGGTGGAGAACGCTGAGCACCTCCTTCCCCTCCTCCCCTGGCCTGCTTCCTATGAAAAAGACACATTCCTCCGTCCAGATTTCACCTCCCTGGATGTCCTTATGTTCGGTGGAAGTGGCATTCCTGCTGGCATCAACATCCCTAATTATGACGATATTCGACAGACAGTAGGATTCAAGAACGTTTCTCTTGGGAATGTTCTTTCCTCTGGCTACAAAGACACCAAGATTACATTCTTAAAGGAAGAAGATAAGGTAAGTGAATGTCACTATATTTTCAGATATTTGAATGATACTTTGCCTTTCATTAGACATTATTTGTCAAGATAATATTTCTTGTAACTGAAAGATTTAAAATTCACCATGTCACAAGAATCACCTTAGGAGTGAGCTATGTATAACTCTCAATAGAAAAATAGAAATCATTGGTAAAGCAAGTGTTCATCTTGTTAGTGATGCACTCAATAGAGATTCAGAAAATTATTCAGAGAAAAATATATCATATTTTGTGTTCGGGGGGGGGGGGGGGGGGGGCAATGAATGGTAAGAATTAGAAATCATTAGTGATTTTTTCAATGTGGATCAGCAAAAATTGATTAAGCTCAAAGCCTTATTGATTTCCTAAAACATACTCCTATCTTTGAATTTTTCCTTAGGATTTCATTTAGTTAAATCTAAATTTGAGAATATTTACGTTTTTTATTAACAAGTGTGTAAGTGATTCACAACTAGCTCTTTGTTTGTTTTAGGAAGTCTATACCAAGATGAAAGTACCATCCTTTGAGGTGCAGGTTGGACTGCATGAACTGTTGGGACATGGCAGTGGCAAGCTCTTCATAAAGGTCAGTAGAACAGCCAGTTTGTAAGGATAGAATAGGACACCATCCTTTTGTAGAAAAACAATGTTCAGCATATATCTTTGCTTATAAGAAAAGTTAGATGTCGTATTTTGATATGATGATTTATAGATATGTGTTTGAAGAACTCTTTTGCATGAATAAGGTTTTGTAGGAAACCTCAGTTGATAATGGACTCCTTCCTTGGAAATACCCTATTTATATTGATAGCTTGGCAGAGTACTCTTTTGAAAGGAATTAAATAGATGGATAGCTCTAGAAATGTGTAGTATGTTAGTTTTGAAACTGATGCTGGTTTACTCATGTTTCAGAATGCTGACGGCTCCTTCAATTTTGATGACGATCATGTTACTCATACAGAAACTGGGGAAAAGGTAAGCAAGTTTGTATACGGATCAGTAAATTTCAACGTATCTGTAACTTACGGACTACAAGTGAAAAATGGTGTGTTTATCATTTTTTTTTCTGATAGGACATCTATCTGTAGTATGTTTCATGAAGTTTCTGAATGGCAATTATATGCCTACTACCTAAATGATGTTTTAGCATAGGAGCGCTAAAAAGAAAATATACAATCTCTAAAGAAAGATTATTAAAGAATGGCATATTGCTCACATTAATGGAATAATGGTTATTACTTGTTTAGATCTCCAGTTGGTATGGGCCCAATGAGACTTACGACAGCAAGTTTGCAGTGATCAGTTCCTCCTATGAGGAGTGCCGGGCGGAATGTGTTGGTCTTTATCTCTGTCTCTCTTCAGAGGTTCTCAGGTAAGTTTGACAAGGGATGAGCAGAGGCAGTCTCTGTATGTATAATAATGAATGTTTCTTAAGACTGACTTGTTGATTTAGTAAATTAGAGATGAAATATTTTTGTCTGTTTATGCCTCTCATTACTGGCATAACAGAGAGGCCTGTTGTGCACTTAGTCGTGGTATTCATTCATTCATATTCAAAGTTCTCAGTAACCAGCTCATTCTTTTTGGAGTAGAGGTTGGTGTTGAAATGCTTGTGTTGTGTTTCATACTTTCTCTTAAGTCCTTTCTATTTGTTTGTTATGGTGTTCTCACAAACTGTCGGCGAAACTTAGCACTGTTTCCATCTCCATGATTGTTAATCACAGTAATTTACATAACTGTCCATTGAGACCACGTTCACATATTTGCGTCATCAAATATTTGTATCACATTTTCAAATCTTTTAAGTACTCCCATTTATTAAAGATATATTCTTCTTCAACTAGGATTTTTGGCCATGAAGGTGACCAAGCTGACAATATCATCTACATCAACTGGCTGAACATGGTGCGTGCGGGGCTCCTGGGCCTGGAGTTCTACTGCCCAGAAACACACCGGTGGAGGCAGGTGAGAGATTCTCCTAACTTTCCAGTCCCCCCAGAAAAACTTCATCTGAGTGCTCAGATTCACACAGAAATGAAACAGTACTAACACTATAAACTGTAGAATATATAATCCAGTGTGCTCTGATGATCTGAGACCTTTGTATTGATTTAGATAACAAAGGAATATCTTGGCATTTTCCATGTGAAGCTTGTTTGTTTATCAATTTGGAAAATTTTGTTACATAGATAATACGGTAGATTTTCGTGGATTTCAGAGGGTTTGTTTATTGTAAGGGATTTACAGCAACAAACCTATAGCATATGCTATAAGAAGAAAAGTATTAGTTTTGTTGGGATGATGTTGCAAATAGGTGAAAAATAGCTAAAATACATTGCAAATGGCAGTGTGTAGACCATACTGGTTAAATTTGTACTGTGCTTGTTGACACACTTATTTTTGACAGCAATTATACATCAAATTCAGGTATCACCATGTATGTGTATATGTTTGTCTTTGTAGGCCCACATGCAAGCTCGCTATGTGATTCTGAATGTGCTGCTGGAAGCTGGGGAGGATTTCGTCAAGGTGGAGCGTATCACTGGAGAGGACGGTGAAGACGATCTAGTCATAACTTTAGACCGCACTCTCATCAACACTGTCGGCAAAAAGGCCATAGGAGACTTCCTTAGGAAGCTGCAGGTTTGTCTTACATTGTGTCATATCTCTAGACCGCACTCTCATCAACACTGTCGGCAAAAAGGCCATAGGAGACTTCCTTAGGAAGCTGCAGGTTTGTCTTACATTGTGTATGATATCATTAGATACATTTCTGAATATTTGATGTTACTTGACATTATGACATTCTGATTTTATACTTCTCAATTCTATATTTACTTTGAGAATAAATACAAAGTTAGTTTAATACAAAGAAAGGATGAATAGATACAACTCCAACTAATAAATATTCTTTGACACAATCTTTAAATGAGTAAGCATTTTGGGTGTTATTACGATGAGATGACTAGGATTATAAAGCTTGTAGGACAATTCTAAATCATATTACTATTACTAATGTAACTACCAAACAATACTACTAATTGATAGCTCTGCTCAATTTACATATGCTTATTCTATTATATGAACACACCCCTATGTATGATTTGTGTATGCTTAAGGCATCTCTCCTCCTTTCCCCAGGTGTACAAGGCGACTGGTGACTTCACAGCAGCCAAGGAGATGTACCTGCACTATTCCAGTGTGTCGGACGAGCGTGTGCCTCACTTCCTCTCCGCCAGGACCATCGTGCTGGCCAGGAAGCAGCCAAGGAAGATGTTTGTACAATGCAACACTACCATTTCAGGTGAGCACTGGTGTAGTAAATATGAATGTCCTGGTTTACCACCACCTTCCATGTGCATGTATTGGGCTTTTAAAACCATGCTTAAATATAGTATTTTTGGGATTCTTACCCCCTCATTTCTGATTAATGGACCACTTTCATTTGTGATAAAAAATCGTTGTTTTAGTTTTTTTGTTTATTACTTTCAATTAACTAATCTTAGATTTTGTGACAAAATTGGTACATTTCTTAGAAATAGTGGATCTGATCAATGTGCTAATAGTTAGGGTATTGCAAGGATCCTGACTATGCCATTTTCATATCCTTTAGATAGTCATTCTAGGTTATATGATCAATAATGATTTTTCTTTGTTTCACTTCCCATTCAGGAGAGGAAGTGGTTCTGCACGAGTATGAGTCGTCCGCTGCTGGCCTGATCCAGTCCATGGTGGAGAGATTCCCCAGTAGCGAGGTGGAGGACATCCTGCAGGAACTGTGGGACGCAGACCACAAGTATTTCCCCTCAAGCTGAAGCATCTTCTGTCAACAGCTGATAAGCACAGGTATACACCACCACAACACCTGTACATGCTACGAGGAACAGAATGAACTACCTACATGATCAGAATGAAAATTTATAGATTTTCAAATTTTGTGTTATCAAATTTGGGCCGATGTGTTAATTGAAAGTTAGTGCATGAAGAAAAACTGTTAAAATGTATGTGAATCTCCTAATACGAATCAAGGGCTGGACATTTAGAATGAAAGCATTCATTCAATATGTCTTTCTTCTATAGACATGCCAATAGATTCAGGGATAGCAATTGGAAATTAAAAATTAACAATATTCTTGCACTATTTCAATACAGGTTGGTAATTTGAATAGGTATTAAGTACTCTTGTGTTATTTCAGTCTGCAACGATCAGGAAAGTTTTGAGAATAATGGGTTGATAATTTTAAATTGCAAATGCTCATGTATCATTCCATTCTATGAATATCAGGAAAAGATAACAGGAAAAAAGTATTGGATAAGGTAACTGTATTCATTTATTTCAATCTCCTGTAAACTTCAGGAAAGATGCGGGTAATGATTGGGAAATTTGTAGTATATTAAGAGTATTCATTTGCTTTATTTTCCTATTAATTCTGTTGCATCAAATTTCACAAGTGGCATTGTGACAGCTGGTTAAAAGACATGAATAAAAGGTGACAAGACTTCTCAAACTATTACTATTGTTTTTTGTTAGTTGTTTTAGCCATGCGGGCATGTAGTGCCCAACAAGGTATTGTTACTTTGGTGATTTTAGAGGGACTTGTTTTAATGGGGTCAGATGAGGAGATGATTAATAAAAATAATAACAATATACACTTAAACGAAATACTGGGTCATTTTATTCTGAAAATTGACAAATATATGAACATTGCAACATTAGAAAATTATATTCACTTTTTATTCAATGGCACATTTTACATATAATTGCAGCAGTTTACAAAATAACATTCACATCAATTGAATAGTATTTCAACAATGGTCTTACCAATCAATGTACAAAATATCAAAAAAAAAAACTGGAATTGTATGGTATCGAAAGCAGACTTGCCCACATGAAGAGGCCAACTTATTAAATCGTAATGAAAAGTAACACCATTAATTGCCACGGTGACACGGTATTAATATTGATATATTCACTCTTAATATTTCCATACAAAATAGCACCAATCTAAGTATAACTAATATTTGAAAAGATATGCTTATAGTTAACATTGTGTCCCATTGGTTAGGACACGCTTTTAACACCACCAGCACACTATATTTCAAAGTAATTAGAAAAGGCGTATGGTAAATACAAATACTCTTCTAGGGTGTCCAACAGTTGCATTGTTGCACCAGCCTGTGACAGAGGCTTTAAAACATCAACGCGTCAAATCCATTAAGCACCTCCAAGGCTCCAACCAGGAACTATTTAATTCTAAGTCTATACTTCCTGCTCCAACAAACTTTTGGGAAGCATGGCAAGTAAAGCCTTTTGAATATTTTTGTACATATCATTTCATACAAATTTCATTAAACAAGTGAACTCCATCCATTTTTAATGAATAAGGGTTGAGCCAGGTCATTATAGTTGAATATAAGGCTTTTTTTATTAGAGCTACCTTTAAATCATAATGCCATAATCTGTATATAATTGGAACTTGCTGGTTCAGAGGGGTTTCAGTGAGTTTGATGCCCCCTAGAAGCCTAATCAACACAGGTAGAAACCATCACGGAAAAGGGATGCAATGTACAGGTATATCATTAGAGTCACTTGAATATGGCAAGCTTAGAGCAAAACAAGAAAGACTCAAAATATTGTCCAAAATCTAAATCTAAGTCTTGGGCTTCTATATTTGGAAGAGTTCCGAGTACATCTCACCACAGCGACATCGACTATCTCTTTCTACCTTCAAAAATATATTTTCAGTGAGCAATTTTCATCAAATTTTAATAGACAATTTCTCTTCCACAACCTACTTATTTCCTACAAAAACACGCAAACAAAAAATAATTGAACATACTAGTAACCAGACTGCTCTAGGAATGAATAGTTTATGAAAAGTTCAGCAGATACACATAAATGCATTAACACATATACAAATTCAGTATGATCTTAGATGAAATAGTTTGTTTTCATCTATTAAGGTATGATTGTCTAAATTGTATGTACAACATCAGAAATACTCTCATAAAAGATGAGAATGGAACCTGAAGAGTATTACACATGGTGAGATAGATCCAGTATGAATGACAAAATGTCATGTATTACTATCAGAAAAATATGATGTATAGATCAAAGATGGAAGTAACAAGCAAAAGATTTTACATTTATTAAGCATCTGGCACTAGTATACTTTAAGTCAAAAACAGGTGCACAACAGTTTCCTTGTTTCTGTTAAGGTTGGGAATACAACAATAATCATTTACACAATAACCAACTAATAGGAGTGAATAATCAATGTTTATCATCTAAAACTAATATATTTCCCAACTATAAAAACATGGTACTGAAATATAAATGTAATATGACTATATCTGATATTTTCTTGGACAACTAATTTCCCAACTATTAAATATTGCTGAGAAATATAAATGCAATGTAAAACATTTTAAAATTCAACTGGTAGGAATTAATTCTTAAGACTAGTAACTTTCCCATCTCTAAAAAAATGTAATAAAATGTAAATGCAACATAATTTCATCATAATAGAGTATTACTTGCACAGTACTGACATGTTATGAGTGTTAATTTCAGGAACTAGTGGCCTTGGAAATTTGAATAAAAATGTGTCCCATCTCAGGCACATGAAAAAGGTCACCACATCAAATAATGATAATCTCAATGGTTTGTGAGTATTTATTTGATGTCTTAAGAGTTCGCTAGGATTTCAATTATCTTACAAGTTGTTTCATATCTATCTTTTTGACTGTTTCAATACACACAGTGAACATAGATACAGGCTCATCCCAGTGTGTGGAACTTACATCAAAACCTGTGCAAAAAACTGTTGATGAGATTTCGTAGATTCATCAGGCTTTACACTAAATTGAGACCATATAAAACAATACTGAATTTCCTATAATACACTATACATATTACATACTTTATAATTGAGTGGAACAATTAAATCTGCCAGTGTCATGCTGTTAGTTCTTGGTCAAGATTGTTGAATCTGTAAGATTTCTTAAAGATTCACAAGGTTATGAATTGAGACTAGATAAAACAATTTTGAATTTCATTCAATAACAATTAACAAAACTAGGTCAACTAGTTAACCTATGAAATTCACAATGCCAGTGGGCACCTATGCTGTTGGCTCTTGGTCAGCAATCTTTACTGTGTCTGATGTTGTAATCTCAGGCTCTGTGTAGCTGGCATCGGATCGTGCACGTCTGTTTCTTATGAGTCTTACTGTACAAAACCCAGAACTGACAAGCCAGAGGAGAAATGCAATCCATGAAGAGGTCTGAGAGATACCAAAAATAAGACAAATTGGTAATTTCAAGATATTCTGATTAAAGCTGATACTCTTTGAAAATATTTTCGAAAAATAAAGTTGAGAAGATTCATAATTTATTTTAAATACATTCTTAGTCCTCAGAAAACTGCAATTACCAACCTTGAAGCCATAAAGTAGATAATACATTAACAACCTGAAAATCCACTTGTTTCAAGTTTAAAGGTTTAGGTGAAAACTAAATTAACAAATGATGTACATGGTAAAGCAAGCTAAAACAAACAAGGTGTCTAATTACTAAGATTCTTACCTGTGCCACAGTTAGAAAGTTAAAGTAGGTCCCACTATTGTAGTTAGTCCCATAACGGTTGAAGTTGAATTTGGCAGGATCTTGGCCATCAGCACAACTACAGAGAGTTAAATATGCATAGTCTTAAAGAATAATCCTCAAATGTTTGTTTCGCTGGCACTAGCATTGGGGGGTCAGTTCAGACCATTGATGACAAGTCAATTATATAATGTACAAACTGAAATTCAATAAAAGTGCATCTCCTTTCAAGAAAAAATAACATTGCAGAGAAAAATATTAATGTCAAGACATTTTCAATGTTTTGAAATTTAATAAAAACTGAAAGCATTTGGCTATAATATTTGATTTCAACATCTACCATTTTTTGTGAAATGCAAAATAAAACTTCAGAAAAACATTTATCATTATCAAGAAAATCTTACTTCATAAAAATATTTGTAATATATAACTGATGTCAGCTTTAACGTTGTTCATACATAATCATCTATAAACATCTTACTTTATGAGGGGAATAGGGTATATTCACATAAGCGCTTGTACCACCAGGGTGGTACAAACAGCAGCTGGGGCCCTATTACTGCTGTGCTAAGCATTAAAGAATAGCCTGTTTCTCAACGTTCATGTTCAATTAATGCTATTTAAAAACTTATTTTGTGAGAAGTTGAAAAGAATATTCTCTAGAAATACTTCAGCAAGCATTTAACTTTTTAAAGGAAGTAAAATAAATATGATTGTGGTATCTTATATCTTAAATAGCTGCTCTATTTCAGCTGATTCCTACCTCCCCAGAGCTCCTTCAACATGACCCACTATCAATGTTAGCTGACCTCTTAATTCTATTCTCTAATACAAAATTAACATTTAATGGTCCTTTATGAACATTCTGTCACGCTTTAATAGGAAGCATACATGTTCAAGAGTTTTACCATTTCCTGCCATCCACCTACCACATACTTAATTTTGCTTTACAGACCTCAACGCTAACTCAAAATGCTACTGGTCTCATAGGACCAGAATCACCTAGGATCTTATGGTCCTGCAAAATTTTAACTGGCCCCACATATTTTTCTTTAACTTAACATTGCATGAAATTAACTGACATTTATTTTTATTCATTTTGTCTTCATTTATTTCAAAAATGTTTGGGAGCATTTTCACGGGAAACTTGATAACAAGAATGTCCCCCAAATGTTCACTGGCTCTGTAATAGACCAGTTGAGGTCTTTTTTTACTGGCCCAAAGCCGTTTTGGGGGATTTTTACTGGCCTGGGGCCACAGGTACACTGTTAGCGTCGAGCCCTGCTTTAGTTCATTTCATTTTCTGTGGAGAGATAGTGAACTTCCAATCACAGACAGTGCCTCAACTAAAGCAATTTCAGAAAATAATTGTGGCATTATAACCAATGGTTTGAAGAAGCCAACCTTGGTATCTCTGTGATAGGCTGCAGCTGCCACTAGTACTGAGGTAAATCTTGATGGACTTTAAGAAAAATTCGAGGAAGTTGTAGCAGCCAAGTTAGTTAGTTAATTCTCATTATGGTTATTGAGAAAATTAGCAAATATTTGGTAGAGAAAAGCATTCTGTCACACGTTAATAGGAAACATACATGTTCAAGAGTTTTACAACTTCCTGCCATCCATCTACCAACTAGTTAATTAAGATTTTGCTTTAGTTTACTTCATTTTCTGTGGAGAGATGATCGACTTCCAATCACAGACAGTGCCTCAACTACAGCAATTTCCAAAAATAATTGTGGCTTTATAACCAATGGTTTGAGGAAGCTAACCTTCGTATCTATATCTCTGTGATAGTCTTCAGTTCAAACTCGTACTGTGGTAAATCTTGATAGATTTAAAGAAAAATGTGAGGAAGTTGTAGCAGCCAAGTTAGAAACATTTAATTCTCAATATGGTTATTGAGAAAATGATTAAATATTTGGTAGAGAAAAGCAGTATGAGGTGTAGAATACTTGGGTTCTAGAGAGATGCCTGCTCTCTCCAATACAACCAGCAGTGGGACAGCACTGCGGTGACAGCACAATAGGGGGCTGTTTGTACCACTTAGCCAGTGACCACATGGGCTCGCTGCCTTATGTGAAGCATCCCTATTGTAATAGATAACTGATGTCAACTTTAACATCAATCACGAAGGTTGTATTTACCTGTTAATCGCAGCTCCTAGTTTTTTCCCCTCCAGGAAACTGTTGCACCAGGTGACAAAGCCGACACTGAGGACACAGGAGGAAATGAAAACCATAACTGTTATCAGGGAGCAGACCAGAATAAACGGCATCACCCACATCTGAGAACTGGAAAACACAAAAAACAAATAAAATGTAAAGATCAGAGAGGCTGTTTTGTGACCATTACCCTAGCCCCTCAAAGCCACTTTATAATTATTAGTTCTTTCAGTTTAAATGCACATACTTAGATATGCTAGGTTTACTTTTTTCTCCAAATTAGCAACATTCTCAACTAATCAAATAAGAAAAAATTTCCAGAATCCTATAACATACAAACCACACATAAACTTGGTATAAAAACAAATTGATATAGATGCAAAAATGTCAATGCTTCGAAAAAAAATCCTTTGCTCCGGGATAGTTAGCCTGTGTTCTTGGGAAGTTTTATGTAACATATCCATATCAGTCCTGTAACATATTCTTACCCAATGTTTCGGTCAACCTTCCAACTCTGGTAGGTGGCGTAGGCGTAATAGCAGCCCATACCGAGGGGGAAGAGGATGCAGGCAAAGACACTCAGGTAGATGATGAATTGACACTTGCTCTCTGCGCCAAACTTAGCATAAAAGACATGACCGGTGGCATTCTGCCATTCTATACCTCCATATAGAATACAATGCCCATCAAAGTTGGACTGAAATGAAGAAAATATATGTACAGTAATATATGTATACACCCATGTTTGACATCATACTTGGAAGTGTAGTGTGTCAGTAAATTTGCAGAGCCATTATTGGCATCAAATTATCATGAAACCTAAATGGTTGACCAAAAAATCAACTCAAGAAATCAAACTGCTCTAAACTACCAACATATCTGGGATTATTTTCATTCCCAGACAAACAGATTTTATAAAGGTAACCTTGAATATACAAAATATTTGACATTTATGTGTATAACAATTGAGTGCTACAGAAAAACTAAAATCCAAAAATTTAAAAATATTTTCTATAAACCATAGGAATTTATTCAACCCCCTCAAAGATATGAGGGTTTTTCCACAAGAGGCCACAGCCTCTTTCAAGAACTGATTATTAAATTTTCTGGCAGATCATCATACAAGATAGGGAAAGTGTTGCGTTGAATATGAATAAATATTAAAATGTTTTTTTTTCTCTAAAAAGTAGGTCTTTTACAAAAGCCTGGTATAGTTAAAGCTGAAGCTTTCATGAAAAAGAAAACAAGTTATGTCTGTTTCAACTGTCAACTTATCCCCACTAGTGTACGATTTCTCTTCTAAGACTTCTCTAGCCCATCATGTGCAATCAATACACCACTGCGCCAATACCATACAAAAATGATTAGCTCAACTGCTATAGAGTCACAGTAATTTGAGTAAATGAATCCAATAGGCAATACAAATGAATCAAAACAAATCACTGTCAGTTCACTAACCGATGTCATTCCTACAGGTACGGATGTAATAAGGCCAGTAAATACAATGACAACGAAGATAAGTGTTTGTATCAATAATTGCACATCGATAGGCATTTCAATTGCAGCTCCTGAGGAGTTGCTTTCCATATAATTCGGTACATCCATGTTGCCGTCTTTCCATCAGGCACCTCCCCCATAAAGTTTTGGTTTTGTGTTAGAATTATAGGTGGCGCTGTTCTCTAGGGGAGCAGTCCTTTCTTGAGATGGGATTCATCATTTCCTTGGTCATCACCATCTATAGAGCTATAGCTGATTACTTTTTAATGCTAAACAGCAAAGACATTGGTGTCATCATTACTCGATCTATTCATGAATGATTGCGAAAGAATATTACCGTGTAATCCTTGATTATAATCCTGCGAGTGTCAGAAAAAATATGTGGTGCATTATGTGAATTGCTGCGCTTCTCATATTGAATGTTTTGCTCACACACACACAGGGGCTCACACAGTCACTGAGATGGAAACAATATTTCATGAAAAAGTAAGTTGATATTCAAATGTGGGCACTTCTCTGGAGGAAAATTACTTATTTGTATTGAACTGGTTCATTTCATTAAGATCAGTTTTATGCTTTGTAATGACAATACTGGTTAAATTGCCAGGATTGAGAAATGACACTTGTTTATAGTTTTAAACCATGCTCATAGCATATGCAGGTGCCTGTCATGAGGTGACCAGTTTAACATTTAATTAAACATGTTACTTTTTATGTATGTGTAGAGATGATTTTCGCATTCCTGGGTACTTTTTTGTTGAAGTAGAGTCACAATGGTTTACAGTTTATAATTAAAGCGAGTAAATGAAAGAAGATCTATATGGGATTACTAGATACAGAGCAGTATTAAACTTTAACTTTTAGAGCTTTGTTCCCTGTCCAGAGTGAAAATCATGATTTAGTTGCCTGCATGTCATTTAACTGTGTGTTACGGTTCCTGGAGATTTTGTCATCAAGAGACTTCGTCACATCATCATGCAATTCCAACAACATGACAATGAACCCCTCCAAATCCCTGAATAATGCTATGAAATATTTTAAATCATCAAACACATTAGCTAATTGATCAAAACTTGGTTCATAAGCACTTATCTGAGTGGTTTAGTTTGAATTATTATCAGTTATGATTTGCCTAGCAAGGAGTTGTGAGTGGCTATACAAGGATAACTTAATAAAAACTATTCTGAAATTGAACAACGTGTCAATTTACGGCACTTTACTTTATTAAAAATTGCCTATTCAGAGATCTATGTTTTATGTATATTTCCAATCATAGATATAAGTTATATTATGTATATTTTCATTTCCAGCAAGAGGGTTCATTATGTGCCCAGCACTGCCTTAATGCATTACTACAGGGCCAGTACTTCACTGCGGTGGACCTGGCTGAAATAGCCCGTCAGCTAGATGAGACAGAACGAGCTACCATGGCAGAGGCAGGGGTCGATACAGAGGAATACAGGGGATTTATACAAGTAAGGAGCCTTCAACAGGTTTAATCATGATTCATTTTTTGGTGTTCCACAGTTCCAATATCATAAGGATCCGCACAGATCTTCACAAACCTCATTTTGAATGATATTGCAACCCAAAGAAAGTGCAAAGTCCTAAGACTCTTTAACAACTGGCATGAATGTCGCTCACTGGATACACAGCCAGCTTAATCTCTAATATAAATGTAAATGCCTATAGTCAAAAAATTCAAGTGTTGGTTAACTGAAATGTGGATGTATTTTAAGACATTTAAAACATTCAACAAACTAAAGGCTAAAATATGATTGCCATTATTCCATATTTTTAGACCAGAATTTAAAACATCTGAAAAATAAAAGGATAAAAGAACAACAGAGAATTGTGGCACTGCTTTAAACTTGAAGACTGATTATTGTGATACAAAATAATGACTTGGATTAGGCCTATTAAAAACTTTTTTCTTGATTTCCTGATACAAGTATTAACTAAAATAATTACTATGCTTTACTACATTGATTTTTTTGTATTTCAGCAACCATCTAGTAATTTTGATGACAGCGGGTTTTTTTCAATACAAGTGATAACAAATGCTCTAGGCGTATGGGGTCTAGATCTGGTGCCATATAATAGTCAAAGTCAAGTCGCTGTCGCTGCAAGACAAGATCCTAAGTAACTAGAATTATTCATATTTCTACTCAGGCTGACATTAAAAAGTTGTATTTCAGGGCCTAAATGAGTCTAAATTGGGCCTTAAGAGATTAGAAAGGGAGGGTAGGGTATATTCATTTTAGTATATATTTTGTAAGTTACTCTTACTCACAATCACCTTATTTTGGCCATGTAGATAAAAGGTAAATATTGCTAGAGGTTAAGGCATACTGATATTTTCCAGAACCTTCCTTCATGTATGGAAGAAAAATTGATTTATATGAAAAATTAAAAGTCTTTGAAAGTTCACTCAAACTGAAGAATTCCGAAGAGTATGGAGCAAAAAGTAAATGTTTTCCTGCTTTCTAGATCAGAGAGGCCTAAATAATAGTAAATATTATATGATTCAGCCCTCAACACTAACTCAAAATGTTACTGACCCCGTAAGACCAGTAACATCTAGGATCTTCTGATCCTGCAAAAATTTTACTGGTCCTATTGCACAAAACTCATCAACAACATTTAGTTTTATTCATTTTATCTCCATTTGTTTCAAAAATATTTGGGACATTCTTAAGGGGAAACCTGTTAACAAGAATGTCCCCAAATGTGTACTGACTCGAAATCATTTTTGGGAATTTTTACTTGCTTGGGGCCAGCAGTTCACTGTTAGCATCGAACCGCTCAAACCCATATACAAAGAACAAATATGATTCCATTAAAGTGTAACTTTACCTTCAAAATTATAAAGAAGATGTTTTAGAGCTCAATGTCACCTTTCTCAGGACACCTTGATTACAATTGTACTCAAAAGATTGACTGAGCTATTTAAATTTTTATCTTGCAAAATACAGCTAATTGAGTTATTGTCTACATACACAACATAGCCTTATTTCTTTTAATTATATTGACTAACTTGTATTAAGATTGATTAACCTTTGACACAATATTTATCTTTCTTTTCAGAACACAAAGTGCCTATATATGCAACTTCAAAGAGCATTGGTTTGCGATAAGAAATTTAGGTTTTCAGTGGTTTAACTTAAATTCTCTACTCTCGGGACCAGAGCTCGTATCTAGTACATATTTATCTATGTTCCTTACACAGCTACAGCAAGAAGGTAAGGAAGCTTCTTGGAGACTCCCTGGAGGGGTCTATTTGTATGGTGTCTGGTTGGGAAAGAGAGTGATAACTTAATAACATCTTAAAGTTGTTCCATTTCAAATGCAAAATCCAAGAGATGTCTTTGAAGTTTCTAAATCATAATTTACTGTGTTATTGTTTGTGTTGTATGCAATGTGCATTAAGAAGATCACATCTTTGCTCCTGTATTTTCCCTCATTTACACATGTAGTGACCAAATAATCTAGCGAAGAGATTTGATTTAAAGTGACATATTTGTTGAACCTCTTGATTTAAATATTGATAGGGACCAATAGTAATCACATCAGTTCCATTAGCAAAATTAAAACCTACCTGCCCAACTCAAAATTCTTCCAGCCTGACCTTAAATTACAAAATATGAAAATTTGACACTTTAAATCAATGGGTATATGATAGATAATGCTATGAAGTTTTTAACCAAGAATTAGATATCTATCATATGGCTGCCTTTTTCAGAGGGCAAGGAGTCTGCTGAATGCTCATCTTTTTAACTGATGATGCTGCCGGCTATTAGCTATATCACTATCCTCATCCTGTTTAGGCTTACATATTGGACATGTTTCTAGCATGCCAGGAACTTTATTACAATCTTACTCAATATATAAAAGACTTTGTCATAGGGAGCTATCCCTGTTGGTTGACTAGGAAACCTTTGACCCCCAATCCCTTGATATTCACAAGCCAAGGCATACACATGTTTTTGAATGGGATTTCTGACAAGTAGTTAAAATGTTGACAGTTCAATTCATATTTGATTCTCTAAGACAAAACTTATAAACACTATTTGTTTCAAAACAAAGATAAATCATCTTTATGGATATTTTCGGATGAGGGTTTTGACTACCTAGAAATAAGGATTCCCAAAATTTTGTCGGTTGCCATTTAAGACATCCAGTTACATTTTTCTGGCTAAAGCAACTTAAATACAATGTCAACTTTTCATTTTTAAACTTATCTTCTTTTCAGGCTATGCAATATTTGTGATAGTAGGTTCACTACCAGACTGTGAGGCAGATCAGTTATTGAAAATCATGCCAGCAGAACAGAAGATCAAACCCAAACTCCTCAGTGAAAAAGATGCCCCTTCGACTAGTGGAGCCCCCCCAAAAGATGCTGATGAGGAACTCAGGCGGGTTTTAGAAGAAAGCAAAAAGGAACTAGAGGATGTAGACGAGGTTTCTATGCAACAAGCTATAAAAATGAGTATGGAAGGTAAGAACAAAAAGCTTTTTGTTAGTTCTTATTTGACTTGAAAATTGAAATGCATGCAAATGATATGCAATATGTATGTTTTTAAGCCAGGATTCTTGTAAGAAAAAAATGTATATACACATACCAGGCTTGTTATTGAAAAGAAAATACCAAAAAAAATCATACAGAACTACAATTATGCAAATTGGTTTTCGTGATGTACATATAATACAAAGAAATTGAAAAAAATAAGTTCAATGGCAAAGCATGCCTTTCCCTGTGCTCACTATAAATACCATTTTCATTTTTCTTTTTTCAGGTGCAGATTTTGGAGGGCAGACATTGGGTGCAGTTGGGGGAGCAGTCAGTGATTCAGGTAGCGGTAATGGTGCCAGTAAGGAGCCAGCCCCCACGGCTGAGGAGGTCCGAGCCCGCAGGCTAGCTTTCCTGGAGAAAGTCGACAAAGGCAGCCCAACAAAAACACAAGAGACTCCGGAAACCCCTCCTCAAGTAGCAGCCCAAGAAAATGGACAAGGTAAAAGGGGATGAATTAGACAATCAATAATGTCATACAGATGAAACCTCTAGAGAATGCACTAGATTCAGGCTTGTTTTTAGGACGGAAAGGGTCCAGAATTTCAAGCATATATACCACCAGAAGTGTAACATAATCAAGATTTTTTCCTCATTCACCTCACTTTGTACTGAAATATTGTGTGAGAATTGCATTACTTGGGTAAAATGGAATGAGAGAATAAGATCAAAACACTAGCGGGTGAAATTACCCATCATAATGCGCAGTATATGCCATAATTATCCTTATCACAAAAAATACTACTTAGTTTTTGCACAACTATGAACTATTAATGAAACTATCTATGTATGTACCCTTTACAATCAAAGAAGATTTAAGAACCACAATACATTCTTGTTAATAGATCAAGGTGTGTTATGTATGGAATACAACGGGTATCAAATAGCAATATATCATTATTATCATTTTTGAAGAGCTCTTGTCATCATCATCATCATCATTCTCAACATTGTCATCCTCATCATCATCACCATCATCATCATGGTTAAGAGCATGCAGTCATTGAAGTATGTTTACATTTCAGAAGACCTGACAGAAGAAGAGATGCTCCAAGCAGCCATCAGAATGTCTATGGAACAAGCCAAGTGAAGATCCGAGCAGAGCTGCTTGATATCTTCCTAGTTATAGATCCTCTGTCTTATGGAGGGGACTAGCTTTCCTTCCATGCCCTTATATGGGAAGAGAGAGAAGGTGAAGCATGTGGGGAGTTATGGGAAGGTCGCTGAAAGCTTCAGGCCGGTTACAAGCCCAGTGTTAAGTCCTGAATGTGATGTTCAGTTTTGCAGCTGTTATAGTTGTTAAGCATTGGCGCAAGTCCACTCTGGGTGGTTTGGAGATTATTTTGAATGATTCAGTGCACAGTTGGTGGGTTTTGGTAGGTGTTTTGTAATGAATGCCACACGTGTAAGCCTCCAGAAGATTCAACTGCGGCAGGTCCTGTTCCTGGCTTTTTATAAACCACCCTCTAGTCACAAAAAAAGATATTATTGCAAGCTCCTTTCTTTTACTGAACCTGAAAAGCTTTTTAAATCTCAGAGGCAGTTAGTAAATTTCCACCCTTTAATCTGCAGTGAGAATTGATGAAACCTCATATGGCAACGAGTGACTAGTAGTCTATTCTGTTCATCAAAAGTGGCCTTAGTTTTGGTCATGGTCAACGCATCATTGTTATCATTTTATCACGATCAAGCCAGGATTGGTATTTATTTGAGTAGGTGTGTACCTCTCTGGATTAGTACAAATTTAACTCTTTGTCCAATTTAGTAACAAAACATAACATTTCATTCAAACATATATTTGACTTAAAAATTAAGAAGAGATATATCCTTATGAAGTTTGATCACATTTAAATTATCCATAACTTCATAATCCTTATGAAGTTTGATCACATTTAGTCTTTCAGTTCTATTCATCTTTCAACTTCACTGCTGGAAAGATCCCTTTCAGCCCATTTTAATGATTATTATGAGGTAGTGTTAGATCCAGAACATGAGGAAGATGTTTTCTTCTATATTTTGCATATGCTTAGCTCCATGACAGTGAAAACCTGCCTGTCCTAACTGTAGATATGCACTATCTTAGATCAGTTACATGTAATTGTAATTTACATTACATTTGCACTAAATCGTCATCCCATTCATCAAGAAATTCCTTTCTTGGGAAAATGTTTTGGGAAGGAATAGTTAGATAATTCACGAGATATTTGCTGATAAGTAGTTCTTACACACATCCACAAGTTTCTAACCATGTTAGAAACAGCTGTAATAGCTACTTGCAGGTGAATGGTCATGGTCAAGGTACACAATCAAAATATATTGGTGATTAGATGTTTTTGACATACTTTGTAATAAGTCAAACTAATACTGTTAAAACACATTTACCATATCATATCCTTTTGTTACGCGTATTGTTTTGAAATAATAAATTAAGTGCAATTTAAATAGATGTGATGAGAACTGCAGGGGGAAATGATTTGAGACTTCTTACCTATTTTTCTGATAAGCTTTGTCATTCAATTTTGAACAATTGAGATTGCCAATGCATTTGATAGAATTTATTTTGAAATTGTTGATTGACAAGTTTATGATCTGCATTCTCCAATTTAACACTTGTAATGAAAAAAAATATAATTTTCGAAATATATTGAAAAAATAGGCGTTTTGATGAAACTAGTTTTGTACATAATTTATTGTGATATCTGTATGATGAAATTTGTTACACTTTCTATATTCATATATCACTGCTGCCATTCTAAAAGAAAATACATCCTTAAACATGCTGGTAGTCTGGCACTTTTAGAATTATGATTGAAATCATAGCAATATCTAATTATCTATGAAGTAATAGAAATAGTACTCCTCCGAAAAACAAAGGGAAGTTTCACACAGATAAATTGTTAAGCTTGGGTTATAAATTTATTTTCATATATATCTCTAGGATAACACAGAGTGATGATAGCAAAATCGGTTCATTACTGCACCAAGAATTATGCATTATGATGCTCTTGGCAGACCATTTTTCATGATTTATATACTTCAGCGTTTATTTTAGAATTATATCCCTTTGATCTACAGGGTAGTGCATTTTCAGTCAAATATAGGTAAAACGACTTCCTCACTTTGAAATGATTTTAGGTAAGAAGCTGAGTTGAGATTTGGCCAGCACATTGAAATACTTTTTTATCTGCAGATTTGTTTGCTTGACTCGCAAATCACATTGTAAAAATAGTTTCTTATTGAAACTTCAATATTTGATAATAAAAAATAGAAATGAAAAATGTAAGTTTGTTTTATATTTTATAAAATGAATACAAAAGTCCCTGTTGGTGTCCTTCACAATTTTTTCCAAAACAGTTGGTTTATAATTTTCCAAATCTTCTGTTATTTGAACTAAATGTTATATGTACATATACAAAAATAATACTTTAAGGTGTCTGCGTATGTCATGGAATATCTGCTACTTTCCTTATTCAGATGGTAATTAGAGATGTTCAATAACCCTTGCTGACAAAAATGCGTTTATGTTATGCTCATAAACTGCAACCCACAACCACTTGCTCATCACACACATTGTAGGAGCCTAACATTTAGTTCGTATTATTGTCAATAGATGGCGTTATTTTTCATAACGAGCATGCTACTGAAATACAACTTCCTATATTACTATACCATCACAATCAACGCAGCCGCACACTTGACTTGAAACTTTTATTTATAAACGTATAAAAAGTAATTATTTGTATTTAAAAGCAACCTACTTTTGCATTATTGAAGACTTACAAAAGCTAATAGTTGTAATTAATAACTGCTCCCTATATAGCTCTCCTTTAAAGAAGTCAATAAAGTGACAGATGTCCACAGTACTCTCATATTGTCGTTTGTGATTATAAAATGTGATGTCAAACGCATGAATGCGCCACCATGGCAGCCTGTAGAATACGCAGATTGTTTATTTTGTACATTATCATTACTTGTTTTGCATTCTTGTGGTTCTGTGTGAAATACGGTAAGTTACAGTGAAGTTATGTGTCTCCTTATCCCCTCCCCATCATCATGTAAACTATTTTGACTACATGTAGATCTATAGAAATTTAGCCTTAGCCTGGCTGTAGATAGAGGAATGCAGTTTTTTCACAAACTGGAACGGACCCTACTTCTAACAAAAAAAAACTGTTCAAATGGAATCACAGTCATTGTGATGGAATAAATGCTTTGGGGATGAGGAAAAGGTTGATGTATATGAGAAGGGCTTTACTAACCACTAAAAGGGGGGATGGGGAATAGGGCGCCACCCCTAGGTCAGGGGACACAACAGATAGAGACCTGGGGAAGGGGCCCACTGGGTAGCTCCCCTGTAGTGGGGTTAGCCCACGAGCCAAAGCGGTAGCCGATCCTTGCCTACCTACCTTACCAGTCATCACGTCGACAAATTTTACAATGAGACCTAATGAGCAAAATCAACATTTTGTGGAGTTGAGAGAAAAGTATGTTTATATATACATGCGTTAGTGCTCCTAAGAGGTTTGTCAAGTTTGGAAGGCAAACACAAACTTTT
The DNA here is from genome assembly GCA_963942565.1 of Maea johnstoni. Classification (NCBI taxonomy): domain Eukaryota; kingdom Metazoa; phylum Annelida; class Polychaeta; order Spionida; family Magelonidae; genus Maea; species Maea johnstoni. Next base: position 47,048,949 of record OZ012686.1, read on the forward strand.
TGTAGGAAAAAAGAGGAAAAAGCAGTTAGCCAACTCAAGTCAGACAGACTATAGACCCGCCTACGAAATCCTAGCTTGAGCCTACTCCCTAGACTGGAATTTATACTTTAATACTAGTTATCATAATATGGATGTATGGTAGCTAATGTATGGGTGACATGGAAATCATAAGTGGTTCCTATCTAGCCAAAGAGGAATAATGTAACTTGATATATAAGCGAAGAGAGTTTCATACATGTAGTTTTATCGTGCCAAAGAAGTACCCTTATTTTCTCACAAGAAACTCTGATATGACTCTCAAAATGCCCCATTTTCTTGTCAGTTTTCAAAATAATTGTTCATTTAAAAGTTAAGTCACGTTTCTTGATGTCTGAAAAATGGAGCATTTTTAAGGGTATGATTGTTTTGTATTAGTACTTAAGACTCCCCTTACCTCAAACTCCCCTTACCACCAAACCTGTTGCTGTATCATGTATGGGTTATTTCTAGCAGGCTTAAAGGTGAACGAGAAAAGTTTTTTAAAGAATAAGCCTGTTAAAAACTTAAGCATTAGCTCTATGTGTTTAATGACTGAGTGCAGGTTTTTCTCCCTATGAGATCTCAGAAGACTTTTTGTGTTCTTTGGGTTATAGAATAGAATTATGAATCTACAACAAAATGGAAACAAAGACAGATCAGTAGCCCAGTTTATAGCCTGGGCAATCTAATCGATTTCAAATCAATATAATGGGAAATCTGTTCAATTGTATTATTTACTTAACAGGTTATGATTTTGATTTTATACTGTCTTGTACTAGTTAGCACAGGGTATCTAAACTATAATTTCAGTGCTCAAAATTAAGATTTTATACAGGGGAGCCCAGTTGCATCTTCTTAAGCTACCTACAGATGTTCTGTTTAGAAACCAGTACATCTTTGGACTCCCTGCAGAAATTTGAGGGAGCCCTCGGCTCCTGGCACCCCTAATTTCGAGCCCTGAATTTGTATTTTAGATACTTTGATACCAGGATCTGACATAACTACTGTCCTGCTTGCTTTGTTGAAGTGAATATGCCAAACATTGGGTGAGGGGAAGTGAATTTCCATTATCATTTCCCCTACAGGCCAGATCAAATGTCAAAATTCTTACCACAATTCCTTACAGTTTTGGAAATAGCTATATGAGATTGAAAAAGCAACTATCATTCTAAGAGCAGAAGTTTCATTCTAAGATAATCATTTTCATCAATAATAAAGCACACATAGAAGTCCACTAAATAATGAAATCAAAACTAAAAGGAAGGCAGAAAATTCTAAACAGTAACTTACAACTGAACTCAACAAGATATGTAACTAAAGTATTTTTTTTCTCTTACTTCTTTAGGATTTAACTGCAATGAAGCTGATGAGAAGCAATATCTTCCATCTGATCCAGATGACCTGCAGAGGAAACTTGAGCAGCGAGAGCAGGAGATGACGGAGAAGGAACAAGTTCTCACAAAGGTGGAGGAAAATCTCCTACGAATGGAGAAAGAGCTGCGAATGCGTTACCCTATGAAAGCTGCATCCATATTTAACCAAAACCCCAGCAAAATACCTACTATTTATGCAATAACGCCAACATACACTAGGCCTGTCCAGAAAGCTGAGTTGGTGAGGTTATCCCAAACCTTTCTCCATGTCAGAAACTTCCACTGGATAGTTGTAGAGGATAACGAGAGCAAAACCAAACTGGTGACAAGATTCCTGGCCAATACCGGCCTCCAGTATACCCATTTAAATGTACTCACTCCACCTGAATATAAAATGAAAAGCAGTGATCCTAACTGGTTAAAACCGAGAGGAACTCTCCAGAGGAACCTAGCACTACAGTGGATCAGGAAAAATGTTGATCCAATTTCAACCAAAGGAGTGGTGTACTTTGCTGATGATGATAATACTTATGATCTGCAATTATTTGAAGAGGTAATAGTTCGTTTTGGTACACATGAGTAAAAAAATATTTTTACCTGCTTCTGTGTTTTTCCTATTAAATTTTCATTTTCTTGAAGTAAAATTCTTTAATCTTGTATTTCTATGATGTTTTGCCATAAAATGCATTAAACCTTGAGCACATGAATAAGTTATACTTATTATTCCCTCCATAAGCCAAAGCCTGCCCTTTTTGTGAGATAGAGAATTGCTCAGATTGATGACTTGTAATATAAAATGCCTGCCATTGTGAATTGTTGTGATAAATGTTGGGAGGCCTGAGCTTAATCGGTACTCTCATCCTTTTAAATATGACAAGATATTGACTTTTTTGTAACACTAGAAAAGTATGTAATAGACATATGTAATGACTATATATTGTTTATTGAACAGTTTTCTTTGTCTGGTGGTCAACTAATTATTGTGTTGTATTGTAGATGAGGGATACAACGAAAGTGTCGGTGTGGCCAGTTGGCTTAGTTGGAGGGCTCAGATATGAACGGCCACAGGTAGAGCATAATAAGGTGAGTTTACTGTCAAGCAGAATTTAAGCGTATAAACCATATGTGTATAAACTACCAATGTGCATGATCTTGCATATTCAAATATTAATTATATCATAAAGTAGAGGATAATGCTAACTTTTGGCAGTAGGGAGAGGGTGCCTCTTTTGTAGAGCCTCAGACAGTGACTATCCAGGGTATGTTTTCTCAACTATTGGGGTTGCAATCTTCTAAGCAATACTTAAGTGAAGTAATATATCCTTGCAATGATGAAATGTACCATACCTATCCCTAAGTTAAGAGAAATTATTTTACAATATGATACTTCACAAAATGTTACATTGTTTAACGCTATTACACACTCGCTACCTTGGTCCCTTGATCGTTGTGGTTATTTCATACATATTTACAAAATCCTGTCAAAGGCTCCTCTCCTAAGTCTCATATAGTCCTACCACATGTTCTCTAGGTTGTTGGGTGGTATGCCTTCTGGAAACCTCAGCGGCCATTCGCCATGGACATGGCAGGGTTCGCCTTCAATGCTCAGCTGCTGTTCGACCATCCCAATGCCAAGTTTGAGGTGACTGTGCGGCGAGGTTATCAGGAGACCTCCTTGTTACAACATCTCGCCAAGATGGACGACCTGGAACCTAAGGCAGACTTCTGTAGTAAGGTATGTACTGGCTGATTTCTAAAAGTGTATTTGTAGCAAGGGTTGAAAATCTGGAACCTAAAACAGACCTGTGTAGTATGGTGGTATGTTTCATTTGCACATTGAGAATTGATTTACCATGTTCTTACAATAGCAAAGATTGAGGAGCTGGAACGTAAAGCTTCTGAATTATGGTGGTATGTTATAGTTTTACATTGAAAAGTTCACCAAGCTTCGACAATAGGCAAGATGAGGCATCAGTGTCATTCAGGGACCAAGGGCTAGCTTCTGCATTATCTTTAGGAATGGTCTTTATGATTAGTGTTTAGATTTTAATGGGTTTTTGCAAAAGTATTCAATGCATATTTTTGGGTAATAGGATGAATTTCCAATGCATTCATTACATTTTATTCTCTTCATTGCTGATACCTGCATATGATCTATGGCAAAATACTTCAAACTGCTTCCGCTATTCAGTATGTATTTTCTCTGTTGTTTTAGGTCTATGTGTGGCATACAAGAACAGAGAAGCCGAAGCTCAAGAATGAAGCGAAGCTGGTAGCTCAAGGTCGTAACTCTGACCCTACAGTGGAGGTGTGAACAGGCATAATGCAAGCATGGCACAGTGCTCTTGGAATGCACATGCTGAATAAAATATAGGGTGAAGAATTTAAATTTAAAACAATTTAGTAGCATTTTCAACTGTTTAGTAAAAGCTGCGGGCATGCAGCTATCTATCTAGGTATTATCAAAACACCTAGGATCTGAACCTTAAGTTGCAGTCTTGCATCTTGCACCTCTGAATATCATAGAGGTTATTGCTATATGTATATATATATATATATATATATAAATATATATATATATATATATATATATATATATATATATATATATATATATATATATATACATATATATATATATATATATATATATATATATATATATATATATATATATATATATATATATATATATATATATATATATATATATATATATATACATATATATATATATATCCCTCACAGGGTATATATGATATAATCTATGATATTGTTTTTTTTTATATCCAAGGTTTTTATAAACATATACACATATTCTATATTCTTAAATGAAAAGACCCACCATATAAGATATGCTTTAACTTTTTCAGTCTTAAGGCATCCCTATTATCATGTTTTCATCATTACATATTTCATAGAATTGAAGCTATTGAGTTAATTCCCCGAAAAATCAGAATTTATAATCAAATTTCTTACCAACTTCTGGTCATCCAGGCTTTGGGAGTTCCAGGTACTAGTGAGTTTTTTCTGGTCTGCAGGAAGGATGAATGGATTAATATTTGTCTCTCAGACCCTTGCAGGTTACTGTTAGGTCATGACTTAAGATATTAGATGTTACTGCTGGAAATAGGAAGTGTAATTCCACCTGAAATGATTGATTTTGACCCCTTTAGCTTTTTTTGCCAAAAGATTACCAATCGAAATTTGAAATAATTTTACCCCATCTGATATTGTAGACTATACCTATAAACCTATCTATGCCTGACCCCTGCGGATGCCCATTGTATTTTATCTTCCACTTATGAATGCGTCCCCTTGTTGCATGGCTCTCACAATGAATAAGGAATTTTGAGTCCCTGCTTCATTTGTTTATTATGACAGTTATCCAATCTTAAAAGTGTGTTTACCCCTGCTGGTTCAGGGTTAAAATCGACTCAAATCTGAAAGAGGGAGTTTGTCCTCATGCAATACAAACACTGGCTTTCACTCCTAATGATTTTGCAATTATTAATGAGATTCCACTTTGAATAAATGATTTTACCTCTTCATGGTCTGGTGAATATCTAGGATCACTTTAATGGTATTAAAAAGCACGATTCATAATGTTGGTTTTGTCCATTCGTGGAATAAATACTGTTTATAAACAGAGACTATATGTAATTGTTAACTCAGAATCTTCTGTATCTTATGATATCTTTGACTCAGTTGGTAACATGACCCACAATCAGAGAGTTTCTGGTTTAATTCCCATACTAGGAGAGTGTCCGTACGAATGGGTGGCAGACATTCTTTACCTACCCAATGACACACAAAACCCTTTCTAATCCCAAAGATGTCACTACAAGAAAGTGTAATCGTAAGATGTTCATAATTTTCCTTCAGTGGTTCATATTCAGAGATCTGTGATAGCTAGACAAGTTTATGAAAAAATGCTTGAAAAAGAATCTACTTGAAATTTGTCCAACACATTTCTCATAGTGCGACTTTCACATATTTTGTCCTTTTTATTCATATTTTGAAGTACATTAACACGGGTGCTTATTACACCGCGAGGGTGTTGTTACAGAATGTATGTGCCGCAAGGCAGTTAGGAGCTGTGATATGATGTTTGAATAGAGTCAACCTAATGTTTTGAAAAGCACATACAAGTAAGCTAATGGTAAACCCTTAAACATGCACTCACATAAACTTCTATTGTTTAGTCATAATTATATATTTATCATTGCTTTTTAATAGATGTATAAACAATGGAAATGTTTGACTAGTCAAGATTCTTTAAGGGGCAAGTTCGGGTTGCTTTGCAGTCTTTATATTTGCGGTGAATAGCTATATGTTTATGCTTTAGTAGTTAAACAGGTTACAGAACTATCTGCATATTTCAATGGGAAGGTGTGTTTTTTTGAGGGAAAATTTTCTCATACATTTACAATACATTGAATTGATTGAAATCACTATATTGAGTATTTATTTTTGTGAAAACTGATAAAAAGCAGTTAACATGACACATATCATGACCATTTTGGTATCATTAAAGGGCACATTTTGGTCAAAAAACATTCTCTTAAGAATATTGATATTTTCTAAAACGCACCACCTTTCTGAAATGATGAAAATTATTAGTCATTAATAAGGTATCATGCTGTATCTCACACACACACACTTCCCAGAAAGATAGACCTATACATTTCCCAGGTATATCCTTTAACTTATATTTTGACTGATACCATATTGTGCATTACTGGGACCAATTTACATCACCTTCTCCTTGGCCTATGCTATTCTCTTAGTTGTACATCAGTTAGCATTTGTCCATTTCCATGTATAACCCATTTGTGTACTTATATCTGCATGCTTAATTGTAGCATTGTATTGTTATATGTCATCAGAAAAATCCCAGTGAAGTATCCACTATTATCAGAGCAAGGTCCTGTATGATGAACTGGTAAGTGCATTGTTTTGTACCAGGCAGAAGTGGTTTTCATGAGAGGTTCAATGAGCCTTCCCCTCTGCGAAATTTCATTAGGATACTACACATATGGACTACTTTATAAAGTATTCAAACTAGACTTGGTAGGGTTAAGTAATGTTTGTATCACGCTCCTTAGAGTTGGTCTTGATGTGCTCTTGGTGAACATGTCCATCTTGTTATGTCTATCTCATACCAGAGACAGTTACACTGCTGTTTTCCTTGCAATGATTTGAGCAGATGAAGAAAACTATCCTGCAATCTACTTGTAAGCATCCTGTAGCCATCCCGTCTTATCACCCAGACACAACTCCTTATTGAAAAGCTGGTATGAGATTGGAAAATAAGGGTAAGAATGAATCCAACATGTAAAAGCTCTTATTGAAAAGCTGGTATGTGATTGAATTATAAGGTTTAAAAGGAACCCAACATGTCTGTATAGTACTCAGATATTACAATTTTCTAGTCAAAATACAACTTGGTATTGATTTTTGGTCTAATAAAACTTACACAGACGTGAAGATCCTTTATTGGTTTCATCTGTCAAACCTAAGTGAACAATATACATGTACACAATAAAATCGCATTATTCTATAACCCTTCCAATGCTGAGGCTTCTTGCATCCAAAGCACAAGGACACAAAGATTTTTGAAAACCATCTAGACCCTGTCATGTTGGTATTCATTTGAAAGCTCTCACTGAGTACTCACAGATGAGGGTTTCAGGTTTTTTGCATAATTTTGTAATGGCGAAATTACCCACCACCAGCATTAGGATTAACACAGTCATACTTGGAGATACTCTTGAATATTGTTCATTACAACCTGCGATACTTGTGAATCTGCAAAATATTTGAAAGAGGTTTGTTATTGAAGTTCAGATTAACTTCTCATCTTCAATTATTTTCCCTAAGATGCTTTAAGTACAGTGTAACCCCTCGAAGTGAGCATGCTTCTAAGTTGACCACCCCTCTAAAGTGACCACACATTGCCAGTCCTAGACTAACAGTTTTCTATTAGTTTTAGAGTAAAAGGAACCCCTCTGAGGTCACCTATTTTGGCCACTCCCACAGGTGGTCACTTAAGAGGATTTCCATTGTAATAGGAAGGTCCTGCATGATAGTCAGGCTTCTTTAGGTCACTGCTGACATGAATGGGATTAAATTGAATGAATAAAGTATCCATATTGGAATATATGTAGGCGTGCCAACGATTTTTCATTGTATTGGATTTGTAAATTGATGCTTATAAAATGGGTGTTAAAATGAATGAATTTTATAGTTATTTGTCATTGATATGTCAGTGTATTTGATTTACCGGTACATGTGGTATCATGTGTAGGTTATACTACTGGTGCAAGGATATTGGGTCATGTAGGTGCAGTAGTTTAGCATTGTTTACCACATTCTGTTCTGCTTTTGTTTTGTCATAAATGACACTCTAGCTGACATCTTTACTATGACATATTTATTTCATTTTCAAATATATGGTGTCACAGTGTGCTTTGTAAACTCACTGTGGCCTCTTGGTAGCTAGGGTCTATTGTATATCAAGATACCTGCATATTCACATCCAGAGAATATGAAATGGAGGCATTTCTGCTGAATGAGTGAAACGAGCTGTTACTGCTATTTTGAGGGTGGGTATGGTATAGCTTTTGTATGGATTTATAAATAAAGTTAATATATGATACATACATGGTTGTTTTTGTTGCCATTCTATGATTTTTTTACTGAAGAAATTACTGATTCCTATCACCATGACATTTTTCCTTTTTCAATTCCTGCCAATCATTTAACACTATTGGGTCGATAACATTTTTGAACTTAAAGCATTTTGACCATGCATCTAATACCCCCATTGATACGTACGGAAGATTGGAATTTGGAGTTTTGTTTTATCATCACACACATCTTGACACAGCTAGCAGTAGGATGCCTTTCAGTCATTGCCTTCTCTAGCTGTACCTGTACTGAAGGGAGGTGTTAAGAGTACACGTGGTAGTAGGAAGCAGTACATGACCTCTCGGACCATAGCAAACTAAATTATCTAACTTTGGGATGCCGGCCACAATCATGAGTTGTCTAACATATTACTCAAACACTCCAATTCCCTGTAACATGGCTGTATACATTAATAACATGTATTAATTCCCCCGTGTCAAAATGTAGTTTGTTCTTCATTAGATGTTCACTGTTTTTTATACTTCATTACCATTTTTGATTACCGCAAAATGCCCTTATGCATTCGTCGTTTCCTAATAAGTTTGCATGGTAAGAAAAATATCAGTGGGATTCTTTTTCAGCACAGGACATATTATCCTTGCTCTTTCTCAATGCCAGCAGTCCCAGATAATCTGTCTGCACCAACCGCGTGGCCCAGTTCTACTCACTAAGCCTCATATGACTCAGGTGGTTTATCCTCGGATTAATATACACACATATTGGATAGACATTCGTGGTTATCTTAAAAGGCTACTTTCGTCCAAAGCACAAGGACACAAACTTTCTAAACCCTGGTGTGTTGGTATTCACTGGAAAACTCTCGTCAAGTACTCTCAGATGAGTACCCATTTGGCAGGGTATCAGTCATTTTTCAGCTTTTTTGCATCATTTCGTATTGACAAAATTAGCCACCAGCAGCATAAGGGTTAACCTGTAAGCTGGGGTAGTTACTCCATGACGTGTTACTCTTCCTTTTATGCAACCCATTTTCCTCCAACCGCAAGCCCCTAAGCTGGTGGGCACTCTGCTCCCATTATAGAAGGAAGGGGATGCGTGGATCCGTCTATGGATACCCCACATCTAAAAAGAATCCCTTGGGCTTGGTCTGAAGGCTCTGCTCTTACTCTCCCTCCTTTTCTTCTTGCACGTAGAATAATTATGCTTTGTCATTGGTATTCAACAATAACAAAGGACCACTTTTTGAAAATATTTTATGACACTAAATGACCTCTGTGTGTCGATGTGCCTTTAAACGCTCACTCGTTCTTCATTCTAATTCGGCTGGTGGGTGCATTTTGCAGTTACCTGCCTTTTTGAATATGCATACCAATACAAATCGGTTTAACCATCCAGCGCTGTTTGGTAAGGTTTATGTGACTTCAACTGTGCGCTTAACCACTACATATATGGCAAAATAGTAATAAAAAAGCAAAATTACAATGATTAATAATAAATGAATTAAATACATCAATAAATAAAACGAAAAAATAGAACGCTGCCTGAAATAAGACATTTGGGATTTTTTTCATGTATGACACATGTTGTTAGTATTTAGCGAACGATCTATCGTGATGCAGTTGTGAACTGAAACTGACCCATTTTTATATCTTGAATTTAAATGGAAACTGTGGTTGAAAATGATGCACAACAGGTAAAGTTGTGGGTCAACTATATGGGAATTATATATGGGAGCAGGGTTTAGGTCAAGAGATTTGGAATATGGAATTTCATTTATCAATTATCGAGTACCTGGCAAAAAACACCGCCTAATTACAACTCACAAGCACCTTTCTCACACATGCGGCCGGTATTCAAACCCAGGCAATAATGAGAAACAGCAGACAGTCAGTGACAACGTCTGAGACCACTAGGCCATCTGGGCAGACCCTTAATCTAGAAATTAACTTCATTAAGTTTTAAGACGGTGTAAATAACATCTTCACAATGACAATTTCATATTGACCTATTTCCATCAGCAGTGCGCAGGAATCTTTATTTTCAAACACATTTTTATTTATTCCTTGCATATCAATTACGTTACATCCATACTAGTATGCATATCTATTAAAATGAAAATAACAATGTCAAGGGTGGTCACAGAATTGTTATACAATGTAGTTACTAGTACAGTATGCTATGCCGTATAGTAAATCAATATGTAATAATATCTAAAGAAAAAACTTTACACAACTCTCTAAGTGGAGAACTTCAAATATGTTTTAAATGACATTGTAGAAATGATATAAAACAACATTTTCTAATCAAATGCTTCTCTTAGCAGTTCGTTGTTATCCATATACTTCCATTTGTATCAGACCATGTCTATTATATGCTCCATATGCGAATGGGTCAATTTCTTCTCTCTGCAACAATACTGGAACTCGATTATGGTTTGACGTTGTCATAGGTTGATGCAAATGGCGAGATTCTTCTAGATCCATGGTGCCCGTGGCAATCTCACCTGTTCTCTCTGGAAGAGGATTTCAAAATTGAAGAGCCAATTCAATTTGTGTTATATCAAAGTCCCAATGGCCCAGATTGGGAAGCGCAATGTGCTGATCCCAGGCATGTGAATCTATCAGCCCATCTTCTGCTTATTACTAGTATCTTGGCTGAAAGGCTGACAACCTTTCCTTTGGAAGCGCATGCATATTTGAGCTCCATTTTTACTCCTTGGCAACATGTATCTCAGTATACAGTACAGGCATTTAAACCCTCCTCCTGTAGACCAGACGTCTGCCAGTGCCTGGTTGTACAAACAGCCAAGGATAACATATCAAACAAACCCAGTCACACCAATCACGCATGTAGCTTGCGAATCAAAGCTACTTTTAGTCGTGAGGTCATTCGTGCATCCTTGAACAGGTTGTGTATTATGCCCGAGCTGCCCAGGCATTTAGTGCAGGAATTTAATGTCGGCACTGTAGTTTCTAATCGTTAAAAATGGTCTCTTAATTGAAATACAACTCTTATACTGATTCATACTGTACTACCATGGCAGAACCACCAGTGAACATGTAGTGACAACTTTCCCTGACAGCTCTGTCATAAGCAAAGTATCTAGACAAACTCATCCATTATACCATTTATTAAAATAAATTTTGCTCCTAAAATAAAAGGTAGAAAAGTCTCTTTGACCTCATTTCTTTGTGAAAGGAGTCTTATGATGACATAACAATCCAAATCGATTGAGTCAAATCTATAACTAATTTTCTATATATTTCTATTTTCAAATGT
>OZ012686.1:47062769-47070269 GCA_963942565.1 Maea johnstoni
TGGAAAGAATTTGCAGAGATTTTTTTTTTGTCAGGACGCAAATTACAACACCTCGTCAAATATTTTAGGATGATATCATTTATTCAAAAGGCATTTTAAAAAGAGTAATGGGCCGCCCAATGATTCTTAACTTTCTTAACTTAAGTTTCATTGATCTCCCTTTTATTAAAACACCGCATTAATGATACATCGTAAGAAAACATAAGTCTTGCACACCCGACTTTGTCACACTATGGGAACGATTCAACCGCGTGTGCAGGTTCATTTTCAGTGCATTATAGAACGTTAAAGCATAGTACGGTATTTGATGCTCCTCACATTTTCAATATTAATGAAGCCTGAATTTAAGTAAATACCTCGTGTTGCCAGTTTCCTTCACTGTGTTATTCTAGCAGCTAGTGCAATTACTGGATATTGATTGTTCACGGCGAAGTAACGTCTTACCTATGGAGAACGTCTGCTGATAGTGAAATCATTGCCATAGTGGGCGCGCGATGATGAAACATCAGCTTATACAACCGTTATTTAACACCAATGGATACCACTTTTATTATTCAAAGTAAAATGAATTACACACACACACACACACACACACACACACACACACTAGTATATATATATATATATATATATATATATATATATATATATATATATATATATATATATATATATATATATATTTATATATATCTAAATATACATATAGATATATACATACTAGTATATATATATGTGATTTGATTTGATTTTATTCGGTCTAGTAAGATGTGCATTACATAGCATTTGGCACACAAAAAATCATGCATTACTGTGACTAGATGGGGAGTCATTAACTGCTATGCAATAGAATTCTAACCAGACACAGGATATATACACTAAAAGTTAGAAACTTATTTCCATAGTGGTCCCAGTCTGCCCAGAGTCCAATGGCATCACATGTAATGATCAACTCCACTGCTCGAGATAGACATAACAACAATATCATATAGTACAATACAAACGTTCGGACTAGAATTGATGAATTCCTTCTTATGACTCAGAAAGGACTGACATGAAATGTTTTTTGCATCTTACTTTAAAAAGAGATTTACTGGACGTGGTCTGGATCTCGTCTGGCAAAGAGTTCCAGATGTTGGCACCTATGTAGTGGAAGGACTTCATACCATATGAACCACCCTTAGGTATAATCAGAGCATTAACACTGTGTCTGGTGTTATAGTGGTGAGACTCATTTACTCTTTCAAAAACTTGAAGGTACTCTGGAGCCTGTTCTTCAATGCAGTTAAATACATGGCTTGCGGCCAGATATTTTATTCTGTTTTCAATGCTCATCCACTTAACTTCATTAAAGTCATTGGCTACCAAGTGTGTTCTGTTTGAGTAGTTTAAAACATATCTAATCATTTTGTTTTGTACGACCTGAAGGCGACTCTGTAAGAATTTTGGTAGACCATGGTAATAGAAATTGCTGGCGTAGTCTATTCTCGACTGAATCATTGCCATGCAGACAGTTTTCCTGCAGTATTGATTTAGGAACATTTTCTTTCTGTAAAGGAATTTGAGACTGGCATTAGCCTTATGGATGATTTTCTGAGCCATAGATTTTCCTGACAGGTCTTGGTCTAGTTGACCGCCCAGGTATGTTACAACCTCTTTCCCTCCCACTTTGATACCGTTACATGAGATTCTTAGAAATTTTTGTTGTTTTAACTTCCTAGTTGAGCCAAATAGGAGAGACTCTGTCTTTCCCAGGTGGAGTGAAAGTTTGTTGTCTATCAACCACACATTTAATTTGGCAAGTTCCTCGCTGAGCTTTCGTTCAATATCAATGATGTTTTTCCCTCTGATCAAAAGAGCCGAATCATCAGCATACAACAAAAGATCACAGTCAACAGCTGATTCCATATCGTTCACATAGATTAAAAACAATAAAGGTCCCAATATAGAGCCCTGGGGTACGCCACAAGTAACTTCCCCTCGGTCTGATAAAGTGCCCTTTATGTCTATAAATTGAGATCTGTTGGATAGGTAGGAGTTGAACCAGTTCACTGACCCATCATCACATCCAACAGCACCAAGTTTATCAGACATTATGGCATGGTTGACTGTATCGAAAGCTTTTTGCAGGTCAATCATAACCATTCCTGTATATAGGCCCTTGTCCATGCTAAACTTGATTCTGTCAGAGAGACCGATGAGAGCAGTCTCTGTGGAGTATGACCTTCTGAAACCTGACTGATATTTATAGAGAATATTATGTTTGTCTAAATGCTTACTTAGCTGATCATACACAATCCTTTCAAATATCTTTGACACTACAGGGAGGATTGAAACTGGGCGGTAATTCCCAACTTCCCCCCTGCCCCCCTTTTTATAGAGGGGAACAACCCTTGCTTCTTTAAAAGCTTTAGGTACGGTCGACTGAGATAATGAGAGATTGAGTATGTGGGTGATAGGAGAAGCGATGACAGAGCACCCATCCCTAATAAACTTAGCCGAAATACCATCCAAACCTGTAGCTTTCTTAGTGTTAACAGTACTTATTAATTTGTATACCGTACTTTCTGTGACAGTGGAAAAACCAAAAGAATTTTCAAGGACCCCTTTTTTGGAATAAAAAGATTTTACCTGTATTTTATTAAAAAGTCCACTTGGAGGTTTTAATTTCTTTACCAGGTCATCTGCAACATTACAGAAAAAGTCACAGAACTTGTTTGCTACAGATTTTTTGTCAAAACAAGTTTCACCATTTCCCAGATCAAGACCTATATTTGCCTGCTCTGACCTGGTAGAGAAAGACACTCCCATGTCTTTCAGACATTTCCACATCTTACGACCATCCCCCATGTTTTCTTCAATCACATTTTGGAAATATTCTTTCTTATATATATATATATATATATATATATATATATATATATATATATATATATATATATATATATATATATATATATATATATATGCAGTAGCTATGTCCAAATGGAAATTGGTCAACTAAATACTACATCTAGTATGCATACTTCTCGCACATTTACCAATGTATCTAAATGTACTTTTGCGGGTTGAAGTAGAACATACGTCTTCCCACACATTGCCAAAACAACAGAGCATGTACATGGCGGCACTCGGAAGTTAGCAGTAACAACGTTTATGACTATTCTCTGAAATATCATATAGGAAGCTTTATGTGAACTTTATTTAAAAGGGCATTGTAAGAAGAAAATAATAATGAACTTCCTCTTACGCCGCAAGATACTTATCCTTTTCCATAGCGTTTTTGATCGGTGACTAGATGGGAGTTATGATTTTCCCGCAAACCTCTCTACAATTTGCATTCAAAATGGGCGTTATTCTGCTTTTAAAGGTTTGAAATCAAATTCCATCACAATAATCCCGTTTCGCAACCCTCACCACAGTCATTGCTGATTGCTTGTGGCGATGCGAACACGTTCCACTTTATCATAATCATATCAGTTGCCATTTTATCCCAGATGGGGATCGGTTTTGTATCTTTGAAACCGTCGACCATCTATCAAACTGGGTAATCTCACAGTCGCAATAATGCTTATACGTATTCTCTATTATCTCTCTACTAATTTCCTAAAGATTTAAGAACTATCATTTTATTAGTACCTTCATAATGACAGGCGTAAGGGTATTTTCATATACACCATTTGGTTCCTCTGTACTAAAACACCATGAATTGGCGTTGGGTCGATGACATTCACTTACTCTGTACGTGTGGTCAATAACTATAATGCCAAAACCACTCTGTTAAATTGCTATCTGATTGCTATGGCAATCTTTGTTTTGATATTTCGCCCTGTTTTGTTATGATATTTCTCCCTGTGTCGACAAGGCTACTGTAATTGCCAATATAATGATTGCCTTGCCGACGTGTTTCCTATACTTTAACATAAACCTACCACCCGAGGCTAAATAAATCTACGTGCTATTTACATAGGGCTAGCGGACCCGCTACCTGTGTGCAGCGCGAACCCACACACGTATACGTACGCACACAGGTTAGCACTGAAGGCCGCTAGACTGCATGTTATGCGTGAAGAATGTATACTATAGTCTCATCGATTTTTAGCGTATGACGACGGTAATGTTACTCTTGGAGACGCGGTAAGCTCACCAGCACTCTCCAGCTACGACATTCAATACCTCTCCAACGAAGGGCTTTGACAAGAACGACGTTCTTTTGAGCAGTGCTGATGCGGAAGGCGTTTAAAGTTAGTCGTGTTTAGAATGGGATGGTTATTGTACCGTTACTGTACTGGTTAGGTACTGGAAACGTTTATCCAGTTGTTTTCGCTAGGTAAACTTTAAACCACGCTGGATAGCACAACACACTGCAGAGGGACTTGACAATGGATGAATATCATGAACTGCATAGTGGACACTCAAACATGACTCGATACCATCCCTAATTCGGATTTACTACATAATATGCGCATTTAGCCAGCTTTAAGGCATGTAGGAAAATACAGTGGTGTAAATATGGAATGTATTAGAAAACTGTTAAATTCCAACAGTTGTAACGATCAGAAGCAAACAAAATGAAACCCGCGCAGACGATCAAGGAAAAAGTGCCAAACAAAACGAAACCTACTTCAGCTAAAACCCCTCCAGCGACCAGGAAAGACGCGCAAGGTAAAGAGAAGACATCAGCCAAAGGGAAAGAAAAGCCGCCACTCTCCGGTAAGAAGAACAAAACTCCAGTGACAGAATCCAAGAAACCAACTCAAGGAGGTCGTGAAAAAACAAATATCTCCGAGAGGTCAAAAGCATCTGCAGTGAGCAGAGAGAAACCGCGATCGGCGACTAAAAAAGAGGTAACGAAGACAGAAAACGCCGTAACCCCGACTACAAATACAAGTAATACTTCGACTCCAAAGGAAAGTTTAGCATCCATGTCGAATACAGAAAAGATACCACTCTTAACCGACGATTCATCTCCCCAGGTAAGCAAGAAAACACGCCCGCCAAGCGTTGACAAGTCGGCCAAAGAGAAACCATTAATTGCGCAAAAAACGTCATCCCCTCAGAAACTAGACAGTGAGAGTAGACCGTCCTCGAACATTAAAGCCAAAACGAGTCCAGTCAGTTCTGAAACAGTGGGGTCTGCAAAGAGAGAAAAAACTGATAATCAAAGTTCCGGAAGTCCGCTCAATGACAATGACAAATCAGCCTCCATTCCAAAAGAGCCCATACTGCAGGCGAAGAAGGAAAATGAGGTAGATAAGGACCGCTCAGATGCAGGGAAACCGTCCTCTGCAAGTAAGGACGTAATTGACCAAGCAAACAGGAGCAAAGTGTCGTCTGCTGATGGAAGAAAGTCCTCCTCATCTGGAGGGCGCAAGAGCACCCCATCGCCCGTGCCCCTTATTCCGCCCACCCCTCCAGGGACCGTGACTGTGGACGAGGGTCCGCTGCTGAACCTGGCCAGCTCTTCAGCCAGATCACTGCAGTCTGGTGGTAAAGGGGAGGACGACGGCGAATACATCACACTTCCCGCATTGGACGAAACACCAGCTGTACATGAAGAGGAACAGAAATTAGCTAACGGCACAGTGACTATGGTGGACGAGACCAAAAATGTAGGGAAAAAGCCAAGAAATGATAGCGCCATGAATGTCAATGAGGAGAAAAAGACAGCATCACAGAAACTGAAAGCAGCATTAGAAAATAATAAAACAAATGCAGTTAAAATTCCAAGCAATACGACTGAGTTACCAAATGCATTAAACGGGACACAACTCAATGCGGGGAACACTGGGAGTTCTGCGCCCTCTGACGGCACATCTGTGAAACAATTAGATAGGGTAAAATCTGCTGGCGGACGTTCTGTCGGGAAAAAGCGATGGGGTCAAATCTCCACAAAAGAATTACTTCCTGGGCAGGTTTCTAGAGGAAATAGTTCAATAAGTCTGAAAGAGATACAAGCGAACGGCGAGGCTGGTGGAAAGCGACCCCTGCTGAAAAGCTCGGTAACTAGAGATTCCCTTCTACCTGAGAGCAGCGGAAGGGACTCGCCAGCTAAGGCCTCTATCTTCTCCAGAAAGGACTCTGCCAGGTTCTCCTTGGCCTCCAGGGTCTCCCACGTGGACCTCGCCAAGCTCCAGACTGCAGGGGTAGTGCTTCCACCCGGAACTGAAGATGACACGGACAAAAAACCTGTCAACTACGCCAACGACACGTATATACGGCAGGCCATTCCTTACCTGCCTCGCTGGTTCGCCGTCATCTGTCTTATCCTTAACATTCTTCTACCTGGCACAGGTGAGTTACACATATACATTAAGTATCGCTAAGCATTACAAAAGTTGCCCTTTTCAGGCAAATCAATTCCCATACGAATAGATGATATTCCTAAAGTATGTTAAAGAAACCAATCTTTTATACATAATAGGTGTAGGCAAATCTCCCAAAAGCTTCCATTTTCATAGAGATCAATTTACATATATAATAACAGGGTCAATTATAGCTCTTTTAAGTTAAGGGGGCCAAATAAAAATAGGACAAAGGAATTACCCATATCTGATGATTGAAAAGCGCATGAAACGTGGTTAAATTCCATTATACATTATGAAAGTAACTAAACCTTAAATATTGTAGAGCCACGAAAAGTACAAATTTACAAGAGACTTCCCGTTCAATTGGATCAAGTTTCATAACAAGTTAAAAGCAAATTATATAGAGAATCTCGTAAATTCGCATTTTTAATACATTATGATGTTACAGGTGATGGATATCCTGTTACCACAGAGAAGTTTCTATTGAGTCATACAGCTATCATTTAGTCAAAGTAAACCGGACTGTTTTCAAAGATGGGATCTTTGTAAACAGTTTGGGCAACATTGACTAAATGCCAGTTTTCCAAAGACAGAGTTATATGATACCAAAATAGCATTTTCCCCATAAAATACGACACAGACGGGAAAAGGATTCACAATCATTACCAAAAGTGTTTCGGTTTGCACTTAACTATCTTATAGTTACTAGTATATGCCAACACCTTTTCAATGGCTACCTATTTGCAAGGAAGTCAGTTGCGTTATGCTGCAGGATGCAGCCTGGTTAAAAGAGTGAGGTTCAATAACTAGTCGAGTAGTTTATGTCTTGATCAGGTAGTTGGAGGAATATGGGGAGGACTAACATCTATAGATCACAAAATTAGAATGTCTTATGAAGGTTTATATGACAAGAAAATGTAATGCATTTTCCCGCTTTTCTCTCGTCAGGGAGTTTCAATTTTATTCAAGGTAAACTTTCAGTGAAGCCTTTAAATGCCAAGCTCTGATAAGATTATTTAAGTGAGTCAGATTGTCACAGTGAAATACCAATGTAGGAAAGAAGTGGCATTTCATCGATCTAAAATATATATATGTATATATATATATATATATATATATATATATATATATATATATATATATATATATATATATATATATATATATATATATATAATTATAATATACACTT
>OZ012686.1:47072769-47235269 GCA_963942565.1 Maea johnstoni
GGCTTATGTAGCTACATGTGCCAACGAGATCCTGAACATATCTAATAAATGTCCAAATATCCAAATTAATGTAGGAAATCAACATCTGGGCAAATGTAGAATCAGATATTTCGGTCTAGCGATAAATGGGCACAGAATAGGTCACGCCAGAGTTTGTATAAACGCACTTGAAGCTTTTTATTTGCTATTCTGATTAATCCATAATACGGTGCAGCCGCTTAAAGGTTTCACTCTGGAGATACGAATGAAAGGCGTTCAGTCACAGACAAACCTGTCTTAGAGAACACCATAGCATATCATTGTAATTACTCAAATATGAAATGAGAGAAACAGAACTACTATTCCGTTACTTTAGAAACAAACTGATGCAAAACATATATCTCTTGATTAGGATTTCCAAGAACAATACCTGGTTAGGTACAGCAGGAAATAAGTCGGTTTAAGTTCCATTTTATTTCATCTTTAGGAAAGTGAAGCAGTAGCTAACAATATGATGTTATCAAATTCTCTGTAAAACATGTTTTTGATTCAATTTTCCTGTTGAACCACTCAGTATCATCATATATCATTATAATGAGAGTCTTGTATAGATGATAAGTCATGATGTATACAAGCAGGTTCCTAGTATACTGCCACATACATAAATGGTGTTTAACTTGTACAGGCTTAGTGGTCCACCAGTCTTGCGCTTAATATAAATAACCTTTTTGCGGATAATATAACCGTATTGACAAGTATATCACCATTTATTATCCCAAATATCTTTTTATATCAATATTGGATATTTTCACATGTTGATTTAATGCATCTCTCGACCACAGTTCTATACTACTAGTATATGTTCGCATTCTAGACAGGCATGAATAAAGAGATTTTTCACTTCCACCTTACAGACACTTCGCCTGTGATAAAATATTAATGTAATTAGATGAAATGTAAAAACGTATCAATAAAACACGTAAATGAAACTTTTTTGACAGTACATGGCTTCAGGTAATAAAGTTTACCCCAGTAATGACGTCATCACACTTGACGCACCCATTAACCAACTCGTTTGATTTAACATAAACCAGCAGCTAGACTCAAATAGCATTTTCATCTGCACTGGACTGTGCAAGATTGCACATTATCGCTTTCATGGCCACGGGGGTTTCATAGAGTACTAATGGCTTTTTGTCATTTAAAAGGCAATTATGCTTTCTAATATTCAGTCGCGATTGATATGTATGGATGGCTGACCAGGCACATGGTGATAATTCATCTGTCGACATACAGTAAACTCACCTATTTGTTCTGGGAAATCAATCACCTTCATCAAAGTCTACACCATGGGCTGATGCACTATTGATTACTAGTACATGAAAACTCTAACCACATAGCGACAATACGATTAAGATTGGGAACAATACTCTAGCTAATCTAAGAGGAACTATCAATTTATGCGCAATTAAGAACATCTTTGATAATTGAGAATCTTTTTACATATCACCAATAACTACAGGGTATTATTATATGACCACTGACCAATCTCTCTTTTGATTGGTTAATTCAGGCTATGACTACTTCCTATACTAGGGAATATCTCCCAACCAGTCCATCAAAACAGTTGATGGACTGGCAATATTGACTGATCAGGCACACCATCCAATGAGAGTGCCAGAATAGTGACACACCCCCAGATTTCCCAAGCATGCCAACAGCCCATCAAATGGGCTGTGGCATGACTGGCCACCATTTTGCCCCAAAATAAGCCAAAATGAAAAAAAAAATTAAAAATTAAAAAAAAGAAATAAAAAAAAAATATATCCTTTTTAAAAATATGAAATGAAAAGAAAATATACATATATATATTTTTTTAAATATATATTTTTTTTCTTTTTAAATTTAAAAAAATGAGGGAGGAATCTGATGAGATCTGAACTTTTCTAATTGAATATTTGAAAGCCAATAAGGGTGAATTAAGGCTTATTTTGAGGGTTTTGAAGTTTTAAAGATTATTTGCTTCAAAACGATGTTTTATTTTTGTATTAATAAGGATACCTGATAGTGGTAGTTTAATCAAAATGTTTCTTCTGTTTGTATTTCATTTGTCAGTGGTCATATAATAAAACAAATATGGACTGATCCCTCGAGCAAATCAGGTTATATGGACCTCGGGAGAGCAATATTGCCCGCGGCCTTCGGCCTTGGGCAATATTGCTCTCCCTCGGTCCATATAACCTGATATTGCCCTCGGGATCAGTCCATATTTGTATAATATACAGTGTAAGGGTTAACCAAACCTATCAACTACAGGAAGCTTTTAGAAAAGTATTCGCTTGACAGAAGATATAAAAGGTATTGAGAGACATTTACGAGAACTTCCTACAGAAAACACTCCGACAAAAACTTTATAAAATATTTCTAAATTCGTAAGTTATTGTTGAAAGAATCAAATATCTAGACAATAATTTCAATTGGCCATGTGAAACCCCTACTGGAAGGTTATTGTTACTTAACGAGCTTGTTTATAGTGCATATCAAAATTGTGCGGAAAACTTTGCAATTTTGGTACGCACAAGAATTGTATCCTACGTACTGACAGTAGTAGACACGCACCAATTCTAGGACGAATATGTGTCTTAGTATTGTAAATTCAAGCAATACTAGACATGCCACAATTCTAGGACGAACATGTGTGTTAGTATTGTAAAATCAAGCAATACTAGACACGCAACAATTCTAGGACGAATACGTGTACCAGTATTGTAAATTCAAGCAATACTAGACATGCAATAATTCTAGGACGAATATGAGTGCCAGTATTGTAAATTCAAGCAATACCAGACACGCAACAATTCTAGGACGAATATGTGTACCAGTATTGTAAATTCAAGCAATACTAGACATGCAACAATTCTAAGACGAATATGTGAATTACTATTGTAAATTCAAGCAATACCAGACACGTAACACTTCGCAGACGAATATGTGTATTAGTAATGTAAATTCAAACAATACCAAACACGCAACAATTATAGGACGAATACGTGTACCAGTACTAGTATTGTAAATTCAGCAATACCAGACCGGCAACAATTCTAGGACGAATATGTGTACCAGTATTGTAAATTCAGCAATACTAGACATGCCACAATTCTAGGACGAATATGTGTACCAGGATTGTAAATTCAAGCAATACACGTACGTTTCAGAACTGCCGCATGTGATGTGCAATTCTGGTTTGTACCAGAATTGAGGTCGCAAAGTACACTATAACGCATTGTGATAGAGCCAAGTCTCTAATGTACCAATGATCGACTATTTAGGCTGACCTTTGCAGCACCATGAGAAGGAAGATTCTAAATGAAGATGCGGTCTGTTTACCGCAGTAATGACCTTTAAAGGCTGTTTCATTTATGGATCTCTTACCGGCCCAGAATGGATCAGAATAATGAAGACTTATGTCTGGTAGGAAAATATTTTGACGTGGTTCTACTTTTTGGTGCTTTAAACGATTGATGTTTTACAATGGACGATGTAGTTATTTGTTGATGATTGAACATATACTAGTATGTACCGGTATGACGGATTATTTTGAGTCATTGTCTGTAAAGGATGATTCACTGTGCTATAAGCAGGTAAACAGCAGGAAATACCTGTAGGTAGCATGCTGGCTGTGTTCCTGGTAACGCGCCAGTGAGCCGTTAATACAGGAATCCATGGCAAGCACAGACGTGTGAAAGTTTTGCCTCATAGGGGGAAGCAGGCAATGAGCGGATGTTTGGATAACCAGCATTAAGCATGCAACTACATTTCAAGACTTCAGGGATCACTCTTATAGTCCACCACGCGGTCTTTACCTATCCCACTTACATTCATTAAACTGTGCTTGTATAAACATTTATATTTAGAAAATTATGCTGGTTAGATAGAAAGATAAGATAAAAAGGTCTCTCAGTTCTGGTACACTTACATTATCCACATCGCATATTTGAGCGCCACGGCTTTACGCAGTAACAGTTCTTTACCTGGCTGCTATGATAAGTATGATGTTATCCGTCGCTTTCCAAAACATCAGTAAATTAATGATTATTTTCTCTAGGATATGAAAGATGTCATTTTCACTAGCGTTAAAGTTAAAATGCTGATATATGTTTCGACATAAATTGAGAGTCTGATGACCCTGTGACTGTATCACCATGATCAGTTTCAAAAATCAGATGATGAGAAGTTCGTCACCTGTTAACAGTAATTTTAGAATACTGTAAACCAAGGGGTATTCTAATAAGGTTAGCGATAACAGAAGGAATAAATAGTACATCATCAGTATTAAGCACGACAAAACCTAAAGGTGCTTCAATAGGGACTTGAATAGTTGAATAGGAAGGCTCAAAATCCTAATATACTAGTATATACATATATATATATATATATATATATATATATATATATATATATATATATATATATATATATATATATATATATATATATATATATAAATATATATATATATATACATGTATATATTTATATTTATATATATATATATATATATATATATATATATATATATATATATATATATATATATATATATATATATGTGTGTGTGTGTGTGTGTGTGTGTATCGATTCTAGCCTATATCAGCTCTAATGCGTCTATTCTACATCATATATACGTGTCTGATTGAGATCATCCGAAATACTTCCATAACATCTTCAGGGAAACCATGCGGCTACTTAACTCATCAGGATAAAACAAATTCATGTTTTGTTTCGAGCACCAAGCGCCCTAAAACATGTGGTAAATTCTTTAACTCATCGAGCGTGACATCTCTCTAATCCTGCTGGGCTGGACATTGCATTATCAAGTGCATTGCGTCGTCATATGATTCGAGGTCATAGCGAGAACAGAATTTACAGAGGCATTGAGATGTTTTTTTAGTCTTACGTCCTCTACCTCTACAAGACATGGCAGAGAATCTTTGTTTGTCACCGATCTGCCACCAGACTATCGGTACTTATCTGAAGGATATGCAGACTTTACTAAGAAGTCAAAAGCTCTTGTGCCATTGGCCTGGATGCACCAAAATACATCCTCTAGTTCCCACACCCATCCTTCCATAGTTGCTTACTCCGTTTATGACCCCTGAGTACCATGTTAGATACATCTTCTAAAACTCTATAAAATATTATATTTGAAAAGTCTGTCTTGATTTTTTCTTGTCTCTAGAAGTGTCTTTTATGGAATATCCTATTAATTAATTAAATATTAATTAAAGTACACATCGCCACATGAATTTTTAGTAATTGTATTGCCGGTTCCCGATTGGCTATGTAAAGAATGCTAATAGAAAGCACCCTAAGGCGTTACAAAACCGTGCCTTTATTTTCCCTAGATTATAACGCATGATGGAATCTGTATTGGTTAGAACACTCAGTTCTATCAGCACATGCTGTGGTAACGATTTTGCCTCTTAGATTCTCAAATTCCCTGGATTACATAGTCCAGCTCATGCAGGAGAGAGAGTGTCGAGGATAGCAGGTTATCATTCGTTGCGCTGCTGTCTGATAATGACTGGTAGAGCTTATTTTTGCAAATCTATGTACCTAGCACCAACAACAACACGACATACCAAACGCTTAATTCTTTATTCGCATGGTTTCCATCCCGCCAGATACAATAAACATGAACGATCAATAAGGTAGAAAACTCTCGAGTGTTATTCACCCTGATGTACTCGTAGCAATGAACCTATACCTCAAAGAATTTCCGGTTGCCATGCAAAAAACAATAATGGCGACATCTAAGCTAAGATGTCGCCACTAGTGCCAGTGATGTTTATGCAGTGACACCGCGCCACTACAAGGGGGCACACCAGTTACACACTGTGTGGTTTTCGTTCATCGTAACTTTTCCTGCCAAATTCTTCTCGATGAACTAGTTGTAAGTGGAGGACGAAACCGGATTGCTCGGCGAAAGTCACCGCCTAACCCCAAGTCACTGGTAACATTCTCACCTGCCCTGGTCGGGAATTGAACCCGGGCAGTGGTGAGAGACAGCGAGCAGTCAGTGGCAACATTAGAACGCTCAACCTTAGACCACACGCCTATCGATCAGGATATCTCCTGTATATACAGTGTATACCAATACGTGTGTAGTCTTTCTGCTGAAACTCAGGCGACCTTCTCCCTTCGCCACTGGTTCTAAACATAATACTTCTACCCTTTAACACTCAATGGGCTCTTTGTGGGGTTTCCATTGAGCAGTGCGGTGTTTGGGTAAACATCGACTCTCAGATGTCTCGTTCGCTATGCACAAATAGCACATAACTAAAACAGCCACTCCAAACACATTGACCCTACTCAAACACCCTACTAGCAAAGTATCGATCTCGATTCTGACACTGGATCCATGTTCAATTTACTATTCGTCTCGTTGCCATGGAAATAATGATGAATGAGCTCCAACAGTCAAACAAAACGGTAGTCATGGCAACGCTGCCAACATCATTTCACGGAAGATTGGCTTGTAGAATTGAATGGGGCAGGTAAAAGCTTAAAGTTGTAATAAGGGTATCTGATATCCGCGATATCCGTCGTATGACGCACAGAATATTCCATTAGTAATTAACACATACAGTGCAATGTGCTGCCAGATGGCCGAACACTCTTGCCAAAAATTTGAGAATCGGCATATCAAAAAACGCACTGGATAAAAATTGTCTTCATTATTATTAAAATATTTCCTTCAACTATTTTGATCTTGTTGATTTTATACATTACAAAAAATGGCAGAGGTGCTCTAAATTGGGTTTAATATTTTCTGAATCTCCAAGGTTATAAATGCCATCAAGGAGGTTGTCAGAAAAAAGAAGGACAAAAAAGACACAGACGAAAACAACCAAAGACTATAGTTTTGCTCTTAAGATGTATGATGACGAATAGCGTTTGGCGTCTTGCGCCACATGAACTTTTGTTTAAGCGCACCTGCACAAATTGTGCGTCAACCCTTGATAGCCGAGTGGTCCATGGCATTGTCACTGACTGCTAGCAGTCACCACTACTCGGTTACGAAAATGCAATTAAAATCCACATTCCTCGATTCATTTCTCAATAAGGTCACAGACCGTAAAGCCATTAAATGAAAGTGTTGCCTTGTTGAAACTATTTATATACTTATTCAAAAAAGTAATTACTTTTTAAAACAATGGAATATTTGATAATTATTGCCTTATTCGTTCCACATACACATACACGTACCTTCGTTCCCGTTAAAGAACAATTCAAAGGTACTGCAATCATTGAAAAATATCCTGCAGTTAGTACTACTACTCTTCCTTCTGCTGCTTCTGCTACTACTAGTACTAGTACTAGTACTACTACTACTGCTGTTACTACTCCTACTACTACTACTACTACTGCTGCTGCTGCTGCTGCTGCTGCTGCTGCTGCTGCTGCTGCTACTACTACTACTACTACTACTACTACTACTACTACTACTACTACTACTACTCTCCTCTCATATCTATTTAAAAAACATGCACAAATTACATTCTGCGTTTTTATTTTTTTCCAGATGAATATAGAGTGAGAGAAAAGGACAGGCGCCAGAAAGAACTCCAAGCGAAGGCGCTCAGTGCATTCGGGTCGCCAGCACGTGCTCTCATGATGCACGTGTAAGTTACACCAATCGGACAAGACGCAAAACAGCGTTCCTTATTACCTTCATGCTCAACCGTTTCTTTTATTTTGGCATGGCATCGAACTCTAAGTTTCTATATGGATATCCTCAAATGTGAAAAGACATCCAAATTGCTGAATTTCAAATACTAGTACTGTTGTTTGATTGGATTTGATTGAACTACCTGCTTCTATTTTCAAGCCTGTTCATAGATACTACTTCTGACATGCTAGACAAAATATTGAACACAGCGCATTTTCATTTTTGTTGATCTAAATCATGATTATTCACTAAACCAGGATCTGTCTCTCAAAAAGAAATATTACTTCAAACTTAAATTAGATAGAATTCCAAAAGAATATGAATTACTCAATGCATTCTTTTTATATTGTGGAGTACTAGTGTATGAGCCCGTAAGTGTCGGTTTGATGTAATTCAGTTATCAAAAAATGGTACACTTTCTAACTATTTAGTGGTACATACCACTAAATGTTCTTCACTGCATTGAGCCGTATAAGAAATACATACCGACAAACACCCACCTCCACATCTGTTAATTCTCATGCAGTTACCTCTTAGAGGACAATGACCGAGAAACATGGTATTGATTTGCTCATAACATTAAGTTTGGCGTTGTCATAGATGCCTAAGATGGCGCTGTGGTACATACCACTACATATCCTTCTCTGCATTGAGTCATAAAAGATATACATACACACAAATATCCATTTCCACATCTGTTAATTCTCATGCAGATACCTCTTAGAGGACAATGATCTAAAACATGTTATTGATTTGCTCATAACATGAAGTTTGGCGTTGTCATAGATGCCTAAGATGGCGCTGTGGTACATACCACTACATATCCTTCTCTGCATTGAGTCATAAAAGATATACATACACACAAATATCCATTTCCACATCTGTTAATTCTCATGCAGATACCTCTTAGAGGACAATGACCTAAAACATGTTATTGATTTGCTCATAACATCAATGCTCAGTACTCAAAAAATACAGTTCGAAATATGTTTTTCTCTTCTTGAATGTAAAACAAACAAACATAGGAACAGAAAGATTTCTATAGTTTTAGGTGTTTCTTATAGACGACAAGGTCGATGTTATGATATCGATTTATCTCTTGCGTTGAGCTACATGTACATCAAATTAAAGTATATGCTGCTATCATAATGAACTCATCATGCATGAGTAATAACGATGCATACAGACGCATTCAGAGTGCTAGGAGCACTCTCTAGTATGTCAGTAAAATACACATGTATTATCTCCCTCGTCAAAATATATACTCACGTGTTGCTCAAACATACAATAAAGACCGAATTTTGCAGTCTTTCTTTTCCAAGTGAAAACACGTTGCGTTCAGTGTCCTAAGTGTTATAAAAACGCTATATCTACTTACTTTAAGGTGGGTTTGCTTACGGGAGAAATCAAGTCACCACACTAAAATTTTAATTGTACCATGCTTACGCTACAATTGTAATTAAACCTTGTTTACGCTTCGTTAACTTATCAAAACGCCATTTGATACACGTGGTGTCACAGGATCAAACTGATAGGATGCGTTTAGATGTGTAACTCATTTCTTATCTGACTGACATTTTGCATCATAATGGTCAGGTTCGCAGTAACTCACTAATCATAGTCAATGCAAAGGACAAATGCTTTATAAGCTTGCTGAAAATTTAATTTTGACTGCTGACGATTATCATTTTACTAGTGTTCATTTTAAAGGCTAAATTTGTGTACTTAAATGCGTTTTAATGTTCACATTGGTTTTAGCTATCTACTGCTTTCAGCATTACTTTTAACACAACAAATGTCTTCAATAATATATATATATATATATATATATATATATATATATATATATATATATATATATATATATATATATATATATATATATATATATATATATATATATATATATATATATATATATATATATATACATGTATATATATATATATATATATATATATATATATATATATATATATATATATATATATATATATATATATATATATATATATATATATATGTATAACCATGTAAATAGTAGATATTACTTCATTGAATTTAAATTTGTGAGAAAGTAATGCTCATTCTCCTAAATAGTTAAAGCAAGCGGTGGACATTAAGGTTTGGCTTTTGCATATAGTAAACCATATAACACAAGGTTGTACATGTACTTATAATAGGAACTTTTATTATTTAATTTTTTGTTGTAATTTCAATCATAATATCTTTAGTCTCCATGGCTTTGAAAAGCAAAACAAAAGTAAAAGAATGGGAATGGGAATAGAGATTGTCTCACATAAGCTTACATTAATGCGGTGGAGGAATGGTAGCGTCTACTGTCAGTGCATTCATTTTCTATCTGATGCTGAAAGATCGGCTCGAAATCCCATTGATCGCTAGTTGTCAATAGTTCATGCAATTCGTATGTCTACATGGTGCCCTTTAACAACAATGATTCCGTGTATTAATATTTGAATAAAGTCAAACTACTCTCTCAATATATATTCGTACCAACGCCTAAAGCAAACGTCCATTGCGGTTTAAAGCAAATAAAAGCCAATCACGTGGCCCTTGCAAACAGTATAGTGTTTGCCTAACTAATGCAATCCCTTGACGAAATGATACTATAAGTAAAGGTCGATCATTTGACGTGTTAATCGATAAAACCATCAAATGTATTGCCTACAACAAAGAAGAATTGCGTTATCCGTGTTAAAATAGTCAGGAGTCCATTTTAAAACATGGTTTAATGACGTTTTTACTTTTTCACATCTGACGCTACTTGTTCAAGCTTTGCATACAGTATCCTCAGAAATTGCCTTTTCCAGAAACCTGTAAAAAATGGTGGCCGCCATGATAGTTTTTGAGTAAGCGACGCAATCTATGGGGTGTATTTGGTTAAGTACGACCCCGACAATCATTAAAATATTCTACTGCATGCTAGTTTCATATATAGATGCACGTGTTAGTCGTTTATGTCTATAGTCTATCTGACTTGAGTTTGGGTAAACGCCTTTTCCTCTTTTTTCCCACAAAAAGTTCGTTTTTGCTTTCCAAACTTCTTGGAATCACTAACGCGTGTATGTGTAAACATACTTTTTGCAATGGCCACATTTTACAACGGGACCTAATGAGCAAAAGCAACATTTTGCGGAGGCGAGACAAAAAGTATGTGTATACATACAAATGCTAGTGCTCCTAAGGGGTTTGGCAGGCAAAAACTTTTTGTGGGGAAAAGAGAAATAGCGGTTAGCCAAACTCAAGTCAGACAGACTATAATACGTAAATGAATTTTCGTGCTAAACAATTAAGCTTATGTTCAGAATTTGAAGGACTTCTATCCTTTTTTATATCTTCAACTTAAACATTCTAACTTATGAAACAAAGTACTCTCATTAGGGTAAACTTATAAATGGCATCTAATTACAACGGACCTGACACACAGCCTTCCAAATACACTGCTGTAAATATGCATGTACTATAGTCAGGTTTCATCCATCATAGCTAAGTGAAATAACCATACCATCTGTAAGTAAGAGTGTGTGTCCTTGATGTAGTAAGTTTATTGTACCTGAATAAATATTTTGATACAAAGAACTTCATGTCTTTTGTCATGTTTCTGTTATCTTGAACCAATGACGAATGATCCTAGGTTGATTTTCCTAGGTGTTGTTAGGAAAATAAGAGGAGCCCATTTGCCATCAACCAATGATATACCATAGAATGGCTAATTTTTCCGTGTGACAATTTTCCCTAATTTCTCATTTTTGGGTGTTTCCGTTTCTAATATTTCCGAAAAGAGGACATGTTTTTTTCCGTTTTTAATTTTGCGCTTTTCAAATTGGTGATATATCACCTTGAAGATATTTACCTGGTAAATGGCACTTTTTTGCTATCAATAACTTTGCAAGTAATCGACTTTTCGGAAGACTCATAGGCCGATACATGTATGTATGAAAATCAAACAGTTGCTACCTTTTTTTGGATTGATTGATATGCAATCAAACAATTCCTACCTTTTGTTTTGGATTGATTGATATGCGATCAAACAATTGCTGCCTTTTGTATTGGATTGATTGATATGCAATCAAATAATTGCTACCTTTTGTTTTGAATTGATTGATATGCAATCAAACAGTTGCTACCTTTTGTATTGGATTGATTGATATGCAATCAAACAACTGCTACCTTTTGTTTTGAATTGATTGATATGCAATCAACTAATAAACGATAACTTTTTCGAACTTAGTAACATTTTTTGTTTTTTAATGCTTGTGTTATTTGAATGATGGCACATATTAAAGGAACTCTTTTCAATGAAGGCTGCATGCAGGAATGGGTAAATCATGGTATCACAATGTTTAATTTTGTTCATTATCATACCAAAATCTTTAAACAAAGAAATGCAGATTAGACACAAAATATCTTATTGTTATTTGCGCATTTTGTTGTTCATTAAAAAAATGATAATGAGTTACTCAAGATCTTCTAAAGAAAAAACACAAAAAACACCTCCCAGTGATTTCAGCACATAGCATAGCGTTCTTGTATGAGAAGAATTTTAAGATTTTTGATTTGAGGTAGGTCATGGGGTTAATTGTTTGGGCTAAGTTTTTTCTACACTACTTTTATATGACATTTTAGCCGATGCAAAGCACATCTGAATCACCTTCTGATAAGGAATATATTAAGCATTTCAAAAGTACCCTCCCAGAAGAGTATTACTTTAGTGGTAAAAAAACTTTGAAAAACATGCATGGTCATGATGGTATTTTCAACAGATCTCCTTTCTACACTTATGGAATGTGGCCTTTCAAATTTCAAAAATGTATAATAAGGATCAAAGTATGTATGTATTTTTATTGACCATATTTCATCATATGAAAGGTACATTTTTTCGAATCGAAATATGTAAAGTAAACACAAGAAAATACATATAACACAACACACAAAACGGGATATGGGTAACCATTGGGATGTGCTTGCTTATGTTGACTGTTTATAGCCAACGTGCGTCATCGATTCCGGGACATGCTAGTAGTTTGGTCAGAATCCCTTGAATCAAAACTGTTAGGAGGGAAGGGTACCGCATTTTTTTCTAATCTTTACTCTGCTTAAATTTCATTTTTTCAGAATATTTGCTAAAAATGAAAAAAAAGTGTATTGGAAACTGGCATTTTTCAACTTTCAGATTCCACAACTTTTGAACAAATTCAAAATTGGACAAAATATGATGCACTTCCCCTTATGCCAAATTTCAAACAAATCTGTTAACATTTTATAGCCAAAATGCAAATTTGGAGTAACCAAGTTTTTTTGGTGAAATAGATATAGAGAAAAGGCTGAGCTCCTCTTACTCTGATCATCGATGTCCTACACCGTCAGAGTTGATCTGAGTATAGCGAAAAGATTGCAAGTCGGAGTCTGTCGTACACATTTGCCATTACCTCGGATTCCCGTATTTTCAGGTGGAAAATGGCTGCTTGGAAGAATTTATCAATTTGCATTTGCCATAAACTGCCAGTTCCCGCTATGCTTGTAGTTATATCTGCAAATCACCTCTTTTCGTTCCAATGCCTTAAGTCTAATAGCTGATGCCATCTATCTCTGAAATTTACTTTTCTAAGGGACTCAATTTCTTATTGTAATTTTGCTATTAATGCATTTACTTTCACGCGATTTTGATGATAGCAGTAAAGGAAGTTAATGCACTCTTAAGAGCGTATTCTTACAATAGCAATTCCTTATAGTCAAAAGTCATCCACTGTTTGTTGATGACATATCTCAATTTTGTATTGGGAGGGAGCATTGTAACTAGTGACTGGAAAATTATATGTAGTTGGCTGGAATTATTAGAATTGTTTTTCGACACTGGGCATGTGATATTCAGATGCCAAGCTATTCCTGCTAGTGCAGCAGTGAAAAGAATGTGTTATCATTTGAACTGCCTACGCTTGACTTCTTTGCGAAGGAATCTTGATCTTCTTTGGTTTGATGGTGGCAATAGGTCTGCACATCATAACTCACGTTCAAATGACTAATTTAGCTGTCTTAGGCGGGCAAATACGGTATAATTTTACTGCTTGCATCCAATCGACCAAGTTCCGATTTCAGCCCTTCATACCAGAGGCCACAAAATACTTCGTAATTAAACCCCCTACTATCTACAAATGATCATACTTTGACAAGACATACTTTCCAATCCCTGGTATAATATTTTTATAGCATTAACTTAGGTCTCGAGAGATATCACATCATTTTACACTGTTGCGTCTGAGTTAGAGGTGTTTTGTTGTACACTGACTACTTAAGTTGGGTGCTAATCTATAGAAGGTACCAGAAAGGTCTTATAGTTAACAAAGTTTCTGCAGAGTGTCTGTTATAAATTCTGGTATATTTTTCATGAGCCATATAAAAAGGTTCTTCCACATTATGCAAAGGAAAGAATTTGCTCAGTTGAGCAGAGAGGGAAAGCTGGCAGTATAGAGTGAGAGTGAGCGCATATAGCCGAGCTCTGGGACAGACATGTAATCCAATCTTGACACTCGAATAACTTACTGGGAAATGAACCTTATTTCAACCTGTCTGTGAATAGGAGTCTGCAGTGATTATCTATCAAGGACTACAGCTTTTGGCAAAGACTACTAGTCAGGTAAGACTATGTCCCTTTGTTTCAGTGTTATTCAAATAATGTTATTGTCAATTTACTGGTCTCAGTCCTTCGTTTTATCTCGTAATAACACGTACATGACAATGTCTTGGAAGTCATAATTTCTATCACAGCATACAGTTTTGTTTGGCTCATTGGGTATCTTGACTAATTACGGAGGTATTTCGGTTAAGATTTTCAATTATATGCCCGGATTCCTTTAAGTGACAGCAATGACTGAACTTGAGTAATGTCATTTACAAGTGTTTTAAATTCTTCATTTGAATTTTCTTGGAGTGTTGAACCATTAAAAAATAAACTTATGTTATGATATCTCATCTTTCCAATACTTTGTGTTGCCCTAAAAAAAGTCCCAACCTGTGCATTATTGGAATACAAGCTGTCTTTTGAGGTTAGATAATCATTGATATTATCAGGATGTTTGCTTGGGAGTTTATTTATTTTTCTCTGAGGATAACTATCCGTATGCAGGGTTAGTAACTCCTTTCCCTCTTTAGTATTAATGGCAGATGAATATTAATAATAACAAACAAATATATTACAAAACAACACTTTATTACATAAAAGATGAAAATCTAACTGCTGATACAATAATCATTACAATAGATATGTAACCAAGTCTTGCAATCAAACCTGTACGAAGGGTGGCATGATGTATTTTGACAATCAAATTAAATTAAAATTATTATAATTTCTCTTCCATTCCAAGATAAATCAAGACTTGCTGGCAGTAAACGACGGAGGTGAATGGAGTACTCAGGGAAAACCACCTCCTAACCCCAAGTATTAACAATTGTACTAGAGCTTAGTCACGTGAACCTTATGAATATCTTTTCTGATTTCCTCTTCAAGATAAAATGAGTGAAAACATATACCATAACTCAATCTGAACAAAATAATATTTCGGTATTTACCAGCCCACTTGGCCATTCTCAAAATGAAAAGAAACAATGCATCTCAAACACTTGAATAACAGAAAATCTGCTGAACACAAGTCCAGTCACAAGTTCAATGCTGAATACATCATATTTATAAAATGCAAGACAAGATCACTGCATGCTACATGGTGGGTTCAAATTTCTCAATCTTAAATCCTACACACTAAGTGGTTGCATGCAGCTCAGTTTTATCATAAAGCAATGTGGAGTAAACTATTTACAGTTAAGAGTTTGATATGAGAGCGGGACATGGACAAGGGTGATATGAGAGAGAGAGAGAGAGGGGGTAGGGGGAATGAAAGGGTCAGTGTACTCAATAAGAACATAGGCTCCGTTCCCCTAAACAAAGACAATGCTTAACCAGGTATAGAAATACCAGATTATGAAAGGAACTTATCCAGTACAATTTGAATGCATGAGTCATATTCATGTTCCATACCAGAATAGAAAATTGTCCATTTTATTGGCAAAAGCTTATTCTTTCTTCTCAAAAATTGAGAGCCAAATACCTTCTTCAATCTTCCTAGAGAAAAAGGCCAAAATGCCTCAGAACACAAGCACCACTTTAATGATGACCAAATCAACATTTGTGAGAAACCCTACAAAAACCCTGGCTAGTAAATCCACTTAATACTATTCTGGTAACAAAATACACTGAATTCCAAGTCATAGCAACTGTAAAAAGAATTTCTATGTCTACTTTCAAAACTTGGTCTATCAGTTTGGCTGTTCCAGTATCAAAATATATGCTATTCTTATATGTCTACTATACTCTACCTAGGCGGGCCAGGGTACGGAATGCGGACTATAGTGTTGTGCTGCTGCCATCAAGGATATCATAATAAACAATATACTCTATATAATGCACAACATTAATCAGGGCTCTCAAGCACACTCACCAAAATACCTAGATTACACAGGATATCCAAAATACCCCCAGAACTTCTTACATCTAAGACATGATCTATTTTCAATAAAGAACTTACATGTCAAATATTATAACCATTTCCAATTAAGATGGCAATGGTTCAAAATGTTAAATTTTTCATGAGGGTCTCCCCAAATATCTTACTATCCTTGTTCCTTATCCTTATTCCATACAATAAGGATGCCAGTTGATCCACCAGAGTAGATAAACTTAAAATGTAAATACTGTTCGTTTGATAGAAGGATGTGACATGTATCCCTGAATTCAAGGATGAAAATACAGTCCATCTTACAAAAAGCAAGTGTATCAAATTTTCTATCTAAGAAATTACAGTATTTCGCTTAACTTATATCCAAGCTTTCTTTTCAACCAAAATGCAAGAAAAGCACCTATAAAACCCTTCAGAGAAAAAGTAAGGAGGCTAAAACTTGACAAAACATTGACATAGGCTAAAATCAGCATTAGTCCAGATGTAACACATGTTGATGCTGACTTAAATCATTCCAGGGATTATTCACTCAAGTTTGATATTTTATCTTTTTGTTTTGACCATGAGCGCGCCCAAACTGTGAATGGAAACAACAGGCTAATTTCCAGGGCAGAGGATTTCTATAAGCTTTACCGAAGATATTCACAAATCGAATTCTCTCGGGGTAGCAAGTACAATACTGTTATACAGCACACTGACTGGTTGTCACAGGATGTGATACACTGGAAGCGACACTAATGGTTGCAAAATATAGAAGACACTGATTTTCCGCACAGCAAAAACCAATTGCTACTTAAAAATACCATCTTTCCTACACTGACTTAGAAGCATTAAAATATTCCACAAACACCCTTCAAAACACAAGTCAATAGACATGTATTGTAACAATCGACTCAATAGATACAGTATCGTGTTATACACTCATATTGTGTAATCAGATCCTAATTGTGGCAATGGACTTTAGCTGTAATGGTAGAATGTAACATTAACATTTTAATTACTGCTTTATCAACTACAATGATGAATCAGCAGC
Organism: Maea johnstoni; assembly: GCA_963942565.1. Lineage (NCBI taxonomy): Eukaryota > Metazoa > Annelida > Polychaeta > Spionida > Magelonidae > Maea > Maea johnstoni. The sequence continues at coordinate 47,090,042 of OZ012686.1, forward strand.
CAGAAACAACTTCCTTATTGGTGCCTAACTCAGAATGGGTGTGGAAGAAAAGCAGAGCTTGAAAATGAAGGGGTGTTTCCCAGCTGAAAAGAGAAACAAAATATGGTTATTGGGGTATCCTTAATTGAATTCCAAATCATACATAATAACCATGCATGTTCAGCATAAAAAGGTGCCTCACATACACAGACAGAGGGTGACAAAACAATTCAAGGATTGGAATATTTCCATTATAATATATACTATTCTTACATGTCTACTAATTACACAAGTGCAACAAAGCAATTTAGAGATTGGCGAGTTAATTCACTGAATGGATGCAACTTTTTTTTCTCACTATGATTGGAATGTACTTGCTAAGGTTTCAAAACCAGCGATTAGATGGAATGGCTCCCTCTATATGGTAAAGCTTATAACCTTCAAATCTGGAGAGAAATTAAGTGTATCGTATATTATTAAAATGGACTACTTACTTGGGTTTGGTACCTCTCTGTGGTTTGATAGTATTAGACCCTCTAGGGCATCACCTTTACTCTCCCACTCTAGTAATCCTGTAGAGCTTCTGTCAGCTGAAATAATGAGGAAATAAACCCTATAATAATGATCTGGCATAATAAATGTACACTGACTAATCATGAATGTAACAAACACATATTCTATTATAAGTATGTCCAAGTCACAAAGTCTTATCTTAGCCATTATGGCACAGATGTCTTAGTCATATTTTCTAATCCCTTGAAAGGTGGAAAAGGTGTATACAAGATATTCTGCTGAAGGAGCATTTCAATGCTGCTACACAGACATATCCAGATATTGGTCAGACCTCAAAATGTAGATGATACAATTCTTCTAAAACTTCATAATGGAAAACCTTGAATTCAAATAAACACATGTCAATTTTCAATTTTACAAAAAGTTAGCATGTGTATTTGCTCCTGACATTTTTAGATAAATTTGAACTTGACAGAACAGTTCAAAACTCACGAGGATTCAGTGTGTCAATAGGAATTCATTTTTCCATTTCAACTGAACATACTATTTAGGGTTTTAGTATCTTATTATATAGGAAATAAACTTACTTTTTGATGGGAAGATCTTGACCTGGCAAGGCTCTTTAGCACCAGCATCTACGAATATCTGGAGAAGAAAAAATACAAACAAATAAGAGAATGCAATCATCAAGACTGTACCATATCTAAAGATGGTACACTGGATGTTACACAGAGATGGCACAAAAGAGTCTATGTAATATAAATCTCTGAGTCAATCTAACAACATGGAACCATTGTAAGCTAAATGGTAATGTCAAAGTCGACAACCACTTCCAACTCAGCAATCCTCCGCAGCAAGTTTGACTTTACTTTTGAGCATCAGATGGAAGTTCAAATAAAGATGATAACCAAAGACCCTTGGTGAGTGTATATTACTGAAGATTAAAGGTTATCTATAAATCTATCAGATAAAGTTATTAAGTAGAAAAGCATTGGATAAAGCCCTTTCAAGCCATCACACATATCTGGGGCTGCCTTCATTATGGCAAACATTTGTAGAAAATGCAAAATATGTAACTTTAGTTTAAGAAGTATTTTTGAAAATCAAACCTGTTTTCAAATTGCTTCTTTTTTTTATAAATACAGAACTATGGGGACTGCTAGCAGGATTTGTGACAAAAAGAAATCATATTGATGGATAGTGCAATATTCCTTTTGGTCATGATATAATGCAAACCACCCAAACTCCATAAATGATGATTTAAAATCAGGATCTGAATGGTACAGGAGTGAATTGGACATTTTAATATTTCTATGACAGCCCAAAGATAACAATAAGGAACAGATAAAAAGTAAATAAATGAATTGTTTTCACTCTCTCATGAGAATCAAAACTTTCATTACTATATTCTTCATTTCTGAGATAAAATAAACAAGACACTTATTGCAAAAATCTGTTGTCACATGAATATATTTGTATCTAGAATGCACAAATGGTCTGACAACTAACACCACTGCTCCGAAACAGGAAGAGGGACAAGGAGCCGCAACAGTATTGGCAACTTCAATCCCAATATTTCTTAAAATATTTTTTGTTATCAAGATATTCCATCTAGGTATCCGAGTGTGTGCTCAAGATGAGTGTGTACACAGTATACGGGTGCTCTAACAACTGAAAAGGTATGGCCAAACCAGCTTGAGTGATCTTCCTACCAATTAAGAAAGATCACCTTTCCACATATATTGCTTCTCAAATTCAAAATATAAGAGAACAATGAATTTCACCTTTAACAATCACCTGTCAATTGAGACCATCGTCAAATCATCCCATAGGTGGTCTTTAAAAGCAAATTTCATTGCATGGCAAAAATGAAGAATATAGTCAACGGGAAAAATTGTGAAAATATTGACAAGACATCAACTGCAGCCACTGTGTGGATGAGCCTTAGGGAATGAGACCATGCTTGCCCCAAATTACTACAAAACAGCCATGGGGAGGCTTGTGGGTAGCGGGGCATCATTGACTTACCTGTGATACCTCAGCCTCAGTGATACCTGGTGGGGCACTGTAGAAATGAACCATTCTTGTGGGGGATTGAATACATGACAATAGTCAAGGACTGATAACGTTAACATGCAAACCAAGGCACAGAACTACTACTACAACTACAACTTCCACTACAGCAAGAGTGGCTACGCAGACACATATTCTGCTACATAGTATTAGATGCTGAAAGAAGCTTGCGTATACTACTGGTTAACATCAACTGATGGTACATTTAGACATATCTGCACTACCATAAATACAACATTAGAAATAAGTGTGTTACAGCATGCATTAGGGTACAGAGGCAAGGAATCTCAGCAAAGATAGGCAAGTAAAGTAATCATGAGAATAAATGGGAGTCTATAGAAGGATAAGTGCTTGCAAAAAGGTCTAAAGTACATGTCATAAATCATAGATTTCAGGGCTGGCATGCAGCATCAGAATTACTAATGCTTGGCATACGATATATTGATAGACTGATTAGCAGTTTTCTATATTCTGTTACCTTGCATCATGGCTCATTAGTGAACAGAAGATGACTGCAACCAGTCTAACAGCTGACCACAAATGACAATGCATTTCAGCGAATGGAGCAAGTGGCATGTCTTAACTCTTTGGCTGAAACTAATCAATCTTTGCTTGAATAACAACTTTCAGAAACTCCACAATGATTACTATACAGCCTTAACACTGACTAACTGATGTACATTGAGGGTACCTGAAGTTAACAGAGTGCTCCACCAGCAAAACCTTAAGTTTGAAGTAAGATGCTCACTGGATCAGTATATAAGGTCACACCTGCCATGCTTGCCCCTTGAATTAAACACTCTGTCATAGAGGGGCCAACATCAGCTTAACACTAGCCAAAGCCTCTTGGTCTATAATGCTTTTGTTGCTGGCTCTTAAGCCGCACTCCATACATAAGCGCAAGCACAGCAGATCTCCCATTAAACACCAGTCCCGAGAATGATAGGCCTTTGACTTTCTTCAAACTAATATAACTGCTAGTTATGGGGGAGTGCTCAGTAACCTTAAGATCACCTAAATTTTAAATGTTAAGTCAACTTTAAGCAACAAATATTGGGGTACCGCAAACTGTCAGCAGGTTAGGGTCTCTAATGCAACAAGCAAGCAGGAAAGAGCAGTACTAATGGTGAGTGGCCAGGATAGCTCAGGTTAGAGCACAATGGTCAGTTAGCCACAATAAGCACACACACACACACACGCACTACACAAAGCAACAAGCACTTCTTGGAGCCACTTTCATCATACTGACCTTTTTGAGTCCATCTTCATCGATGCTCGGTGGGGCATTGAAAAAGTGTAAGACTTTGGCTGGGGGTTGGATACGTTGGCTAGTCAAGGAAAATTCCAAGCTGCCTTATAAAGATTGATTGAGACCTTCTGAATAACACACAATACAAAGACTATCTCACAACATTCCCACACCATAAGATTATGCAAAAGCTGGGTAGACTGGGAATGAAATTTTTAACTCCTGAAAGAGTGTCTAAAATAGCCACTTACTGGTATGCAAAAAGGTGCCTTAAATAAAGATCGACTGGTAGTGTTTTCTATACTCCTTCATTGGATGTACATGGACATTCATAATGCATTTATCAAAGCACACAGAGGCAAGTCATTAATTACACAAAGTCAACTATTCTTAACTCTGGAGAAGCAGAGATAGTGCAAAGATGTTGTGAAAATCCATGAAAGAAGTGTATGAGAACACAGGCCAAGGAATCATCCAGGAAGCACACAGAGCCATGTTCTGCACTGATATCACTCGTAAGTCAACAGAGAGAAGCACAAGTAAGACATACATGGGAGAGTAGTATCAAAATGCTGGACAGGTTATAGATGTAGGAATCCAAACCAAAATCAAATCAAACCTTTATCCCTTTCCATAGAGGTGGAGGCTTTTGAAAGGATATTTATTTTTGTCTAGATGGTAATACTTAAATAATTTATGAAGAAAAAAGCATAAAGATAGTATATACCAAAGTATTTTTTCCAACATTTTTTTTTTTATTGTTTTTAAGTTCCAAATGTGATGGTAAGAAAGTATTTTATAATCCATTAAATCTAAAGCAGATGTAGCCTTGCTAAAGCTGATGTAACTTGTGCAAACATAACTTTAGTGAGTGAATCTTCTCTACTAAAACCATGCCATTATACAACTAAAAATCTAAATCCACCCTCTTATGTTTCTATATATCTGTAACCACATGAATAATAAAGGATATGATTCTTGGAGGCGGCAGTCGGGTTTGTGAACCTGTTGTTTCTAGAGCCCATGTAGTCCTTGAAGGAGGGGGCGCCATCTGGCAGCTCGTGGGGGTTGGGGACGTCCTGCAGGAAGGCCTGCTTCGAGCGACCCAGCTGCATCTTGCTGTCCATGAAGAAACTGTTATTCAGGTTCTGCAGAGCCCGGTCACATGCAGCGCTGTCGCCCATCTGAACCATAGCAGAACCCTCCTTGCTCTTCAAGAATTTTATCTGCAAATACAAACAGTACAATAAAGTCACCCATCTGGAACCATAGCAGAACCCTCCTTGCTCTTTAAGAACTTGATCTGCAAATACAAACAGTACAATAAAGTCACCCATCTGAAACCATAGCAGAACCCTCCTTGCTCTTCAAGAACTTGATCTACAAATACAAACAGTACAATAAAGTCACCCATCTGAAACCATAGCAGAACCCTCCTTGCTCTTTAAGAACTTGATCTACAAATACAAACAGTACAATTAAGTCACCCATCTGAACCATACCGGAACCCTCCTTGCTCTTCAAGAACTTGATCTACAAATACAAACAGTACAATTAAGTCACCAATCTGAACCATATCAGAACCCTCCTTGCTCTTCAAGAACTTGATCAGCAAACACAAATAGTACAATAAAGTCACCTATCCGTATTTGTATAAATGGTTGTTTTGGAACTTACCCTGACAACATTTCCGTAGAGACAGAAGAGATTGAAGAGCATGTCTGGGCTCATCTTGTTGCTGAGTCCGTAGACCATGAGCACAGCCCCCTGCTGAGGCGGGCCGTGGTGCGAGTTGGGGGGACTCCCAGAATCCTGGTACTGGTTGGCTCCTCTCTGGGGCGGGCCTGAAGGCTGGTAGCTCCTCTGGCTGTAGCGGTCTTGGCTGGCGTAGTTATCCTGAAAGAAGAATCATGTTACAAGTCTGCTGGAGCTCCATAAATGCTATGTTCCACTGAGAGAAATGCATAAACCAAACAAATTTAGTTGAAATTCTGCATCATTTATTGCAGTTATCACCTAAAGAATTGAGAAAACTTGATACATCAGACTTAACCATCTTCTTTACAGGGAGGACAGATGGCACAAATGTACATATTTTTGATACGTGGTGGGAATTTTAGAAACACTTATGGATGGGAATCAATTAATATTGCTGATGTTTTCAATAAATTTCCATCAAACTTATGAAACCACATAAGCGCTGAGTTCTTGGATGGAGTATGTGTTGTTTTATCAAAGATTTTGTGATAAGAAAAAAGACCAAAGGAATTTTATGCTGTCTAAATTTTTATAACCGAATCCATAGTTTAGTTAGTTGATGCATTTCACACAATGAACAAGGTTATGCAGATAATACAAAATGCTTTCCCAAAAAGATGTCATTGATAATACTCTATACCAGAAAACCTGACAAAAACTATCCATAATCAAAATAAAACAGCACTTGTGAGAAGTGCCCTGTTGCATAATACAGGCGACTTATATATGTACCTTGACTTGCATTAATCAATGTCTTTCTCAAAGGGGGTTTCAAATATTGATGTCCAAATAAACCAAATGCACCCCAAAAATAAAGATATGATTTGTAAACTATCTAAAGAGATTACGGTGGGAACAGATTTTAATTACTCCAGATAATTTCCAAATAAATAAATCCAAATAAGTTCCTATGGACACTTTATTTGGAAAGATAGCATGACAATATACAACCAGTTGTGGCTGTTGCAGTGATGAAAGAGGCAATGGCTTAGACATTTGTAACTATGTGTAGTATGGGCGCTAAGTTTTCCTGCATTCAATATCAATCATAAGAAATTTGATTTTACATGTGATATTTAATGTCTCAAAAAGAAATATTTATAGTAATACCCAGTCAAGAGTATCAAGCCCTGCCTCCTCCTGGCTGGATCCCACAAACAGAAATAACATTGATCAATACAAGCCATGGCTACCCACTCAGTGCCTAAACACTCAAACAAAAATAATCAAATCTTTATCTACACATACAATAATAATGACATTTTATCAAATTAAACCTAAAGCATAGGTATAAGGAAAAGGTTGTGATTGTAAATACTTTTGTTTCCATACAATGGACCTTACATATCTCCCCAGAGATGATTTGAAGATAACAATCAATCTTTTAGGGCCATTCAAAATTACACCAACCATCAATTCATTCTAACCACTTCAAAATCTTACAAGCATATTCGGTAGCATATTATTTGGTACTTTACATAATCTCAATCCTTAACTCTCCTGATGTGACCTATACACTTTAAAACTGACTTTCATTACATAAGTGGACTCTCATGACTGAGATGGATCTTAGTCATTGTTGTTGTCCCCTATTACTAGGAACGACTATTTGATATGAGGTTACCATAGCAGCAAAGCCCTGCAGATGTATATTACAACATTAGTGCATTCTCTGCAGCGAAATCATTATCCTCTCTACACTATCACTATCACCTTCATTAGTAGCTTTGTCCCAATTCCCCCTTCGACCACCACCATTACTATAATTAGTTCCTTGTCTCACTTACCCACTCCCCATCTGCTTCCATCATCATGTCGTTTCTTGGGAGCTGTCACCCAATAGCAAGCAACCAATTATTGTCACAACCAAATAGTCAATGCTTGAAGATAATTTTGTCTTTACATTTTATAACAGGAGTCAAAATGCTTTTTAATAAAGAAAATCAACATGATTATGATGTGTGAATTAATGGGTTTAAAGGAGATAAATATTTTGTTTTACTTAACAAAATTATTAAAAGAATTCCATTAACCCATTCTATTCTGCAGTACTGTAGAGGTAAATACTCCCCCAGATCTGGGCCATATGCGCAACATTGTATGCTGGCTACCAGAAACCTGTTGCACTACAGTTACACCCTTGAAACTTAGATTTCTGTGGAAATAACATCTATGAAGTTTATATTTTCTAAAAGCAAAGTATTTCCCCTAAAAGATAGTGTTTTTTTATAAGAAAAACTCCCACCCATTATTAAATTACGGCAAGTTGAACTTGTAAGATTCTAGTTTTTTCAAGATTTTGGTGTCGAAAAAAAGTAAAACCAAAATGTTTGGCTCTAATTTCACCATATATATATTAATCTTTGTGTATGACAAATTGTGCCTAAGTTCAAGGAAACTGAATATAGGGAACAAATTAAAAAAAATTACGTGGATATATCAAACGGTTTTTTTTTCTCGGATGTGGAAGCGCATGGCTTCCAATTTCTCAAAATTACCTATCAGAGTCAGATAATATCACGCACTGACTCACGGCTGGTGTGGCACTCTAACTGTAACCCTCCAAAAAACCACGAATTATTAATTTTTTTGTAAAATGAATACTTAGTAATACTAAGTATTCACAAATATATACCAAAACAATAAGTAAATATCTAAACCACCCCCCATTCTATCAAAAACGGCCCAAGTAAAAGATGTGACGCCATTTTGAATTAGAATCGGCGATTTCAATTTCAGACTAACCTGTAATTGTAGAAATATACATGTAAATATACATTGAAGCGTAATTTCCCATGATATTCCAGCCAACATGTTTGTTTACAATCAGGATCTATCGATCTCAACATGTAATGGCCGGAATATCATCGTAAATCATGCTGTCAGGAACTTACCTCGCATCACGGCGAATCCCGCTCCTCTGCCGTTCAGTTTGGCAGCGTTGCGAGTGGATTATTGTGGGGTTATTCACCCCACAAGATGACTTTTCCTTGGCGAAAATTCGCCACGCTGGAGCCATTTTGAAACTGAGATCTCTAACTAGTGGAGGTAGAAATCTCAGCTTCAATAGTGTATCTGCTGTCCGCTTGGCGACACCACCTTACAGAACGGCAGATACATACTGGCGCATCAGTATCCAGAATAGAAAGGGAGAATACTGACGACGCCGTATCCAGAATAGAATGGGTTAATTGATAATCATAAAATGTGAGTTTAAAGTATAAAGTACACATTCCGTCAAAAATCAAAGATAATAGTGATGAACTTAAGAGAAAAATATTCCAAATCTATTTCATTCATTGAATTTTGTATTAAGATAAAATCAATATTCTATTCATAAAATTAGTATATTAATAGGCTACAAAACAATTAGAAAGTTTCTAGATTATTTTATGCAGGGAACAGGCAAGAAAAAAGGCTTAAGAAATTAGTATAGAAAGTTAGGAGTATTATGGGTTATCTTCCTCATGAACAAACCTTTCACCCAAGCAAGGCAAGGTATGCAAAGAACAAGCTAAAGCTGGGTAAAGAACTAACTCTCTAAGTTTAAAATTCTGTATCACCCAAATAAATAATAATCAAATGGCTAATATATTCCTTAACCAATTCCCACTGAGGAAGCCTGACATATTTGCATGTCTTTAAAATTAAAGGCCACGCTATCACAGATAGATAAAGATGAATGGATTAATTCAAGTGAAATTGAGTATAATTCATTTAAGCGTAACAAAACATAGTATTATTCTTGTCAGATTGCATTAGTAGAGAGAAAACTCGCTTCAAGCACCCCCCCTTAGGCATTCTCCATTTTTACCCCCCCCCCCCTCCATATCTATGACATTCCACAAGCATAAGTTCAAATACACTAGAAACTGCTTCTTCTGCTACGAAATAAGATATTTCTACAAAGCGCAAAGCATAGAACTAGGATGGTTTGCTAGAATTTAGATACTAGGGAACAAACTACTTCCATGTTTCATTTACTAATTTCATAATGCATTAAGCATATGAGGATTTATATCTATAATGAGATATTTCATCAATAGTAATATATTTCACCTTCTCTGAATAACCTATTTGCAAAGATGCAATATATGTGATAGCAAGACACAATCTCTGTTCATGCCATAATCATTCTGGACTCCAAATTATGCATTATTGGTGATAATATTTAGGGGACCTCCGGCCTACAACTTTCTATTAATGCATCTCATGTAAATAGATCTATGAGTTGCATTGAAGCTTATGGGCGAATACAGGATATTAGCTGAATCATTGTGGTGGGTTGCCAATGCAGCACAATACAGTGATGACAGACTTTCCACTTTTTACTTCTTAAAAATTTGTGTTTCAGACATATATGAATAGTAGCCATTTGTATGTGGACAATACAGATAGCATAAATGATTATGTGAAACAACAATGAAACTCTTCAGAGTCAACACTCCCTAATCCTACTAGCCAGTCCCTACATGGTGTGAAGCTCCCCAGACCCCCACCACCAAGGAGGACACTAAACACTGCTCCACTGAGTCTGCTCCTCATAATGATGGAATGAAATATTTTGTTGAAAATAGAATGTCTTTGTTTTACTTTATTTTGTATTCTCACTATTATGCAAACTCACTAAGGTGACCAAGCATCTTTTCCAGTGATCCCAATTTGAATGACATAGACTTATTTAATTTTCTCTTCAGAAGAGAATATTTTTGTGTTTTTTCATATATTTTCTTTTCAGCATCTCTGGCATGAATCACCCGTGTCATTCTAATTTTTATCTGTTTTATTCAGAGTACCTATAGACAAATCAGAATTAACAAAAAATGGGTGAAATTAAAATCAAAATCTACCTGATAAAGATCTTCACTCTGAAAATGGCAAAAGTAATATGAAACTAATCTTCAAGCTTAAATAGTAATCACATACATGAAAATAATGAATTCACACTAATGAGATGTCACCTATTTGCACATTTTTCAAATCTGTCTCTACATACTTCTCTACTCTCTATGAAGCTTAGCCACACTGAGTCCCAAGATATTATACAGGAAAATCATGGCACAAAAGCAAATTGAGAACCACCCCTTGCCCCTTGGCATATTGCATTTCAGAGAGTGGTCATGCAGTTAAGCAGTATATGTTAGTAACTAATATCTTAAACAGAATAAATGTAGTGCAAAGGCTAGCCTTATAACCTATTTGTGCATGGTACACTATGACAGTCAGTAATATATATATATATATATATATATATATATATATATATATATATATATATATATATATATATATATATATATATATATATATATATATATATATATATATATATATATATATATATATACATACATATACATATATATATAAATATTTGATATGTTCAGCTTGATTAATCACCAAATATTTCAATTGAATAATTGATCATTAAAATCATTATCAAGTATTTTTGACAGCCTGCTCGAGTAGAATTAGTGTGTGCTACCATAACCGATTACCCCAGCCACTGTGAAAAATGACTGATTACTCAATCCTATGAGCAATCATCCAAACACCATTATATATATATATATAAATATATATAAATATATATATATATATATATATATATATATATATATATATATATATATATATATATATATATATATATATATATATATATATATATATATATAACCCTACTTCAGAAGTTTTTGGACAATTGTTCATATGATTGATAAATCAGTCGTATCTTAGCATTCCAGGCACAAACAAGTTTAATTAAATAGTGTGTAAAGTTTAGTTTCTAAGCATCAACACTACATTAGTCTTCACTTATGGCACAGCTTGTTCCATTTTAAAATCATGAGACGAGGAAACCAAGTTAAGGCTTGAGTAAGTTAAGTTAACATGATAAGTTAACACAAGATAACCAACATCAAATCCTGAATAAACAAAACATATGGTTTAAGTTTTCTGAACAGTTGTTTCCTGTCCTGTTTTAAGATGGAACGTTGCTTTCCTAGTGAGCTTGTTAAGGTTGTTAAGTGTGTGTCTTACCCCTCGCCCACCGTAGCTGTCATACTGTGGGGGTGGGGGGCGCGGTGGGTAGCTGTCGAAGCCGTCACCCTGCCCGCTGTGGTCCATCCCACCGTAGCCCCCAGGCGGCCCGTATCCTCCAGTCCTCGGAGGCGGCCCATCCTTACCTGAAATAATGGTAGGTAAAACAAGGTTCACAAAACGTGAAGATTAAACATTGATATACAGGACAACAGTATCTTATAGTAATATACTGTTGGAATCCAAAAAATGATTCTACTAAAACACACCAGTTTTCTAGCTCATTTTGGTGGATTTCTACAATGAACCATAAGTAGACAATGAAACTCACATCATTCACTTGGACATATATGTCGATTCATCGTATATTGTAATGAGATTTCTTCAAAGTAACACTATATCTAGTCAATCATTATCTTGGGTTAAAAGAATGGGTGGAATTTTGAAAAAGTGTACAATAAGGAAATGTGCAGAATCTGGTTGGGGTAGCTTGCATGAAAATATGTTGTAAACCACAAGGGATGGGCCCCTTAGTGAGGCTCTTAAGCAAGGAATACAGAATGAGATGGAAGCAGATGCTTAGCAATGCTCTAGGGAGAGGTTACTTGCAGATAGTTTAGACTTCTAAAGTTAGGAAGAAGAAGTTTAGCAAGCTAAGCCTTAGCAAGGCTCTAAGGGAGGGGGTGGGAGGACACAGTTGCTTGCAGAAAAGTTTGACTCGCTATAAGGTAATAAAGAAAGGGAAGAAGTGGTTTAGCAATACTTAGCAAGGCTCTAAGGGAGGGGGTGGGAGGACACAGTTGCTTGCAGAAAAGTTTGACTCGCTATAAGGTAAGAAGAAAGGGAAGAAGTGGTTTAGCAATACTTAGCAAGGCTCTTAGGGAGGGGTGGGAGGACACAGTTGCTTGCAGAAAAGTTTGACTCGCTATAAGGTAAGAAAGAAAGGGAAGAAGTGGTTTAGCAATACTTAGCAAGGCTCTAAAAGGGTAGGGTGGGGGAGGGGGTGCACTTACTTTACGGGATGGAAGGAGAGGTTCAGCAAGCTAAGCATTAGTGAGGCTCTAGGGGAGAAGGTTATGTTGCTCGCAGATAGGGTTGACTCGCTATACCAGATGGAAGCAGAGGCTTAGCAAGGCTCATGTAGTGGCAGATTGCTTGCAGAGAGGTTGGACCTCTCGTAAGGGATAGGAGCAGAAGCTTAGCAAGGTTTTTGGAGGGGTAGATTGCTTGCGGAGGGGGTTTGACTTACCATAAGGGATAGGAGCAGACCCATAGCGAGGCTCTTGCAGAAGGGGTGGGTTGCGTGTGGGAGTTTGTCCACCTTGTGGTTCATTTCCTGTAGAGAACAATAATTAAATACTGTCAATTCCTTAACTTATCTTTCCATCATTGGTTTTTCTTAATTTGCTCAAATGAACACAGAAAATACATGGACATATATGTCAAATACAGCTTAAGTTGCACATGTCACATATGTGGTTGGATACATTAGGAGAGAGGGTATATTTCATTTAAGAACCAGATTCATACAAATACACACATCCATCACATCTGATATTGCACAAGTCACACAATTGGATAGGAAAGGGACACTTTCAGGAAAAGGCCTGATTTATTCATAAAACATACTCATACAGCAACAGTGGAGTGGCAAGACATTAATCAGAAATTTTGCACATACATTTATATATACATACATACATACATATATATATATATATATATATATATATATATATATATATATATATATATATATATATATATATATATATACATATATATCTATCTCCTTAAAATGTTCTAGTTTTCAAAAATAATCTTCAGAAGTTTGGAGGTATAGTGTTTCCATCTGATCATATTCACTGGTGTTTGAGTATGTCGTTAAAAAACACTCACAGACACGCATATAAAAATTCATAAAAAATAGTTTTAATTCATCAAATAGTATTGGAGATATGTTGCATACACGTGTGGATAGAGAGGTGTCCTTTTTGAACCCATTCCTTACTTTCCTAGCTCCACCTGTATATATCAGTCACAAACCCATTACATGGAAATACATTGTGTGACATCCCAGCTGTTATCACCTGGGAACAAAGGATTACAGACTAATCCCATACACACAGTAAGCATTTCTAGTCGGGCTTACTGAATGCATTAAAACCTAAACACAAACACAGCTAGTATAATAGTGCAGCTGCTGCCACAATGGTTTGAGTAGTCTTTATTGGTCACAATGTACAGAGAGTAACAGTAGGAGGATTATACAGGCACGAGTGCTTCCACAGCCTGACCACTCATGGCCACGGCACTGATACCAATCCCCAAAGCCATCAACCATAACATACATCCATTCTGAGCACATACCCTACAAAAACCTGTCAACTCAGATCACTGGCAGAACCAATGAAAGGTGGTCTCTTAAGACAAGTGGTCTTTGTCAATGGGTAGAATCTAAGGTTTTCTGAATGTTGAAAATAAAACAAAATTTTAAAGATGTTTTGAGACAAGATTTTAAAGAAACAAATCAAACCCATTTGATTTTTGATTCCTTTAAACTAGGAACTAGGGATAATGGCTCTATATCATGTTTTGACATGTTTTTGATGTATTTTCTTATAACAAATAGGTGGTATGTTATGGACAAGCCCACTAATAATGTAACAATTGGTATTTCAAAATTCATTTCCTAATGAGTACTAAACAAAAATCAATTATCTACTTTGTGAAACAAGCGGTTAAATGTATTCAAGCCTGTCATTGGATGACCATAAGAGGTTATACATGTTAAAAGGAGAAAGAGAGAGTACAAGAAAACCAGCGTGCATTACCTTGAGAGCGGACTACGCAAATACCTTTAGTACCTGTCCAGTAGGTGGCGCCACTGGAGCCACGTTGAGGGAATTCCAGCCTGGAGAAGCCACAATCAAACACACAATTACCAGTACTGCTTGGAAATGGTGTTTGAGTTGTATGTTCATGTAGGACAGTATATAAGAGCATGTTCCCTTAACTGTTTGTGGACAGGTCAAGATGATAGTCAGTGCAGGCATGCAAGAAGTTTGTAATTCGTATAGAGATGATAACCACTGTTGATACATATAACAGTATATACATATCAGTCTTATTTGTTCAAAGCTTAGTTTAGAAGCTTGTGTTGCTGTAATGAAGGTCTATTCATGTTGTTTCAAAATTAGGGTTGTCATGTACATGCACAATGTCTTCTTATTTGTAGAATAATCGTGAACAGTAGCAAGTTATTCATTTATATAGCGGACATGGGCAGGTTTCTCTTTAAATATATCATGGCTCCATTGCTGCAGTAGGAAATCAGTTTGCCCTAATGAAGGTCATATTCAACTCTCACAATTCCACAATGTAAAGACTAGTCCCATGCATCTTACTGTAATAACATCACTGAGACCAACAAAGACGTAATAAGGTACCCTCCAACCTTCACGGGTGATTACAGATAGATATTAACAAATATTCTAATAAACACTGTTCACAGTATTGTTGTGAAAAATTTTAAAGATAATTTTCATTCATAGTCAATCGTTCAAATATGATAATCAAATATTTCATATTTCAGTTTCTTGATACTAGTTGAAAGAATAAAAGGATGTTTTTAAGGACCTGACAAACGCAGGATGCATATTTATGTAGAGAGTCTCAGCAATGCCTTGACAGGTAGGGTGTGTAGGGGCTAGTTGTGGTGGTCATACATACAGTCAGGGGCTCAACCCCTCCATCCATGTGACATGGACACTGCTTATTAAGTCTACTGCTTGAAGTAGTAGTAGTAGTTGTTGTTGTAGTGGTAATTCCAACTTCCAGGCTATTCACATTCAATGAAGTTCAAGTACAGATGGACTGTGTTCTATTAATTCCTGGCCAGATAACGAGGGGAGCAAAGAAAAGGACGAAAACAGCTCTAGGGATAAATCCCATAGGTTGTTTTAACCATTGCAATTCTATTATAGGAGGGCCATTGATAAATTGTGTGAAATGCTGTAGGTTCCTGATAGTGTGTCTTGTACTGCTGTGGCAGTGAGCACAGCCCTTCTCGAGTGTGGTGTAGGTTGAGGCAGTTCTGAGTGTACTGGTCACGCCCTCTTTAGGATTTCCTTCTATGTAAGACTGCATGTCTGTGGTTATTTTATTAACTAGGCCTCCTGTCTGTCTTCTTCTTGTATTTGCGTCAGTGTTTAATAGCTGCATGTTGTGGTTTAATCGACTACTGCACTCGTTTGCTTGTAATGTTCCTTTTTGGCAGCAGTCAGTCAATCTAGGACTCCCCCTGCCTTGTGTAAAACCTCAGCAGTTTTTATGTGCCTGTGAACTTGTAAGCTCCTGACTGTAATTTTATACCTCAAGACTTTCAAGGGTGCATGAGAACTTAGCAAAGGTAGATATAAGATCAAAAGGATGTTGTATCGGCCATCTTGGATCTGTATTGGATCTGCGTCTGTTTGTTCTTGTCCTGTATAGTATGATGCGTTCTAGGCTCTTGCATTGCTCTGACAAGTGTGGCTCAGGAAAAAGGTTCTGTTGGAACTGAGAGGGGGTCCCCAGACAGGTAGGCCAAGTGCACAATAATTTATAAATAGATGATGGCATACAAAATGACTTATAAAAGTCTATAGTTAGAAAAACAGATAAATAAAATGAATACCAGACAGATCTGTCTGTAAATCCAAAAGTATTAGATATAATACCAAAAATCATTCAAAGTTTTGATTAAGGTTCCTTGGGAAGTAGAAATAGCCTTAGGTCTGTTTCTACATCCTTGTTTGGATTTGTTCAGATTAGCAGAAATATGCCTAACATACAGGTAAATTGGTTCATGGTTTATGTATAACCTTCAAAAGGTTTGCAAGGAAGAGACTAATATTAGTCTAATATTAGTAAATTGGATTTCATAGGGAGAATTTTTTCAGCTACTTACGAGAGGAAGCTGATGAGTTATCTATTGTAGGATAAAAAAGAAATATATTTATACGCAAACATGTAAATTGAATTCAATTAAGTCATTGTAAAAAGATGACCTTGCAAGACATTTTAACAGGTCCTGAAGAGTAGAAGAAATGCTACATGTATATGGTTTGATAAGATCTCATAATAGAATATATGCCTTTCTTCCTTTTCAAAGTTTAATAAATATTAGGGTGAAACATCATTTTTTCTGATAAGCAACACCTTATCATGACCACAAGGCAAAGCTGTGAGCAGTGCAAATGCAATGGTAATATGAATATTTGCGTCTAAAATAGGTGAACTACTATTTTCTGCTTTTTAAGGAGCACTGGCTTATCTGTCTGTGGACCTGTTTGCAGTTTGTACATGAAATAAGTGGCAGAGATAATGGGAGGAATGGTGCACTGTATTTCACATGTTGTAGAGTTCATGTCTGAAGGCATGTTTTGAAGCACCATGTATAAGAAAGATAGAAAAACATCTAAACTATCATCTACATATATCAAATATATTATAATTTTTAAGATTCCTAGCAAAAGGAAAACTGATATCATTCATTACTTCTTATAGAAAGTTACCATGCTAAACAGCTTTAGGACAAATTTGTATGATTTAGAATGTTAAGTATATACTACAATATCAAAATTTGATTAACATTTACCAGTGAATCAAAGTTATCCAAATATAGATTCATTCCATCTATCGACTTATTAACATAACTTAATTGTTAGATATGGTATGCACTTATCAGTCAACATGAAACTAACTTCATAAAAATGAAAAACTTAACCAGTCATAAAACATTTCTTCTGGTTATAAATATTCACATGTATCATTAAAAGCAATTGTGGTAATTCAAATAATATCTACTTTGTGAACACAAACACATAGGGTAAATAATGTTACTCACCCAGGTTAGGCTGAGTGTAATCCCAGCTCTCATTGTCATTACGGAACACATTTAATCGCTGGGGCTATAGAAACAAAAAAATAATCAAAATTCAAGATCAAATATAGAATGTGTTATACCATGCTACTGACTGTTCCTAATATGTGATTGAGCAACATGACTATCAAAATTAATCCATCCTTCAAAGTTTGAAGGAAAGATATGTAATTATATCCATAAATGAATGTGAAATGCACTTTGCAATGTAATATTTTACCCAAAATGTCAACAGAAATTTATATCTATAGTCTTCTTTAACTTAGACAACTAGGTTTTATTCCAAATCTTACAAAGTTATGATGTAGTTCTGACGCCGCCTACCCCCCCCCCCCCCCCCCCCCCCCCCCCCACAACTCTTCAACAAACAAAAGTTAGCTATATAATTTGCTTAAACAGTACTCGTCAATTGGTGAAAGTTTTGTCACACCTACCTTGGCATACTCGATTTTGATAGTACAGCAACCGGAATAGATGTCTGCCCCATTGAGGGACTGCTTAGCACGCTTTGCTGAATCAATACTGTCAAATTCGACCATGGCCTGCACTCCATTCTTCTTGAAGATGACAATGCGGAGAACCTGGCCACTAGGACTGCAGATTGTGTGCAAGACGTCCTAAAGAAAACAAGGAAACAAAGACATTCAGACTAAAACTTTAAACAAATGAGTATAATATGTATAAACTAGACCAGCTAGACAATTCAACTTGTGATACCTAGCATTGCATTTGGTTTGAGATCATTATCAACAGGCCTCCTCAATGTGAACATCCGTATGATAAATACTGGTTTCTTAAATAATGTTTCGTTGTCTATAAGGTAATTTGAATTGCATGTTCACCTGTGCCACAGACCTGATGAGTATGGCTTATTCCATTGAGTGGTCCTGGCTCAACTGCCCGTGATAATGTGAATTATTCAGATAACAAACAAATACCCATCGGTTCCAAAGAAAAACTGAAGTGATAGATTTCAAGGCGAATATATCTCTAGTGATTTAGTTTTTAGGAAGTAGGAAAGTGATGTTATAGAGGGAGAAATGTACTTGAAGGATATGAATATTCAGCATTATTACTCACCACTGTGATTGGGTATTTGGGGTTGAGGATGGTGAAGAGAAGCACATGATTTGCTGCTCTGTTGTCTTCTGGACCACTGAAAAAGTGAAAATACAGAACTGATGATAACACAATGAAGTGTGAGCAAATAGACCTAATCAGAGTGAAGCTTGATAATGCATGGCCAATTAGATCATTTGTAGTGGTACAAATTATAAAGTCTCAAGTAGACCTTGAGGAAAATGTGAAGAAAAACTCCATGTAAATTGAATAGGGGCTCGTACATAAGTACCACAAAAATAAAGCAATTTCTACCAGAAATAAATATTTACAAATAGAAAGTGTTTTTTTTCAAATGCAGGTTACTAGGTTAGTTACAACTTGCTGATGCTGGAATAGAGGCACAAAACTGAGCAGTAAAAAGATTTTTTATAATACCCCACCTTAGTCCATCAACCGTTACACAGCCTCAACTAGATCATTACATTTAATGACTACATTTCATAAACATATTCAAAGAGGGACTACTCACCCAGGTCTCTGTATTTTTTGACTTGT
Organism: Maea johnstoni; assembly: GCA_963942565.1. Classification (NCBI taxonomy): domain Eukaryota; kingdom Metazoa; phylum Annelida; class Polychaeta; order Spionida; family Magelonidae; genus Maea; species Maea johnstoni. The sequence continues at coordinate 47,109,199 of OZ012686.1, forward strand.
AGAGTAGTTGAAAAAGGCTGGCTGAGCTCCAACATATATTGTGCTTGACTGAGCATAGTTAACACAATTTCTAGCACCGTTAATATCTTCAAATTCCACCAGAGCCTGGCGCTTCTTGGGCATCATAATCACATAGCTGAAATGAACATAGGAAAATGTTAGACACAATGTAGCACAGATCTACCCTATCTCTCTAGTAAATACATCTGAGGAATAACAAAATAAACCATCTACCATCTCAGAAAAATATTTAATCTTACAAACTAGGGCAGATTGACAGACACACAGTTCACACACTGTTCTGTACCACAGGCAATTCTGTAAACTTTTACTATTTTCTTAGAACTAGTCATTTATCACAATATTTACCATGTTAAATCAAAGATGAGAAATTTCATCCATGCAGAAAAGAAGAATGTTCACTTAGGGCCAGGGTCTTAGCCAGGATTTCAGAAGTGCCAGTTCAAAACAGCAATTTCAAAATATCTGCCTGTCCAGATAAAGCTACTTATCTACTTCATTCCTTATACCAGCTACATTTAATAGCCTAGTTGGCCAAAAAGGGCAATTTACACTTCAGCTATGTCCTAGAAGATGGTTTGTTAGGAACATATTTGGTTATTACACCCAGAAAGTCAAAATTGATAAATCATAATAGAAAATTTTGCCTGTCCAAACAGGAGGTTTTTAGGAAACTACCTGTCCAAAAGACAGGCAGGACGGGTCCTGGCTAAGTCCCTGCTTAGGGCATGCTTATGCTGTGCTTGAAACTGAAAGGCTTACCTGATTGGCCCGAAGTTCTGCACAGCATCTACCAGATCGGCCTCAATTACTGTTTCGGAGAGGCCTCTGACATGCACCACTGGAGATGGAGGAGGCTTGTGTGGATCCTCGAAATTGTCCTACAATAAATAAAGCAAGGTGAGAATTAAAACCATGCCAAGTCGCTGTTGCTGCTACATGATAGCAAATATGTTACGTTCCCACCAGCCCAAAGGGATGCAGTGCCTGGCCGGGGCAAGTAGCTCCTGAATTTGATGAACACTAAGTACTACTAATCTACTCGTGTTTTATCTGCCCCCCCCCCCTCTGAAATGTTGTAGCGTGAGTCATAATTAAGATATCGTTTAGCATGTTGGATCATTTAAAAAAATATTGATATCGGATCAGATTGTTTTAAAATTAACCCATCCCATTCCTACTAGGCGGGTACTTGCATCTTAGAATCAGCAGTAAGGTTTTGATTTGACTTCTCCCTTAATTTAAGTAGCTTAGTGAGGCTAAAAGGATTAACATTTCTGGACTTTATTATATAGGCTCACTCACCAATCAGATACCTATGTTGTTAGGCGCTGAATAGACTTAATGGCCAAAGAAACAAGCAAAGGATGGATGCCATTGTAGCAACAGGCTAAGGAAATATAAACTCTTTAATCCCTGCAGCAGTCCATAAGGACAGTGCAATTTTGGTGACATCTTTTCTAACATCACTCAGTTTGAAGGAGTTATAGCAATCATCTGGAACCAAATCACATTTAAGTCCCTCCCAATAGTATGTGTTTTAGACATCAAGACCATTTTCCAATGTACCCAACAAATTATATTGACAACTTTTTGGTAAGCAACTCTGATTAAGAATAGGTCATGTAACTACAACAGTACAAATCCCAGTGCATATTTTCAAAGATTAAATAGTTGGCATGGATTAGTAATAATGCCACATGTTATGTGGTCTTAGTGGAAGCTTGAATAACATGGGCAAATATCATCTGTCACATTTAACCAATGTAAACACATTCATGACTTACTAAAACTCTACTCTGCAATGCATAATCAATATATGATTCATATCATGTACTGTCCTGCTGTCTAAAGACATAATGATATGCCACGAGGTCAATAGATTTAGCTCTATTTCCATGCCTAGAATATGCAGGCACGTCCATAAATCTAAATAATCAATGACTTTCAGGGATAGAGTCAGGACTATATATTGAATACTGGTGTTTTTGTCTGGCACAGGAGTGTGAGATACAGGCAAATGAACAATAAAACCCACCCCTACCAGAAAGTACTGAAAATATAAAATCCAGACCGCCAGGCGGCCAGGGTCTTAGACAGGATTTAGAAACGGTGTCCAAAATTGACAATTTTTGGGCATCCTTTTTTTTTTAAAGGGAGACAACAATATTCTGAGACAACTACCATAAACATGTATTTACTCATTAAAATTAGGCACAATATCATTATACAATGTCATGGGAATTATATTGAGGTGGAAAAACTTCAATTGTATGCTTGAAATTGACATTTAAAAAAATACTTCCCAAATTTCTTTTGGGGTGTCCTGAGGGGGGATTTTACGAGGTTTGTGTCCAAAAGAGGCCCTGATGGCTAAGACTATGCTGACCGCAAAGAGTATGATTTATTTGAGTAAAGCCAGAGGTAGTGACAGCACATTCTGTGGTATTTTCAAAAACATATTTAAACTACTTGAGTGGTGAGCAACTACCTTTGTATTAAATTGTATCTAATTACTCTTTTTAAACTTTGCTATTCGGTTTGGTTCCTGACATCTGATTCGTCTAAATGTTGGATCGATCAATGCAAAGTCAGAGAAAAACTATGAATGGCAAAGTTCTGCAGATTGCATCTGGTTGGTTGTAGGGTTTATCTTTCTACATGTGTTTTCTTATCTTTTGCTACTTGGGTTGGCATTTGTACCAAGAAAGACCTAAGGATACTATCCTCCAGGCCACTTGTTAGTTGTTACCCACAGTCCATTGTAACCCCCTCCCCCCACCAACAATAGCAGTCATGCTTCCTGCATACTATTCTAAATTCCAAAACTCAGCCTACATCTTCTCCGCTGTACCTTCTTGATTCCTTCAGTTTTGTGCATACTTAGAAATTTGGGGCTAATACCGGCCATAGTATAGCACATTTTTATACATGTATTTCAGTGTAATTGATCACTTCTGTTCCTGTGTTACCAGTAACTGTCAATACCTGTCTGGTGTTATATTTACCCTGAGGGCTGATGTTTTATGGTTTCAAAGTTTGGGTGTTCATATGATGCCCAGAGTCCCAGACACCCTGCAGGCAAAGTGAAAACATTAGCAGAAGATATTGGACTAGGCTTAGTAGTGTTCGTCCGATTGTTCGAACAAGCCGAACAGCGTTCGTTTGTGCCTCCGATTATGATGATCGAACGCAATTTCACATGTTCGAACAAAAAAACGAACATGGATAAAAATCATATTCAAAGAAATAGCTGGACTTCCGGTAATCCTGCCTGTCAGAAAATCTGAGAAAAAAAGTTTAGTTGCGTATTTATTGCCCCACCAAAGAGGAAACACTACTGGACCGCTCCAGATCCAACTCTCTGAGCGTGCTGAGGCGATGTTACGATGCCGCCATTGTTGTTGTGGTTATCGGCACACAATAGCGCAAATGCGCATGACGCAATTACGCTAGTGTGTGTTGATACGGCTAGGTGTCGCGGTACCTCATGACTTAAGTAAACAGCAATGGCGACACGGAAAACCATGTACACAACTTCGATTATTAATCGGTCATCGGTCGTTCAGATGGACCTTGAAAATTGTGACCAATTCCAAACACTAAGGCTTAGGGAGATTAGAAGTCTACTCATCCAAGGACTTGGAAAAGGGAAAATGGTGCCCTATCCCTGTAAGGGATAGGGGAAAGTGGCAGGCGGGGATGGAAATGTATAGGAGTAAGGAAGAAAAGAAATTTGAGTCTTGGTTAGATATCTAGAGAAGAAGGCAGAATGGTAAATAGTTAACATCAGAGCAGGATCATAAGGATTGAGGAACAGGGGCCTATTTCACGAAAGTTGAATAATGGGTTAGCTAGCTAACTGCAAGCTTACCACACTAACCACAGGCTAGCCAGCTAAATATGGTTTTACAAAGAATCCTAAGCCAGCGGTTATCCTGTTGCCATGACGAAATAAGTCTGAACGACTAGCCTGCTAGGAGCATTCAGGAGTTTTTTACTTATTGGTGACACCAAAAGTGAACTATTTACCTATTTCCAAAGGTGCCTACGAAAGCAGTAAAAATAGACCTTTTCTAGCTATTTTACCTTAAACATGCACAATCTTCTGCTGCTCAAAACAACAGACCTAACAATGGTGCGCGTGCCGTTGGGCAGTGTCACATACAGGATATGGCGCCAGTTTCCAAGCACAACAGACAGTGCACAGTGCAGATTGCGAATGTTGAGCAAGCACATAAGCCGCCTCATGCTGGCTAAGTTTAGCTAAACTGAATTTACAGAATAAGAAAGATCTAGGATAAACTTAGCTAGCTAAAAGTTTAGCTAGCTAACTGATTATCCGACTTTCGTGAAACAGACCCCAGAACGGGCGGAACCGTCCAAGAGAAAACATACCAAAAATGTACAGAGGGGGTGGTGAGGAGAATTGTTTTTTTGTTTTTTGGGGGGGGGGGGGGGGGGTTTATAACAAGCAAATAAAGGGGGAGTGGACCCAGACATTCTTTCTTACTCCTGTACTATTATCAAGTGCCCAATTCACCATCCATTTGTCATCCCCTGCATATTCCACCTGGTCCTAGGCGCTCAAATTAAACTGGGGACAATCACAATGCCCCCCCCCCCCCCCCCCCCCCCCCCCCGGCTCAAAATATCGGTTTCAACTTTCAACATAAGGCATTTTAATGTGAAAATTGATTGCTTGGCGTCGCTATTGAGATCAAAAGTGTTAAAATTCGTTATCAATGACTTGCTCTACAATCATCGACTGAATTTGAAAGCCAACTAAATTTTATCATGGCCAAAATAAGGACGGTACGCGCACAAGCCACAACTTGGCACAAGAAATTTTGTAACGAATGCCGGGGAGGTCGCGAAATGAAAAGCAAAGAGAAGCCATTCTGAATAATTTTCCAAAACAATGACTGATTATTTCTATTCTATGTAAATAAGTGTATTTTAAAAATGCATACCAAGTTTCCAGACTGGACCCCGCGCCCATCTGCATCAGTTCTTTGTCGTTTCGCGGCATGTCCATCGTAAGACGCCATTTTGCCCTCTTGCTGCAAATTGGATGTACTCTCGTTTGAGGGATCACCGAGCTACGTGAGTGAAGTTACAATCGCATCAAAATCCTCTATTGTGGCATCTGTTCAATAGAGAATAACATGAATTCATATCATCTGTATATGCTTGCTTTTGTGCCGGTAAAAATCAATAAAGCGTTCTTTATAGCGTTGTAGAATCGACCTGGTGGCGAGATTTGAAACTAATTTCTAGGGCGCCATTTTCAAACACCAAATGAAAGTCAGAAAGGGATACCCTAGACTAAGTTCATAGCTAGGCCTACCTGTTCTTTCTTTGATATGGTAGAGAGTTGTGTGCCAACTTATTGCAAAACTAGCAATTCTCTCGAAGTGGATTGTAATTATATGGTGAGAATGATTGAGTGTTGTCAGTTTTTGTCACCCAAATTGTAACAAATTAATTCTCTCTGTTATCAGTGGTTATGTATGACCACCCTGGACCACAGTCATTGGCAGACACAGAGATTGGTGGGGTTTGTTAGGATTTTAAATTTTAAATCCCTTTCAACAACTAATCTTAGCTCATGTCGCATCACGATAGAAATTGGATTGAAGATAATAGGATACACCAGGATAGAATCCTGGTGTATCACAAAATCTCTTTCGTCATAGTTAGATATATTTCCTAGGCACTTTGTCTTACTCTTTTTCTTCTCTGTCCAAAAGTATTTAGTCTTGGTTATATACAATTGTTGCCGTACAAGGCTGTTTACTTCATTATACAGCATCCCTGTTATATACCGTTATAGCCTTAAAAATGGTTGTACATGTACATAGCAAGTGGAATTAGATGTGAGATAGTGACCTGTAAGAACAGAAAACAACCAAAACATCTATGGTCAAAAAGGTACTTTTGAATGGCCCTATTTGACTAACAAATTGGTAAGAAAGGACCCCTGTACAGTATCCATACTATATCCATAGCCCTGAAAATATTGTTGATCTAGCTAGGTTAAGTACATTTTGAGAAATTGGCCTTTGGAAATTAAAAAAATAATCATAATGCTCCATATCTGTTTTGAACACATTCAGTTCAGAAGGGAACCACTGTCAAGTGGTGCATTTTGATTATGTGCGTGAGCAACTTCCTTTATAATGTAAACAAACACAAGAGAGGGAAGATGAATATCACCTAAATGGTGTATATTATAAATAATATTTGTTAAAGATCTTACCTGTTATCCTGGAGAAATGTGTGTGAGGACTTTATGGCCAGGGTGGCCTCCTCAGCCTATTTGAGTCAGGATATAGGGTTAGCGTTCCTCGGCATCTAGTGACGTCACTCATCCTTGTTTTCATTTCTCATAGCTGCAAAGGTTTGACCACTTGGCCTATGGTGATTGGCCCCTGATGGCCTCTCCAATGTGTATATAGCTCTCAGGATAAATATATCATAACCAATAAGGCCTAAAAAAAAGCTGTTTGTTTCCTGTAACTGGTAACCCTACTCTAACAAGTTTTTATTTAAAAAAATCCCTACCTTAAAGCTTTTTCAGCCCTCCCAACTCCCAATCAACATAAAACATGCATAAAACACACATTTTTGACGAAAAAAATAATGCAAAGAAAAAATTTATCGACCTACCTACCCTTTTTTTTCAGACCGTTACAGATAAAGAAGAATATTTTTTTCTTGGCCTGACTTAAATTTAGAGGAATGTCATTTACAGGAGTGTTCTAGCATATAGTGCCTTTGAGTCTATCTGACGTACAGGCACAATGTTCAACTTCAGCACTACCATGTAGAATCACCTGCCATGTAACAGCCCTGCACTGCAACTTTGGTTAAGAAACTGAAGTTCAAATTTAGGGTGAGGTAGATGACTAGGTCACTGATAAAAAAACAATTATAAACTGCAATTTTAGAATGGAATAGATTGCTAAATAGTAAACATTTTTTTCAGTGACTGGTTGACTGCATCAATATGCATATGGCTATTGACCACAGGATTATATCATGAGTCAACAGAGCAGTGGAAGAGGTAGTTGGAGAGGTCGTGGAGGTCAAGGTAATTGGAGGGGTCGCGGAAGTCAAGGTGGATGGAGAGGTCGTGGAGGTCAAGGTGGATGGAGAGGAAAAGGAAACTACAGTAACTCTAGAGGAAGAGGCTATAGAGGTGAAAGTTTATTTCATTTAACATTTTGTTTTATATTTCTGTAATAATGCTTATTTTCATGTAAGACCTGGCATAGTTAATTGTATGTTTCACTTATATTATAAAAAGGCCTTTATCTCATAAAACAAAGGCACTATTCCCAAAATTGTATATTTCATCATTCTATAATGAATAATAAATCAATAACCATCAAGGTGCCAATCACCATTTTTAGGTGCAAATGCACTACAAGTCCTGCCAATTGCAAACCTTGCATACCAGTCTACATTGTCTCTATGTATAAATGATTGTTTTATTCAGGAAGTAGCCAGGGAGGTTCGAGGGGCCAAGGTGGTCGAGGAGGAGGAGGAGGGAGGCCCAACCCCATGCGACAAACAACCATTGAATTCCCCTCTCCCTACAAAGGATGGAAACTGTATTTTCCAGATGATGGTTTGTATTAGCCCAATCATATCATTCACAGAAATCTGACAACAAAATATAATATCCCCAAAATTGATGCAATGATGCAAAAACTGTAAAGGTAGTTTGAGGGTCAGGATATGACAGAGGATTTACATCTTAATTCAACATTAAGTTTAAATGTAGACCCTTAGTTCAAATGAGCTAATGGATACTCAAATGTGGGCTAAGTATCCACCCGCTTTTCTCATCCCACTGCTGTTTTCTCCCAGAGATTAGCCTTTGGCTTTTAACGATAAGATGCAGGTGGTGTGGAACTACTGGAGTTCTCTAGCATTTACTGCAGGTTCCTACCATCCTTTTATTTAATGCATTGTTTGTTTTCATGTGGTTGAAAAATGTGTGATGCCGATCATTTGTTTCAACCATAAACAAGTAGAAGTGTTTGGTTTGGTATGGAAATATGCTTTGTACTTGAGAGCAAGATGTCAGAAAGATTAAAACTTCAATGATTAAAGCCTTAGGTAGTCAAGTTACATGCCCAATCTCAACAAAGCAAATCTTGTGCCAAATAAGATATTTAAATTTACAAATTCTGATGAAAAATTCATTTAGGCCTATTTTGGCCTTATTTTGACTTTGAAGACTATTCTAACTAATCTGGGATGACATTAAAATAGCTCTATAGACCTTTTTTGCAATCTTAGTAATATGGCCGGGTCAGTTAGGCTACTAGTCATTAGCCTAGGATTGCTATCAGAAATCTTTTACAAGAATTTGATATGATTTCATACTGTATTCATTTTACAGTCTACTCAGAAAATTCTCCAATTGTGGATAAGGTCCAGGTCTTCGAGAAATACTTCCTCAGTTGGAGATCAATGTACAATGTAGTAAGTATGTTTCGATTGAAAATTATGTATTGTTTTTGTGGTAATCTTATCTTTTCTTCATAAGTGGAATTATATTCAAATAACCACAGATGATATTCCAGTTGAACATGTTCCATAACATTTGAGTACAATGCCATCTTTTGGGAAATAGTGGACTTAAACTATTTCTGAAATGTGGAATATTTCATATTCAATTATTTAATTGGTTTTGAATTTAATTTTTAAAGGGGAAATATTAATCTACTTTTCCTTAGAAAATGTTTTCATATCCATACTATATTCCATGTCATTTTAATCATATTAGTTAATCTACAATAGATTTAACAACGGGAACTAAATATGTGAATGGGTTAACAGCTACACAATATATTTACAGGCTGACATAGAGTCTAGAGGATTCTTCATATTGGATTACAAGGATCTCCTGACTGACCAGAGTGAGTGTTTTGGTTACTGTAAAACCCTTTATTACCACGCACATTTTTATTCACGCATCTGCCGTCTGAATCTGATCGCGGCCATTTAATTACACACATTAACTGTATCACCGCTAGATGGGCCATTGTTATGCTATTTTGAATGTATATCAGCGCCAATAACATACGCGTTATCCTCATCTAGCGCGAAATGCGTGAAATTAAAAGGAGCGCGATAATAATGGGTTTTACAGTATGATGTCATAGGTTGCAGTAATAAAGTCTTGTTTATTGCTCCTGTGGTGCCACTAACAGCTCCCTGCCTGGAATGAGGGCTTTATGTTCATTGTCACATTTAACCTTGAGTAGACAGGTTCATTTATAATTGAAGGGAATATTGAAAGTTTGAAACATCAACTTCTGATCAAAATATTTGTTCAAATCTTTTTTTCATAAATCAAGATATGCCAATTTCTTGGACAAGGTCATTAGATTTAGTTGAATTGAAATCGGTCATGATTTGTCATATTCATCTAAATATTAACCCTCATATACAGAGTAGATTGCTCTTTATGAGTAAAATCACTCATCCTTAGCATTATACTCCTATATTTTTTATGTGTTGTAGCCTGAAATTGGCTGCCAAAGACCTCTTGACATGGGTTAAAAATATGATTGATAGCATGCTGTAGTCATGGTTCTTATTTGTCTAGATTTTGTTTTTACTGGGTTTGTTATAGTCTTTCTATTTGTTATTGCAGTAATTTGTGATGGTTTGCCTGACTTCTCGAGTGATGTCCGCCAGATGCCCGAGGTCACCCTTGGCTGTATGGGATTAGCTTTACACCAGGTAAAATTTCCTCTTTCCATCCTCTGAAAGCACTCTGTGTCCATTGGTCATAGCTTCTACCTACATCAGATCATGATCATTGGACCTTTATTTGTTATCTCAAATGAACCTTTATATTTTGAAGTTAAGATATTTTGACATATTCCAGTTTTTGACAGAAAATTCAGTTCGAGCATTCTTTAATATGAAAGTCAATGATTAATGTATTTCTGTCTTACCTGAAGAGTGTCTTTATTGGCTTTGTAAATATGCATGCATACAGAGGATATTTGCAATGTGCAACTTTTTGTGTTTTTTTTGCTCAAAAACAGTACCCTTTACCCTCAAACCTTAGTTACACACTGTCACCATATATTAAAGCAAATGTGTTTTAAACAGTGATGACATATTTTCTTAATTTGATATTTTCTCTATTTTTGTTATTAGTTTTTGACTCATGAGGTTGAGCGCGAGGCGAGGATAGATGCTATCAGTGCGGAAGAGGTGCCCTCTAGTGGTGCTGGTCAACCTGTCATCTCTCTACCAACGCTGCCCATCATATTCGCTAGAATGATCAACTATGAACCCACCACACCCCTCAAGAACCTCAAGGCCAATTATTATGGTATGTCTGTAGTTTTTGGTTCTAGTTCCAATCAATCCAGAAAACAAACAGCAAGTTAAAGGGGTCGATGCTTTTAGAAATATGTGCTTGAGAAAGTGTTGAAAGCCAAAACATTCATTACTGAATAATTTATGTCACATATTTTTCTACATCTTCATCTTTTATTATGTCTCATAGGGAGATTTCTTTTTAGTTAATAGGTGAAAATCATCCATGCAAGTTGAAATTACAAATAATAATTGTGTGATCCATCTAGCATTTACTATATGTAAAACTTTACATTCATTTTTGATTAAACTTATGACATTCAAGGAATGTGCTTTGGATTTGTGTGATAATGGTAGTATCATTTGTACACATTTCATATTTCAAGAACATTTTGTGGATATTTCACTGTAATTTGCCTCTACCAGTTAAAGTTTTGACCTTCAGTAGGTTTTATGTGCATTGGTTATAAAAGAATGTTCTCATTCTCACTATTTTAGGCAAGTTTGTGAGCATCAAAAGCACGGTAGTCCGAGTGAGCAACATCAAGCCTCTCTGCACCAGAATGGCTTTCGAATGTAACTCTTGCGGAACAGTTCAGGTAGTTGGACAATGGGATATCTTAAAACATACCTCTCAGCTTTTGTAATAGAACTAGTCACCATAAAGCGGTCTTTGCAGGAGGCACCAGTTTCCTCCACCATTAACTATTGCCAGACATAATTTAGCCTTTAATAACAGGAAATTATAGTATAAAAACTTAGCCAAATCTTATTATTTGTGTTGTTGCTTTCAGTATATTGAAGCACCAGGTAGCCTGATTGCTCTCTTATGTAAACTCAGATTTAGATTTATAAAGATGACAATGGAAATTGGCAGAAAACTCTTCTGTTTTTCTCATTATATTCTATTTAATTTATTTGTTTGAATGTTAAAAGATACATGCAGAAGGTAATTTTACGCTCCTATTTTCATTTCAGAGTATCACATTACCTGATGGAAAATTCATACTCCCTACAAAGGTAAGAACTTAAGTTATACAAACGGTTATGGTGTGCTGTGCTGCAGCACATGAATTGTTACTCTAACCTTTTTACTAAATAAATGCATATACCATACTTATGCTTATGGATGGGCACCAATACCTGGTAAGGCATCAAATATGAAGTTTGTTTAAGTTGACAAATACTGTATTAGGAATTCTTTTGATACTTGTGTATATATGTATGAGACTCAACTGAAAAAGCCAACTCAGTGTTGCACACCTTTGGAAGACGACTGAGCTTTACCGATAAGTCAGCTTTTTAAAGTCATATACGACATAGTTTAAAGAGTATCATTTTGTAAGTAAATTGCTATAATCTTTAAACCAAACAACAAGACCTCAGAAACCCTTTAATATTATTGATAAGTTATTAGGATATCTTCAAGTTCTTGTCTTAGAAATATTTCATTGTGGATTATATCCAGAAAATCTTAAAGAAACCATTACTAGTAATGCTGATGCATTATAAAAACAAAGATAACCATTTTTGCATCCCCTTTGGATATATCATTTTGTTTAATATTTCCGTTTTCTTAGTGACAAAGTTGCCTAACACATATCTATATATCTATATCTATATCTTGTTAACCTTAATGGCATAATTGGTTTAAAGATGTTTTTCATCTTCTGGTAAACATTGAATTAATTTCTTGTCACTTTTAAGGTTCTCCTGTACCTATTAGAATTCCCGCGATGGGTGCCTTCATCTCAATAAAAAAAGTAAATGTGTAGGGAACTATTTTTACAGTGCAATATGACTGAGTGTAGGGGGCGGTCCTTTCAACCGAAGCGCAGCAGTAGTCTGACTCAGACCATTGATTGGCAGACGATTCGGATCCAGGAGATCATGAGTGATGACCAGCGGGAGTCGGGGAGGATTCCTAGGACAGTGGACTGCGAGCTCACTAACGATCTAGGTGAGTTCACATCATCTTACAATCTGATTATTCAATAGTAGAGGTATGTTTAGGAGGTCTGATTGCCTTCATATTCAGATGTATTGCAACTGATTTGATTAAAATTCAAACAGAAGCAACTGTTTTAAATGAGAATCTGTAGTGTAGTGAAAATTATTTGGATAACAAATTCTTTATTCAGGGTTTAGAACAAAATCTGCCAATCCTGTCAATGTTAAGTGCACACCAATGTCCTGCATTACAAAATGTCCCATCTACATAAATGTAACCTACACCTTTATAGAAGTAGAACACCAACTATTGGGATATATCCATGGCCCAAGAGTTCTCTCCAAAAACAGGTCTCAAAAGGCTCAAGACAATTATCAACTGATGGGCATCAATCATTGTCATGTTTGTATTTCTTTGCAATCATATCTAGAACTCTCATTCACATACATTTGAAGTAGGATGTGTTTTTGTTTGCAGTTGATTCCTGTGTTCCTGGAGATATGGTAACAGTGTCTGGAGTAGTGAAGGTCACAAGCACAGACGATGGTAAGTGTATCTCATTTAAGATTAGAAACTTCAGTTTTGATTAATTCATCCCTTCAGCAACCCGGATGGCCGGATGGGTCTCCTTTTTTGTATTCAGTTTCAATCACATTATCCATGAAATCTTTACTTTCAGGTATTAAGATATTAATATTTGATATAAACACTAAATGTTAAATGTCTAAATGTTTATTTTCATAAGTTGGATTTTGCACTGCTTTGCTGTCCTCTGCAGGTACTAAGATATAAATAAGTGATACAAATACTAAATGTTTATGTTTAAAAGTTATATTTTGCACTGTGTTGCTGTCCTCTGCAGGTGGTGGTGGTCGCAGCAAAGACAAGTGCATGTTTCTGCTCTACATACATGCCAATGCTGTGAACAACGCTAAAGGGAACTCCTCCTCGTCGGCAGAGCAGGGAGGTGGCTGTGGCCCAGCCGTGGAGTTCACCATGAAGGAATTGTACGCCATAGAGGAGATCCAGGCTGAACCCAACCTCCTACGTCTCATTGTGGGCTCTCTCTGCCCCTCCATCTACGGACACGACAACGTCAAGGCCGGCTTAGTGCTCGGACTCTTTGGAGGCACACAGAAGTTTGCCAGCGATAAAGTAAGGAGCAGCTGATTTAATAAGACTTGCTACATTATGGTATTAGGCCAAGATGCATAATTGCAGGTACTGTTTAGAGGCATGTAGCCAATGATTACAAAAGGACTTTGAATAATCCTAAACTTTGAGTGATTGTATTTTTGGAAAACTATATAAAGAAGCCCCCAATCACCAACAAACATTCAAAAATCTCATGAAACAAATAGGTATGTGATTAAACTATTTAAATAGTTGGCGTGGTAAAACTTGGTTAATACATTTACAAATGGTGATTTTAATGTAGCAATAGACAACTGGTATAATGCTACTGCTGCCTAGAATATTTTATCGACAGCCCTGTTATTGGTTCTGCTTGATGCACTTGATGCTATTATATTGTTGTTTTTTAGAACCGTATTCCAGTAAGAGGAGACCCACATATTCTAGTAGTTGGTGATCCAGGTCTTGGGAAAAGTCAGGTATGAGCAAGTCTCTAATGAAAAAGATAAACGTTGAATCAGAAAAGTTTAATAAGGTTACTTTTCATATTGATTGGAGTCATTTTATTTTGTTATGTTTCTTTGTGTTTACATTAGTTAGTTATTTGTATTCTATATCCTTCATATCAATGTTATTATGTTAGTGTTATGGTGTGAAATATTCCTTTATTCATTCATGATACATTCTAAAAACATTCATTATAACATTCATGATACATTCTAAAAACATTTTTGTTTGATTTCTGCATGTGTTTTTGCAAGTTGTTTGTTGTTTAGTAATTTAATCTTGTAGAAAATAAATGAGATGACTCATTATTTGGTTTTATAGGAAGAAAAAAAACTAACATAGTATTGTGAATTTGTCTCTTTTCAGATGTTGCAGGCAGCGTCTAATGTAGCACCGAGGAGTGTGTATGTCTGTGGTAATACCACCACCACCTCTGGTCTAACAGTGAGTACTAATCATTCATTCATTGAAATAGATTAACCCAGTCATGCATTTGGTGCCCAAACAGGCTTTACTATTTTGATAGTATCTTATTTGCTAAAGCATCTCTATGGAAAGATTTAAAGGATACATGCTCATTAGATCACTGCCCTTGTTAAAAGTAGGGTCTATATCTTTTAATGGGGTAAGGTTGAATGCTTTCACTTATGTTAAAAAGATACAGGATATGAAAGTGTTATTACTTTACCTCTGTTTCATTTTAGAAGGCCTATAAAACGTTTGTATTTTCCACACTGATTTCAGGTGACATTGTCTAAGGATGGAGGATCAGGAGACTATGCACTGGAGGCAGGGGCCTTGGTGCTCAGTGACCAGGGATGCTGCTGTATAGACGAGTTTGATAAGATGGGCAGCCAGCATCAAGCCCTTCTTGAGGCCATGGAACAACAGAGCATCAGTATAGCCAAGGCAGGCATTGTCTGTAGGTGAGTAATGGAACAACAGAGTATCAGTATAGCCAAGGCAGGCATTGTCTGTAGGTGAGTAATGGAACAACAGAGTATCAGTATAGCCAAGGCAGGCATTGTCTGTAGGTGAGTAATGGAACAACAGAGTATCAGTATAGCCAAGGCAGGCATTGTCTGTAGGTAAGCAATGGAACAACAGAGTATCAGGGAGGGGTCATAATTGAGGAATAAAAATAGATAATATTGTAGTAGAATCAGGTGATATACATAAACACCAAAGAAAGTAAAGTAAATTTTATTTTCAGGCGGTATATTGTATAACAGCTATTAAACAGTATTATTAGGTCATTTAAAACAATAAGTGACATGGAACCTCCTTTAGTCTTGGTTAAAACTGCTTTCATATTGAAAGACATTGATCTGCATATTTTGTTATTGTTGGTTAAGCGCATGCATTTTGCTTAGAACCAGATTTGATTTGCCTAATAAAACTTATGCTTTTGCAGTTTACCAGCTAGAACTTCAATCATTGCAGCTGCTAACCCTGTTGGTGGCCACTACAATAAAGGAAAAACTGTATCAGAAAATCTCAAGTAAGCCAAACTTTCATACCTTTGTAAGTTTAGTTTACTGTAAATTTTTGGAACATTTTGTTAGTTACGATTTTTATGGTCTGAGAGTGGCCAACATTTTCTGAAAATATCAATAAAGCAGAGGAAATTTAAAGTTTCCCTTTAATATTTGTGGGTAGGAGCTCCATTTGAAAACATTATGTTCTTTCCAGTTTTTTACCCCAACAATCTTGCACCCTGGTGGGAAGTTTATTTTGTGATGCGTAATGTATTTCTCATCAGAAGACCTTTCTGGCAATATATCTATATATATACATATACATATATATATATATATATATATATATATATATATATATATATATATATATATATATATATATATATATATATATATATATATATATATATATATATATATATATACCTACCTTGTGTAGGCTGAATTGTCAAATAACAGCAGGCTAGAGGAAAAACTAAGTCAAAGAAGTTAACCCCATATGTCAGCCTGACACAATATATTCTATTTCAGAATGGGAAGTGCGCTGCTCTCCAGATTTGACCTGGTCTTTATTCTTCTTGACAAGCCCGATGAGGTATGTACACAGGAAAGGTATACAGTGTTTTTCATGGTGTTAATTCTACAAGCAACTCTATGACCCCATGATGAATACCTTTGACTTTTGTTCTGTACAGGCGAGTGAGGATATTATGGTTAAAGCCAGTGCAGGCCCAGAGAAAGAAATTACTTGTGTGGCAGCCATAAGGGAAACGTTTGTTCTGGCATTGTCATAAACAGCTAGACGCGAGGTTCCAGAACCCGCCGTTAGGCGGCTTCAAACACGTCGAAAGCCTTTGTGGAACGCCTGGGATTGTTTCATTACTGAAAACCTGGTTCTTCCAGTTATGTATGATAGCGTCCACTCTGTTTTGGTCAAACAGCATGGATACATTCAATGGACTAATTGTACTAAGAATACACTTTTAGGAAATTAAATAACCTTTTTTAAATCAGTGAAATTAGCGATTTTACAGTTTTGATGACGTCACAAGTAATTATAATATTATAATACAGGACGGTGGCGACGCGTAGCGGCCGGGCGTTCATTTACCCTACAGACCTGTAGGGTAAATGAACGCCGAACACGAACACGTTACAGTCAACCCCCCCCCCCCTACTACACCCATTCTACTGCCGACACATGTCATCCAACCCTAGTTCCGAAAAACTCTGGATGGAGCAGTGGCTTGTGACTGCATCCTCTGTAGCTGCTCAACCTCCCTTACCAATTAGATGGGCCAATTTTACCAATCAATTAGGCAGTTCTCGAATTATTCTAATTTCCAGTGCTGTAAATCAAACTGTATTGTTGATACCTGCTGTTAAATCTCTAGCATGTACTGTGTTTCTTCTCCAGGAAATGGATAGTATGCTGTCTGAGCATGTCATGTCTCTCCATGCTGCTGGAAGAAACAAGTAGGTATATAATGTATAGCTTGAGCAAAATCTCCTTTTAGTTCTTACACACATCTAGAAGTATTGCCATTTATCAATTCTCAAACTAAACCTATTAAAGAGGACACCTTTCCTTCGCTTACAACAATGTGGTCTGACAAAAGTACATGCTTGATCAACACAAACTAGTGAGAATGGAGAGAAATTCTGATAGCTAAGAATGGTATCAGTGACACAATTGTGTATCTATCTGTTTTCCTAGAATTTGACACAGGCTATCCAAAGATAACTTCTTGCTATACTCCCAATGTGCATACTTTAATGACTGCTAGCAGAAGGAAGAAAAGGCATTGCAAAATCAAATGAACATGGATATAAAGGAGGTGTACAGTACTAGGGTTTAACTATATCTATCATAGTTTTCCTTGTTAAAGAGACATATAGTTTTAGATTCTGCCTATATTGAACAGAGTGGGCATTTTTATTTAGAAGTTCATAGTTCTCCTAAATGAATACTGGTTTCACACTTATGTACCTTATATTTCTAGGTCGCTATCCAAAGTCACAGTCAGAAGGACTCCACTGGTAGGTTTCACCCTGATATTTGTAGTATTTCATAATAAATAGGCTATCTTTACCCTTCCCAAAATCTCAATATTTTTACCTTGTAGACTTTGATTAGCAATTGATTCCCCCAAATCAGAAATTCTTTCATATTGCAAATCTATGTTATTGATACACTTTTATATTAAAAAACTAGAAACTAATCCACGATGAGAGAATGTGGAAAAATAGAGTGAATCAAAAATCAGGACTGAATTATTCATGGAAATACATTGATAGACAAAATGCATTGTCAGAAATCTCATCTAGAGTTTTTTTTAGCATTTTTTTTTACATTCATGTAGGTATGTGATGAGGATGACGAAGCTAAGCAACAATGGGAAGCTGATAAACCATTGTCTGAGCGCCTAAAGATACCACAAGGAGAACCCTTTGATCCTCTACCACCTCAACTTCTGAGAAAGGTAAATCAAACAAATACAAACGACACAACCCTATTCTTAGATGAGTGTAAAGACAGCACTAAAATGAATCAAGAGTAGGTCATTTTAGAATGATGTCGAAAAAAGGACAACAATATTGGCATAAGAATTTTAGAAATAAATAAGTAATTACGTAAGTTATCTTGTATGCATAAGTTTGTGTTCATACAGCAAAAAATAATGATAAATGCCCCAATTTGAATTTTTCTTTACTATGCAAAATTGTATTAAGAGAGCATATGCTCAAGAAAAAAGCATTGTCAGTTTTAGATAAAATCAATGGAAAGATTTATAAAAGACTGGTATATGTTATGCAGACTTTGGAGTAACTACAATTTTAATCTACTGTTTCTCTTCCTGTTAAAAGTTTTTGTAAATCATAAAGTACTAAAAACAAATGTTTAGTTATGTTATGATTTGTTATATCAATATCACAGTATCTATTTACAACAATGTATAGTATAGCCATAACCGTTGTATGAATGTAACCCCCAAAACTGGATAAACTAAAATATTTTACACTACTTTTACACATGATGGTCATACTTGGCAAACAATTGAATAAAACCAAAAACTATTTAGAATAAAGCATAAAGATTTGTACAAACTTGTGGGGTATCACTTTGTGAATCCTGACCACGATAAGATTTCCAATTTAATATCATTGCTATTTGCAGTACATAGGATATGCCCGCAAATATGTCCATCCAAAAATTAGTCCTGATGCTGCTCAGATTCTACAGAACTTCTATTTGGACTTACGGAAACAGCACCAAACTCAGGACAGCACGCCCATCACCACCCGACAGCTAGAATCCCTCATCAGACTCACTGAGGTAAGCAGGAAAACCAGCATGCCACTTATGTAGACTGTATAACATGGTAATATTGCAGCATACTTTGCTCACACCTGGAGTCTGCATTTATTAACTGCGCACCATTATTTGGACATCCAATCCCTATGCTGATACCTAAGGTTAGGAGTTATGATCACATTTTGCTACATAACATGCATATTCATTATTAAGATAATTTTGTGTGCATCCCAAATACTGTCGACCTGAGAATGCATCTGTTGGCAGACAGTGGTAAGCTTATGGCAGTGAATAATAATAGTACAAATGACTTTTTCTATGTTTGAAGTCTCGGAACTGTAATTGTAGGCCCGAGCAAGAGTGGAGCTACGTGAGATGGCCACAGAAATGGACGCTAAGGATGTGGTGGAAATCATGAAACACAGGTGAGAGAAAATACACCTGCTGAAATGGATTTGTAAAAACTCTCAACATATCATCACACGCACAGACACATACACAAAGGCATGCATGCATGCACACGCACCCACACCCACATATTTGGACATGTTCAGGGACCGACGTTAACTTTTGAAGGCACTTGCCCATTCGGGCAGAGCGACCCCAAATTTTGCTTGCCCGAAAAAAAATTCAACTTGCCCCCCAAAATGTTATTTCGCACTTTTGTTCATTATTAACTCAGTGACATCCTATTTTGGATGCCTCTTTAGCATTTTTATGGGAATAAACTCTATAGAGGCATACAATTTAGAATGACAATCTCACTGTGAAGGGCAGTGTTTTGCCGAAATAACGACAATAATCTCGGTCTAACTTTTGGATGGGGTATTAAAGTGGGAATATTGACTTGCCTGTTCGGGCTTTTAGATTAGGCCATGAACTTGCCCGAAACTGTGATTTTTACTGTCGAACTTGCCCCGGGCAATAGGGCAAGCCTTAGCGTCGTACCCTGATGTTCAGAGAACATTGTTTTCATGCTTAAGCTTGATAAAAAGTTTTGAAAAGGAAAAAATATAACTAAGATTTGATTAAGTTCCTATTCATGTTTTAAAAAGATAAGGACGCCTGTGGGACATCTTTATCTTAAAATACTCTTTAACTTACTTAGAGATATGTGATTCCTATACCCACTTTTCTTTCTTGAATTATTTTTCTTTTACCCTTTTATTTTCAGTGCAATGTTAGCTCTTTGATAAGATCTTGCTAAACTGCCTCAAGAGGTAATTTTGAATAAGAAGTTGTTGAAATATCAAATACTTATTTGGCTGTAAGCTGTCCCTAAACCTCATTTCTACTGTCCACTGATTTCTATCAATACATATACAAGTATTACTATTATGTATTAAATGATGGTCATAGTTAACATGCAGGAAAATAAACAAAAAACTTCTTAAGAATAAAAAAACCTAATGTGTGTATATCTGTGGTTTAAAGATGGATTTTAAATCTTATATATTGTTTGTGACTTATTATATCTGTACCTTTCCAGCATGATGGACACCTACTCCAATGAGTTTGGCTTTCTGGATTTCCAGCGCTCACAGCACGGCTCAGGAATGAGCAGTCGCTCACAGGTGAGATAGGCTGAACTAGTCACATGGCTCACTTCAAGTACAGTGTTAACGCACATGTTAGCACCACTGTTAGTGTTAGCAGGGTTGGTAACACGCTACTTGAAGTGATGTACATATGTTAGGTGTAACACACATCTATCCCATAACACAAAATGTAACATAAAATGTTAAATTTTGATCAGTGAAAGGTGTTTAAAAGGGTAAAGTTGCCATGCGTCAATAGTCTTCATCCCATCCATGCCATTAGCAGTCAAAACTGCCCCTCTATTACTATCAATATACATTACCTGTTAATATCTGAGAGCTTATGATGCCAATCGCTCCACTGACAGGCGCTTAATAATTGTTTTCCCAGATGGCAAAAGGTGGCGCCATCTGTCATCCATAGTCTTGAAACCTCTTGCAATCGTCAGCACTCCGGTAGAGACACATGTGTGCAAGCTCCGAGTAATTACAAATAGACAAATAATGTAGGGATATTCTAAATCAATATTGATACGCAAAGCTTTGAGTGTAATTATAAGTAATTAGAACTGCATTTCATAAATTTCCAATGTCAGTTTTAACAACGGTCCTATCACATCTTGAGACTATTGAAATATAGTTAGGCGATAGGTTTATTTGGTTATTCCATACTTGCAGGCCAAGAGGTTTGTCAGTCTCCTACAGAGAGTGTCAGAACAGACCTACAACTCCATGTTTACTGTGCAAGAGATGAGACAAATAGCTAAGGTAGGCTTTGCCAAACTAATGTAAACCAGGGATGCCCATTTTGGCCAGTATTCATTGATTTATAACATCATATTCTTTAGTTTTAACAAAAAGGGATCATTTTATCTCAACCTCTCTTCAGTCATTTTTTGTCAAAACCTTTAGAAACACAAATTGTAGGAAAGTTATAAGTGATAATTTTGTTTTTATGATTTTTGAAAGTTAATTTGTTAGGGCTTGTAAAATCACATTGCAACTTTCCCTAGATAGATAAACTCACTATCACCAAATTGCATCAAATTGTCCTGCCTAGAAAAATCTTTACAATGAAAGCTTTGTTTACAAGAAATGTCAACCAGAATGCAGGTAACAACATCTATCATTTTTTTCAAAATTAAACTGTTCTGTTATGCTCATATTATTGGCTTCAAGTCTTAATATTTTGGTCAAAAATTGGAGTTCAAACTGTAAACATTTTTTTGTAGGATGCAAACCTGCAGGTCAGGAATTTTGAGGAGTTTGTCTCGTCTCTAAACAATCAAGGATTTCTCTTGAAGAAAGGTCCAAGGGCCTATCAGCTCCAGACTGCTGGCTTCTAACCATGTATTGCGCATATCGTGAAAAGATGGAGGACGCGATAGGCAATATGGAGCAGTAGGGGGTCACAAGTGGAATTTGGAAATTGTTTGATACAAGAATGTAAGACAATAGGACAACTTACTGTACAAATGTAAATAAAATAAATATATATATGAACCATTGCACAACATTTATTATGATATATTATTCTGTTTTATCATGGTCCTGCCTCTAACACAAGGTGAATGTGCCATCGATATCTGGCTACATGTTATGGTTATTGTTTATTCCACAATTTCCCAATAGATGGCACCATACTAGTTAAACACACCATGTTACATGCCAGTCCTCAGTAAAGTCTTTTTTATGAAGGGGTTAAGCACCAAGAATTTCTTCAGGTCACAGGCAGAAAAGTACCTTATTTTGTAATTAACTGAAATTGAATGTTTGAATCATAATTCAGATATGCCAAGGCCACTAATGATATAAAGCATATTTTGTTACTGATATGTTGCAACTTTTAATTGTATATTTATACTAGCATGATTGTTAAACCAATGCTTATTCGCCATCTGGCTATTCCAAGATATTACAGGTGTGTGTTTGGTTTTATCCTTTGTTATCACATTTTCTTATATGAAATATTAATGGACTTTACCCAAAAGTTTGTACTTCAGTTATACAAACATTTCCACAATTCTACCTATAAGCAGTGCCATCATTACTGAGGCTCGTCACCAATTATTTTGTGTAACTACAGAACACCATAGAGAATGAAAAATCAAAGAAATTCGAGCGTTTTTCGTAAGGAATCCAGATTGGCTTAAAGCTCCATTACATTTCCTAACCATGCCATGTAGGATTTAGGCACAGTGTCATAACACACACACACACACACACACACACACACACACACACACATATATATATATATATATATATATATATATATATATATATATATATATATATAGATATAGATATACATATATATATATATATATATATATATATATATATATATAAATATATATATAATATATATATATAATATATATATATATATATATAAATATATATATATATATATATATATATATATATATATATATATATATATATATATATATATCACATACACCACACATCCCTAGATGCACATGGTGGTGGACTAGTTTTTGGTGTGTAATAAACATGATGTCTAGTCAACTGTTGAGTAGCAGGAAATGCTTGAGGCCTGAGGAGGGCAGAGCGAAATTAGGTCAGCCAAGAAATTGATTTTGAAAATTGACTTGTGCCATCTTCAGTAATTAGTCTGGTCCTTCATAATGTAGATGATGTGTTTACTGTTAGTAGAGTAGTTTATGACACACACTGATAGAGGCAAATCAATGTCTCCCTCCCTGAAGCCATCAATGATGAGGGTGGACTCTTGCAATCCTGGTTAACATAGCTTCCGAACTCCTAGCTTTGCCTTTTCAAGACTCCATGCTTAACCCTTCCAATGCTGAGGCTATTTTCATCAAAAGCTCAAGGACGCAAAGATTTTTTGAAAGCCATCTAAACCCTGTCATGTTGGTATTCATTGGATAGCTCTCGCCATTTACTCTCAGATGAGAACCCATATGGTAGGGTTTCAGTCATTTTTTTGGCCAAATTCACCACCAGCAGCATGATGGTTAACATTGTGTTTTACTCTGAGGCTGTCATAAGATATCTGTCCTGACGTGACACTTAAAAGCAACCTTAGTCTTGACATTGTCCTATTCTGACTCTGGTGCCCAAAAAGCCATTGCCTGTTTTGTTAATACATTTGTGAACAGATCCTATTTTGAAACTATTTGAGGGAGGTACATTACCAGAAGTTAAATTACAGACCTCTTTCAGATATTCTGCAAATTTATGCCTAAATCTAAATTACTTTTGAAATTAACATAGCTACAGAAATTATATGTCAAGAATTCTCCAGACATAAATTATTAACTTAATAAATCAGCTCTTAGTCTGTGGAATTTTTTCTCCTAATCACAAACCTGGACATAATAAAACAAACTTTATTTTAGTAATAGCTAGCTTTGTGTGGTTTCTTAGGGTCAACATAGAGGTTGCCACGGTTGGTCAATCATATTAGAGCGATCTCTTGCTGGCCATTTGGCGAACAATAACTTAACTAAATATGGGTAGAGCCATATTTTAGTTTGTTTTATTAAAAAAAATTAAATAAGACTAAGTATTCAAGAAATAGTATCAGACGCGAGTTAACTGAGCACACTTTATGATTGGCTAAGGTAGTTTTCGAGATGATTCCCAGTGACAGTACTTCATCCATAAACCCTGTATGATTTTCGGAATGGGGGCAGACATGTCTTATAACATATACTTTAGCAAGAGATACTAGTATCCAAAGCCTGTATGCACTTTTTTCTGCACTTTAGAAAGACATCGTTTAATCGTAGATGAATATACATATGGATTCGTCACCACATGCCAATTGCCGTAGGACCCATTACAAAGTCCTGGACACACCCAAGCTAGTTTCAGTGTCACTTCACTAGGAGAAAGACCAATGAGGGTTCTTGTATCGTTTACATTACAGAGTAACTTGCCCAACAACATGCGCAGAATGCACCTCTTGAGCGAATCTTGTCAACATATGGGCTATTAGTTGTGTCCATGCTGTGAAGCAAGACTAGTTGGTTGCGTAATACGAAGCTGGGGATAACAATAGTGGTACCTTATAAGGAAACCTGTCCAACTGAACACCCACATGCATGAAACACTTCCAGTAAGTGCTGTTTTTGGACCCCATAATGTTCACAATCTTGCTGTATTTGGTTTGACCTATATGCAGGTTTGGATCATGACCACTGGTGTACAGAGCTCACAGCTTAGTAGAACCTTGGATTAAGAAAAGAATTAAGAAAAGAATGGATATGTAACGAGAGACCAATTACTATATGCCCTATAGTTAAATGCTAGCCTCATGCCAGGACTAGCAGATAAGGCAGCAGCACGAGGTCACGTGGGAACAAGGACCAATCAGGGCTCCCGCATCTATTACATTACAGAGAAACCTTATCTCCACCACCTGCTGGGGGTGCCCAGAGCACCTATTAGCGAATATTAATTGACACTGGTTGAGGCTAGCATGCTCAGGTTGACCGGCTGGTTTCCATTCCATGTGTTGGTCTTCTAAGGTAGAACTTCTATGGTTCTCGTCAGCTCACGCTGCTTTGATATCCATGACTTGAAAGTGATCCTTTTAGAGCGCACTTCTCTGATCTCGTTGAAATAGTTAAACACTATGTAAGGGGTACGCGCGTATCCATGCAAAATTTGCATGTGAACAACCATGGACACACACACACACACGCACATACACACACACACACACACACACACACACACACACACACACACACACATATATATATATATATATATATATATATATATATATATATATATATATATATATATATATAATGTTAATGTTAATGTAGGAATTTTAATTTTCATTTATCAGAAATTTTGTTTTAAACGCTAATTGCCAAACAATGATGTCCATCGCACATTTATATGTGGTTTAGTACATGTATATACTTTAAGATCAATGATCGCAGAAAGTTTCTTTCGCACACTCATGCAGGAAGAAACCCGTTTTGATAGTCTCAGGTGCAAGGTAGTTCAGACATAAATTACACGTCCCACAATTTGGCAAAATAGATCCAGACTCAAAAGAGTCTCTGGAAATCAGATTATCATTAGAACGCCTATGGATCCATAGGCTACGTTCCACCGCACCAATGGGACTCAATGTATTTGACTAAATACGGAGGGGCCCACCTCACCCTCACACCTGTTAACACGTTTACCCCAGTCACTAAGTAGTTCAGACATAAACCCTCCCTATTTTCCCATTTCTGGTATCATATGAACGGTAGGCATGTGCAACACAGAACATCCACAATAAGATATCGTTGCATATAGTAAGGTTCAATATTATTGAACTAAGGTGCAAGGCTGACCTTTAGGCTTTACTCAGCGATGTTATATTCATTGTTTAAGTTCGCGAACGTGAAATCCATTGACTGATACAATAACAGCTGTCGAAGTTGCTAGATATGCATTTATTTATGAAATGGTAGCGTGATGCTGCACATAATTTTTCTGTAGGGTCGATAAGCTGCGAAACAACACAAATAATGATCTTATCAATGTTATTCTTTGATAAGAAGGGTAACTGCATAGCACACTCAAGAACTCGGACTGCAACCATGGAGTGTACATTAGTGTTCATATATTTCTCTGGTGCAACTTCATGTTAAGGGACTTGATAAAAAAAATGACCTTAAGAATTACATGTATTTAATGTTGAGCAGCAGTTCGCCTCCCTCATCAGGCTTGCTTTATTCACTCCCAACTGCCATGAGAGGACTGCCAATTTCCAACATAAAGGAGTTGGGGAAGGAGGAGGGGGCGTCATGACATCGACAGTTGGTATGATAGCATTCGCTCACACTGTTGCTCTTCCCACGAGTGTCCATCATTTTTTCTTCATTTAAGCTCATCCTAAAACCTCTGTACACCCTGCAAATACCGACATTTGGTCATAAAGCCGGGTCATAAAGTCTTGTCATACCCATCAATTTTTGGTGTTACTGGTAGGTATGCAACTTCGGAAAATACCTATCCTTATGCATTGCCGGGATGCATTGTAGATCAATGGCGAGAATCAGTGAGGATCATTTGTATAGTGTACGTGCTTTTGAGGAACGGCGATGATCGACGATGATGGCATACTGGTTTTCAAAAATATTAACTCATTAACTTGCTGTACTTTCATGACATACTTTTGTGGTAAATAAAAAATACAATACAATACAATACTGTATTTATTAGAATGGCGATTCAACCGGTTTTAACACAGGTGCACAGTTTTTAATCCAGCTAACGAATTTGACTTAAAATAAATGGATACTAGATAGTTCCTCATTGATTTTAAATCCTGAATGGCCGAATCGATATTCGCCTATTGCAATTATGGAGATAGTCTCGGACCATAACTTATTCATGTTCGCGCCGTACACCAATGTATCACCGTCACGGTTTTAAATTGAAGGTGCCCATGCAACGCAGCACATAGGTTAACATCCTGAATATTTCAAAACAGAGCCTTTATTAAGTCTATGTAAACATCAACTGTTTTAAACAGGCATTCTGATGGGTAATGGACAGAAACACAACATGCTTTTTTTTATATATTTTCAAAACCATTCCATACATTTTAACATAGATAAAAAGTGATATTGCACGAGGCCCAAGTAGTATATGCCTTCTGCCCATTCTTGCTGAAATAGTTGATTCAGCTTCAGAAGGTCAATTTGATAGTTCAACGGATGATGAAAATGTAAATATTATTGATATGTTTTTCCATTTCTAGATTTTACCACAATCCATTTGGTTATTGTAAATTTCTAAGCTGGAATATATATATTCGTTTAATTCAGTAAGATAGCAATCAAAATACTATAACTACCTTAAATAGTCACATGCATTAGTTTCAGAAATTTAATGATTTGTCTATTTAATTTGGAAATGTGTTTTGTCTTCAATGCATATAATATAGCTTGTAAGGCACTATCTTGCAGGAACTCATACTTTCCATCCAGTTGCTCTAGCCTAGTATATTTAGCAGACATGCATGGTATTTACAAATCAAATGTACCTTTGTTGACCAAGAAAACCTCATTTCAGGTAAAACCCTGTAAAATAGAAACTGTGCTCATATCGAGGTCAGCTCAAGCAGCTAAGTTGAAGAAAACTTATATTTGAAACACCAACCCCTCAGGGATTAGATAACGATTGTTAGAAAGGGGAACAGGAGTGCTAAACTAGGTGTTGTCTTATTTTGAATGTGTCACCAGCATCACAGCCTTAACCAATTCTACTCCTTTGAGAGCAAGCAACCATAGCCGCCATTTAGCGCTCATAACGACCGTATGTGACCATGTGGTCGGCGATATTACCATTCTCTTCATCGAAGAATATAGGTATGGACTGGAATGACATAACTATACAATAGGGACAATTAATTGTATTGGCAATGCCCTCATCTGTCCACAGGTGATACAACTACCTGTAATTATATCTTACGAATAGAGGGCCTGCAACTAACCAGATTTACTTGGGGCTAAGCGGTGACTATTCTAGATTACTCCTGGTTTTAACAGATGCATGATTACATTGGTTAGTCACGATTTAGAGTCAATATGGCATGAACATTTTGCGATATATTTCAAATTCTAAACCAATGAACAGACATTTCATTTCATTCCAATGAGTGCTTTATCTCTGTGCAAACTGAGTGTGAAATGTACCTCAACCATGCATTGCCAGAAAGCGAACAGTGTTCGATGCAACTCTGGTTTTCGCCTTTCATTATAATAAATGGATGACGTTCCCTTTTATGAAAATTATCATATTGATATATCATTTAGCAATCTGCTAGGTATGTCAATGTTATAAATACTTTCCATCATATTACGGATCCTGTTATGTTTACCCATATGGTTAACGTAAACGTTAATATCATAGATGCGTATTTGTAAGTCTATGATGTTTACCAGCATCTATATTAAACCTAGGCTTATGCTGGTTTTGACTTATCTAGCAAATACAGAATGATGCAAAAAACCTTAAAAAAATGTCTGGAATCCTGGCCTCTCATCTGATAGTGCTCAGCGAGCTTTCTAAGTAGTACCAACATGACCGGGTTTAGATGGTTTTCAAAAAACTTTCCTCTGCTTTGGACGAAAGTAGCCTCATCATTGGAAGGGTTTAACATATTACCCAGTAATGGCCAATACAAGCTAATGTGGCCACAGCTTCAGCAATACAGTTTATAAACCAGGAGCGCACTATGGCCTGGATAAGAATATAGCTTGATGATGAGACCATCCATTACAAAACTTATGACAAGAATCGTCCGTATTACTGGTTGTTCTGGTTTAAAGAATCACTCCTCCAATGTTACGCTATTTGTCAGGTTGTAGTCAAAGTTATCCGACTTCATGTGCGCTCCTGATGGAAATGGTTTAATGGGATGCATATGTATCAACATATATCATTTATGAAAAAGATAACATCAAAACACGTAAGCAAATCTCATGCTTTCCTTGTGAGAGTGCCAATTGCCGTTTTCAGTACTAAATCGCGAACAGTTTTTTGTGTTGAAAAAACGCCGAGTTCTCGTGGACAACTACCACATAACCCTATAGTCAGGGAGCCAAACCCCAATTTTTTTAATTCCGTGGCACCCGAGAGGGTAAAAGCAATGGACCCTTCCAACATTTAGTACATCCCTCCAGTATTAAAAAAAGCCTGTCTGCCGGACTGAAAAAGTGACGGTATATGATTTAGAGGTCATATGAACGTCAAACTCCAAAAAATTGTATTTTTTCTCAGTAAATGTACTTAGATTCAATGTTTCTTTGCTGCAATCACAAACATTCTTATTTCATATGTATAGAAATTTCAATATTGACCTTGCGGTTATGTATTTTTATGTTTGTGTGATATTCAAGGTCATCTCAAGGTCAAATAGGGGTCAAATAATTGAAAAATGGGCTTTTTTCTGAGTAAAAGTACTAAATTTCTAATTTATTTCTATGACAATTTTATGCATTCTTCATTTTTTGGTATTGGACTATTAGCATTGTTCTTGTAGTAGTCTGATTTCTCTTTTGGGAGATGTTCAAGGTCATTTCAATGTCAAAAATAAGTCAAAATGTTACAAAATGAACTCTTTTCTGAGTATAAGTACTAAGTTTTTAACATATTTTTAGGGCAATCACATACATTCTTCTTTTTATGGTATTGGACTATTGAAATTGATCTTGTAGTTATTTGATTTCTATTTTGGTTGATATTCAAGGTCATCTCAAGGTCAATAAGTGCTAAAAAAAAGTTGAAAAAATGGGCTTTTTCTTGGTAAAAGTACTATTTTTTAAACCTTATATATGGTAATCACATGCATTCTTCTTTCTTATGGCACTGGTCTATTGATAATGATCCGAGAGGGTAAATGCAATAGACCCTTCCAACATTTAGTACATCCCTCCAGTATTAAAAAACACCTGTCTGCCGCACTGAAAAAGTGACGGTATATGATTTAGAGGTCATTTGAAGGTCAAACTCTTATAAAAAGACTTTTTTAGCTGCAATCACAAACATTCTTATTTCATATGAATAGAGATATCAATACTGACCTTGTGGTTAAGTAATTCTTTTGTTTGTGTGATATTCAAGGTCATCTCAAGGTCAAATAAGGGTCAAATAATCGAAAAATGGGCTTTTTCAGAGTATAAGTACCAATTTCTTTTTATCTATTTCTATGAGAAACATATGCATACTCATTTTCTTTGGTATTTTACTATTGGTATTGATCTTGTTATATCATGATTTCTATTTTGTGTTATACTTAAGGTCATTTCAAGGTCAAAAAAAGATCAGAAAGTTGAAAAATGGGCTTTTTTCTAAGTAAAAGTACTATGTTTATAACATATTTTTATAGCAATCACTTGCATTCTTCATTTTCAGCACTAGACAATTGATGTTGGTCTTGTAGTAATCTGCTATCTACTTTGTGGTAGGGCTGTCATTGAATTTTTTTCGATTCGATCATTGACATTTTATTTTTCAATTCCGATTATTTCGATTCGATTTTGACGAACTGCACTAATAGAATATTTTCAAATGTTCCACACTATTTTTGTGGCTAGTATCCTAAAATTCTCACAATGCAAAGACAATGAAGGTTTTCTTAACACTTTCTGATTTACTCCTGAGTTTCTCTTCAGAATTCTTAATAGCGTTGGCTAAAAATGGCGTAAAAGGCAGAAAAAATGTGTTTCGATTAATTGACATAACAATTGACATAATATTTTTTTTGATTAATTGGAAAAATTATTTCGATCGATCGATACTTGTCATATTAATGACAGTCCTACTTTGTGGGATATTCAAAGTTATTTGAATTCATGAAAGGGGTCTGAATGTTGAAATATGGGCTTTTTTTTGAGTTAAAGTACTAGGTTTTTGATATATATCTTATTACAATAACATACATTCTTCTTTTATCGGCATTGGACAATTATTATTAGTCTTGTAGTAATCTATTTTGTGAGATACTCAAGGTCATTTCAAGGATTAAAAGGATTCGAAAAGTTTTTCCAGAGAAATACATCCCCTTAATCCGCAACCCCATAGGTACTGCATACTAGCCTCTACGGCATCTGCGCCTCGGGTTACGCGCTGTAGCCTGGGGTTGTATTGGTCACGTGATCTGTGCAGTAAGCATGCACTGGCTGGCGTGGGGATGTCATCCTATCTAGGTCAGATAGTGAGAGGCAGCGAAATTTGATGATTCATGACCAGTGCCCACTCCCTGTCTACTTCTCTCAGGTTTTTCATATATCTTTTATAGCAATCACATGCATTCTTCTTTTATTGGTATGGGACTATTGAAAGTGATTTTTCAGTAATCTGATTTCTGTTTTGTGTGGAATTCAAGGTCATTTCATGGTCATAAAGTTGAATTTCTTTTGCTTTTTCTGAGTAAAAATTATCTTTTTTTCTATGGCAATCACATGCTTTCCTTCTTATTTTGTTTTAATGGAAATAGCTGTTTTTAAGTGACAATTTTGATATTACCTCTGGTGCTGAATTGGTACTTATACTCAGAAAAAGCCCATTTTTCAATTATTTGACCCCTATTTGACCTTGAGATGACCTTGAATATCACACAAACAATTTTTTTTACCACAACGTCAGTATTGATATTTCTATACATATGAAATAAGAATGTTTGTGATTGCAGCAAAGAAACATTGAATCTAAGTACATTTACTGCGAAAAAAGTATATTTTTAAGAGTTTGACCTTCAAATGACCTCTAAATCATATACTGTCGCTTTTCAGTCGGGCAGATATGTGTTTTTTAATAATGGAGGGATGTACTAAATGTTGGAAGGGTCCATTGCTTTTACCCTCTCGGATCATTATCAATAGTCCAATACCATAAGGAAGAAGAATGCAAGTGATTACCATAAAAAAGATTAAAGAAACTAGTACTTTTACTCAGAATTTTTTTTCAACTTTTTTCCCTTATTGACCTTGAGATGACCTTGAATATCAACCAAAATAGAAATCAAATAACTACAAGATCAATTTCAATAGTCCAATACCATAAGAAGCATGTGATTGCCCTAAAGATATGTTAAAAACTTAGTAATTATACTCTGAAAAGAGTTCATTTTTTAACGTTTCAACCTCTTTTTGACAATGAAATGACCTTGAACATCTCCCAAAAGAGAAATCAGACTACGACAAGATCGATACTAATAGTCCAAAACCAAAAAATGAAGAATGCATAAGATTGTCATAGAAATAAATTAGAAATTTAGTACTTTTACTCAGAAAAAGCCCATTTTTCAAATATTTGACCCCTATTTGACCTTGAGATGACCTTGAATATCACACAAACATAAAAATATGTAACCACAAGGTCAATATTGATATTTCTATACATATGAAATAAGAATGTTTGTGAGCGCAGCAAAGAAACATTGAATCTAAGTACATTTCCAGAGAAAAAGCCTATTTTTAAGAGTTTCACCTTCAAATGACCTCTAAATCATATACCGTCACTTTTTCAGTCCGGCAGACAGGTGTTTTTTTTAATACTGGAGGGATGTACTAAATGTTGGAAGGGTCCATTGCTTTTACCCTCTCGGGTGCCACCAACTCTAAATTTAAGGCCCTTTTTTCAGTTTGGCTCCCTGACTACTAAGTCACTGGCAACTCTCGTACAGCCTCGGCCCAATTATCGAACCCAGACGGCGTTGAGAGAGCGAGCAGTCAGTGGCAACGCTGTATGCCACTCGCCCCCTCGACCCCTCCCTTATGGATTCTTTTTGACGAGAAACGGAATGTATGGCTGAAAGGATTTTTAAAGCATCCTATGAATGTTGGAATGGGATGTTTTTTTATCTTTAAACGATGGTCTCAACAATGCGAATAATCATTTATAAAGACTTTTAATACCTCTAAATTCCAAGGGATGTGCCACTCTCAGTGGACGTTTAATGGACGGTTGAACCAAGGCCAAAAGAAAAAATATCTCGTTTTTCAGTACATCCCTGAAGCACATGATTTGTATACTATGGCGAAGGAGCGGTAAAGATAACCAAACCTTCTATGTTTTTGAACTTTGGTTAGAATAATTTAATCTATATAATATGGCAATCAAAAATAGTGGTTACTTGAGTAAATATTCCATTACTGTTTTGATCCAAAACATCATGTCAAGAACCCAGGTAATTTCGGCTTTAGAGAAAAAACAAAATGAAAAGTATTTTCATTTCAAAATTGGGTAAGTATCCCTTACCTTCTTTGAGCGAAACACCATTTTAAGAACAGAAATACTATTAAGTATAGAGAACAAGTAAAGTGAAAAGAAGCATTGGTATTTTAAATGTGAGTATCGTACTCCTTTCAGTCAGGAGATCCCTTTAACCAAGGGACGTGAATGTGGAATACTAGGCTGGTACTAAATTATTCATTGCTAGGCGCCGTACTGATGGTAACTGACAGCTGATTGTGCAAGGTTAGACCACATGCAAGTGCACCTCTCCCTTAACCCACTTTCCTTCCTCTATTACAAAGCACAACCTCAACCTACCTACATATCTATATATCTGACTACTAGTATCTACATACCTACCTTCCTATATCTATCCATCCATCCATCCATCCATCAGTCTATCTATCCATCTATTTTTTCTGTCTATCTATCTATTCACAAAGCCATATATCTACCATGCCTTTACCTTTTATGCGGTTACCGTAGTACATAACCATTTTCCAAAAAATACAAAACGCATAAGGGAAATATGGTTTCATCGTTCAAACCGCTCACAAGCTCACAATTTGCACCATTTTTCTCTGTACATAAACATTTTGCATGATTGGTTTCTTGTTAAATTACTTGGATCTAGGAAGAAGGAAGGATCAACCCATGGTGTTGGATGTCAAACAGCCATACCTGCTCTTCATACATAAAGTATGTTTTATGTATGTTATTGACTGTAATTGTACAATTACAAACGCATACTTAAATAATTTACAATAAGAATAAATAAATATGATAAAAATTACATATTCTAGTGGTTTATTACTTTCAATATAGTGTGGCTTACATAGAAGACCTTCCTGTGTAGATTCGATTAATATAAAACTTACAGTATACTTTTGAATTAGAGGTACAGAATACTTTTGGACATCAGGCCTACATAGCTTAAGTACATCAGGAAATACAAAGCTGTACCTGTACGTACGTCATACAGAGTTATACAGAACTTATACCGAATGTATGTATGTTTATTGACTGTAACGGTGTTACAAAAGCATACTTATAACATATACAATATATATAAGAAACAATAGAAAACATAATAACAGTATAAATATATGTGTCATATAAAAGCATACTTAAACTTGAGTATGGTGACAATTTGTCATTTGTTGGAACTAAATTTACATGTCTTAAATTTCATTTGATTAGAAAAATTTATACACTTTATATACAATACGGGAATTCTTTCCCACAGATGAGTTATTTCGCTCATCAACACTACTTATTATACGTAGAAAAAAAAACAGACTACCCATGTTCAGCAGGGAGAGAGAATTTTGTCTACTTCTAGGCTAAATGAAAACATTGGGGCATTAGGAACGAAAGGCTTGTATAAAAAGATTACCAAGCTATGCTGTTAAAGCTGACGTGCCTATTCTATATGGAACAGTCTCTAACCATTTATCACACTCCCTCTCTACTCCTCATAATAGTGTTATACATTTCGTTCACATATTTTGCGACTATTAGTAGAAAATCATAGTATTCTTCGGTATCTACATCATTTATGGGTCTGCCCATTATTACAAGAAACGTGTTGCTTTCTGGTGTCAGAAACTGCCTCCCATTCACATATTCTAGTCTCTGTATCTCTTGGTGCATTTGTTGTCTTATAGTATTCATGTAATTGCAATGCATTATCATGTGCTCATCGTCCTCTATTGATAGGGTCATGCATAACTCACAGTATGGGCGGTTCATTCCATCATTTTGAAATTTGTAGCAATCAGCTTTAAGTCTGCTCGCTCTACATGCTATTTTCGCCATTGTTTCGAAAAGAGTCATATATTCCGGGAATATATTGCTCAGCACCCACCAAACCAGAGGACCTGGCTGCACCATGATACCTTTTAGGATTTTTGTAGAACGAAAAAAAACTGGTTCTTATCACCCAGTCCTGGCTTTCCAAGTCCCAGGCTCTGGCCCATACCATTTCTTTCCATTGTGTTTTGTATACACTCTGGTCCCCTCTAACATGTTAAGCTGTACTTATACAGAATTATACTAACAGTTTTTGGACTGTATGTCAAGCATTACATCTTGTTTTAGTTATCCAATCCCCTTTCTGTTTTTCAACACTACACAGTACATTTTATGTACGTAATACTAGTATGTCACAATCTTTAGGAACTCTAGGTAGTGGTCCGCCTAACAATTTATCGATGTTTTGCCCATTAACGTTAAGAAAGAGTTTTCTTGATTCAAAGGTATTGGAGTATTATAGGCTCGCACCAGGTTGTCAATTTCAGTGAACATTTATTGTCGAATTTCAGTCAAAACGGACAATGTACAATAATGTGCTTGGTATCTTCCAATGATAAATCATGACATAGGTCACAGCAGGATCTCTGTGTTGTCTCATATAGTGCTTCATGTGCAGCATAAATCCTAAGCCAAGACTAGGACTTTGTGTCCCCACTGGAATTTACCTTAAATGCTTGATTACCTATTCAAGATGCTCTCTGAGCCAATGGTTCCAGCTTCTATGTGGGACTTTTAGTGGAGACCCCGTAAAGCTTTCTTTGGTCAGCTGATCTATTGGCTACATGTGTGTAAGGTAAATCTGAGTCAACTTTGTAAAGAGATTGATGGAAACCAATTTTTTCTTGCATATTTACTCGAAAAAATCAGTCTCCTTCTTATGAACGGTGATTTTATTGGCTAAAAAGAAAATATGCTAAGGCAGACTGAAAGGTAAGGTGACTAATATCCCAGAAATCAAATATGAGCTATCAATGCAGTAACGATACGAACAGTATTATGGTGAGATCGAGGGGATTAAACTTCCAATATTTGAACAAAAATGGTCAGATCTAATTCAAATTTTAGGGTAACATTGACAATCTTATCTGATGTTGACGAAATGTAGAGTGTAACATTTTAAATTTTTGTCTCATAATCCATAATCCTCCAATTTTATACAGAAAGTGTGTGTGTGCTGTGTGTTATATGTACCAGTGTGTGTGTGTGTGTGTGTGTGTGTGTGTGTGTGTGTGTGTGTGTGTGTTGTTAAGAAAAAACAACAACAAGCGTTTTGCAGAAATAAAAAAAAAGATCTTACGAATGCCCATAACCTTTGCCTTGTTCCCCTTAAAGGACCTCTCTAAATTTAGACCCTTTTGGAAGAGCATTCCGGCTGCTGCAGCATCTTCCTCACTCTCTTAGACCACCACAGGGGCATCCCTTGGACTAATGATGCTTTCAAACGGAGCTCCTATTCACAATTACAAACTGGGAACCTTCAGATTACACACATGGGGGGTAAGGATCAATATGGTGGGAAGGGTTTCATATTTTTCTAGTTTTCGCTCAGTTATATTCTATAGCCATTTCTTTTGGAATTTTGTTAAAAATAAGCGCATTTTCAAGTTCTACACTGCATAACTTAGGAACAGGGTTTTAATTTGGAAAAAACAACAACTGTGATACCATTTCCTCTGTAATACCGTAGGGTATCAACTACGCCAACTTTCGCGCAAATCCGTCAATGTTTAATTCCCAAATGTTCGAACCTACCATGTTTTGGTGAAAACACCCGAAATCGTTCACACTTGTGTCCCAGCATAATTTAGGTCCTGTGACAGTTGATGTTTTGTACTCAGTGGTGGCCTAGATAGTCACAGTTTATCTGGATATGAAGAAAAATGCGTTCTTGGCTAAATCGTATCACAAACGACCCCAAATTTACAAATCAATCCCCATAAGCCACCTTTAATTGTTCGTTATCGGAAATCAAAAGTATTCAGTGTTTGGATGATACAGCTCAAGGCCAGGCTTGTGAAAAGCTTCAAATATTTGTGCAATAAATACTTAATATCAAGGTTATTTTTTAGGAGTG
Organism: Maea johnstoni; assembly: GCA_963942565.1. Classification (NCBI taxonomy): domain Eukaryota; kingdom Metazoa; phylum Annelida; class Polychaeta; order Spionida; family Magelonidae; genus Maea; species Maea johnstoni. The sequence goes on from OZ012686.1 coordinate 47,146,142, forward strand.
CCACTGTATCAGGAGGACACTTCCCAAGGGGAACCGTAGTCATGGATGGCCCAATGCACATGCACTAACATTTAGATAGATTAGATGTCTGCCAAAGCAATATTTTATGAGCTCGTCCATAAAATATAGGCAGAAAAACACGCGATGTTGGACTCGTAGTAACCCTATCTGATCAATGGAGGCGTAGGCCGTGCGGTGCCGTCGCTGCTGAGTGTAGTTCCAAGGGGTCGCTCCGTGTTACCTGAGAACCAGGCAAACCAGGGGCACATCCCCGGTGATTCGTCAAACGGAAAACGAGCAACCTGATCCACTTCTACATTATGCTGCTCCTTTGTTTTTAGCCTTTGAAAAAGTAGATGCTGCGTGCATGGATATTGCTGTGTCTAGGGTACTGTCAGTGAGGAGTTTGTGTGACAATTAGTGCAGAGATAAGCCGAACTAATCTAAAACATGTAGAACAATGTAAAAGGATTTTTTCGTATTTTTCCATGATTAGCATATTTCATTAAGTACAATTTGTAATCTCATTTTTCATTTAACAAATTCAGAATATGTGCCACTCGTGCATATTGTCTTTTTTCAATTTGACGTATCTCACTTCTGTAATAATCGAGTACTCCTCTATTGCATTTGCATAAATAATTGGTTTTTGAAATTGTTTCATTTGTTGCCAAGCTTTTATATGTAAACATATATATATATATATATATATATATATATATATATATATATATATATATATATATATATATATATATATATATATATATATATATATATACATATATATATACATATACATATATATATATATATATATATATATATATATATATATATATATATATATATATATATATATATATATATATATATATATATATATATATATATATATATATATATATATATATATGTGATAGATAGACCCCAAGGAAGCTGTGGTGTATGGGATATACCCAAGGTGTTACGAGGCGAAGCCGAGTAACCTCAAGGGTATACCATACACCACAGCTTCCGAGGAGTCTATGTGGCTTGTACCACAGTTGACTGCCTTCCACCAATCACAGGCCGAGAAAAGTATCCCTTTGGGTAACACCTTTGGGTTTAGGCAGCTTAGAGAACAAAGGTTTGAAAAGTGTGGGTTATGTCCCATAACCCTACACTTTTCGAGGCCTCTGATTGGTGGAAGGCAAGCAACTGTGGTACACACACACACATATATATATATATATATATATATATATATATATATATATATATATATATATATATATATATATATATATATATATATATATAATATATATATATATATATATATATATATATATATATATATATATATATATATATATATATATATATATATATATATATATATATATATATATATATGTATATATATATATATATATATATATATATTTATATATATATTATAAATAATGTAGCTCCAATTACTATATGTATGTTTCTTCCTTACCATCGATAAGTTTATGACCGTCAGACAATGCTAACCTAGAATCTATTTTCTTCAACCAATGCTCTACTTGACGTCTCATGGGTAAATTGCATGTGGACATTCCAGGAATGCAGTCACCATTGTTTCTGTTTTTACTTTCCAGTTTTATAGAACTCATGACTTAAAACTGACATATCAAATACTAAAAGTTAAGTTGCAATCCCTGTAAAGCAATAATTTGAATTGCACATATATTTACAAGTTCAGTAAGATATATCTTGTAAATACTTGAATTCGTCAAACAAAATCAGTTTTGCGAACGTTATTGCCAGGCAGCGGATTAAGATGTGAACGGTTGGCAACATTGTTTATACATATGTTATTGCCTATGCTTTTTGCGTATGCTTAAGCCATTGCAAATACCATCAATCGATCATACGCCAGAACCTTTTTAACATCATTTAATTAAACAACTTTTCTGTTGTCTTTTTATTGCTTAATTGTAGCAACATTTTTTGATTAGGTCACACCTTTGGTCCCATTTTAAAAATGGTAGGTGTCGAAGAATTATTTCAGGTTACCTCGGCACTGGGCAAACACGTAATAATATGAAGGTATGTGCATGTCCTGTAATGTTTATCCTTGTCGTCACCTCGAGTGAAATATGGAAAATTAATGACTCCCTCATTCAGGCACTAAAAAATGTAATGCAGCATGTACCTAATGAGAAATTGGCCCACATGTCACCTCCTAATGATAAAATGGGAATACCTGACGTCTCAATGCTGAAACAGACACGTCTAACTGTGAGGCCTTATGATACCTTGCATTCCCAGGATTTCGAAAATTCGATTCATATAGAGCTGAAAATTCTTCAAATTCTATATTAAAGCACCGTAGTTGACCCAGTACAGGTCCATTCGAGGACACGCATTTCACCTCGGTATGTGTGCTAGCTCTGACAGGTCGCCTGCTGGCTGGGAGCAGCCTTTTTGTACCTAGAAGAAGCTTGACATTCACTTTGATAAGATTGTCAACTACATCAAAAGAGGAAAACACCTAGAAGTGCATGCCCCCATATAACACAGCACACCTCACAATGCGATGGAAATCCTCTTGCCCGCTTATGTTCGAAGGCACAAAGAAGCCATGAAGATGAAACGTCAGTATCACTGAAGCTGTGATTATTTCCGACGAAAACATACACCTACGTAACAGCACTGACCCCATCTGAAGGTGTGAGTGTAATGCTGGATTAGCTCGATAGTTCTGAGGTCACAGTCTTCAGGCGCTCCAGGTAGAATTGAGGATGTGAGAACTCAGAGCAACAGCTGCAGACTGCGGTAGCATCTATGCTGCTACTATTAGTCCCTGTAATATTATCATTATCATTATTATTATTATTATTATTATTATTATTATTATTATTATTATTATTATTATTATTATTTATATATTTTTTATTATTATTATTATTATTATTATTTCTATTATTATTATTGTTATTATTATTATAAGTCCTCATCATAATTATTATTGATATCGCTGGCATTGTTGTTGTTGTCATTGTCATAATCATCAAAGAAGTAGCTAGCTGTAGTAGTAGTAGTAGTAGTAGTAGTAGTAGTAGTAGTAGTAGTAGTAGTAGTAGTAGTAGTAGTAGTAATAGTAGTAGTAGTAGTAGTAGTAGTAGTAGTAGTAGTAGTAGTAGTAGAAGGAGGAGGAGGTGGTGGTGGAGGAGGAGGTGGAGGAGTATGAAGAGGAGAGGAATGGGGTTGGCTAGCGCCGTCAGCAGCAGTAGTGATTGTATTACCAGATTCACTCGGTAAGGCCTTAAGGATTATCAGATCGACGTCAGCGTGAGGTATTACGATCAAAGGAAAAGCACTCGAAAGGAAACACATATGCAAAACACGTCATAATATGACGACCTGTATTCATCCCTCGAAGATCTAGCTAACGGGGATGGTACTCGATGTTTTTTTTTGAAAGACGTACCCCTGATACTAGATCTAGTAGGCCATAGGGCACATATACTGTATACAAACCCTACACACACCACACACCTGTACACTAACATTGGCATCATAACACCTATTGCATTCTTTGTTGGCTCTCTGCATTGGGTACGAGTCCCATGACTATGCATATACGATTAGTTACGCCCTGTTTGAAAGTGCGGTCCGGCCTGATATTCACCCTCAGTCATCCATATCCCACTCGGTGAACAGATGACTAAGGGCGGATAGCAGGCCGAGCCGCACTTTCAAACAGGCTGTAACGAATCTATCACCTGCTCTTTCAGGGTTAGTAAAAAAAATCAAATACGCCACATTGATGGCTACCATGTGATATCGATTATTGCGTGTGATATTAAAATCAAACGTTCGATATTAAATCTACGTAGTGTGAACGACTGCATGTCTGACACCTATATACCAATTAACATTGCGAATTACAGCGGGTGATTAGACGATGAAAGTAGCCTTAGCATTGGAAGGGTTAAATCATACCCGAAATTGCAGGTTGACGCGTCCCCGCGTGTAGGTAGGGTTACTGGTGTGGTGATATCTGATGAACACTGCTAATATGGCATCCATGGCATTTCACTCATTGCAAGTAATTGTTCTGAAGAAATCTTAGACGTTGCCACAGGATAGTATTAACATTTCATTTGGAACAGGTGGCAGCCAAGTGGTCAACACACAGTATGACAAATTAGTATTTCCACGACTGACGCTCTTCATGTTGATACTAAGTTTCTCTTATCTTCTACTTTGATATGCCGTAATGATAATTTACGTAACATATTAACCATACAGCCGAAAGATGCATTTGCATTATGTTACTGATCTATAGCAAAATCGAATGGACCATCATAAGAATTGTGCGGTTAAGCTCATTGTAGGATTACTTTTTCATTTGCATCGTGAATAGAGGAAGATTTTTTCTCGTTTCAATCATTATTACCTTATCCCTATTAACATTACCGTACATTATTGATCCGTTCATTTTAATCATATGCATATGCTCTCCACTTACCGTATACAGTATAGCAGTAAAATCCTAATTTATCAAGCCTATGACTTAAACACACGAAACAAACTGTCAAGGCGTATAAACTAAAGCACCGACTGAAACAAGAAATCTCTCTCTCTCTCTCTCTCTCTCTCTCTCTCTCTCTCTCTCTCTCTCTCTCTCTCTCTCTCTCTCTCTCTCTGAGTTGAGCAGGGATTGGGGAATGTGGAGGTAGGGTTAGAGGGCCGCCATAGCAGCGGACCATCTAGCTGAGCTCTCTCTCTCTCTCTCTCTCTCTCTCTCTCTCTCTCTCTCTCTCTCTCTCTCTCTCTCTCTCTCTCTCTCTCTCTCTGTGTGAGTGGAGCAGGGGTTGGGGAATGTGGAGGTAGGGTTAGAGGGCTCGCCATAGCGGCGGACCATCTAGCTGAGCAGTAGCGTGGAACAGAGCGTGGTGGCTGGCTGCAGCTGCCGGCATCAGCGGCAGCGCACTACTAATAATCACCGCTATTCCACCGAAAAAGTCTCGTTTTCCACCTCGGACCTAATGCGAGCCTGTCGTTTTGACATAGTGCTTACTGCAGCGGGTAATTCGATGAAGCCTTTTTGGGTACGAGGAAACTGTTTAGACGATCTCTACGAGGGCGAGCCACAAGCTCCAACGACTGTGAGTTGAATGTCATCCTGAAACGATATTGGTATTTCTGTGATAGGCAGAAATCGTAGGAAAAGAGGCGTTCTGATATGCCAGTCTCTGCACATAGGTAGTCCAGGCCCCATCAACAATAATCAATCTTGATATGGAGGAGATCGGTTGCGACACTGACAGAACGCCATATTGCTGGTTCTGGTTTAAAGGAACGAAAGTGAATGCTGACGTGACTGAGCATTGTTACCATGGCCAGATAACTTCCCTAACGTATTCAGACACGACTCCCGATACACCTACATACTAAGTAGTAACATTGGGGAATGTTTGATGGGAGTTGTAGTATCTCATCCACCGGACAATGCTTTTTTTTTAAATAAAACACCTTAAGAGTATCATGGAACACTTTAAGGTAGATTTATGAATATTCCATGCTGCCTTATAGTATTTAGGTAATGCTGTCAATTACTTTTATTCTTCATAAAGACTTACCCCAATTCCACTAATTTAGCAGTTACCAGCTATAATATCATTAGTCTGGGCCCAAATGTCAATAGGGCACAATACCCTGCCTCCCCTGTCACGTGATTGCCGAAATACTAGTTCTAGTAGTTAGTTACACTTTAATAAACAAAGCAATAACATATGACATTTCCTAAAAAGCAACCACACGTAAGGTCTCTACTGTACGGCCTTTGGTATGTTGATATATCTTGATACGAAAGCACTCTTTTTAGAAATATTTGAGAAATGATGTATTCTATTAGCTTTAAGAATAACCTTACAAATGTTATTCATATATTTCTCGCTGTTAGCAATGCTAAGAGTTGTCACAATATATGCGAAATCCAAATGCAAATCTATCGAGTTCGGCACATAGTATGATACAGCAAGAGGACACTCAACGAGACTTGCTACCATCAGCTTTCTAGTCCCTCCTGAGGGGCGGAGGAAATTTCACACGTTTTTTTATCCATGTAAGCTTCTTTATATCTAACAGTGTGAATGGAAAGGAAAAGACCAAACAAAATAAAACCAACTTTGTGACCTGCAATAAAATGACACCAAAGAAAGCAACCTCAACGACTTTATGTTTAAAGCTCGTATCCGTCGACACTTTTTACACCACTGATGTATTCTTCTATAGAGCTGCGAAGTGCAAAAGGACTGACGCACGACCACGTTTTATCTTTTTGCTCTTTTATGTTGAGGTACACTTTATATGGCCTGATTTAACTGCAGCGACATTTATTATGAGTTGGGGGGAGTTCTTTTTATACTTCTTAGCATAAAGCACTCTCAGGCAATCTTATAAATAGATTCTAGGAGGCTACCTGTGGCTGAACGGTATAGCAAATACACACATTGCTGATAGAAGCATAAGTAGGCAAATTAAAATGGAATATGTATTGGTCTTCCGTGCTAGTGCCCAGTGTGTCGTGTACGACAATTATACAATTAAAGTTTATATATTTTAGAGAAACACCGGTGTTTAATGACTTCTTTAATAGCATGTCTATAACGGACTCATCTAACATGCACTATAGTTTCATCATTTTTTCTCACAAAAAATATTTTTTAGGAAAATAAAACTGTCGGATACGACAAACTTGTTATTGGAGAAAATAAAAACAAAGCAATAAATGAATAAAGACAATTATTAATCTCTGATCCGAGGTAATGCATACACGGTTGTTTCAAAAGAAAATGCGTTAAAATTTGTCACAATCGGTAAACTGACCAACCTCATGTAAGTCAGATAAAAACGATGTCTGGAGGAACCTTTTCAAAGAGTTCCTTAAAGCTATTTACATTAAAATGTCTATTTCTTTGATTCAATTAAATCAAATGAAATATGTTTGACAGTCAAACGATAATTACAAGCTGTGCATTGAGGAGGATCCTCCTTTTTAATAGGAAGGAGTGGATCAAGTGACGGTGACTGATCCACACCCTTGCTAATACACTCTCTTCATGTCTAACTATCCTATACTCACCAGGCCACAGACCAAGCTCATGATGAATTTCATGTAATTTGCTGTTGACTATCATCCCACTCAGACTGCCATTTGCGTTCTAAAAGGTCATTGTTGTGTTTTTCAAAAACTTTGTATGGAAGGCAATGTCTGTAACTCTTCTCAATAGTCCTGCTTTGGCTGCTCATAACCCCTAATACGAACATGGCTGGGAAGCCAGTAAAAATATATTCATTTCTCATGGCACTGCACGAGCAAATGAAGACGTTCCAGCACCTTAAGGGCAACGCAACTTATATACAGTAAAAAGTGATAAAATTCATTCTATCATCAACTCTTGTTTGAACCCAATCATGAGCAAGATACAAAGCTAGCAGATCTGCAGAAAACATAGACGACATATTTGGAAGGTGTTCAATAGAAGAAGAATTGTCCATGACTGCCGCTGCTGCAGCCTTACTATCTGAAACAGAGCTATTAACATAAATACAATCATAGCCTTGAAGGGAAGCCTTCACCTCATAATGTAAAGTTTCGTATATAGAAGGATACGTTTGATCATTCTTTTTTTTCTAATTTCGCAAAAACAAGCTGATTTTTATTTCATATATTGCATAACGAAACAGTGTACAAACATCGATGTGATTATTCAGTTTAAGTTACATACTTTGTGTACAAGATTATCGACATCTCCCATCAATTTCAAAAACACAACAAAGTCAATATTTTTGACGCTATCAGGTCTATGCATATATACTTCTTAGTCGCTCTATAGACTACCAGCAATTTATGTCTCTATTTTAGATACCTATATATCCTTTCCCATGTTTTTAAGAAAGTTTCATCATTCCCCTCTAAACCAGTCTGATATTCTTCCATAAGCATTTGTGATCTTAGCAACGATTTTACCTCCTTTATGTGATAATTCTTACCTATTTGTCTATTTTTATATATTATCCCTTACGTTGCTATGATCGTTTTTTCTACTATATATTCCTGTACCCATGATTTGAAATTGTAGTCGTGCCTTCTATGTACCTTCTCAACCAATGTTCTATATCTTTCCAGAATTTTACTACAGCAGTGCAATATATAAATGCATGTTCAATAGTTTCTTCTGGCTCATCACAATATGGACACTTGCTGCAGTCCGAGATACCCATGTCCAACAATTTTTTATTTGTGATTATCCTACCATGCAGCATCTTAAATTGTACATATTTCATATATGGTCCCTCTTTCATTTTCCGAATATCTCTAAATGAGTTTTTGACTGTTTGGTATGGTATGTCTTCTCCTAACCTTTCTTCCCATTTCATTTGTATCTCCGAAATAATACCACAATTTGATCCCATTAGTAGACTATATGTTTTGGCACATCCTTTGATATTGTATCCAATCTCAAATAGAAGGTAAGGCAAATAGGGGCCGTGCATATCAATTTTATTTTTAACCATATTCAACCTGTCGATATCAAATTGCAATGTTTCATACTCAAGAAAGTTGATATGCATGCCCTCATTTGCCAGTTCTTCTCTGGTTTGAAGAACACCTGCGCTATCCAAAATGTCACTTACTTTCGTATACCCTTTCTGGAATCAATTCTTTTTAAATCCTAAGTTAATACCACTGTTAAACCATAGAGGAATATTATATGGGTTCTTATATGTGTTTGTTAATTTTATTTGTAAATGCCCACATGCCTTTACCACGTTTTTCCAAAAAGTGTTATCTATATTTGGCATTATCTTTTGAGGGTATTTATCTCCGAACAGAATAATCTTGTGTATATTATATCTTCTAGGAAGATATTCCCACCCTTCATTCTCATTCTTCAATCGTTTAATCCATTGTAGCATGAACTATCTCTGTCCTATATTTGGGCGGTTTATTATTCCAAATGAAATTCTTAAAGATATTGTCTAATTTTTAAAGGTTTCTGGTTTGGGGGTTGGTAGGGACAACAGGATGTGTGTTAATTTCGAGATTAAGATACTTTTGACTAAGGTTATCTTGCCTATTGGTGTGATATTTCTACCACTCCAAATTCTTATTAGTGCGAGTATTTCTTTCATTTTGTTCTCAATATTTTGTTCTGATATTTCTTTCATACTTAAAACGTCGTAAGTAATTCGCAAAGCTGTAGATTTATTGGTCCAAATTAAATTAAAATCTGCATTAAAATCTGCGTTTGATCATTCTTAGCATGTGAAAGACTGAGATTGACAATTGAAGTAGGATATGTCCATGGAAGAATTTGAGGAATATATATATATATATATATATATATATATATATATATATATATATATATATATATATATATATATATATATATATATATATATATATATACATATATATGTATATATATATATGTATATATATATATATTATATATATATTATATATATATATATATATATATATATATATATATATATATATATATATATATATTTATATATATATATATATATATATATATATATATATATATATATATATATATATATATATATATATATATATATATATATATATATATATACACACACAAGAAGTTGGGAGTTTTGTATGCTTTTTTGGAAATGGATATATACGTTAGAGGTTATCATAAATAATATTCATTATTCATTTTGATTGAGCAAGGTATGGCATGGCCATATTCTGTCCTAAAATACAGCTAAACCAGTCCATTATCCAACCAGCATTAAGAAAAGGAGGTCACCCATCAAAAGGCTATCCTTTATCAAATTTCGTTATGTCATTATAATCAATACACTGGCATGGAGTTAAATAAATCAAATTCTCCTAACACAGGCAGAGTAACATAGAGCAGGCTGAATATTTAAAGAAATTATTTTAAAGAAAATTACTGCGTTCGTGATTTGGAAAAAAACCGTGATGAGGCTGTGTAAAGAAAGCATATGTTTATATTGTTTTGTGATATTGTATGGCCAGCTTTGAGCATCATATAATGAGTATAAAGAGAGATGCTTTGAAGACATTTAGAAGCTTTATTCATTTAAAATTACATGTATGTAGTTTTTCCATGCAGAGGATAACAAATGATTTCCCAACAGATTCAACCCTGTCTTTTCATTCAAGAATTGTTTTCTATGGTTGTCTAGGCAATCACGTGTTCATCAATTGCATCTCCATGTGCCATGTTGACAATAGCTAGCTCCATTTCCGGTATCATGCAAATGAAAAATTGCAAGATATAGATTAATCATTCTATGTTACAATGAAAAGGCAAACACATGTTAAAATAACTGATGAGGAATAGGAAAAATATTACATGGGTTGATACACAATCCTAAAAGGTTGACTAATTCAGTTCACAACAGATCACACGTATGTCACACCATGCTCAACTCTGTGGACAGTATAATAATATAATCAATTAGTATAACTGATTAAATTTTCATGCATAATGCCATCAAAATATTGCGTAAAACTTGGTATCACAAATAATCTGGAATAATACATCCTTACCCCAATAACAAGGGGCGTCCAGTCCATACCCCTGGACATTTGAAATATAACCAGCGGAAAAAATAATATTGAAACCATGATAACTGCGAAAGATTAGAAATACAAAATACCCCATATAATAATGAGGGTTCAATATGTTAAGATTAGACACTCAATGCTACATATGTCCGTAGAAAATCCTTTTGACGGCCGATCTAGCCAATTTTTGTCCTCACATTTATTGTTTCTTTATACATATCACGAATATGGATGCATCATATCATCCAACTTTGACACATGTCACCATATTCATATCCATCACTACAGTCACCTAGCAGAACATTCAAAGAAATAGGTTTTCTTGTCACCTAAGTGTTACTTCTCATTTCCTCGTACAGATTGTAACACATCTTTAGCTCTAATTATGGGCACTCCATTAACAAGTGCTCAACAGTCTCTAATGCAGTAAAATCTATTCATATTCACATTTTCGATCCTATGGGCATTCTCTTAAGCCTACAATCATCTCCCTTTAACTTACTTGCGTGACATATAATTCTTATCATTATTTCACACTGTTTCATCAAAATGTGATTCTGCCCTACTCAAGACCACCAAATTAGACGGGTTGGAAATTTGATGGTATTTCAGATTAGTCGAAAACTCTCAAAACATTGGAACTAATATCATCCCGTTTAAACAAACTATTAAGCAATATTTGGAGACTTAAAAATATTGGGCACAACCTTCGACAGTTTAGACAGTTTTTAGGCAAAGAACGCAGTCATAGGTGAACTTGAGAGAATGACTTAATATTCATTCCACTGTGTACAACCTCCATTTTTAGATTTGCATTTCAAGCTAGTATCATACATAAACAGGTCTACAAATGTATGTCTTTTATAGCATGCTTTATTTCCACTCTCATTCAATTGTGTATGTAAAATGCGAGGTGATATTGTATGGATTGTTTTGAGATATGCAATAAACAAAAAACGTTTCAAAGTTTAAAAAAATACTGTTAGTAGTGTTGAAACCACTAGTAGCCCGACTATTGAAGCTGTGACCTCGATACTGAATGCTAATATTGTGTCAATATGAATATTCCTTATAATATCATTATAAAAATGACCCTGTTTTAGGCAAAGGATTTGATATCATTATCTGCAGCTGTACCTACATCCAAAGGATATGTTGCATGTGACAGAATAACACACATGGTGAAATTATTCATTTGATGCTACAATGTCAGTTGGTTTTATATATGAGTTATTATTGATAACCTTATGTATAGCCACTAGTATGTATCAATAAAGCTTCATAGTTGAAATGAACCATATTTTGTGTGTTTATACTCATTATTACAATAAATTTAACACCTGGTTGAGAATGCACATGTATACTCGACCTGGTCTGTTTTTTAGAGGCGCAGAAAAAATCAGTAAAAAAGCAAACACAGGGACATTGGCAACTCTCTTGAGGTTCATGTGTTTCTATGTTATAAGTTTAATTTATATTCCTTATCATTTATTGCATAAGCCTTAATTGACATGTATGCCACCTACATAAATATGGCACAATTGGAATGATTTGTTTCTTTTTGGAAAGTATTTTCTACTTGAAAGAGACAGCATAAAACTCCTATTGTTTGTAATTATTCCAGATATATTTTCAGATAGGGGTGTTCAAATTTCGATTTATTTATTTTCCTTTCATTTTTCCATATCAAGTTATTTCAAATAATATAATCTCGGCTGTTTATTCGAGTATTGTCCTCCCCTAGACCAATTTTATGAAGATTGTTCCCAAAGTTTCGCCTTGAGCCTTGATAGTTGCGTTTATCTTGAAGTGTATATCTGATCCCAGCAGCTGGGGGTAGATTTGTACGAAACAGGTCAGGGCATATCGTTGTATGGTCTGATTAACCGTATTATTGGCCTTCTGCATTGTTAATGGTTAACACCATACTTCTTTTATAGATTGCTCTTACTGTATGTATGGCAAACATATAAGCCCAACTGGCTATTGTTAGTTTAAGGTTTTCAAACATATTAACATATTAGCCGTACTGGTCGTTTTAATTGCAAAGACGGCAATTATTCAGTACTACAGGCTGTTGTAAGTGTATGTTTGGGAAACATATCCACACTTCATAAGAACGATATTGGTAATGGCCCCAAATTCCCCGATTAGGAAAGTATTGAGTGAACTGGTAGTTACTCTCAACCCTGATGAAAAGACAAGAAATCCACTTGACTGTCCATTTATAGATATTCAGGATATTTGTGTTGAATTTGGGATGTTTTTTCTGTCCATTTAATCTTGTCCATAAGATGGTAAGGGAAAAGGAAAATGAACTAGAGAGGACAGAATGACTGAAGATTTCTGAGACTAATCAGAAATACTATCAAATTTCCAACCCATTCTGGTTGGTGGTCTTGAGCAGACCAGGATCACAGTTTGGTGAAACAGTGTGAAACGATGATGCTAATTGTATGTCACGCGAGTTTGTTAAAGGGAAATGATTGTAGGCTCAAGAAAATGCCCATAGGATCGAAAACGTGCATTAGATGTGACTAAGCTGCATTAGAGACTGTTGAGTACTTGTTAATGGAGTGCCCGTATCCAGAACAGAATGTTCTGCTAGGTGGCTGTATTGATGAATATGAAAGTGTGAGGACAAGAATTTGCTAGATTGGCCGTAAAAGGATTTTCTACGGACATATTTAGCATTAAGTGTTTGATCGTCCCATATTGAACCCTCAGCACTATATGTTTTTTTTTGTATTTCGAATCTGTGTCATATCATAGGGGGGCTGGTTCTCTTTTGAAATGGGTATAGAGTAGCAGTGTAAAATGATTGTGTAGGGCCGTAGATTATGCCTCGTATCCTTTGTGATAGATGCAGAATATAATTTCAAGGTTTTACGCAATATTCTGATGGCATTACGCATGAAAATTTGATTAGTTATATTAATCGATTATATGATTGTACTGTCCACAGAGTTGAGCATGGACAGTTACTTAGTATGTTGTTAGTGTATGTGTGTCAAACATATTAACAATACTTTATGTTGTTAGTATATGTGTAGCAAACATATCAGCAATACTGGCCTTTGGTAATTGAAAAAGTTTCAAACATGTCAGCAATACTGGCTGTTGCTAGTGCACGTGGACTAGATATTAGCAACATTGGCTGTTATAAGTGTAATTAATGTATATGTAGCAAACATATTATCAATATATGATGTTGGTAGTGCTTGTGTAGTAGACATCAGCAATACTGGCTGTTATGAGTGTAATAGCAGCGAACGTGCCAGCAATACAGCCTGTTGTTAGTGTAATGTTGGCAAACATATCATCAAAATTAGCTGTTGCTAGTGTATGTGTGGCAACATATCAGCAATACTGGCTGTCGTTGGTGTACTAGTGGCAAACATATCAGCAATACCGACTGTCGTTGGTGTACTAGTGGCAAACATATCAGCAATACTGGCTGTCATTGGTGTAATAGTGGCAACATATCAGCAATACTGGCTGTCATTGGTGTAATAGTGGCAACATATTAGCAATACTGGCTGTCGTTGGTGTACTAGTGGCAAAGATATCAGCAATACTGGCTATCGTTGGTGTACTAGTGACAAAGATATCAGCAATACTGGCTGTCATTGGTGTACTAGTGGCAAAGATATCAGCAATACTGGCTATCGTTGGTGTACTAGTGGCAAACATATCAGCAATACTGGCTGTCATTGGTGTAATAGTGGCAACATATTAGCAATACTGGCTGTCATTGGTGTACTAGTGGCAAACATATCAGCAATACTGGCTGTCATTGGTGTAATAGTGGCAAACATATCAGCAATACTGGCTGATTTTGTAATGGTCTCAAAAATATCGGTAGTGGCGGTATCACATATGAGGCTAACATGTCAGCAGACCTAGCTGTATGCTTTGAAGCTGTGGCAAAATTAGGTGTAATATTCACTCTTTGTACTGCATGAGTAATTAATACAGGAGCATAGATCCCTATCATATTATCAGTGTATTGCAGCATTATCAGCAATACAGGTTGTTGAAATTGTGGCAAACTGGTTGGCATCACTGGCGTTATCATAGAATGCGTGGCAAAACATCGACACTCGTTGTTGTTGGCATTGTTTCTTGTTGGAAGCATATCAGCAGCACTTGCCTCGCATGGCAAGAGTGTGCAGCAGTACTAGATATTGACTTCATACTGGCTGTTTGCTTTTTTAGTCGTAAGCAATAATTACTGTTTTTGGTTTATGTTTGTCAAACATAAACACGGCAATACTGGATGCTTTTGGCAAGCATAACAGCATTACAAGATGTGAACATTGTTCTGGCTATTTGTGTTTAGCTGAGGCAGCCCTGTCAGCAATACTGTTTTGATGTATTTGTTGCTTACATATCAGCAGCTCTGAATGATTGTATGGCTCAGGCAGCCGACAAATCATACTGTGTGCATCATATGAGTGACAGGCATATATGCAGTGTAATGTACGTACTAGTTGTTTGTTTTGTATGCGCGACAGACATCAGTGATACAAGCCGTATGAATAACAAACAGCACCGTTACTGGCTATTTGTATTCTATTGATGACGAGCATGTCAGCTGTTTCAAATATTTGAATTAAATGATCAGAAAACATATCAGCAGTGCTGGCTGCGTGCATCGTATCTCACATAACAGAACCTACAGTGACGTATATAATGCAGTAGAGTAGTTACGCATATAATAATTTTGAACAGGTTGCATACTTGTTGCAGTTACCATGTGACCTACTTTAATTAAGTATGGAGTTGTTACCAAAGTATGAACTATCGCAAGGAATTACAGTCAAGAAAACTTCTATTGTTATGTCTATCTTGCTGAATACTGAAATATATACTATATGCAGTTTAAGGTGACTATTCATTAGGTAAATGTCGTTGGAGTGTTGATAAATGTCACACAACATTATATTGGTAAAGTGAATATTTAATATTGGGTCTGCTTCCCGGGTCTGCTTGTATCTCTGGTGCGGGAATATAAACAACCTAATCAGTGTGCATTTGATCCAAGTGACCATAATATGAGCAGTCTCCCAGCTGTAACGTTATGAGTCTTATGACTGTCCACAGTTATGGAATACTCCCACTGGCATTATTCCAAATTACGTTTCTACGTGACAAAAATATATAGCATCTGCAGTTTATTTACATGACCACATAACAATTCTTATGTTGTTCTGGGAAATAGCCCTTTACTGATAAATAACATCTATTGACAATATACCAAGGAAGAAATGTACGTGCTAAGTGCATTATAAAGGTAGCCATACCATATGGATATTAAACCACAACCGCTGGCGTATACACAATTTCTACAAAAACAAGTTTATTGTTATAAAGATTTAATCTACTAGAACTGTACTCAAAATAATGTAATATGTAACAATAAATGTTTCATCAACAAAATTTTGAAACTTACATAGATTATGAGTACTATGAAAAAGGCAAATGCGCCATGGTGATTGTATAAGATCATCATCGTGATAGGACAGCTATTTATTTTTTGGCTCAATCTTGATATTGCATGTTGTTCACTTTGCTTAGGCCATCTGTCTGCTCCCTTACAATTAAATTTGAATAAACGGCCTACCGTTTTGAAAACTGAAATATACTTCTATAAATTCTAGTTTTAGCATCAATACAAATGATATAAATTTTCATAGAGACAAAATTGATAGGGTTGATAAATATACAGTCTTCTGTTTTATAAACTACTATCAGTGCAATATTGTAAAATATGAAGTTATATGTATTATTTTGTTCTATGAGTTTGTATATCTTTACCTAGATTTTCTGTAGCCGTATGCTTATTATAAATCATGATTTACAACGAATAAACATACAATATAACAACCTCAATACTTAACGTCCTGCATATCTCTTATTCCCCTTTTAAAGACAGTTCATTATAATATGTTCCTCAATATTTCCTAAGCATGCCCCTCTTTCTCTCTAATCGTGTTGCCACCCTCAAATATGTCTTGCCACACAAACCTTTGGCCATTCCAAATATGTAATTAGATTGTGGCATGGTAACAACAGGATTCTTAATCTCTATTCAGACTGCCAAAATCTGACCCCATAACAAAATTGATAGCAAGTATTATCCCCATCATCATCTACATGCGTACTTTTTCACTGCACTATCGTTTGATTGCCCATATCCAGCTCTAGCCAAACCTTTATTACGAGTTATCCCATCGTCTTTTGAATGCAAACCTCTACACAGAACTACCCATTATTCTGAATGCTCTGCTTTGACCTCAGAGTATTATTATTGGCCCATGTTGCGCCCGTCTGTATACGTACTTCCTCATAAAACTAGTCCTTGACATCTCAAATCTTACCCTCTCAAAAGAGTTATTAACATTTGGCACACTCATTGCTTTCTAATAAATACTTCTCTACAGCACTTATTTCTTATACTGATTGTATAAATTGCCCTACTATTGCTGTTATTAGCATTTGTTACTATCATTGCCCTATTTTTGTTCTCTCGAGTTTGTTCTCATTGACATATGCACGCGTACTTCCAACCTGCATTATTCCTTATTATGATTGTCCAATTTTGCTTTCTTAAAGGTGTTATTAACATGTGTTATCCGCATTCCCAAGTGAATCCCAACTGCATGCATACTTTACTAGAGCACTAGTTATTATTATCAACACGTATTACGTTCATTTGCATCTGTTTGCATACTTTTCGTGAACGCTATCTCACATTCTGGTTGACCTCCTAATGTTATTACGATATACTCTTATTAGCAATTACTACCATTATTTTCCCAAGTTTGTCCTTTCATTATATTTATGAGCACTACTTCTCCCATTGCAATCTACAAGTATACCGTCCAACAGTACCCTTCCTCATTCAACTGCATCTGTATCAAATATAGTCTCACAGGATGTAACAAATATTTTTCTGAATCAGAAATTTTGATCTTATCGTTGAAGACCATGCCTTACCAGAACGAAAGCTGTCGCCACAATGTATGTATTTTCTGACATCCAAAAATGCATGCATGCTCAAATTCTCAGGTGTGTTCTTGCACAGAGGACATCCTAGACTATCCACAATTTTCATTCGATATAAAAAGTTCATTTGTAAAATGTTCTTCTATGCAATAACTTAAATGATTATGAACTATCAGTGCAGTTACAATATGAACAGTAGCATGCAGAAATTGAGGGCAAACTTCCAATATATGCTCAGATTTAATTCACATTTAGGGTAATATTGAAAATCTTATCTGGTGTTGACGAAATGTAGGATATAGAAGTTTACATGATTTTGTCCTAACCATAATCCTTCAATTGTGTACATAAATTGGCATTTTCTATTTGTTATATGTACCAGTATTTGTTTTATGTGTTATTAAGAAATTAAAAAAAACATGCATTTTTGCAGAAATTGATACAACAACAGCAAGATTGTTTGAAAGATCTTTTGTAGCATCTAAGTTGTCTGTACTTTACTACTTAGATAATGTTCCATGGATGTTATAAGACCATTTCAAATGAGGGCAATCTTGCACGCTATGATAATTATCATCAGACCGTCTTTACAAGTTAACTTGCTCCACGGCTCTGTATCGACTGATCTTGCGGTAAAAGCTCACTACTGTTTTGGGGCGCATTTCACCAGAAGTACAATCGATAATGTATCCCTTTGAGAATTGACACATTCACCTCCAGGTTTCAAAAAAATTGTGTGCAAAATGTATTCATTTCAACAAGTCTAAAATGATAGAAACATACCGACCTATCTTAAACTCTTTTCAAGAGAATGGTCAGAATACATTTAAAAAGGTCAGAAAATGATTGACCTATGACCTATTGACCTATAGTATATTAGTGTGTTCCGGGCATAAACGGGTTAACTGTGTGGCTGCAAGATGGCTTGGCAATTTAGTGATTCTGTAGAGGATCGGAACCTACAATTCAGGGAAAAAAAATATCAAGGCAATTAAGGCTAAATGGAAAGCGGCTAGTTTCGAATTGCGGGTTTGTTCACCAAAAAGTCTGTCTCGGCCGACCCTTTGGCAATTGTGTCTCAGCCCTAGTTTGTGATTTTTTTGTTGGATAAAAAGGTTCCTAGTAGTATAGCTAGTTTCACTATAAGCAGATGATAATTCTGTATCAGCTAACTATCTATTTATGTTAACACACACACACACACACACACATATATATATATATATATATATATATATATATATATATATATATATATATATATATATATATATATATATATATATATATATATATGTATAAACAAATGTATATATATATATATATATATATATATATATATATATATATATATATATATATATATTTATATATATGATATTTCTAATACTATCTAAGGTCTAGATGAAGATATGTTTGTTTTGACGCAATTCTATGCACGTTTTGTGCCTGTGCTGCCCTGGCATTAGTACAAGAATCATGCACTGAGACATATAACCCAATTCCAAACAATAGAATATGATTAATTTTGCACAACAACACATGCGACACTTTATCCATACCACAGTGGTAGGAACACACACACAATGCCATCTAGTTTCGAATTGCGGGTTTGTTCACCAAAAAGCCTGTCTCGGCCAACCCTTTGGCAATTGTGTCTCAGCCCTAGTTTGTGATTTTTTCTGTTGGATAAAAAGCTTCATAGTAGTAGCTAGTTTCACTATAAGCAGATGATAATTCTGTATCAGCTAACTATATATTTATTTACATATATATATATATATATATATATATATATATATATATATATATATATATATATATATATATATATATATATATATATATATATATATATGTATATATATATATATATATATATATGTATAAACAAATATATATATATATATACATATATATATATATATATATATATATATATATATATATATATATATATATATATATATATATATATATATATATATATATATATATATGATATTTCTAATACTCTCTAAGGTCTAGATGAAGATAATCTTATGTTTGTTTTGACGCAATTCTATGCACGTTTTGTGCCTGTGCTGCTCTGGCATTACTACAAGAATCATGCACTGAGACATATAACCCAATTTCAAACAATGGAATATGATTAATTTTGCACAACAACACATGCGACACTGTATCCATACCACAGTGGTAGGAACACACACACAATGCCATCGATAAATAGGCACACGTTGAATCAGCGCGCGCAAGCCACTCTCCCTTAATTTTGCAAGCATAGTTGTATGGATTCCTCTATGCCTCCCATTTGCCTGATATGCATACTGGTGTCGGGCCATGCTAATTTGATTGATGGCAGTATGGGTCAGTGCCGCAGGGCATTGGCTGCAGGAGCTGCTAGCAGCAGCATTGGTATATTTATATGTGCTAAGTTGATATAAAGCATGCAGCATGCGGGTGTATCGATTGATTTTCCCCGTCTATTTATGACATAATCTGCAAATAATCTCCATGGTAACTTGTAGTGACATTTCAACATTCGAGATAAATCGAATGGCATTGTCCTGTACGAAAACAATCACCTGCCGACAGCTCTGATGTCATTACGTATTCATAATTGATACGTTTGTTATGCTAGAATCATACCATACTAAACTAACATTACATATTAACTAGGAAAACATAGAATATTCCAAGTTCATTGTTAACATTTGGCAGGTTATTAATAGTTTTCCCAATGTAGTCCGGAAATTCTGCAGCAATTTACTATTAGGTTTGATATGACAGAAAATATCAAACGAAGGATGGAGTTGTCCCATACTATTCAGACCCTGAACCTTCTTGATCACCAGACTATTAAATTGAATATCTCACATATCTCAAACACTGATTTATGAATGAAATTACACAGTCATATGTGTGAATTTCGATCATGACTAGCCAGTTGTAAGTGGTATAGTTAACTGGAGTACCCAGCAAAAACCAACGTATAACCCCAAGTTCCTGGCAATTTTCTAACATATTTGGGTGGTGATGAGTGACAGCTAGAAGTCATTCACGCCCTAAAGCACTCGGACATCAGGGTATGCCCCATCTCTCTCTCTCTCTCTCTCTCTCTCTCTCTCTCTCTCTCTATATATATATATATATATATGTGTGTGTGTGTGTGGGTGTAGATATATATATATATATACAGTATATATATATATATATATATATATATATATGTATATGTATATGTATATATATATATATATATATATATATATATATATATATATATATATATATATATATATATATATATATATATATATATATATATATATATATATATATATATAGATATAGATGTATAGCTAAACTTAGTGCGGACGTGTTCTCTAGAGAGGTGGTTTCATTCAGTTTGCCATATTAACAAAATCTCATTAAGTGGCATATGGTTGACGCTATCTGTGTGTTAAAAAGCGGTGACATGCTTGGATGTGTGGTGGCAGCATCTGTCTCGAGCGTTCAGGATCAATATTGGACAGCATCGTTCTATGGCGGGCGCAGCATGACGCCTTCATCTGCTGTCCTCCATAGCGACGAGCAACCATCCAAACAAACCCCGTTGTCAAAAACAAGAGAGCAGCCAAGCGGGCCAGGTAAGTGGCCCTACCATTACCAACCCCATCAGGTGGAGATGTACCGGTCACTTTACTTGCAGTCATGCAAAAAGGAGCTGGCGCATTGCAGGTGCGCGAGGACCAATCATCGTTCAAGTCGCCGACAACTTCCGCTTTCAGCTCGCCGGTCATTCATAATTGTCTTCCCGCACTACTTTCACTCCAGTAGCCGCAAAGAAAGTAGTGCCTAAAATAAAAAATTCTCCTCCTAATAAAAACCATTCTCCACACATATTGAGGTATTACTCCTTCATAACTTACTGAATTAGATTCGATTAGTTATCGTGGAAGCCAGCTTAAGAACGGGATTAATTTTCATTTGTTTTGTGCGTAGGAATATCTAAGGCCTGACCTTTAAATAGGTAAATCAACTGAGTATCATGAACATTTGACAGCTAGCGGCTGCAGGATAAAGCACACACATACACATTCACCATGGTGAGTCGAATACTTTATTACTACTCGCGTTCGGGGGCGGGTTAAAATGAAACAACCGTAAACATTGCCTTTGCATGGGGTCGGCCTGTTTTTGCTTTTTCCATAATGCTACACAGAAAATAAGACTTTTAGCAGGAATGTTTCTCTGAATGCTTGTTTACTACTACGAGAAAGCCGGTGGTTCCCATCTACTCTGCTTGGCACTTGAGAACGCTTTCATGTAATTTGTGCTGAATTTCGTTAAAACAACATGTGTCGACTTTCTGCGACTGGGGGATATATATAGCGTGTGTAACACACAACTTTTGCGAGTGTCGAGGCAGCGGGTTGCAACACCAGCGCGCTTAAAGCAAGTATCCACACGCTCAACAGCTCTGTCATCAAAGATCAGGGGTCAGCCCTGAGCCAGTCTTAGGGTTTTTAGTCACACGCCAACGAATTTCTATGTTGAGGTTCAACAATCCTATTAAACTCATAAATGTTTGTCTCGTCAAGTGCCCAAAGAAGCTGAAAACGCGGTTCCGCATCCATTCAAATTTGCGTCACTATGAGCATTACTTTGCTAGGAAGTCACTAAAGGGATCGCCCGCAGTGTTGCCACCGAATATAAAGCGTAAATCGATTTTCTTGAATCGTGATCCTAGGCGCACCAAAATTGTTTTGACAGCAAGAGGTCGGCAATGAAAACTTGAGTTGTGTATGGCCAAGCCGTTAATGTGACAGATGTTTCGCGCTAATATATTGTAACATGGCGCCTAAGCGAACAAACCGAGCTTTACATTTTCCATTCTAAGAGCTGCTGTTTAATTCTGACATGTTAAGATGCTATATCTAGGATGATACCCAAAATGGGATGGAGTGGGTAATATGCCTCAGTTGGAGGAGTAAATTATCGTTTTGTCCTAGTCGTTTTTCGCTGCGGAGAGAAGCTAATTTGCAATGTTTCAATAATACAGCAATATGGTGTGTAATATCAGCCTCTCATCGCTGCCGTGAAAACAGATACGCCTGACACTCGCGGAACAATTGCCCTGACACAAAGCCAGGGTGATCGAGCTTTTAAAGCCAGGCTACTCATTTAACTAATTGATCGTATAGAAAAAGGGTATTTCGACCAGATACCTTTCTATCATAGACATTAAGTTTTCTTAATTTATAACACTGTTGTACTGGAAAGTGTTTTCCTGATGGAATTCTGGTTCAATTAATGCGCTTTTGTGTTACAATAATTCAATTGCAAAATATTTGTGCTTTTCTTGAAAAATATAAAGGAAACTACAAATACAATACATGCAAAAAAAGGTTTGCATGTGATGCACATGATTTTGAAAATACACAGATTTATGAAGCGAAGTCACTGTCTTTGTCAAAGAAAAATAAATCAATAATTGCAACTTGAAAAGTGCAGAAGCGCATAGTTGTAACTAGGTCGTCGTCGCGTCCCACCCGCCCATGTATTGTTAAGCCATGCATTGTTTTAGCCAAGCATTGTTTAGCCATGCATTGTTTTATCTATTCATCCCCCAAAGCACTCCAATACAGCCTGGCTTATTCAGGGACTCCTTCCTCTAGCATCATACAGGCAATGTAGGAAGGATTAAAGTTAAACAATGATTTCTACGGGAAAATCCTCCCATGAATGGGCTATCTACTTAAAGCGTTCACTGTCTAAGTAGTAGTAGTAGTAGTAGTAGTAGTAGTAGTAGTAGTAGTAGTAGTAGTAGTAGTAGTAGTAGTAGTAGTAGTAGTAGTAGTAGTAGAGGTAGCAGTAGCAGTAATAGTATTTTATTGTGGAGTACGAATGCGTGTGATATTTGCAAACATTGTCAGAAGTTTGTCAATTTAATGATTTTTTGCACCTACATGTATCAGTTCATTTTACATATTCATCCACAAATCATTGGAACTGCAACATCTTTTATATTTCATATGTAAATAACATCTTTTGATGTACGTTGCATTGTGTGCTTTTGAGCTTCATATATAAACTTGCTATCAATCTTTAAATAACAGTTCCCTGCTCATTACACCATACACCTAGACATGCAATCCACCCACCCGTCTTTCTGTGAGAACACAATGGAGCCTGATAACTACTCGGCCATATAATGAGCGCTTTGTGCGTTCTACAGGGTGAACGCATGCCAGGTCCATCCTAAGAGACCTGTAAGGAGCATTCCTCACAGCAGGTTCGGTACGTCAGAGTACATCTTACGGGCAAAGACAGTCACATAAACAGCTTATTTAAATGACATGTTAACAGAACTGTTCTCAGATATATCAATATCTGTAACAGTTTTAAATATCAGCGTGTGCTGAAGTCCATACAGGCACCCTTAAACTCTTAAGCTTTAAAATGACTTCAACTATTTTTGATAAAGTCTGATTATCGTCCACTAAATATCGGCCTCACATTATTGTCATATGGCAAATGTCTAGGTCCTTGAGCATTCATCCCATTCCTATGCGTATGCACATACCCTTAATTTGTTGAAGCAAGTGAATGAGCTCACTGTGTACGGAGTATGTTAAAAGGATTGAGGATGCTCGACTGGATAATTTGTGTATATTCAACAATATACACATCCTCAATAAAACACACATTTCACACACATTAAACATAAACTATTAATTATCTAGATGTGTAATGTAATAGCAGTGCAATTCAGCTAAGTAGTGAACTAATATATGGCAGTAATCTTGTTAAGAAACACATTCATGTCATTGTCACATCGATAAAATGAAAATGGACCAATAAGTAAACACTCAACTGTAGGTCAAATACGTCTTCATTTTCTAACGTTCGTCTTAACAACGTTCTATTGGTGTAATTTGCTCTTTGGGTGAAACTAGATATGCCTAAAGGCCCCTCATGGTCCAGTAGACCATTCGCGTTGCCCATAGTTGGCAAAATCCAAGCAGTTTTAACGAACGATATACCTCGAACAATCTTTTCTTTGAAATAGCGGATGGGCTGCATCTGCAACTGTATGTTTCACATGGGGATAGAAACTGCCCCATGGACAAGATTTCGTATTAGAACAGGATCGATTTGGCACGGCTTAGCGCGTATTTTCTTCACCCTTAAAGAGGATATGGCAACTCTCAGTCACTTATTTTTGATATGTGACCTATTTGTACTACTGTTATTTTTTTGAAAAATATTTGTAATTGTATGAATTTTTGTAACCTGACGTTACAGCCAATAAACATTCAATTCAATTCAATTCTTAGCCTCGCCGCAATCAGCACATACAGGTGCTACTGCACTTTCCCATTGTTTAAGTGAAATTCCACACACACACACACCAGACCTACATACATACATACGTAAAACATGCATGCATACATACATATACATTACATTTACGTACGTAAATAAATATATACATACAAACAAACAAACAAACATACATACATACATACATACATACATACATACATACATACGTTTCAAAGAAGCATTTCCGATTCGCTTTGTTTCATAGTATACTTATTGTATGGACACGAGCGTCTAATTCCCCTGTCATGTCAGCACGGATTGCTAATTCTATTAACTCTCATTTCAGGCCGACCAGCTGACAGAAGAGCAGATTGCAGGTAATGTAACAGCAATTACTTCAATTAGTATTAAGTCTACACTCGTAATGAACACCTCGATAATAAGATTTGTGCATACAACTCCCTGGCCGAGCGTGCTAGTCCTGTAATGACACTTGCTAGTTATGCTGATTAATAAGCTGTCACCATGGCAACACTGACCACTTAACCCCTTAAGTTCCAGAACGCTAAAGTGTTCCTACCTGTATCAGGCACTTTTCTGCAGTTCGTGGCTTAATATCGACTTCTCAGTCGAGTATCGTAAAAGGAGCCGGAGTTCCCGGGGCAAACAACCAACCATTTTGGAGTGATGATGTTTATGTTTCAAATTTATGCATATGACAAATATCCTTAAAGTAACCGAAATGTGTGCGTATATTTACATATGGAAAAATCATGTGGTTATTGCCTTATCGGTATTCTTAAAGGGGAACACTCTTTTACTCATAGCCTACACCAATTTACACATGCTTTTTTGCTACGTGTCGAGTGCATACCAATGTGGGCCCAATATCGTTTACTCCATAAGCCAGCCCCACTCGCCTATACGAGTGGTCCAGGTGAAATCCGCTCTCTTGGCGGGCGATAGAAGTCCGCCATAATCCGCAGGTAATCGTGATCAGGCAGGTGATTGCTGGTGCCACTAATTACCGCTAATGGCTGCTGCCAGATCCTCGGCTGCCTGCGCTGTGACGTCTCAGGCCGACTCTCCGCTAGTACAGTGCGCGGCTAACATCCTCTTGACACTGTGGCACCATCACATGCAATTACAGGCACCGCCATATTAAGATTTTTTGTTATCTTCAGCTTTTCTTTCAGTGAAAACCACCTCCTAACCTCAAGTCACTGGTTATTTTATCTTATGATGGTTGAAATATATGTTCAATACGCAGTCTAACGTGTCAAATGGCTTGCAGAACTAATGCCCTACATGAATAAGAGAATCATCTAAGCTAATACTTTGTCTAAGCTCACAGATAAGACATACTGCCATGAATGGTGGCACCTTTACAACCCTAGAGACAAGACCTTGCCAGCATGGTTTCACACATGATTGGTTAAGAATATTAGCCGCTATGTTCATTACTATTATAGGATTAGCCAACTTTACGGATTAGGCATTGTCGGATTTCCCTCGGGAAGGAGTTGAACTTCTCCTCTCACCTATTCAAAAACTTTCGGTGAGAAGGTATCGGATAGGTCTGGTAGGCGTCATACCATTTGTATTGACCTCTTTGTATGGAAAACTGGAGACATGGTCATTTTCATGACTTTAAGAAATACTTTTCGAATGAGGATATTATCATTCTTTTAAGTAGTTTTGCCATACTATAATGCGATCATTAGTCGCAAGATGGAGAAATATTACATCAAAATCCCATTTTCTGTGGTTCAAAGACGGAAACGCTCTCTGGGTCACCACAAATTGTAAAGATTTGTATTTCATTATCGGATCGAACGTTAAAACATGCCTTAAACAGGTTAAAGGTGCACGATAGAAACAGACGCCAAGCTCAAGAAGCGACACATTACTATTCAAACAACTCCTGATGGCGCTATGTGTTTGTGGAAGGCAGCGCATGTCATACACGGGTCATAGGCTTACAGCTAGCCTCCCGTGGCGGTGATGCGCTGGCCAGCCAGCTCACTCAGCACAGCTGTTTCCTGGCATGCGACCTGCACTTGAACTATGTACGTTCATGCTCCCAGTCCATTATACATCAATCACCTTCGCCGTACCAGGTGAGGACCAGTAGTGTCAGTCACTGTAATAGTAGAAATACTCGTTCACAAAGATACCTGAAGAATGTAACGACTTTACCGCCTAGTCATGACTGTAGTCCCAACCTTCAAAGTTCTAAGAAGTCCACACGTTTTCGATGAGGGGTTATTCTTGATATCTACCAGATATAAATTGGACATCCAAAATTTAGATTTACGCACTAAGTGTGTTAATCAGGCAATTGGCGTAGGTTAATAAGTGAAATTGACTGGCAAGTCAGTTCTGCTGTTTGTTATGTAAGAGGAGCCGAGTAGAATTCGTGATTCGCACCCGGCGCGCTATGATATCAATATACCTAATGTATCTAATAGGTATGACCGATACAAGTGCTAGCTTCAAATCCACCCAAATTGAGGTAGATCTGTTAAACACTCAATTCACTCCTACCTAGGGGCTCTTAATACCTCTTCTCCGATATCGTGCAAGATTACATGCAGGCAGGTCCATTGCAAACGGTTTTGACCTGCACCTTCTTAAAGGCTGAAGGGATCCCGGGTGCAGCCTGACTGAGTGATGCTATTAGGCTGGCCCTATCGACCGCTCAACTCAATAAGGCTATAGGGCTGAGTATTATCAGGCATTGATGCGGCCGAGGCCGGTAACGGAAAGCTGTGCTGCTGCCGCTGTTCCTGCTTCTGCTGTGTCAAGGAGTTGTGAAGGTTAATGCTAAGATTCGCTGTATCAATAACGAGAAGCCTTGGCTAAGCTTGTAGAACACGAATCGTGACTGCTGCTGCTGTGTCGTTACCGCAGCTAGCTGTACGCCACAGCTCTCTCTCTCTCTCTCATATCAATTAATAAAATATAGAGCACTGCGACGGACGGAGTTGTCTAACGGTTCCCTGTATATCCCCTGGGATGAAACTAGTCTCATTCAACATTCCCAATCACTAGCATTTCATTAATACCAGGCCCACCGCAGCTTACAGTACTGTACTCTCCCGCCCCAACGATCTTTCTCTTTACCTGGGCTAATTCTCTGCTCAGAATGACACGTGAACAAGGAACAATCTCAGCACTGGATAAGCATACAGTTACATGCATAATTTACTGTGGTCCCGCTCTCTATTACATAGCATGGATCGATACTCAGAAGTCTCGCTGGGCGGCGAAGAAAGGGAATAATTCATCACTTGTGATTCATTAACCCCTCACGCGCGCAGCAAGCACAGGCTAATTGCCTGATAACCCTCCCCAGTCGAGCACATCACACAGGTAATGCCCTACTGCGAAGAGTTGATCAAATATTTATGGCATCTTGCGCGATTCTTTCCAGATATATGGGTGGAGAAGATGGACGACCAATTTCAATTCGAGCAGGATAATATGTAACTTGCATTGAGGCCCTGTATTATACAAGGCACTAATTCACTCACGCAATTTTACGAGGCAAGGCAGTTGTAATAACCACCTTCTTCCATTCATTCCCCTATGCTTCTCTTGCAAACAGTCAAGGTAGTTTACACAATACTAGTAGAAGATGGGGACACGTAAGTTGCAGATCTGCGAACTGATAGAGATGATTACTTATGGATGAATTAACCTTTTTCTAACAATTATACGCATAATTAGATCTTCTGTAGACATACCTACAGCCACACAATAGGTACCCGTATAACGCTTGCTAGACGCCAGCCCAATCTTGGAGATATTTCATTTTGGGTTTGCCCATGTGTCAATATGATAGAGCCCCAACACAAAAGAAAACTATATTCATGTTTCGGATTTCATTCAGATAACTTTCTCAAACATCATTATTTCGGTGGAATTCTTGTATGTTTTTATAGCGACCGATATGAAGTACTTCTCATGCAATGGATATCAAGAAACAATAAAGTTTGTTTTGAATTTGTTCTATGCAACTTTCATTTCGATGCCATGTTCATATTCTCTCCAACTGCATATGTCAAATACGATACTCGCAGAATCATTGAGTTTTTCTTCTCAAACTGCGAATAGCTGTAGTTAACATGTGTGTTTTCACAGCAAACAAGTGTGTTTGGGCTGGCGGTGTTTTTCACAGTTTCTGTAATTTGAATACTTACTCGTGTGGCTGATTCAAACACCAGACACAATGCGGCGTTGAAGTAGGTGTTTGTACAGTCGGTGAATTGACAACCGAAACTGAACAAATGCACGTGACCCAATTCTGTATCAAACTTTCCCATAAAGAGGAATGTATAGGCAAACAATCCCACCAGTATTGCCTAATTAAGTTTGTTTTGACAATAGCAGCTCTGCGAGTCTTTAAACCGAATTTAGAGACCTGGATAGTGCTTTGCATTGTAAATATTAAACAATGTAAATCATTCAGTCCTTGCAATTACAAATATGTTGAGTGGCCTTACACAAATGTCTCGTATAACGCACATTTGTTGCTGATTTTAACGTAATTCATGTGGCGTATTATCATATCACAAGTATACTGCATTTTCTTTGTACCTGAGTTTGTGAAGACAGTATTGATGACAAAATCTTCATTTAAAAGAATTCATATGGAGGCACTATATATCACATACCACGGATATGCATTTTTTGGTTCCATAACGACTGGAATATGTGAACATAAGACGACAAGGGGTGCTGAAGTATCGCCAAACGTCCAATTTACATACAAAGGTTTGATATTAATCTACCGCCTCTCCGTGATTTTATCTTTAAGATTGACCATTTTCAGAAAAGAATCTACGATGTCAAAATTCTATCTCTCGCCCTGCATGAGCGTTGTGTTGTTGTATTATAAGCGTATGGCTGGTCGTGTTTCTCTTGGGACTGTTCATCATGCATGCTGAGTATGAACATTCTCTCAATGAGCACGTTGTTTTCTTTTCTTGGTGTATGTTTGCTCACAGTCTGAGGCTGATCTGCACACCCGCTAAACAAGCGACAGGCAAATACTGGAGTAAGTCCTGCTTAATGCGCTCGTCACAGCGAAACCCTACCCTCAGCACAGCCTCAATGCACAACCCCTTTCCTATACACAGCAGACTTCATGTGAAAAAGTTACCAATGGCGTGGGTCGGCTGATGGTTTACCTTGTGTATTCCTCTTTCCTCCACCTTTAAAAAGTAGTCATGATTTACCCATGATATAGGAGACAGTAGGGTGACGATATTTGGAATCCCAGAACATAACAGAAAGGTTGTTAAAGCTATTAGTATATTACATCTACACCAGCAGACTTGTTTATACAGATCTCTGGCAGAACGGGCATAATCGCACTCTTTGATGTTTGGTTTTCTCAGTTGCTTCTATAGAGACAAGTCTGAAGATATTTGTCCCAGAGAGACCGTGTGATATTTTGATGTTGGATTTCTTTTCGACTGGTGAATTCGGCACACTTTCACGAGGTTTCATTGTGGTGACCTCCCTTTCCCCAAGCCACGTTTAGAACACTTGATGTAACATTCTGAAGCCTGTCCCACCTGTATAGCTCGACTGTTGTTTGAACAGCTGGGAAAACAAGCTGCAACTAAATGCTGAACCAAACCATATCATATCATATCCCATATACTGGACCTGTGCACATCTCTGACGTGGGAGAATAGCCATTAAATTGAGCCTGAATACAGTCCATAAAATAGCATAGATCTTACGTTCACCACATAAATACAGTTCCTACAAAAATACTCTCGGCCTAATGAGCACAGTAGTTGTGCAAGGAATTGTTTGTAAAACAATACGATTATACTTGTGGAATTTTCTATCAGGGCAGTTAAGTAAAACTGGTATACGGAATCTGAGAGAGCGATGCTGAATGCATTAATATCTCATATATCTTGTTTCCCAAGATGGCTTGGTAATGCAACCTCTCTGACACTGGTATCGATTAAGGTGTGATATCACTTATGCATGCTTGACTTGGTGATGAAAAATTGAGCTAAACACCTGCTCCACTAGTAGTTAAGACATGACAAAGTATGCACACCTATCATCTGATGATTGACTAAGCTTCACACCTTGGTCAATACAATTAACACATAAGCCATCTGGCGAGGAACGACGAGGTGTTTGACATAGGTATTAATCCACGAACACGCATCTCTCTCTCTCTCTCTCTCTCTCTCTCTCTCTCTCTCTCTCTCTCTATATATATATATATATATATACACACACACACATATATATATATATATATATATATATATATATATATATATATATATATATATATATATATATATACATATATATACTAGTATATATATATACTAGTATATATATATATATATATATATATATATATATATATATATATATATATATATATATATATATATATATATATATATATATATATATATATATATATTTATATATATGTGTGTGTACTCACACACGAGTGAGTGTAAATGCCTTGAAATGTGACTAAGATAAAATGGTTCACTGCCTACCACGGAGAATCATACGTTCCTTGGGAGATCAGAGGGTCAGGCTAAATTGCGTGAACTCACGCGACAAAGATAGCAGTGCTGCAATGGCGAGATAGAGACTTGTGTCGCGTTTCATCATTAAACGTAAAGCTAGCGTGTAGTGTGGAGATTAGTTCTTGTACGAGAGGGCTTTAATGAGGTGTATGGCGAGATTACGGGGTTCTGTGGAGTCCTGACACGTCACACCTGTTGTAAGAGCACGTTTGACGCATTGCAGGGGAAGATCCAAAGCATACGCGTGTGTACGAGTGCCAAGATCCCATACGCTGCGGGTAGTTGAAATAAAACCAAGCATACGCCCTATTACATTGGCTTCATACGACCTAATCAAGTCCTCCATGATGTCTTTCAGATAGTAACAAATACATTTCCTTTCCTCTCATGTTTAGTCAATAATGCATTTTCAAATGCATTTTCAAATGCATTTTCAAATGTGGGGACTATTAGAGATAAAGTTATTTGTAAATACATTTTTTTATCAACAGACCATTTTTTTTCAACATTTTCTGACGTTATGCGAAATTAATTGTGATTATCATACCATCGGCGATGTGCCATTGATAAACGATAATTGGAGTTGCTACAAACGATGTCATTGGTATCAAGGTCCTGTAAAATGATATTGAATCAGCAAGGGAATAGTTACGCCATACAATTACGTCAAACAATGGGTTACAATGTCCATGCAGCCTGTCTGTCGATCGTGCTCGAGTATTTTCTCCTCCACATAACGCTTTACTAGCCGATTTGTATGCATGCCTATCTCATTTTGCTTATTTGCTAGCCGTGTTCCGCACACCACTACACCACGGCTTTTTCTTAAGATAATCGATAAATATGATTTTCGTGCTGACGTTTCTGAGGCAGCCTGCCCGCCTGCGAGTCAAACACACCCCAGAGAGCCGAAAACCATTTCCTGCAGCTAACAATCACACACACTCCGCCGTCTGCTAGACCTACTGCAATTTGCTGCTTAAGATTTACATGGCAGGAAAATTGCTCATTTAAGTGCAACGAATGACAAAATTGAGTGCTTGGTTTCAATTGCCACCAATAGTTTGGTTTTCACGCATGCGCAACGCCCATCTCACGCTCTGGATCCATTTCGGTTCATATCGACCATTACAATTGAAATTGATTTTTGTGTTCTTATCAATAAAGATATACTTCCCACCTTCTAATGCAAGACGAGCGATTTCAGAATGAATGGCGTTTGACATGTTTTGTTATACAAAAAGATATTATGGAACACGATATCAGCTTGCCACATATAAATATTATAGATTTATTTCCTTAAATAAAATAAAACGTAACAAAAACCATTTGGTTATAGAACATGAAAGTTGTACTCTGTAAACACAAACCTAGAATCATGCACGTTCATTTCAAATACTTTGATTTCACCTTTGTTCAGCTGAGCAGATGAGTGCAAGGAAGTGTTTTAAAGGCATAATTGGTACGTCACCAACATTGACTGACGTAATCTGAGTATATGCAATTGTTGTTGACCGTTACATTTACATTGGATAGAAAAAACATAAATTTGTTCGAGAGGCAACCTATGACTGGCATTTTCTCATTCGTGAATAAAACGCTGAAAGTTGCCACTGAACTCGACATCTGTGCTCTTGGGATATAACTGAACGGGATTTAACGTTTGAGATATCTGTATGCACTAACTCTATGTAGGCAGCACGATGTGAAGGATGGCTTCCAACCATATCGATTTTACCATCGACATCTCTGAAGTGGATTTCGAGAGGTGACCTGATCTACAGGCCCATGTAACTTGTTATTAGACTGCTAAAGCGGGCATGCCACTATATCGTACGGTTGAAATCGAATTAATGGGTTGTAAATACCTCCAACAATTCGCTATTGTTGTTAGCCGAGGGCTTTGGAATCTGGTTACACAACCAATGCCGATTAATCATAGTCATTCCAGAGTGAATGCTCACCGGCCTATTTGGGGAGGATTACAAGGTATAGGCCTGTAGCAAGCAACTTTTGCATGCATATTTATTCAATAGTCCCCTCGTTATGCCGCGAGGTGCACTTGATGATATTTGCTGCGGGACTGACATCTCCGCGCCTTTCTGATTGGCCGGAGTAATATTTTGGAAGTAGGTCAAGCGTCACGGTTGTCCGCAATGCGGAACCAGCATTGCCGCATTGCGGCAGGACTGGTTTCGTACAGCTGTGTTGCCTTGTTCGTTCTCTTTATTGCTGCTATCATTATCGATTTATCCAAGTACTGGAACTTTCACCTTAACAAATAAGTTATGAACTGATACCAATGAGATATTGTACTACAAATTAAGTTCGTTATTTTCGGATTTGCAACAGTTTATCATACTTTGGTAAACTTAAGGGGCTCGAGACCTTGGTTCTTATGCCTTACCATAGTTCTAACTTTCTACAAAGGCAGTATGCGCACACTATAGGTTCCTGAAGGCTGTCTTCAAGTTCTTTTGGATGCAGAATATGCCATCCTTATACCATTTCTTTACAATAATCTGTCTCATCTCCTGAGTCATGATCAGTGTCATTTACCTCAAAGTCTGCATCCTTGATTGCATCACAGTCGGTCACCTCAAGAGTCCTCTCTTCTAGTTGGCAGCTTTAACAAATATCATGATTATTGTTATATGTAGTTCTAGTTGAGAGATCTAGTTCGTAGGAGTAAGTAGCAAATGCTTTCATTTTTTGTATATAAAGGGAAAGAACGTCTGATTCAAATAGTAAA
Source organism: Maea johnstoni (assembly GCA_963942565.1). Taxonomy (NCBI): domain Eukaryota; kingdom Metazoa; phylum Annelida; class Polychaeta; order Spionida; family Magelonidae; genus Maea; species Maea johnstoni. The sequence goes on from OZ012686.1 coordinate 47,180,451, forward strand.
TGCTGCTTTGTAAGCTTGAATATGTACCGGTCGAAAGTGGTTATGTTTCTTGAATTGTTATCCCTGAAAAAATAGTATTTTAAACCACACACGTTTTCTTTTACATCTAACACCGTTACCTACTTTTAAGAAACCGTCATGATTGGGCTGAGTTGCCATTACGAGCAGATTGTGAAAGTAGGGTTGGTTTTCGCTTGCGGAACAAAAGCAGCTTGCTAATTGAGTAATGAAGCTTGGCTATGCGTGAGGCTGTAGGAGGAAGTGGAGAGATCCCGCATCCTATTGTTTGTGCCTCTGCGCTGACATGTTGCAAATGCCCTGCAATATTAACAAACAGTGACGTCAGTGGAAGCACCATGTTCCATGCTGTACGGACGGGAGGTGAGCGTACTTAGAGATTGGGGTGAAGACGCCATCTGCAAATGTGAGCCGCTTATTAATAATGAGGAGATTCTGCTCTCCTCAGCACCTGAATCCTACCTGCGTGCAACTCAAGTCCTCTTAAAGTTTGAATGGAAACTATCCAGGTACTCGCAGATTACCTTCTGAGCCTGCTTAAGCGGCTGCATTCGTTTGTATGAGGTGAAAAGCAAATTCGAATGATTTGCCAGAGCTGTTATAGGTGTCTTACTAGGCAGAACGCGAACAGGGCCTAGTCCAATTAGCATTGGCTGCAGCACTACAAGGCAAATACACATTTCTCGCTTGAAATTTAAATGGAAAGAATTGCGATGATGAGGATAAGGATGCAATAAGAATATCGTATATTTTCATGATCATCGTTTTATGTGGAAAAAAACTATGTCTAACCATGTCCTTTCCAAAAACTGAATAAAAAACAGCAGCTTGTATGCGACATTAAAAATGAGGATAGGGATGATACCTATAAATAGTTGTCAAAGTGTAGAATGTATCATGATACAAACAGTTTTTCGTAACTGATAAAATATCAGAAATCAATGCTGTAGGAAAGTTAAGTGAATAGATGTAATGATTGAATTGTACGTTCTTACTCGTGCTTTGTATCGTGCCACACGATCAACACATGGAAAGACTAAACCTTTACCTCCTGTGGATGTACAATTCAACAACGGTGTAAAGTGGAAACCGACCCAAATGATATTCCTACCATTATGACTAGTGTTATACGCACTTGGAAACGGTAGCCATAGCAACAGCACAGGTAAAGCATTGCCTGGTTGTCGCATGGCGTTATTATCGGTATTATTAGAATCTGCTGCTTTAAATCTAGTGCGGCGAACAAAAGCCGTGCGACTGCTCGACAGAGAGAGAGAGAGAGAGAGAGGGGGGGAGGCCGAGGCTTATCAGCGCTGCTCGCTTCCTACGCCAATATGACGACGATGAGCCTATTGCCTAACATACATGCAAACGTATCTTTTGTCTCCATGGCAACCGCCAGGTAGTTGATTAGCAATTTCATGAATAGCAACTAGGTTAGACTGTTTTGATGTGACGCGACTTGCGCTAAGCGCAATGCAGGTGTATGATGAAAATGACAGTATTATTGCAAGACCTTTTCTCACTGTATACTAGATCATATGCTTAGCGCAATCACGGTGTTACACGATTCTGTACAGGGTAGCACCGCTTCTGAATCCTAATCAACTGTTTTGATATGTTCAATTGATAAAATCGAACAATAAAATATTATTTGAAGCAATCTTAAACCGCCCCATATCGTTGAGGAATTCCCTTAAGGTCATTTCAGAATCAGGTGGTATGCAATTAGGGGTCTGCTGTCGCCAGTTTATGTTAGAATTTTGTGTTTACCAATAAGTACTGACCGTTCGCACTGCCATATGTATTGAGACCAACCTCTTATCTCTTTTGAAAAATATGCAATGTACTGAGTGTACTGACTGGTCGGCGGTGGTGGTAGGTAGTATGCGCCAGCAGTTAATTGTGCTAATGAATGATAGCGATGTTAGCTACACCGCAGGATCACTGAGCCACATTCCTCGGCTTCTAGTCGACAGTCGGTTTCTCACTCTACCCATCTGGACATGCGCCATTAGCGTGATGGACGGGATGGTCGCCTATGACGTCATTGAGACCTACTCTAGAGCTTTGCCGGTGACCGCTGATTAAAAAAACTGCAAAATTCACGCAGTAAAACGACTAAACCTCTTTGGTATATCCTCAGTACAGGAGACATCTGGCCTGCTATTCATTTCACATTTCTTTTAGTTAAGCTTCATTCCAAAACTTGAAAATTTAAGATAGCTTGTTTGGTTAATTTGTGAATTTATAGTCATTTTGAGATTTGTACATATGCTAAAGCAATCACGCAGTAAACTTAAGGAAAAATAGATTACCTTCCCTTTGTTTTGACCTTTCATCCAATTTGTGAAATTTGTAGGTCGGTCTATGGGTATACACCATGCATGTTTTTTAAAGTTACAGGAAGGTACTTTTGTAGTGATTAATAATGTGTTCCACATCATAATACCTTTCAGGCAATGTATACTATGCATAGACTGGATTGTCAAATAAAAACAGGGTAAGGGAAAGTAAAAAACACTTAACACTAACACTTCCTTACTAATATAAAAAATAGCCCAATACGATTATGATTGCATTCATATTTTCGCTGGAACGTCTGCTAGGTGTAAAGTAGATAACATGAAATTAACTAATGCGTGTCAATTCAGCCAATAAGAAATTTGAAAGAAGTTATACAATATCTTGCATTCACACTTTGTTACATCCATTTTCCTCATCACATGTTAAACAACTTGATGATTGCAGATTAAACTTTGTCCGGATGCTTCAGACATTTACCAGATGTAGCATTTGAGAACGTATTTATTTATTTTCATCCAATGCAATAGATAAGTTCCCAAATTCATCTCAACTGAATAAAGCTTGTTGGCGGTATGTTATTGTAGCCATGTTTGGTGCATGGCTGTACATGCGCCGCCCAGGGCCATCATAAAGGTAGTAGCCGTGTATGCCGGGGAGGGAGTAATTATTGGGTGTAGGATCGGCCTGGAGGCGAGGACGCCAAGCATGAGCTTCCTTCGCTACATCAAAGCAGCAGCTTACTCAAGCAGCAACTCCTACTGGCCCTTCCTCTGACCCTACATTTAGGTCCGAAATAACCCTCTCCTACCTATAAACACGCACTGCCTTCCTACGCCAAATGTAAAAATGGACTGAATTCAAACGATATAGATATTATGAAAGATACATCAAAATTCATTACAGGGATATCATAAAATTAATAAATATCAATCAAAAATATTGAAATATTGTGAATTAGATATAAATTCAACAGATAGGGATATTGTTAAATGAATACATCGGAATAAAACTATAAATATTGTGAAATGAATTAACCGAAATCAAAAAGGGATGTTTTGAATTGTAAGTTTCCATTGTTATTAAATAGGGAAATCAGTGCTGCCATAGATGGGAGAGTCAAAAGTAAGACTTTCTACCCTATCATAAACGAGGACAATGCCTGCGTGTGATGTTTACATATGTCTTTATTGACCATGAAATGTCAAACACACCGTGTCTTATTTTAAGGCGGGCTTCTACAATCCCAAAGTAAGTCTATACGCATGTGCAAGAACTTGATAAAAGTCAAGCTTGGCCGCACCAGGAAACTCCATTCTCCGTGGCTAGTTGTCATTATCTCCCTCGCCATAACAGCTTAGTTAATCTAATAGCAGTGACCACACATGCAGCATCTCCCCTCAACTGATGGCAGGCATCAGCCGGCAGAGGAAGGAGGAGGAGGAGGATTATTGATCTGAGCGCCAGTGATAATACAGCCAAATCTCATTACCTCCCGGATCCAGGGACGATCAGCTTATTAATTACGTAACTGCGGAGCAGATCATCCTCCAAAGATGCTCTAAGAGGATAGTCTTACGCTAAAAACATCCATCCATCCCGCCACTTCCCCGAGCAGTCATTCAGGCAGGCCAAGACTAGAGGCACATTGCTTCTCTTCGCCAAGCAGGTCATTCCAAAACTCCTCTAGTCAACACGTTTTCATACATTCACCTTTGTGTTTCCGAGAACAAATACACAAGAACATCTACACCGGACAATACCAGGACATGGTTTATAAGGCAATATGATATACATTTCGCTGCATAAACAATAATAACACCTTCAACAAAAGTCATGATCTAAGAACATACACTTGCAATTAGTCATTCAAAAAAGAAACCAACTCTAGGTCACCAAAGAAGATTTTGGGATTTTCAGGAATGAGAAACGTTTTATATTTTTGTGTGGCCTCAGCCAACAGCTGCTGGCGAAGGTATTCCACGAGGGTATGCTCCGTGACATTTCCACAAAAACTCCTCCCCATTCTCTCCTAACCTAAGAAATGGGCAGACGGCTTCTTTCTCTCTATTGCTAGCGGCAAACTAAGGAAGACGTTGAAACAGGCCTGTCGTGTTCAAACCACAGCGCCACCTATTCAACTACCGGTTGTCATGTTATGATTATATACTGCGTGGATCTGTGTGTATTTCGTAGTCTCGAATCTCGAACAGTTGAGTTTGCAAAATCCATCCACCATTGATCTAATACATTCCAGCTCATTCTCTTGCCCCTTAACCCGCAATTAGACGGCGGGCATTATTGAACAATCCCCGACCACTCGAGCCCTGGGCTACTGCTGTGCGAAATCAACGCTTTCCATCTATTGTGTATGCTGCATGAGTTTACCCTGTGCTCTATTTTTGGAGTTTGCATTCCTTTCGTGACTTGTACCTCTGTTTTCCGAGACAAGATCATCGTATTTCAACTTTGGGTATCTGTACTACCGGTAGATCTTTTAACTTTTACTTACCAAGTTACCAGGCATATAATGCATCCCTTTCTGTTCAGTTATTATGTACGACAAATGTATTCCCGTATGTTGTTTCGGCTAGCAGTCGTGCAGATGAATATATTTTCTTTTATTCCTCCCAAGCGATACCTTCTTGTTGTATTCTGATCTCACATCGCCGTATAATATTACCACCTACACGAGCATTCTATCCCAAGGATATTCACACAATATCCGGGGACCTTAGGACTAATTTATGAAAATTTAAACCATATTACTGCTAGACCATCGGGTTTAATGTAATGTAATGTAATGTTTATTGACCATATGTTGTATATGAAATTACAAATACATAATAAATCAGAACAGAGAGTGGTATTAACTATAAAAGTAAACAGAGAAAAAATAGCCATCAGCATTTACAAGAACATACTTGATAGGCTAGAACACATACATTGTAGTTTTGGCGAAATGCGAGAAAAATCATGTGAATTCTGATTGAATTCTTATCAGTTTGTCCTCAGTTGTAAATCAGTTGTAAATTAGGGAGTACCAATGCACCTAGCGAATTTTGAAATATTCAGAAATGAGAACCACTCAATTTGCTCTCTTGGCCTAGCTGTTCTTCCCCTCCCTGAAACAGCTGAGCGGCTGTGAGCGGCGTTTGTTGGTGGCCTGAGTTGCCTGAACAGCCATCCGTGTCGCAGTGCGGCGGCAGTGGGCAATGGCGAGGCATGCGCTGCCCGAGGGCGATGGCGAGCCAGCCCTGGGCTCCTCTCTCTCTCTATCCTCTAGCCACGACCAGGCCACGAATACCACTCTCATCATCCATCCGAGCCATTAGCAGCAATCATTCGTGTGCAAAAATAACAATTAGTCAAGGATCATGCGCAAAGGGATGCATAACTAATGCTTGCCAGCGATGCAGTTCTCGAAGGGATTCATTGAAAACACCAAATATCATGATGATATGAGATCCCCCGAGATTTCTGAAATCTTGCGCGTTCTTGAGAGATTTGCTTGGATTTGAGAAAACAATACTGTTGTTCCTACCCTCAATCCCTGCGAAGCTGATATGACTATATATGGAGAGACAGCCACGCGATTATCTGAGCTGCCCCATTAATTCTTCATCAGTTGGGAAAGATGTCAGGGCAAGAACATCCATGCGGAAAGTCAGCCGGCGGCTGCCCGCAATAACATGCCAAAGGTGTTATAAAGGAAGCCATAATGTAGTGACAATACTTTTCTGCACGCAAGGACATAGTTATGGTCTTCTTTCAATTACGCTCCTTTCAGGCAAACGGGAAAAGGCAATAATTCTCAGTAATGAAGAAATGAGATTTGAGGAATTATGCGTGTGTTTTCTACGTAACTTAAACATCCAATCACCTACATTTTACCTGACCTAACTATGAGCATAAGGTCATATTTGATAGTACTTAGCATTAGGTCGTTAGAACATCTTTTCAATAATTAAGATGGTACCCAGGCTTAGTCCTTCCTCTTTAAAATGGTTGGTTCTTATCCTCTGGCATGCCATTTCGAAACCAATGTTCAATTCACAAAGCAGGGTTATTTTTTAGACACGATTGAAGGATAGAACACGATGATTGCTACGTGATACTAGTATTTGTACCCAAGTCCTTTTGGATGGCTTGGACAGAAAGGCCATATTTCTTACAATGCTTTGTGCCTGCCTTAAACCACTTCCATACCAAACCAGTGAGCCGATATATAACTCTTTGGCAAATAAGGTTTGCGTAATCAATTTAGCAGAGTGACATGGCAACCGGAAAGGGTTGCATGTTATGAATTAATGACTCTATCAGAATACGTGAAGCCGACGACATAAAGCAACGTGTTTTAATGGACGGAGAAAGCAGCCCCAATATTCCTGGATTTCCATTATGACTAAAAGCCTCAGAAATGTGGTGTTGCATTATTTTGATGTTGTGAGATTGTGAATCAATTGCGAGAATGGCTTGCAGCCTGAGAAGAGAGGCTTAATGGTCTGCGTGGCGCCATGGCGGTCCACACAGATTCTCCACTCTAAAGCTCCCTTGACGAATGGCCTCCGTGGCTGCCGTGAGCACCTCACGAGTATACTGCCGCTACACAGCCTACGCTCAATACGAGCAGCCTACCTCTACGCTTGTAATCATATTAGATATTGATTATGCATATGGTGGTGATGATGAGAATGATGGTGATAATTGTGACGATGCTTGTGCTGACGATGGTAATAATGATAACAATGATAATAATAATGATTATGATAATAATAATGATTATGATAATAATAATGATGATGATGATGATGATAATAATAATGATAATAATAATAACGATGATATCAAACCCTGTAATCCTACGACAATGTGTGCAAGGATACACAATAACATATACGACTATCCTACCACAACGGATGCTCTTCTACTTGATATACTACATAAGTTTAATGCGGTGTTCTATTTTATTAACAGTAACACACCCCTCTTTTTTGGGAAGGCGGGAATATATAGCACTGGTTAGATACGTGTTCGATCTTTTAAACATATTCCATAAAGTAACATGCCAAGTTTCGTGTAAAACTTTATCGATCCTTAAGAAATTCATTTATAAGGAACCAATAGCAAAACGATTGGATTTACAATGCGACTGAGCTGATCGATCTACTGAAGCAAGGGTGATGCGGAAAGGCATGAGAATTAGGTTCCCATGCCAGCACCTGGGATTCACAATGTCCATCAGGGCTACTGTTGCAGACATGCTGGCAGAGCTCTAGGCCGATACGTCCACACGGATGGGCTCTGTTGGCGAACTGAGTAGAGCTGAGAGTTAACGCCTCGGAGGCGAGACAGGTGAAGAAAAGTAGCAGAGCTTGCTGGGAAGGCACCTCTCTCTCCCTTCTGGCCAGAAAACACTTCTCTCTAAGCTAAACATGTTCTGTTTGACCCATTTTTATGTGGAATCTTTAGCAACTATGAACTAACGTATCAAATATAGTTGAATTTAAAAACATTTGTGGAGGTAAAGTCGAACGCAAAAGGATGAACCACTTAGAGTCAACTTTTGCCTTTAAATCACTTTGTTATCAAGATATTTCCATTTATGCCAGACATATAAAACGCTGGAGCCAGATGTGAGTGGGTTAAATTCAAATGACGGCTGTTTCTAATCGCTGTTTGTCAGTGATGCAATTGACATGGTATCTAGGAACTCAGCCGTTAACATGGCTAATTGTTGCCAAACTTACTCCTCTTATGGCCGATGCACATTCACAAGTGCAAGTATACCGGTACTACCTTTGGCTGAGTAAGTTACGTAAAGAGAGCACGATGTTATTCTATGTCCTTTCGAATCTCCTTGTGTTGGGTCGAGTTGAGTAATGTAGTTAAATCACCGGAAGTGACCTAGTATCCTAGCAACTTATCAACTTCCGGTGCTCGTGCGTGACCCTACATACACATGTCAATTCGTCTGGAACACTAGTATTCCAGCACCCCAACCCAGCGTCAACAAAGTTTTGCATTCATTTACTGCCCTCCGCTGCACCCCGCGCCCCACAGGATATGCTCAATATATAGATGCTGCTACCTGCTTGCATTGTATTGTAAAGTTTATATTGTATGGAGATGAACTCTTTAATCAGCTAATCGCATCCGGGCCTGATGGACCTAAAGGTCAGGTGAAACTATAGGAATAAGATGGTATTCAGAAACAATGTTTTGGACAGCCACATTATGGAGATTGCATAACTCCAGCACAGTAGTTAGAAATGGCTTGAGCTATAAACCAAAAGGATAAGATATACATTTGTATTTCATTTCAACATTTCACGGATATTTCTTTTGTCCCTACTTCAACATCACAACGCAATAGGAAGAAGCCAATTTTGATGTTAACTTCAATTTGTTACTACAATTGCCTTCAAAGAAATTGCTTCACTTGCAGTTTAGAATATCGTGAACTACGATGGAATAAAAGATCTCAATTAAAGTTAAAATGCATCTACTCATATGTCTGAATTAGCTTAGTGCTGATTTATGGTAATGATGTTTTCCTTTAATATTCAACACGTCACTTATTAACTTGTCTTGAAATCCGTTAACCTTTATGACTTGGTGCTTTATCTTGAGATGAGGGCGGAATATCCCCATAAAATCTCCTTTTGGTTATGCTTGTTCAACTTTTTGTGAGTCGTATCAAATCTGCAGATGGGTAAGCATCATAAGTGGACTTGCAAAGATTAATATTCACGCATTTCAGTCAATAATAATACACTACAATGATGGGTACCACAGTGGGGAAGAACGATTAAATTCTCGGCTGCATGCATCTCCGTAGGATAGTTCTTTTTGAACTTTGCCTCATCCAATAGCCACCAATGAGGCATGAGGCAAATGTATCAGTATCCTAGCAACTACAGTATCATATATTTACCAGATTTTACACTAAACCATATATGATTGAGGGGCGACAGTCACGATCACATTTCTGTTTGAATATACTTATAGATGTATATGTTATGGAAAATGCCCATATTCCTGTATACATATACGTGTACTTACAAATAAACTTAGATTATAATATGCAGTAATGGTCACACATTGTTTCACTGACGTCATTTTCTATTTGCTTTTCAGAGTTTAAGGAGGCATTCTCCCTTTTTGACAAGGATGGCGATGGCACCATCACCACAAAAGAATTGGGAACAGTCATGAGGTCACTAGGACAGAACCCCACAGAAGCTGAATTACAAGATATGATCAATGAAGTAGATGCTGATGGTAAGTAATTGGCCGAGGAACGAAAGACCTGGCTCCGGGAATGTTGTCATTATCGTCAATTAGTCATGTTGCAATCCGATCTCCTTAAACGTATTAAAGAATTTCATATGTAGATACACGGCTAAGCCTGGTCGATCAACATGTATGGAATACGTATTCACTACTTGGGCACTGCTGTAGAATATAGCTGGCACATATTAGATCCAATGCGTGCAGACACAATCTTACGCAAAGCCGGATAATGCGCTTGCATTATGAATAGCGACCATTAAGTGTTAAGTTCAGATCAGGCGGAAATCTCATCCAAATCATATCCCAAGATAACGTATGGTTATTCGCAAAATCGCCGATTGAGAACGTTCCCTATTTTCTGAATTATCAAAAATGATTACGAGTAGTTGCAAAAGCCTTTTAGGTATCTGAGCAAACCTTGAAGGGATTGGTAACTCAACATTTAAATCTAGAAATAATATAAGCCTATTTGTTAGGATAGAATCACGTATATCAAGTATTGCAATCGTATTAATGATAGTTATGTTTTGAGTGTGACTTAAATATGATAACGGGTATAAACATATGACCATGTTCAAACAATCGAATAAATGTGATTGATTTTGTCTCCCATACCCTTACTGCCGTATTGTCAGAGCGGTCGTCAGAGGACCCTCGACTGCCGAGCACCGGGTGCCTGCCTAAAAATGTCCGTATGTTTCAGCAGGCATCGACGCCAGATATTATCATTGAGGGCCAGTGGCTGGAGTCCAATGGACATTGGCTCTCACGCATTGGCAGTACGGTGGATGAATTTGAATTTGGAATTTCGTTTATCGTCAACTTTTCCTAGCATATTACGGCTAAGTTGTTCTATTGCTTGTTTAGACTTTTTTGACTTAACGATGTCTTATTCGGAAGCCTAATGACAAAACTAATATTAACGATCAAATCCACCCTATACGTCAAGATAAATTTCATATATGATAGGGGTACATGAGTGAAATAAACTCGATTGTTACAGGCTACATGGAAAACAATACCATGATAAATAACTGAGAGGGAAGGTAAAACTGGAATGGATATTACTTGTTCTAGTAAGATCGGACCGCAATATTTATATCGATCCGCCATAAAACACCCATTTCCTATGTGAATGTTACGTCTTACACGTTACTTATCATGCATATTCAACTGTGTAGGAAATGGTACAATCGACTTCCCAGAATTCCTTACGATGATGGCGAGGAAGATGAAGGAGACCGACAGCGAAGAAGAGATCCGCGAAGCATTCCGTGTATTTGATAAAGATGGCAATGGTTTTATTAGTGCGGCGGAGTTACGTCACGTGATGACGAATCTCGGCGAAAAATTGACAGACGAAGAGGTAGACGAAATGATACGAGAAGCTGACATCGACGGCGATGGGCAGGTCAATTATGAAGGTAACTATAGCCACAAAACCACCTCAACATCCTAACACTTGCATGATCTTTGTTTATTCCGTTTTGTTACTAATAGATAATCTTGTAGAAGTAACTATCCTGTGGCCTACATTTAATTACGCGTATTTGTTTTCTTACTGTTTTGTTTTGTATGTGACTCCATCACGTTTCAAATTGTTGTAACCCCTCGCATGACTAAATTGTGCTCTTCTAATTAATGGTTTGTATCTTCATTTTTGTTTCCTGTCATTTTAGCTAAGTATATAGTAATCTCATTGTCTCAGTATCTAATATACGTGCTAATGGCCGCCAACTGCGCATGCTCGTCCTTATTCCAGGAACATTGTCTCTTCTTTTCCAGAGTTTGTTATGATGATGATGGCAAAATAAGCTGGAATAGCCAAGAGGAAAATACCCTACGTTTGTGCAATGTTGCATGGTAGGATTATGAAAAACTAGACGTTCAATCTTGAGTGACGTGAGAGTTACGTCTTGATGGCGTCATCAACCCTGATTTTGCACGTCATGGGTCGTGATTTTATGATTTTAACACGTCATTGTGGTTATAGAGGGGAGGACACAAACGCACACAAGGCACTTCTATCATCAAAACTCTTTCTTCCAAGAAGCACCTTTGGTTTAAAACAACCACATTAACGGTCTCTAGTAAAATTAACATCATATACATACAAACTAAATACATACATACATACATACATACATACATACATATATATATATATATATATATATATATATATATATATATATATATATATATATATATATATATATATATATATATATATATATATATATATATATATATATATACTAGTATATATATATATATATATATATATATATATATATATATATATATATATATATATATATATATATATATACTAGTATATATATATATATATATATATATATATATATATATATATATATATATATATATATATATATATATATATATATATATATATATATACATATGTGTGTGTGTATATGTATATCAAATCGTAATCACCTGTGAAATGCAGGTAATTCATAAGTTATACGGTATTTATCAATTCGACATCCTAAGAAAACGCATATCTTACTTTGAAAAATTCCAGAAACGGAATTCACTGAACATTACTTGTCCTGTGTTATTTGTGCTCGGTTCCTTGCCTCTGCAGCCCAACTAGCAATCGTGTAAAACAACTGGTAAATACCAAACTGCCAAGGAAATAACTTTCGTTTTATCCATTCACCGTTTCAGAATTTGTTGGAATGATGTCCAGCAGAGACTTTCTTTGAGGGAAAAGACCATTCGAGCAGCCCAACATTTTGGCCAAGGAGCGAATATGCAGCTCCATTCAAAAACCCCACACTAACCTTCAAATCCCTACCATTAAAACACCCAAATCTTTCAGGAATGCATTCATACAATACTCACTATGCATGTTGATTATAAATGCATGAATCTTTCCAGGTGATTTTACAGGTTGACTTGGGTTTCATCGGAGTCTGTTTAATCGAGAAATATCATTATCATATATTATCCTTGTGCATTAAACATTTAAGTATGCTAAAGCAATTCATACATGTACTCTAAGTATGGATATAGATTTTTTTAACGTCATCATTAGAATATATATCAAATGAAATAAGATTAGGTTGGGTGTAGGTGTCTTTAAATCTTAATTGATTACAAATCAAGCGAGCAGCCATATTATCAACCGTCTTACATTTGCAGGATGTGAGTTTAAATGTGACCTTTTAGGTGTGCCTATTAACAAGGCGCTTTTATGTGCAAAATGCTCTGTATAAGGCCGGGATATGCGAAAGCTAATACTTCCTGCTTGCTTGCTTGTTGGCTTGATGTGTGTGTTTTTCTTCTCTAACTTTACCTTTATTCTATCTAACCTATTCCCTCTGATAATGCATGTAATTACCCTTTTCCTTATTCCAGTGTCATTTAGTAGATAGCACCTAAAACTTGCAAAGTTCAGTCACATCATAATAAAACTGATATCGATATTCAATTGTAATAACATAACGAAAAGAACGGTCATGTATTAGTTCGTCATCGTTAAGTAGATAATGTTTTACAGAAATATCATATTCGTTAAAGTCAATCAATTAATTTCATTGATTAAAGTTACAAATTGACCAACTTCATCTGGTATACATTTAAGACCTGCTTACAAAGGTGGCATTGCCTTTCTATGTAACTCCTAGAAGTTTTCTGATGGGTTCAGTTGCAATCTATACATAAGCATGTGGTTGCGGTCACCTAAGATCTCGCACCTGCCTGCCACCTGTATCCGCAAAGCATCCCTTGGACCGGGCTTAACTGTCTTTCTCACCACCTTTCTTTTGCAGAATTTGTAACGATGATGACCTCCAAGTAGAAGGAGTGAGCAAGCTGTACAGGAGTATTTAAACACTTATAAAATAGTCTATAGGATAGTATAAGCTACCTTTTTAAAAAATATATCTCTCTTGAACTGTATATTTTGACACTTTGGTTAAATACTCTGTATGTAATATGTAATACGAAGTTCCATATTGTATACTTGGGCCCGTTATGGGCACCTCCTGTGACAGAGCGGAGCTAATATCCCGCTCACCAGGCGAGAAATGTATCTGTAAATTTTTGTATCTTTTGCCATGGGAGATTAAAGAGGATTTCTTATCCTTTTTGAACTGGATTCATCAGTGTTTGTTATATTTTATGTTAGCTATACATTGAGAAACGCGAAAGGTTTTGCCAGTTGGAAACATTTCTATGCCATATACCCATTTTAAACGAAACCAATGAAAACCCCTATTCTAGTAAAGTTTAATCGCGCTGTTAAGGTCAGGACATTCGATGTAAAACATATTTGATATACAACTTTATCTCAAATATTTAATGACCGTTTTTTCATGAGGAACTGAGTGATGACCATTTCGCAAAAGCCTATTTGTTTTTACAAGTGTTTCCATACTGCAAACCTGTAGCGTATCTCATATTGGCAATATTTGATAGTAGTTTCCAGTATAGTATATAGTTTATTGTCCACTTCCAGAAAAATCGAATTACACAATAAGAGTAAACAAGTCAAAAGAATACATCCAGTTAATCTATACTTTTGACGTATAGTATGTACGTCGTATCGACACGATTAGCTTCATCTGATACCAAGATATTAAGGTCGATACCAAATATTTACATCATGAACCTGTAAAAGAAAGTACGACGTCTTTGCTGATTTTAGCGTACTAAACATTTTTGCCAATCATATTCGTTTTATTTGTCACATTTGAAACATCCGTACATGTGTATTTGATTTGAAATTAAGCTTTCGTATAATCTTATACATTTACAGAAATAAGGAGATGAATAATGAAAATAAAAACGAAGAAAAAAACTGTGTGTCTCTGGTTATACACGACTTGCCCTATTAAAGTTGATACCTTTTTTACGTCTTTTGTCAAATGCACATCAGTACACATATTTAAATGGCTAAACTTTTTTCGTATTAAAGGAAACATGAAGGTGTCAAAAACAGGAATACAGTAGTTTTCATGTTAAAGACTTCGCAGTTCCCATCGATTTAAACAAATACATTACAGACATATTTATGAAAAAAAGGTATCCGTGTCATGTAGGATTATCAAGGGTTGGTTGTCAACTCCTTGTCAAAGTGACATTGTTTCCACACAGGATGTATACGATACATTTACACAGAGCTAAACCCATCAATGGGACATTAGAGGGGTCAGAGAGGATTTACACCAATTTTATAGGCTAGAATTTTCTTTTTAAGAGACAGATCCTTCCATAATAGGAAATGAAAATATTGTGGCTGGCAATAATGAATAGTCGAATATCAAAACTGGAAGAGAATTGTCATAACAGTTCACACTGTATAGGCAGCTGTCTTGAAAGTCATTTTATTGGCGGTACCAGCTGGTTTGAAAATGACCCCCTGCTGCTACAATATTCCAGGTCTGCTTATCTAGTTTCCCTGCTTCACATGCATGTATTTGGTATAGACTTAGAACATAACTTACTTCCACAGTTCCAGACGTACACTTGCCGATAGTAATCGTATTATTACAGACACAGAAATTGCTTCCTACAAACCGAATTGTTGTATTGTATTGCATGTTTGTTGACTGTATGCATCGTACAAAATTACATACTAGTACATACAAATAGCTTATAAAAGAACAGTTAAAAGTAAATTGGTAGCAACATAGAAAAACGTCAAAGAAAGGATTATAATTAATGTACCATAACTTACACATAATAAATAGTTGTATAATACGCGTTTAGACGAGAATCCTCTCACAGTATACAAACTCCTAGAAGCTATCTAGGCTTATAAATAATTTACATCATGAGAACTGACCAATACGAGATATAGGTACACTTATACATGTACATGAAGACATGGACTATACACCGCAGACATTACTCCTTAATGAAAAACACTTTAAAACAAGAGAACAATATAAAACAATATAAAACACATTAAAGTCAAACTGTTTATTTCATGATGCACTTCTAAAACATATGTACTGGCTGAATAAAGACGTGCGAATTATGCGTCTTGTCAAAGAATTTTGAGAACTGATTGCCCTCCTACCGCAAAGATGCTCTGAGCATTCTTATTTAAAGACACTGACCGTCTGACGTTAGCATTTAAGCATAACCAATGTGTGATTTAATAAACTCGCTTTGAGGTTTTGTTCAAAGCATTTCTTTTGTTTCCGTTATTTTTGTGTAATGTATATATTCATTTATTTACAATTATGGTAAATAATGATACATACATAGACAAAGTCAAAACTTCCTACAAACCCAATGTTTTCTGAATCTTTAACGGCATATTGTTTTTCATTATGAGAAAACACATTTTAGTTCAACTGTTTATTTCTGTATGCACTTCCAAAAACATATGTTCTGAATCTCAACGGCATATTGTTTTTCATTATACCAAGACGAGGATGAGAAAACACATTTTAGTTCAACTGTTTATTTCTGTATGCACTTCCAAAAACATATGTACTGGCTGAATACGTGTATACTACACGAAAACTGCCTATAATATTTTCATTGTCGTTACCATGCGTGAGAAATAGTTGCATATATTTCCACCAGAGTGCAGCATATCCCTGCTGCTCAAACGTCCCATTATCCGTGTTATCAAATGTTGCACGCGTTTGTACCATTTTGACCACATGCAAAACTTATAACCATCACTTCTGTTCTTTATATTTACGTCTTTGTAACACTAGTAAGGAAATATTATGAAAAGGTAGAAGTTATTGATTTAATCTAAACACTCGTGTTGGTCATTTTCACCCTTTCGAAATTTCCAAAATGTTAAGTAGGTGCTATGATAAAGATACAATTATTATTATACAACTATATACAATAATTATATATTAACACAGGTATGTTATACAATCTGATGTATAACATACACGATCTTAGACATTTTAACTCATGCGAGATATTTCCTTAGGTTTTTACTTGATAAGTTGCTGGTATATGCATTTTTTATAAAATCAGTATTAAGGGTTACCGTACGTCACCATACACCTTTTCCCATTTCCCTGAAAAACTGACTTCATCATTAATTCCTTTTAACATCGTCTACTCTTTTGATGGCATTACGTATTCAATTTCTTTCAAGACGAGTACTTTTTCTTGTTGCCTTTTTTGGTCTATGATTTGTTAAGGCAACGATAGACATATGAAATATGAATACACATTCTTAATTCTTTAAGTATATTGCATATTATTGCGTATTATCCTATCAATGGTATACATGTACACGGATCAGAATACGAAGTCATAAGGTTCGTTGGGGTTTTACATTTTAGTAAATTTTCATCTTGCTGTATATTCCCGCTCCATTACTTACCTTTTAAATTTCGTACATGGATTTTTAATCTGGACAGTATAAAAACTCACAATTTTCACCTAAGATCCTCTTTGTTATATTGGGAGGGAAAGGAACACAAGCATTGGTAATAGAAATATCAAACCTTTAAAATCGAATTACAAAATACTGAAACTATGAATGACTTTTAATGCTAAAAAAAACCCTTCTCGAATTGAATTGTATTTGTACATGCATTACATCTAGGGCCTATGATGCATGTCAAATTTGTCAATGTGGAGATGTTTGAGGGGTAATTTCATCAAAAACTTGTATTGCTTACATATAGATTGTACTTTCCTTTTTAATAGAATCTGAATCACATGGTATATCAAGTATTGAAGGCATTATGATATCTACAATTTGGTCTTCACGCTATCATGAGACTTGCGATTGCAGGTTGGTGATCCTGGCAGAAGTCAGTACTAACTTAATCCGTAGTCATACAGTAATCGTTCAAACACAGCTCTTTCTATTCTGCTGAAAGCAAACCTTTCTCAATTGCAAATCTGATATCATATCAACCTATGTCACTGCAATTCATTTTTTTGCCCAAATATGTGCATTAAGATGTTCAAATCAAATAATGCCCTTTTTTCTGATATTCAAAATAAATGGGTTAACAAATTGAATTTAGTAATAAATCCAAATACGGTGCTAGATACTTTTAGTTATGGCCTACCCTGATGACAGTGTGGTCTAAAGCGTTGTCACTGACTGCTAGCTGTCTCTCAACATATCCTGAGTTCAAATCCTGGTATGGGCATGTGAGAAAGTTGCAGGTGACTTAAAACTTTTATAATCGAGTAATGATCAATAAAGTACTACTAGTATTCAGAGTGAAGTATGTAAAAACTTCAATCTGTATATATTGTGAAGAGGGCCCACTTGCACATAGAGTTTAAGAGTGTGAAAATGTTGCCACCTTTTAGAGAAATATTGAATTATAGTTAAGGGCTTACTTAAATCAATTATCGAAAGTCTCAGATATAGACAATTTATTCTGTACATCTAAAAGTAAAGCAATTGTCTATACAATAATGGTACTGGTAATGTTGGTATAGTACATACTACTATTGAATTTAGAAATAATTCTAATTATGATGCAAACTACTTTTCAAATGAGTATACGTTCAGTTCTATAAACCTTTTCTAGATTAATGCAATTTCGAAATTGTTCATAACAGAGAAATGAATTATAAAGAAGTATTCAAAATGAAATAAGTAGAAAGGTCAAGCTGTATATATTGTGGAATAAAGAAATCATTCGTATATGCATTTTCAGAGTGTTAACATGTTGCCACTATGTAGAAAATATATTGAATTGTGTTAAATGCTTCACTTAAATCACATCAAAATATCAAAAATTAGCAAAATATTTAGTATATAATATATTTAATGTATTTGACGTGGGATTCGACCTTTAACGTTGTGTCTATAGATGCATGTTCGCCCATGGCTGAGAATGATTGCATTCAACATGAGGCACGCTATTAAAATCTATAAAATGTTGGATAATCTTTTGAGTTTTGAGGTCAAGCCTCTGGTGTATTTTATATTTTCTAGATTTAAACTCGAGTTGAAAACAAAGAGCAAGACAAATACAGCACCCTCAACACGTGATATTGTTAATCTTAGATGAATAGACACATCGACCTTTGTGTGTTAATGTATATGAGCCACCCCTAGCTGGAGTTTGTCTAGTAGAAAACAGGGATGTCCGAGTAGAGTCCCTGTCGAAGACACACAGTCAAAGGTCAAGGCACAGGTACACGCAACATTCTGATTTGTGATGACGTCAATTGTGTAACCTAACTGGACTCATGGTTATTTATATCCCATGTAATTACCCACATATTGGTTCCCTTTTCGAAGTCTTGCCTCTCTTTTTGACATGTTCTCTCTCAATCTTGAACTCCTGTCTCTCTTTCCAGCATCTTGTCTCTCAATCTTTCAATTTTGGTTCTCTTTCTCATCATCATGGTTCTCCTGCGCACATTTTGAATAACTGTGCAAAAGGCATGCCATAGTTTCTTGGCAGAACTTATTGCAAAAGCTGAACGAAGCGTGTGGGGGCTGTGGCAATAACACCAAGCGAGAGCCAGCAACATCACACCGTAGAGGAGTTGCATAGGATCAGATTGTCAATAGAGTCAGAGAAGTCTCCCTGAGTATCTCTTCATTTTGGCCAGCATACCTTTAACATACGGTTAGCCCACATCAGTCTAGTATTGGCCCGGCATTTACCCTCTCCCCGTTTTGTTCATTGAAAGAACCCCAACGTTCCTCCCTCCCCCATATGCAACAGACCCATCCAGAGGGTAAGAGTCCTAAGGCTGATAAATCAAATCACCACACCCCTTGTCCCCTAGTGTTCCCCCTGGCGGACAAACAAACCAACACCCACACTTTCAACCTGGAGCCAGCAGCACTACCACAAGAGAAAGGCGTCAGGATCTTGTTCCCCAATAACCCTCCTTATCTCACATAGTTCAGACAGGATCATTACACTATGTTTGTCATTCACGTTATACATTTGCACCATAAGTAATCGTAATGATTGACCTGTATGTCCAAATATTTTTTTGTTTAGACATTTTTCATGACTGTAATTTTTCATCACTTGAAACCATGTAGATACTTTGAATCAAATGAATCTCTTTGAACAATAAAAAAAACATCTGTATTGCAGATGATAAAAAAAATGTTACTGCAATTCTTTATGGTTTTGGTCAATGTCAAATCTCGATTCTGACCATACATTTTCCTATTATTTCTCAATAGGGAATGCGTGATAACTCAGCATTTTGGTGTTTTGATAATGTAAAATTTCTTTACCACATACAAAATTTGGTTCCCCCTTAATGTCAATATATGATAATGCATAATTAGCAACTCACTGGTACCCTGATTGAGTCACAATAGGGCCATCACAGAAACTGAGACAGGTAAGTTCCAAGAGAGGTACATGTGGACACATCTTCCTCTTTAGAAAAAAAATGTGTGAAGAAATGGTCTCCCTAGTGTGTGACAAAAGCCTGTTAAAAGAAACCGACTATCCCTAAAAGGGAAAACCTTTAGTCATACAATTTGCAATAAATCTTGAATTATCCCAATCTAATAATAGAGTATACCAAGACCGAAGATTGCAAGGATGCCTGCAAACATGAGATAGTGAAACTTAACTTTATATCAATATAAGTTATGTATGTGTGTATATACTGTAATTGCAGTATATGGAATTTGTAAATTAAACATTTACAGCAAATAAATGTACTAATACTTAAGGGGGCTCGGGACCTTCGTTCTTTAAGTGTGACTTTCATGTAAAGATTGACCAATATCTTGGTCTATGTACAAGAAAACCCCAATAAACTATATATTTTATGAAAGCTGAGATTCTGGAGAGGTCAAATATTCTAAACTTATCTTGTAACATCTTCACAATTTCCCCGGGGTGGGGCCGAAAGACATACATGTGGATTTCTAATACATATGTTATTGCAAACAGCCTCCTGGCTTCATAAAAAGTGTAAGACAGTTGGTGTTTAAAAGTTTCATAGAAAACACATTTAGGCATGCCCTTATATTTTGTTTTTAAATCTTTTTGTTCCGAACGGAATTTAGAGCAAGATAAATTCATGATCAATATTTTTTTCTAGAATTTCACTTTCCTTCATTTTTGAAGTCTGATTAAGAAATAACTAGACCAGCTATCAAGAAAATGAAATGAACTTGCTTGCGCAAGGATGTTTTTCATTGTGTAGCAAAATTTCAGCTCTCTGGGATTAATATTAAATGAATGAGGTTGTTTCAAAAATGATAAGTATGGTGATTTCAGAAAGCTGTCTAAAGCTCAAGTCAAAGTGAACCATGCATTTATACATTCTAAAATGACTTTATGCTCCATTATAAAACTTAAGGGGTTAATTTGGAATAAGAATACTATTCATTTGCATTGGTAGAATGGTTTGAATATTTAATAATTTACTGGGTACTTCAATTACTTGAATAAAAAGGGATTTTTAGAGAAGATTCTGAGCTTTCTGAAAGGAGGCTGGCACCCCCTGGTGAGTGCTCCTCCCCCAGCTGATAAGGAAAGATAACAAGCTATTAGTGACTACTGATTGCTAATTGGCTGTCTGGAGGTGAATCTATTCAATTTCAAGTACATGATATACTAACTATGTAAATAACTTCAGAAATAAGGATAAATTTACAACAAAATTGGAGGAGAGTTGTTGGCTAGGTACATATCTACATTTCTTCTTCAAATATTTTTCTAGATATAGCTCTAATCATATGAATAATTGAATAAGACTACAATAGAGTTATTATGAAATAACTTTGGGAATAAGGGTATATTGACAAAAGATTTCAAGGAGAGTTGTTCACTAGGTACTGATCTACATTTCTTCTTCAAATATTTTTCTAGATAAAGCTCTAACCATAATGAAATAAATTTGGGAATAAGGGTAAATTGACAAAATATTTTAAAATTAGCTCTGATCACTGAGATGAATCCAAAATAGCGAAGGTGATTTGGGAAGACACAGGCATGTAGGGTTTAATTAGGTTTTCTCTGCATTGGTTTTCTCTGTCAAAAAGATATATGGAATAGATACCTCATGCTTCTTGAAACTTTTGGGGGTAACTGGAGGAGGTAGATCCATAGCTGCACTGAACTTTTGAAGCGCATTATGTCCATTTCCACACAGACGTCCTGCTAGAACTGATTGTCTGTTTATAGCATAAAATCGTCCATTTTTGTCACTACTAGGAAAGTCTATTCTCTTTCCATCACAATCCTCCATTGAGCATCTCCAAAAAAGGGCCGATCGAAGTCCTTGTCGCCTTCTACTGTCTTGCCATAGTTCTAACTTTCCATCAAGGCAGTATACACACACTGCAGCTTCCTGAAGGCTGTCTTCAAGTTCTTGTGAATGCAGAATATGTCTTCCTGTTACCCTTTCTTCACAGGAATCTGTCTCCTCTTCTGAGTCATGATCAGTGTCTGTTTCCTCAAAATCTGCATCTCCAATTGCTATGCCACTGTCATCTGAACCAGTACTCAGCAGTCTGAGCTTTCTATAACTGGCACTAATGAATGGTTGGTAATTTCTCAGATTCTTCTTCCTCTATTGTATCCAAATCTTTTGGTACAGATGTTTTTCCCCATTCAAATGCCCTCTTCCTCTTTCTCTTCCTTCTGCAGCTACTTCCCATTGTAAGGAAACATTCTGCACTGTCCTGAGCTCAGCATCTGAATGTTCTCTCCTAACCCTAAATCTCTACAGGAAACCCTAGGTAACATGCATCCTAAACATCCTGCCCCTACCTGACAGGCTGACACACACCAGCATATTTCTGGAGCATTTGATTGGTTTTACCTCACCTGTCTGACCTGCAACTGTAAAGCCAGACAGCTGATGCACAAAAATCACACCTTTTATTCAATACCCTAATTGCAATGAATTGGTCACTCATAACTGCTTGGTGCCTGTTTCCTGGGTAAACAGGATACTTCCATTTGAATACACATTCTGGACCTAGCCAGGAAATAACCCCCAATCAGCCAGTATAGCACACCTCCCAGGAGAGATCAGATAAGGAAAGGCCATTATGGATATAGATAAGCATCACAGCTGGTGAGCCAGGATATCTGGCCTCTAGTAGAAAGCTTTTTAAAAACTCCTTTATTTTGTCATTTGTAGTTCTAGTTGAGAATTCTAGATCAAAAGAATAAGTAGCAAACCTTTTCAGCTATCACATATCAAAAAAACAAAAAAACACCCTATTTAAAGGTGCGAAGGTCCCGAGCCCCCTTAAATCAAATTAAGTGTTGCTGTTATACTTGATATTTTAATTATATCTATATAATTTGTGTTTATAGTTTGAATTTATGGGATCTTGTGTAATGATTAATTAATTTCTTTATTTAACCCATATTGTGTGTAAATACTGCAATTGCAGTATGTGCGAATTCGTAAATTGTACATTTACAGCAAATAAATGTACTACTACTACTTAAATCAAATTTTATGTTGCTTTTATACTTGATAATAGTTATAGCCATTTTGTAACCAATTATAAAGTAAACCCATTGCCGAATTTACGTACCATGCACAGTGCGCTTGCTCCATATGACGGCGCAGACTCGGGAGTTGTCATCAAATTTACTAAAATAAAATGGTAAAAGAAATTGGAAATGCATTTCTGAAAGTTTCCTCTTAATAGTGTATCTTTAGATACTTATGAATGACTTCAAATAAAAAAAAAGTTGAATAAATTACGGGTTGTGTCGGTAAATCTTTTTTTGAATGTTACAATGATGTAGGATTTCGAATTAGAGATATACATGTGCTGCCACGAGCATTTGTTGTTTCTTATATTTCGATAGCATTCGATATACTATTAAAATCTAAACGCCTCAGTTCATAAACCTATACCGTCTAATGTCCAATATATACCACTAAAGCTAGGCGCACACAGAGGCCGAAGTGAATATGTTTTTATACGAAGTGGCCAAAATCCAGTACTGGTTAACATCGCGGAGCTTCTTCTTGGCTTCCCGATCAACCGGAATCAGTTTGTGGCCACTTCTGCACAACACTGGTCACTTCGTGGCCGCCGTGGAAAGTTTTGAAAATTTCTAAAATTCACCTCAAAGTTTCACCTAAATGAAATTCTTGGCCACTACCCATACACCACGTTTTAACTTCGCGGTACTACTGGTTCACTTCGCAGACCTTCATGTTGACTTCGTGAACAAATTTTGAACACGATTGGCTTTGAAGTGACCGTGAAGAGAACACGAAGTAGCGCGAAGACTTCACATTACCATCACATCCTTTTCTTGTTTAGTCATGTTTGATGTTTTTGCATTCTTGTTAGCTTCAGCACAGGTCATATACACTTCACATAGACTTCGTTTTATCTACCTGTTTCGTTCGTATATCTGCGTCTTTACTTTGTGTTGTGTACGTGTTGGATTCGTTAGGTATGGTTCAACGGCTTCAAAAAGTATTTTTTTCTGCGAAGTGAACACGAAGTGAAATTTTCCAACTTCGCGTAAAAACATATTCACTTCGGCCTCTGTGTGCGCCTAGCTTATGTCTTGCCTTTCCCATGCCCCAGAGAGGAGAACTACCCTTTCAACAGATAGTTGCGCCTACATGGTCTTACAGCTATGACATGTAGATTCCACATTGATAAAGCAACTTCTGAATCCTAGCTCACTGTATCTTTGCCTGATTGCAGGCACGTGCTTTTAGGTGTAATTTTCGGCGTTTTAAAGTTGATACTAGTATTTCTTGGATAACGTTTTTAGGTGGATGTGGCTAACTTTGATTACAGTCAGCAGCAACAGCGCTCAGACTGCAGACTCCGTAATTAAAATGACAGGGAAAGTCGCTAGTGCAATTGTTTTTGTCGTCCTTATTAACTGACAAATACAATTTAACTATCTGTGTAAATCACACCTGTTGTACTTATTGTCATGTTTATGGTGGAGTAAAATTTATTATGAATACGCTGAAACTTCAAAACGTACCTTACTAACCCTTGACTCATCTGCACATGGAGTGCGCATTTGGGTTGACAACTTTGAAAATATACCTCATCACTTAGAGTAATACATTGACAAACACTTGAAGGGGAATTATTAAAACCAACAATAACTTCAACTTGCAGCCGAATGGGTCAGGCGAATTATGCCTTAAAGAGGTATTTTGCCACATTTTCCTATGTTTTGTATCCTGTCATTTGCCACTAACATTTTGCATATTTTGTATGGAAGTCATAAAAGGGCAAATATATACATAGATAGATACAAACATGCATTATAAAAGTTCGTTTATGTAGCGTACAGCATCATACATTGGTATCGACCATATACATAATGGCCGTCGTCCTTAAATGGTGTATTTCTCTTTTAATATTTCACCGTCCTCCAGCTACTACATGGGTATGAGGAAACAAGTTCAGCTCTACTATTTAAAGATGGGTCAAATGTCAGTCATCATACTGTAGCTGCAATGTCATTGATAAAATGAAGATAGAAACTGCATGGTGATATCGAGTTCCTCTTTCCTAACGGTACCTCTTGGGAAAGGCGTAGTTGGTTTTTAACCAAGCCGGTAGGGGTCGTGTAGAACTAGAGATCGCAAACAATATCGTGGCGCTGCTGTCCTTGCTATTTTCACGTGCGAACATCTTCGTCACTCGAGTTCTTTCATGGTTGTATTTTTCCTGAAAACATATTTTAATATAGATTTTTTCGAACATTCTATCATCGCTTATTTGAAGGAGTCAGCTACAGACATTTGGGCCAAACAAAATTGAGATGTGATTTTCATACATCTTACTAGTTTCACAATCGAATTGTAATTACCAGAAACAGGTTTCTTGATGACTACTCTTAGTAAATGTGCTGATTTAGATATACTGTTTATAACTAATAGAATGCATATTAAACGTTATGTTTTAACCTTATGTTACATTGTATTTTTTACCTGCTTATCTATTGTAACGTATACTATTTTCCTTGTTTTAGGGTGTTCTTTACTCGTTACTATCTAGATAGATTACATTCCTTTGAGCTGTTTACCCAATGTTTAAATATGAAAACAAAGATACCATACAATACACATGCCTATAGGGCGGCAGTAACAAGCAGTTAAGTCCTGTATTATACAGTCATTCAAATAGCTAGCAGGATTCCATCTCTGCAGCCCTAGCTTTTAAAAACCTATGGACAAAGTCGATTTACCCATGCCCTTGGAGTACTAGTATTGAATGTGCACGAAAGGGTTGCTACTAAACAATTGTGACTGACGATTGGACTCAAAAACATAAAAAATATGATAATTGTGGAGGTACAATGGAAAATATGTATACAACATGTCATATAATGTAGTGAGGCCATAGGACTTGCGAACGAAATAGAAAATTGGTTAACGTCTTACGATACTTTTAGAAACCTGTTTAATTTTGCTGAAACTTTCCATGAGGAAAGAACATAACACAGTGATCTTAAAGACAACTAAACATTGTTGGGTCATCGACTTCGTTTTCTTCACAGATTTTTGAAAAAATAATGCAATTTATCTCACAAACATCTCATTCTCCAAAATTGGTTTCTTTCTTTGCTAACGTTATCCCTTCAGAGATACTAGTACTGACACTGCCTAAATTATGTTAAGCCATGCTGAAATTCTCTTTCTGCTGTTATGTAGTAATTACGGGCAAAATAAAGAAGCAAGTTTTTAACCCAAAGTTGGTATAAGTCAGAATTGCCTAGTACAATTTTCACCAAGTTATGTCTAACTATCTACACAATGCTCTTAACAAGAAGACAAATAAAATGAAAGGTCATCAGGTTAGTTTTCGAACCACAGATGGGTAAAGTTTGTGGAATAGGACTTTTTTGGCAGATTTTCATAAAAATGTTGCAAATTGGTACCGTATTCGCCCTTTTTATGAAAGATATGTTTTAGCAAGGGAATACCACATTATACATAACTGAATGATCATACATATTTTCTTAAAATGTGTTAAATCACCAAATTCAACAAATATGACAATCAACAAAGTCAAAACATTCAGTGTTAAAAACTGTCTTTTAGGATAGGCAGGTATAGTCATAATGGTACATATTTAATAAAAAATCAGTTCTTTGCAAAACATTCTTTTCAAAATTGGCCATGGTGTCAGGAAACTCGTAATAAAGTATTTCAGTTTGTTAGATACTCAATAGGTGTCACCGGGGTAGAGTATCGTAAGAACTATAATTAGCTTCCAGAGAGCCAAATTAGATCCAATTACTACATAAACTTCATTCCAACACTAAGTGGATTAACACTGAAAAAAAAAGTTCAAAAATGTCACACCAAAAAATAATTACAAAAAGAATTCAGTTAAAGAATGCTTCAAACATTGAGATCTAGACTTACTGCAACTGCTCATAAGAATGATGAGACAAAAGAATTTGTCAAGAAGTAGATAAAGTGAGAAATGTTCATGAGCCTGTCATGATCATATATGATCTTTGAATTTTTAAAATACATTAATTATATAACAGGACCATGCATTTCCATCATTTACATTATCATGTATTCAAGTACACGGTAAAATTATTTATTATTTGAGGAAAAGGGTATCGTAAGTAATGCCTGCATCAGCCCAAAAAGCATGCCTATTTTTGTGATATCTTTCAAACAAAAGCACCTTTGTAAATATTTGAAAGGATAAGGTCAACCGATCGGAAAACTTGTCTTCAAATATTTCTTGAATTCATGTTTTATTACATCTTCGCTTTTAGAATATCCATTCGTCAAGGAGACCAGAAAGCATCACTGGTTAAATACATCTCAACTTGAATTAAAATGATAACTTTGGATCGGCCACCATTTTTCTTTTGCGATTGAGTCCGTACTTGCCAACTGTCGTATGTGTCCCATGTCTCCAAAAGTGACAAAAAGAAAAGGAGTTTCACAATAAACATAATGTGTTCAAAACGTGTAATAAAGACGTGCACAACATTCGATAATAGCGAAGTTGCTTGGCAACAGTGGTCAGGTCACGTGGGAAAACGGAGAACACGTAACAAGAAGCAACAAAAACACACGTCACATTCTGGTCGTGGCCATTGTTGTGTGTCTGTTGAAGCCATTTCTTAACTTTTTCGTCTTTTTCAGCATCTCAAAGGGAGAGGTTTGCTTTTCTCCCACTCTAAAGGCCTGTACTACTAGTATGTATGAACACCTGTAAAGAACTACTTTGATATTACATTATCTTATCTTATGAGATAAAGGCTATTTTGATAAGTATCTTTCATATGGACGACCGGCGAGTGCAACAAACGAAGGTAACGAACGAGGGTGGAAAACCGAAAAAGCATTATTCTCGCTCTACTCACAAAGTGTGGGAGAACAATGTCTACATATTACTACAGAGATATGCTATAATATAGGGATAAAGATCTGCTGCAGAGCATTGGTGCTGATTTATAGCCGAGACGTAGGTGTTTGTTGGCAAAGCTGAGGCCGCTAAGGCCGAAGCTTTGCAACAAACACCCTTGGCGAGGCTATAAATCTGCACTAATGCTCAGTGGCGGTTTTGTGTTTGAGAGATAAACATTTATCATACAACACTGTGGAAATGACACAAAAATCATATTTTCTAATGGTTGCTGAGCCTGGATTTGGTCCCGGCTCAGGAGCCTCAGTCTGGATTTGGTACCGGCTCACTGCGGTGAACCGGGACCACTTTGAAGCCACAGAAACAGCTTCTCACTGAACATAGTGTGTTTTCCAAGCCCAGGTATTTTCATAGCTATGCGCTATAATAACAATTATAGCGCACTGCTATGAAAATACCTAGGCTTGGAAAACACACTATGTACAGTGAGAAGCTGTTTCTGTGGCTTTAAAGTGGTCCCGGTTCATAGATAATAGATAATGGTGTCTCCTGTTCATTCCACTTTTATATAAGTTTCAGTTTATTTTGCTTTTTCATTTTGTATTCCCAAATCCCAATATCTCGGTTTTGTATTATCATTTCCAGTCAAAAAAAGATAAATACATACAGGGTGTCCCCAAAAAAATGCAACGAGCTACATTTCCCTAGATTTCAGGGAAAATAGGAAGCCAGTATTCATCATTTATACACCGTTGGAAAGTTACATATCTCAGCTAAGCACCATGAAAAAATCATAATGAAATGATCTTCCTGTGGGGAGGTATCCCCCCAAACAGGACACCCCCTCTGATGTGAAATCGCGCGCGACCGGTACTTGCCTGTTAATACACAAGCTAGCACTGATTTACCTGTTTTCACCTGTTTAACCTGCTTCAACCATGTGTGAAACAAAGCCCTGGCTTACCTGTCAAAATGCAAAGGGATGACCAGTCATTCATGAGCAGAATTACTTGGTCCGAATTCCCATTTTGAATAATTTGAGTGGAGCGATTGCCTGATCACTGGACAGTCCCTTCCTAAGCGTCCTTTACAACTGTTATGAGTACATGGTGGGCCAGCAAGTTACACCTCAGGAAGACTTTTTTTTAAATCTAATTGAGCCCAAAAAGATGTTTTAATATAATTTGCCCTCAACTTATGGCAATATGCCTTTAGATTCATTGTTTAGGGGTGTTCAAGCCATCTGTATGGGAATATTACATGCAAACACACAAGAACCTCTCGTGTGCAATTTCACTTTGGAGGGGGTGTGGCCTTTTGAGGGATATCTCCCCTCAGGAGTATTGTTTGATTTTGATTTTTCTATGTTAGTTAGCTGACATATGTAGCTTTTCGGGGATGTAAGAACATCACATACCAGTCTCATAGTTTTCCAGCGATTAGGGAAAATGTACCTCGTTGCTAGCTTGTGTATTAACAGGCCAGTACCGGTCACGCGCGATTTCACTTCAGAGGGGGTGTCATGTTTGGGGGGATATCTACCCACAGGAATATCATTTCATTGTGAATATTTCATGGTGATTAGCTGAGATATGTAGCTTTCCAACAGTGTTTAAATAGTAAATACCGGCTTCCTATTTTCCCTGTAATCTAGGAAAATATAGCTCGTTGCATTTTTTTGGGGACACCCTGTATAATGCTGACATCCACAACAATACAGCGTTGAGCAATATGAAAAGATTTTTCGCCCCAAAAGAATCTCAAATTCGGATGTTTTGTCAGAGGGAAAATGTTAAGATACGGGGTGTTTCGGACCTTTTTGCAACGCGTCATTTTTTAAAAACGGAAAATGGTCAATATGGGGTAACAGAGACACGTACATAAATTGACTTTTTCCGTAACTTTATGTCATTCGTACATACACTACTGGTACATGACCTATAGATGCTATGACCATCTCGGCCGTAAATCTATCACGAATGGAGATCCCGGCGGGGGCACTCAGGTACAGAGGGGGGGTCGCACCTGCGTTACGTATTTCGCGGATGAAGGGGTCTTTTTTTAAGACCTCCGCATGTCCGTGATTTTGTAAAAGAAGGGTACTTTTCTGTACCCAGGTACGAAGTATGGGGGTCAAAATCCCCTTACAATCCACGAAATATACGGGGCTCTGACGCCGAGTGACCGCCGAAGTGACTGGGCTTCCGAATTTGCTGCCGCCACTTGCTGCCGCTAAACAAGCAGAGGATTATAAAATCTTAAGTTAAAATACGTGTTCCCGTTCATCTAATGTCAGTGTTTTGATAAAAGAAGGGGTGTTTATTTAGTGGAAAAAATCAGCGTTTTATTAAAATAAGGGTGCTTTTTTGGCCAGAAATCAGTGCTGTAGGGGTATTTTTAAATTTTGATAACGAACGTATGCACCCCCCTAAATACCCAAGTGCCCCCCCCCCCGGGATGGAGATTTTTCAGAGTTTTATGAGGGGGGGGGGGGGATAGCCCTAAATGCAGCTGCAGGTTTAGGGCTTAGGAAAATAAAAAGAGGGTCAACCATTCAAGCATGCAGCCTTCTTTTAGCGAAGTCAATGAGAGCAAATCATTATTTCAAACTAAATAAAACGAGTCAAATTGTGTTATCCTTTTGCTCCGAGTAACATACGACAGTACAGTTATTTTTGTTTTTTGGGGGAGAGATTAATATATGACCGCATGAGCTTTTTTTAGAATTATTCTTTGCGGTCACTTGTTCAAAATAAATTCCAGGATTCGCGCCCTCCGGAAATAGCTTGCGTGTCTCAATGCCCCTCCCAGTCCCACATCCCGAATGTATGACTCCATAGTAGTAAAAACCCGCTTTTATGTAAAGGTTATTCGAATAAGGATGAGTTACGGAAGAACCTAATGTTAACTTTGACCATTACCGGTCACCAAAAAGGTGATGGCCAACTTCCCACAGGTAGAGCCAAAGAGGTACATACAACACCCGTGTCTCTACCGCAGCTAAGCAACCACAGTGATCGTCATGCACTTGCCCAGTGGCTATGCTGTAGCTATGCGACGGTCAAATACACGCACAGAGAGCATACCCGTATGCAATTGTGGGGCGCGATAAATCTTCGATTTTGATAACAGATTATCGGGCCACCCGTAACTTTGCCTAACAAAGAGCACCTCTACCTCACACCTTGTAACTCCGACGACTAGCCGCATTATGAATCGTTATCACTGCAGTGTGTTGGCTGGTGCATTGCAGTCGGCTATCAACCAATCACACCTCGCGTTACAAAACACACTCTGTTGTAAATTTGGCGCCTAGAACTAGACACTATTTGACCTTTCTTGACCCTATTCCTACTCGGAGAAGTAGTCCTCGTATGATATAAATTTCAAGTACATTCAGTGTTCTTGATTACTTAGATAACTACAGGGTACTCTTTTCGCACAAACCTTGCCGAAGTTAGAATAAGAACCACATTTTCAACGACCTAATTTTAAAGTTATTGCTGCGGAAATACACCCATAGTGTGTTAACCGGTTTCTCCTTCGCCTTACCGCTTACAACCACAGTGACATCGCTGTTCGTGAGAAAGTAAGAGTATCTTCAAATCCACAATGGTAAGTCCGTCTTTTTAACCATCGATCAACTATTTACTTTACATCATATAGTTTTAGGTGTTTTCCAAACGTGGATGATAGTATTTTACCGCTGGTATCCATTAATTCATTCCAAGCAACCACTTGCTTGAGGTCCCGAGGTTAGTGTTGTAGATGCGAATTGAATGAATTGACAGGTTGTACAGCACTGTATGTATGCATTTTGAATGAAAACATAATGTTGGCTTTGTCAGGTTTTAGGTAATGAAGGTGTCAAACACCAGCGACATTTAATTCGTCTCATTATGTCGTACTTACTTCTAAAACCTATTCCACGCAAGACGACTTTTGCCGGTAGGTTGGTTCAACTTCAACTTGCAGTTGCAGGGAAACCGGTGGTTGCGGTATCTGCATTCTTTCCTTTTATGAGGGCGTGGCGGGTTAAAATTTCACGATGAAAGAAAGAACACAACAGTTTACATGCTAGTCATCTATAGTAGTTATTATTTGAGAAATGTCTCGATTTGGGAAATGACAAGTCTGTTATGCACATCGCTTCCGGGTTCTTAACGCTTGTTGACATAATCGTAAGTCTTGTCGCTAGGTGTTATTTCTGTCTTTTGTTATTTTAACTTGTTTAGTTGACTATGTTGAAAATTAATGATTCTTCTAGGGTCAGTTTTGTTCAATTATGTTGACATGCTAACGTCTAGACAGCTATAAACAGAACATGTAGCCGTCATAACTCAGAAGTGTAGTGACCCGGGGGGCAGGGGTTCATTTTGCCGATGTCGCAGTGGGCGTTTTTTCCTAGTTCATTTGTGTCGCAAGTCGTGACCGAAAGCGACATACATGGAATGCCAATACTAATGTTGAAATTTCACTTATTAATCATCTCATCAGATATACTTATTCTGTGTTACCTTTTTCTTAACAGGCTGATCAACTAACAGAAGAACAGATTGCCGGTGAGTTGCTTTACTTGGATAAACATATCACTTAGCACTTGTGTGCAGATACCCTTTATCATACAAATAGTAAATACCTCTGATTTTGTAGATAATGCTGAGCTTGTTTGCATAATTTGCAGGTGGACCGACTCGATTACCCATTTTGAATATTGGTGCTATCTGGTAATAGATTTGTTAAAAATCGTCCTTCCCAAATCTCTCCTGCTGTGCCAGATTTACTCCACACCTGACTGCGCTAGGATTCATACAAATGTGAGCTAGCAGCAGCAGTGCATGCAGCTACTTTTATTTTTTGATAAACTCCCCTTATAACGGAGAGGTGGTCCAGATATTTCTAGAGAGGTTCTGTTTACCTTACGGTGGCCTCCAGGCTCCACTAGGATTTCATGTAGGTGTTGAAAGGAGCACTGAGCAAGGACTCGATCTGTAAATTGGCACATGCAGCAGGTCCTAAGACTAACGAGAGGTGTGTCAATGTCCATACCATATAGTCAATAGCAAGGAAGTATGAATATCAGGATATGAACGTTGCTGTTGGTTAATGCATTATGCTGCTAGGTAATTGATATTACGTTTCCCAGTGACAGTCCCCACTCTCCAGCCCGTACAGGGTAGCTCCTGTATGCCTCCATCTCCACATTCTGTACCAGAAGAAGTTGCTCTGGTAAAACCACAGCCATACATTTTAACTTTTTTTTCTTTTCACTGCATCAATAATCTTGAGCATCATGGTTGTGAAGTTACAACATCAATTGGCCGTTGATGTTGGTTCTTTGATACATATCTTTTTAATGACACCCCTAACTATTACCATAATTTCTCAGATAACCCCCCCCCCCCCCCCCCAGGAGCCATTGTGTTAGAAATTAAGGTGTTATGAGGAATTTATCATGCCCAGGCTGGTATATAGTAGTGTAATTGATCTTACCATATAGTCAATAGCAAACGTATAAAGGTCAGGGCATGGACTTGCCTAATTAGTATACTCTTAGAAATTAATTATTTCAATAATTGCAGTATTTGTTTAATTCTGCACAAGTTGAAACCCCATTCCTTCAAACTGCAACTAAATTACATAATTGTCATTATATATTATAGCATTCTCATTACTTTTTTTCAGAGTTTAAGGAGGCATTCTCCCTATTTGACAAGGATGGCGATGGCACCATCACCACAAAAGAATTGGGAACAGTCATGAGGTCACTAGGACAGAACCCCACAGAGGCTGAATTACAAGATATGATCAATGAAGTAGATGCTGATGGTATGCAGCTTTATATTTCCCTAGACCTAGCACAAGTTATTGAAAACAATGTTCTGACCAAAGTAATCCTCACATGCATGAGGGTAAAAAAAGTACTATATGCTTAAAATAACTAAGATTAGTAAGATATAGGTTTTAATTTTAGACATGAAAAAACCAGGCAAAGCTGATTTTTGTAACAAAGAATTTCATCAATTGGGAGTTTAAGGTCTATGGAATTTTGATGATTTAGCAAGCCAAATGACCACTTAGAGGTATGTGGTTATGCCTAGAGGATGCTGGAATATCCAGCGAATTGCAATTGCACTTTTCAATCAATTGAATCAATCAAACAGCCTTTTTAGAGTATTTCAAGGTAACTTATTATGGTCAACATTTAAAAGGAAGACATCTATTTCTTTGCGTTTAATTATCCAGAGTATTCCTATGACTTAAAGTATGCCATGGATATTGTGATTTCTAAGGTGTCATGCACATTAGACTTGATTTTCTTAATTTCAGCGCTAAGTTGATAGAGCTAAGAATTTATTTGCTCATGGGGTGCCCCCTATAAATGGATACCCTTAATAATTGCTTTTTAACAGTCCGCTCATGACAGATCGCCATGTTATCTTCCAATGAGCTCTCTTGTCATGCCCGCGCAGGCTTACTTGATTATTTGATTCACATTCACATTATATGAAATAAAATGTTACTGATCGCCTGGACCTAAAGTAACTGACTAGGACCTAATTTTTAAACAATTATTTGCAGGTAATGGCACGATAGATTTCCCAGAGTTTCTCACAATGATGGCTCGTAAAATGAAAGATACAGACAGC
This sequence comes from Maea johnstoni, assembly GCA_963942565.1. Classification (NCBI taxonomy): domain Eukaryota; kingdom Metazoa; phylum Annelida; class Polychaeta; order Spionida; family Magelonidae; genus Maea; species Maea johnstoni. The sequence goes on from OZ012686.1 coordinate 47,214,999, forward strand.
GAGGAAGAAATCCGCGAAGCATTCCGTGTGTTTGATAAGGATGGTAATGGATTCATCAGTGCTGCTGAACTTCGTCATGTAATGACAAATTTAGGCGAAAAATTGACAGACGAAGAAGTAGATGAGATGATCCGAGAAGCTGATATTGATGGTGATGGACAGGTTAACTACGAAGGTACGTTTGTCTGCATTATTCTTTCTTGCTTGCATCTTACACCTGCAATTAATACTTTCTTAGATTTGGAATCCTCAGTAATCATTTGTACTTAAAGAGTCATACATGTACTTTAAATACCATAGTATATTTCTATTATTAAAAGAACGTGATAATTTTCTATATTCCTATCAAATATACACATTCAAAAGGCATTTGATGGGAGATAATGTGCAATAAAATTGAGGGACAGGAGTAGTGTCAAATGATGTTGGCCTACAAATCATGGTCTTAGCCAGCAGGGCATCTGGGTGTCTTTTTGGACACCCAAACCCTTAAAAAGCACCCCTCAGGACACCCATTTTTTTTGTGAGGAATTTCTCAAAAAGTTAATCTCATTCTATAAGGATATCATGCCTTATTTTGAAACATGTTTATGGTTGAAATCTGAGTATATTGTGGTCCCCCTTAAAAATTTGGACGGCCGAAATTTTTTTAATTGCCAATGTTGGGGACCCAGTTCCTAAATCATGGCTTAAGACCCTGCTACAAATTGAAATTTCTTTTTTGCCTTGTTTGGCTTAAAAAACAAACAAAAATGCATCGTCATGAATTTGGGTCAACATCATTGCAGATGATGACTTTCTCTTTTCATTCCATTAAGAAACACCTCAAGTGTAGAGATTCTGTAATTTTTAAAGGCCTATCAAGCTTGGCTGAGGATTCCATTGCTTATTTGCACGCATTTCTACTAAGTTTATTTTTATACTAGCACTTTTGCATTCATTCTTTACTTTTGCTACTTACTTTCTAACTATTGAATGGTCGTCACTGACTGGATGATGTCATTTTAGTTCTGGGCACTGCATTTATTAGAGTTGCACATGTTTTTGTCTTTCAGAATTTGTGCAGATGATGTGTGCCAAGTGAAGTTGTGGCTCTCTATCACTGCGGATGATAACTTTCATGATGTAGTACAGCACCCTTAGCAGCTCACCATCGCACCTATTCATAACTTTACACTGACATGTATTTTATCTATAAAAAGACAATCTTTTACCAGAGCATACACTAACAATTAGACAGCATGTTGCATGGCCTACTTTAGTGTACAACTGTAGGAGCATCTTAGATCTTCTTTCAGATAACTCAACTACCTTGAGTTATTAATCTAGTGCTGCATATTAACTTTTACTAGCACAGTCGCTAGGATGTTGATTGTTTGTTTGAAAACCCACCTCCACCAGCTTTCTGAAAAGGAGCGTCAGACATTATCTTGAACTTAAAAGTATACAACTAATTTTCCTTCCATGGATAATGACTTACAAAGAATCAACATATGCCTACACTACTTCTGATTGGATACTGCTGCAATTTTATATCATATTTGTGTTATTGTTTAAGTCACATACTCAGTTTTGCTTAAGGACTGTAGATATGTGCTCATGTAAAGTGTATCAAATGTGTATAGTGGTACTGTGTATCTATTTACTGCTGCAATTTAATTATACTGTACTCCTTTACAAATGAAAAGAGAAATCAAATGATGGACATTATCTATTAATTTAAAAAAAGTAGTAATATATGATGCGATGCTTGGAATATTTAAATTGGTTTTTCAAATGGAATCTCACCGAATGACCGTATCACTAAATATTTTTATCGCTCTAGGACAGCCATATGCATTTTGATTAACAAGCTTGACTTCCATGTTCTTAAACACCTGACTGTATGCCTTTTCCCAATCATTTCTTTGCAGAGTTTGTCACAATGATGACATCCAAGTGAAGATAAGAACAAGCATGTGTACAGGGACTGTAATATACTACCTTCAGTCATCCTTCATCTTCTGTCTCATCCTCACCATTTTGGTCATCACTTCCTGTGTATATGAACACTGAAGTGCGATATATGTTACTAGTAACGGACTCTTCACCTGTGGATGTTATGAGGGAGATTGTATCTGTAAATTTTTTGCACTATGTTATAGAAGATTTGAAAAAAAGTCTTTTTGATAACCTCTCATTTTCTAATTGTTTTAAGGGGTAGAACTTGGAACACAGCAGTGATTAAAACTTCTATCTTCCTGCTCCTCTGGTTGTGAGTGTGAAGTTGTCCCCTACTTTAGCTTATAGAATATTTGTCAACCTTTGCCCTCCTTACATTCATTCCTTACAGTAATAAGTTCAATATCACACCCCTAAAAGACTGCTGTGTTGTAAGTGTCTGCATTTACAACTGCCCTGATTAGTTGGTGTAACTACACCAGTGAAAGGAACACATACCCCTCTCAGTTAAAGTGCTTTGCTTCAGTGATGAAGTAATGTTCACCTGACTGAAGCAAAAAGGATTTGGGGCAACTGCCAGGTGACAAATAACAGGATACTAACTTTCAAAGATTGTACTTATTATCTCTGTGATGGTTATGGATGGCAGTGTTGTGCGTCATAAAGGTTATGTCATCTCTGAACTGTTCTAGTTAGGGTCTAAGACAATTATTGAATTAATAAGTTTTATTAAACTTTCTGTACACTTAGGACCATCAAGGCAGTATTTTTAATGCTGTCCCTGATTTTTCTAATGTCAGTGGGCCAGAAAACCTGCATCATTCAGATCCTACTGTGGGATCACAAATATCCCATTAGGATGACATAGCTTAGGAAACTTTAATTTGTCTGTAAATTGTAGTTTGCTATGTAATATCATGCATTTCTTGAGAAGCAACAGTTTGGTTCTCTTTTGATTGGCTGTATACTATCAGATTAACAGTTTAAAAGAAGGAAGTAATGCACATTCTCTTTATCATAAGACCTGTCGAAATGATAAAGGCGTGTAAATGAAAGTTTCTTTTATTTATACAAGTGTTACAGACATGGTAAAAGATGTATGAATTAAGGAATATATTGTAATTTTTATGAAGAAGCACTGCAAGCTACAAATCTTGTGTCTTAAAGAAAAAAATATGGCTGTCTGATATTCTCCCCATGCATGTTTAAGGTCATTGTGATTATTAAACTTGAAACTTATTTTCTCATACTGGTTTTGCATGTTTTTATTTACCCCCATGCCTGTTGATTTTAAGCAAGAGCTGGGCCTTTATTCCCAGGTTTTCTGCTTCTTTGTCCCATCCTGTGAAGATGTGTGGCATTCTCTTTAGTCCATACCCCATGATAATAAACTGATCCTAATTGTAAATACAGAAAGCCATACATAACATGGACAATTAGGGACCAAGCAAGTGTCAGAGGTAATCAAAATCAGTATTGTTATTAACATGAAGTAGATAAAAGTTGATTTCTGGGATATGCAAAAATCTGAGGTCCATTATTTCAATAATATCACAATATTTTTAAAGTTCCCAGATTAGAGCCAGAGGTAGAACATCTAGAATGATTTGGATGAAGCAACTTCAGGGCTCAAGATTAGGGGGTTCTGGGAGCCGAGGTCCCTTGAATTCTCCTACAGCCCCCTCAATTTTTTTCAGGGAGCCCAAAGATTTACTGATTTCTATACACAGCACTGAGTGGCTTTTGAAGATGCACTTGGGCTCCCTGGAAAAGAAACTTAATTTTGAGCCCTGAAGTTCCTTCGGGGAGCACTACTAGCAATGAATTTTAAATGGCAAATTTCATGAGCAAAGGTGAATGAGAGCTACAATTTGAGTGCTCTATATACCAATTTTGATGTACCGCACACTCTGGCCCCTACTTAGCATGTGATGATTGATGTCTATAAACATACTTCCACTTCGTCCTCCTGTCTTCTGGGACTTCCATGTAATTTACCCTATTTGAATAATGGCAGGGCTTGCTACATAGACTTCCACCATTTACACAACATGACCCATGTATATCATTTAAGGAACGTGTTGAACTTTGTGAAGTTAGTATAAATTTATGCAGTTATTATTTTCTCCAATTTGGGTTTACCTTAATACAATCTACTATTTGAGAACACAAAAATGGTTTGTGAAAAAACTACTTAAACATATTCACTAATTCTGTTAGAGCCTGTAGATAGCAGTCAAGTCAAACACAAAGTTTTCTTCAGGAAAAAAACAACTTGACTGTACTGTATCACTAGTTCATACAAGAACACATTTAAAACCCTTCATTCTCAAGTGACCTGCTCTGGCAGTTTCAGTTATATCTATAAATAGACGGGCACACTTGAGCCTTGCCAATAGACATATATGTATTGGCTACCTGAGTCACAATTAGTTTACAAACACAACACAACCACATCAACTTTTATACTAGCCTTAATAGGCCACACCTACGGCGTAGAGGGAGTAAGATGGAGAGCCAAGTAGAAGGGTCCAGAGACTGTGCAAAGAAACAGAAGGTAGACTGGTGTTCACCTGTCCTAACATCTCTTGAAATCATTACAAAACAATGACAATTACTTGTGAACAGATGAAGAGATTCATGGCTCCATACCAACAAAATATAGGGTCCTGGTCAGATGGTCCCGGGGGGGGGGGGGGCACTTGGATATTCAGGGGGCGCATACGCTTGTCAAAATTAGAAAATACCCCTAAAACACTGATTTCTGGCCAAAAAGGCACCCTTATTTTAATAAAAACGCTGACTTTTTCCACTAAATAAACACCCCTTCTTTTAACAAAACACTGACATTGGATAAACAGGAACATGTATTTTGACTTAGGATTTTATAATACTCTGCCTGTTTAGCGGCAGAAAACTCGGAAGCCCAGTCACTTCGGGAGTCACTCGACGTCAGAGCCGCGGATATTTCATGAATTGTAAGGGGATTTTGACCCCCATACTTCGTGCCTGGGTACAAAAAAGTACCCTTCTTTTACAAAATCGCGGACATGCGGAGGTCTTAAAAAAACACCTTCCGCGAAATACGTAACGCGGGTGCGGCCCCCCTCTGTACCTGAGTGAACCCCCCCTGGATGGATGTGCAGATGAGATTTGAAGGATTAAGTATGTGTATTGACTGCTCCATATTTTACTAAATCGTACAACTAAAAGGACAATATGGTTTCATTTTCATATACGAAAAAAATACTTAGATATAAAAAAAAAGTTTTACACAAAGGATTACCAATTTAAACTTCGGATTTGTTGAGTGGCTCCACTTGCATAAGTATAAACATTGATTAAGTAATTCGTTTTTAATTATGAATTAGGTCTTCGTCAACCCCATTACAGCCATAGGAAATACTCCTACCCCACGTTCTCCGTAAATACATGTTTTATAAGTAAATTTCTCCAACAGTAAACTTACATGTACACCCGCATTCCATGTTGACCGGTTCATGAGAGAGGCCTGTGGTTATCATGATGGAGCACGGCCTGTCTCAAGGAGATAAGATCGACTTAGCACATACTACACCAACACATCTACCTCCTTTAACAAACACCCTTTATGTTCATAAGGTAACGTGTTGCTCTAAAGCAACCTGTGAGAGCCAATTATTACCTACCAGTAAGCCCTTCTGTACATAGAAAGCACATATCTACATGTTTGTAGGGGTCGTGGTACTGCCCTTATGATGAAAGGCGATTTGAATGGAAACATCTCGCTGACCATAGCAAAACACTGTCAATCGTGCTATTATAACAAGATTTAGCTTCAAAACATCTGTAAGTGGACTTTCTGCGTTTCTCATCACCTTTTCTGCCATATAAAGCAAGTGATCTACCTCTACCTCCATCCACCCCATTCAAAATTGGGATACACGTGCAATGGAAAAAGGTTTTGCATATGCACGATCTCATTCCTCCCTGCTGCAGCCAAAACCCTCCAAATACTGTGGTAATGCCTCTGTGACAAGAGCAGATGCGTATAATGATTGAGTACCATCGTTTCTGAGAATTTTGGGCCAATTTTCAACAAACAAGAGAAAAAACACGATTTTAATGGGTAAGCAGAAATCGGAACAAACCCACAATTCTCCTTCAAATATTCTAGGAATTAAAGCGTAAATCCCAATTCATTTCCAAAAGTATTATAGAATCAGACGGCACCTGTCAACGAGATCTTCAGATAGCATCTTTAATTTAACATAAATGCCACTTTAGGGATGGTTTTTACTGTACATCTTGAACTGGCGCGTGTAGCTTGAGATTAAGTCCCTCCACCATGCCGTATAAACTTCACCACGAACGGGTCGGACATATGCAACCACGGTTGAGTTATTTGAGTTTCAACCCCAGTAATAATCCTGTTGGTGTGCCTTCTACTTTTTGGGATAATTGACCGCCTCGTCTTTTTTTTAAAAGTAAACAGCTTTCTCCTGAGACAGATTAAGGCACGTACTGGAATTAGGCTTCCAGTTTTTCTAATTGCACTAGGATTTCTATCGTGCAACCAGAGAAGGCCCTGTACACTAGACTCTAGTATTCTTCTCCCCGCCGACACAGTCTGGCCCCAGGCCTAAAGGTTATGAGTCTCGCAGACCGTTTCAGGGGGATATTATGTATGAAACGGACTAATGCTGTAACTATGCGGGGAATCTGGATATAGCTTATTCAATGTGCTACAACCGCATATTCAGCAGCCCTAACATATTGATCCCTCCGCCTATTCTGAGTCCCAATTGCTAGCCGTTCTCCGGTGTGCATAGCCTAGCCATAGGCCAGGTATTTTTTTCCACCTCTTTTTTTTATCTAACCAGAAAAGTATGCAAGCCCAAAAATTAGTCCTTTCTGATAATTGAGTTAGTACTACACTTTCTCGCCAGGTGGTCAAAGTGAGATCTTTTCAATTCATTGGTTCTAGTAGGGACTTCCAATCTCTATGTCCCTGGTTCTAGCTTATGTGGGTGGTCACTCTTGGCGCTATCTATGATCTGCCAAAGTTAATAACAACTAGATAGTGACCAGAAGAAAGAAAAGGCAATATCAATTTTCACCAAAGGACTAGGAAGGAGCTAGTCTATTCTATGCACAATCACCAGCCTTCTCAAACCTAGGGGAGGAACACTTGCCTGGTATCTTGGACGAAAATCCTCCGCTTGTATTTAGAAGAAATGGGTTGATCGAAGACCGCTGAAGGGGCACTCAGGATTTAAACGGGTCTATACAAATGCTTGGCTTAGTGCGAGCATAGAAGAAAGGAATCGGCTGATAGCCATAACATTGTCATGCAAGTGGTAAGAAGGTAACATGCATAGACTTCTTTTTAACGGCTTGGCTCAGGTGTAAAACATCACTACACATCTTGTCCTATAGACGTGCCACAAGTCTGTGTTATCTGGCTCTTTCATTTGTATCACTGATCTACCCGGAGTTGATTGCAGCGTTATCAGTATATGGTTCTTATCCTGGTTCCAATTCTATTCTAGATTAGTATTACCCATATTGTAATACTTATATTACTATTAACAGTGAAGTTATAGTTGCAGAATAATCTTCCACACATTACTTTTCTCGAGCATTGTCAATTTGTCATAATCTACAACGTTCACGTGTTCACCTGATGCCTAGAATAAAGCAAATGGAACCAACCATCCATGGGAGATGGGGAAAATGTTCAATTTATAATTACTAGTATGTTCATGCCAATCAATAATCATAAATAATGAAATGAAATTATTGTGCAACGTTAGATGCTCATCCATTGGGAAAACCATGGATAGATTGCATGCTTTGCTGAATTATTTTAGTAAATATCGTAAGCACCTCATACCGTATATCGGATATACGAGTAAACTATATGATCTCACTGTGTTCAGTCATACTTGTATACTACGTGTACTTAGCTAGACTTTCTGGAAGGCGAACGGCTCAACGCATTAATATGTTCTAACACTATAAGCCGATTTGTTCCGTCTAGCCTAGCACTAGGCCTAGCATCTGTTTCTCACATTTTATACCTGACCTTTAACTTGCTCACCAGGATCACAGTAAGATATTCCTACGTCGGTTCTAGATACCCAAGGTGACCATCCTTGGCGACATTTCTCATTGGCCAAATATGTGATTCTTCGACATCGAGTAAAGGATAGAAACCAGAGGAGAGAACAGCATTCTTCAATTATATCATAGACTAGGATCTAGTCTACTTCCGTTTGATCCATCGAGTGGGTGGCAGGAGAAACTTCTACCCTAATTATGCGCATACGCCATTCCTTTGTATAGTAGTATCTAACAGAACAGCTAGAAAGTGTTGCTTCGAACTCAGTTGCTTTACTAACGGCGGTTTGAAAGTGAGCCTCACAGTGTTATGATCAAATTGAAGGGCATGATCAGGGAGTGTCCCGAACAGAACCAGTGTCAGCAATGAGTAAATGGGGTGCATGTAGAAGGAAGGTATGGATTTTTCGCCGCTTTCAACAGTTTAGGTCATATCGCGACGAGATAAAAACCAGGAACCGTGAAGAAATTCCCTCCTCTTCTCGAATAGTTCCAAGGGTCTTCTAGTTGCAGAAGAACCATAGAAGTCCTCCACAACGCCGCACATTTATATAGCGACCATGCCAACCGGCTTGGGGATCCAGCGGAGACTCGAACCTGCAAACTCGCGCTTGGGAACCACCAACCATTAGGTCGAGGGGAGGGGTGCAGGCGGTCTCGACGTGTTAGCATTCTAAGAGATGTCATGAAATTGATATTATTGCTTGCCTCACGATGGAAATGTACGAATTTCATACATTTCGACTTTTTAATTGTTATTACTGTCACCAGTTGAGTATTCAGCCGCATGCGCTGGACGAGGGGCAAAACATAGTGAGCTGTCTTATTTTGTGATGCATACGTGCATGTTTGTTCGATAAGTATGATCGGGCCTGCATTATTTAAACAGAATGGATATTGTGCTTGGTTTAAAGGCAATTGCCTGAAGAGAGGTTGCTATCAGATGTGCTTGAGTTCAAAGGAGCACTTTCCCATGTCACTTTGTTCTACTACAGCTAAATATAACGCGTTCGTCTAGCAAGATTAATCTCTGTATGTATGCATTAAGCCAGATTTCTGGGTAATTGAGTTCCATCACCCATCCAGTCATAAATATAGACACGATACCACCAGGAGAGAGTGGGGGTGTTCGTCCAGATATGCTCGGGCTGTATGCACCGCAGATGTGTGGATAGCATAGGGCTCATATACCAACACCACTAGTCCACTGCCGTCATCAATATTCAAAGCGTTAATAGAGACAGATCTATTCTAAATCATTATATTCATGATTTGTAGAGGCAAATTGGCAATACCGTGCGATAAGTCGAGCTCTCAATATTTGAGGCTCTGAATAAGGTTAAAAACACAATCCCCATTTTGACAGTTTTGACTAAAATCATTTAGTATCGCACGATATTACCCAATAAAGATACGTACCCTCTATCAATTCCAAACCTCATATACTGCGGACGACATACTAGTACCCTTATTCACGCATGGAGTGAATAGAATAGTCAATGATAAAACACGGATATTTGAGCTTCGTTATAATAATAATAATAATAATAATATTTTGACATTGAGGCCTTTTCACCTTTGATGTTCAAGAGTGCATTGCAAGAACAATCAATGAACTCGGACATATGTCAATTGTACTATAGTCAAATAAACTCAGCTTAATATTTTTGCACTGGGTATAATGGGGAACTGGAATTTTCTCGTAACTTTGACAGCTGAAGCAACCGGTCATCCTTATATCAGGAGACCACTTATATCAGGAGACCATGCTCAATAACAATCATCCTATGCACTCATGGTGTCCTGTTAGTTCTCAAAGTTTCAGGTCCAAGTACAATGCATTTGTTTGGTGTATTGTTATTCAGCATTTTGGATGTAAAGATGGAGGTGACATCCGAACATTTCGTAACGCAGGTTTATATATAGACAGGGGTGGTGGAGCGTCCAAATGTACGCGCTCGTCCCTTACCTAGTTACCAGTCCTATAATGTAAGGCTATTCAATGTTACATTCTTACTTTTTTCGTTTGTTGCACTTTTGAGGTACTTTTATCTCTTTCAATTGAAATAATTTTGAAAATTCAACTAACTAACAAAGCGAATCGGAAATTCGTATTAACTTCTCTTATGAAGTGCCTCTATTGATACCATATATATTCTTTGTTCGTGAGATACATGTAGTTACCCTCGCCACCCTAGAAGCAGATTTGTTTTTATCCAAGTCCCAACTAGCGATGAGTAAAAAAGGTTCGTTGCATCATCAAACTAATATAAAACGTGCCTCAGTGTGAGTTTTTTTGTTCCTTTTTGACACGATAAATGTTTCACGACAATATGATATTCAACGGATAGACGCATGCACACTGTTGTTAAGTATTAACCCTACTGATCTATTAGGTGCAGACAGCGTGCCCCTGACGTGACTAATTAGCTAGACGATCCTTTGAAGTGCCCGCTAATGGCTGCCGACCACCTGTACGTCACGTGACATGTATGTTGTTAGCCGGTCGTAACTAAGGACGCACCCTTTCGGTCAGATCTAGGCCAAACAAGTGTGGTAACAAGTGCAGCGAGGTAGACACAACAGACTTTCCGGTGGGCACTGGAAGGAGACGGTATGACACCAAATACCGTCTTGGAAACAACAATGGCGGCTAAGCTGACGAACATCCCAACCACCCCCAAAACCCCGCGTAGAAGTAGCAGTAAACGGGGCAAAAATGTCACTATTACCACTCCAAATCAAGAGTCTCTCATTAACAGGTCCAAAGTCAGTCCAATGCAGGTAGGTGGCCTATGGAAACCGTGGCTAATACTCGTCTTATATGACATGTGGTGTTTAAAGCACATTCTTGGCATAATCATAGGCTGTAGTGTGTTAACGTAGCAAATGCGTATTGACTATTGATGATCGTTATTGATTTATTGCACTGCAGGTGATTGATATATTGACTTATGACACGATCTATTCACGTGGCCAGCTTGGCAGGAAGGGTTGTTAAGCGAAGGGATAACTTTTATCACAGTTGGGAATTTTGATAGGGGTGTATACACAATCTTATCTACCGCTAACCCACGAATGTTTATTACCATGCCAATCACCACACCAGTAATACAGTATTGCACACACACACACACACACGACAATCGCACTTAGCATGAGGAAATTTGGACCCGGGATATGATTGCACCACCAGCATTTTTTTATTTTACAGTCAGTTGTGTATCGCCTTGCTGTTCAAACAAATTAATTGACCCCTTACATATACTATAGTCTATAGCCCCAATTCCCCCGATTGTTAAATACTATTTCGCAAAAACCGAGGTCAAGCTACATGCATTTTGAATTATGCTGTCATGTAGTTAGTGTACCACAGCTGAGGCTGCTCTAGAGAATCACCATGCACTTGTAAATTAAATTCAAGAGGGTTTATTTGATTGGGAAAATTAGTCTCCGCTTTAATTCAGTGCAATGAAGCAAAGCTTGCAGCTACTTGTTTCCCATAAACAGGTGGATGCAGGATTTCTTACCTGATTAACCTAGAATCTCAGGTGGATTAATAATCCATGGATTAGTTTATCTTTTGTAGTTGATATGTGGGGTAGCGTGACAGTAGTCTATTATGATTAGGTGAAACTCTGTGGATCAGGTGTGTTTAGGCAGTTAATCTGGGTTTATGGACCTAACAACCCCAGCCAGATAATAGGAACACTTTCCGCATGCTATTTGGCTGGAATTTCCCTCCTGAGGGAAAGTGTAGGGATTATCATATGTAAAGGTAGTGATGATTGTATGCTAGTGATAGGAACCCCCATCTATATATATATATATATATATATATATATATATATATATATATATATATATATATATATATATATATATATATATATATATATATATATATATATATATTTGTACCACAGTTACTTGCCTTCCACCAATCAGAGGCCTCGAAAAGTGTAGGGTTATGGGACATAACCCACACTTTTCAAGCCTTTGTTCTCTAAGCTGCCTAAACCAAAATGTGTTACCCAAGGGTATTTAGCAAGAGTACTCTGCCAAGCTCTTCTCTTCTGTGATTGGTGGAAGGCAGTCAACTGTGGTACAAGCCACATAGACTCCTCGGAAGCTGTGGTGTATGGGATACCCTTGGGGTTACTCGGCTCCGCCTCGTAATACCTTGGGTATATCCCATACACCACAGCTTCCTTGGGGTCTATCTATCACTTATATGTATATATGTATATATATATTGATATATATTGATATCTCAGGAATAACAAGAGATTATTAGATGAATATAGTAGTAGTGGGGACAAAGTAGCTCAGTTGGTTAGGTGTCAGACTAGTAATCAGAGGGTCGCTGGTTCGTTTCCCGGCCACTCCGGGCACTTTGGTCGTTCTTGGGCAAAACAGTTTATTCCATATTGCTTCAGTCTACCCAGCTGCAAAATGGGTACCTAGCATAAATAAGGCAGTGCTTAGAGTGTGTGCACTATATGCTGCCAGTTGCTCTGGAATATCCCCCGGGGGATTGAAATGGTTTCTGTATGTACAGTGCCTGCTAGGGGAGGAAGGTCGTGTGAGCACTTCGGTGGATACAAGACTATAAACCGAATACCTTTACCTATAGATGAATAGCAAGTTTATTGCAATAACTAGATAGATGTAATGCTAGTGATTTGTCCTTCCAAACCAATACCTAGAGAAAGCCAAGGGATTATCAGTGGTGAGTGCACGCTAGTGATAGGTATCCCTGATCTACATTGATATCTCAGAAATGGTAATGGGTTATTAAATGTAAAGGGTAGTTATGCTAGTGGTAGGAATTTGTCCACCCATATAGATGGCCATGGAAAATTCAGGGATTATAATAATGATGATTGGTATCAACTCTACCCTCTGTAAATGGTATGTAGGGAATCGTGGGAGGTTATTTATTTGTTATTTGTAAAGGTACTAAGGTAGTGATGTGGGCATGTTAGTGATAGGCTCCCCCACATTGGTACAGAAGTTCATGCTAGTGATCTGAGGGACCACCCTCTCCTAAGTACTAATATCTTAGAAATGGCAAAGGGTTATTATCAATAACTACTTACTGAATGTTTAAGTGACAGAAAGTACCCGGCCACCATATCATACTGGGAAGGCGTTATTATAGGCAAAGGTCATTACACAGAGCCCTGGTGACAGAAACTATTCCCCTCTCCAAATCAATAGACTGAGAATGTCAAGGGATTCTCATGTATAGCATGCTCCTAGGTGTTGCTTGCCTATTAGAAGGTCATGCAGTCATTGCATCCTCAAGCAGTTTACCACCTATTTATTCTCTTATCTGGACAGATTATAAGCTTTTTTACATTTTGAGAAGGAAAGTAAATTTTCATCCTTTTTTAACTGATACTTTTTTCTTGGAGGTAGCATTTACATCAGGGTTAAGATCTTTTGATAAATACCCTTACAGGTATTAAACCTAGGACTTCAATATCAAAAGAAACTCATTGTCAATTTGGCAGTAAAAGTCAATCCCCACATTTAAGAACGGTACTTGATCCTTCCCTCTGTCTTTGTAGTATTACATACCAAGTTTAAAGTACCCATTTGTGGTCAGACAGGGCTTTAAAATAGTCCCGAGTGAATCCTGCATGCTCAGCAATTAGCCTTAAACCTGTTTGGGCTGTGGAATGGAAAATCACAATTAACCCTGAACTCCCTGAGTGCCAAGCAAGCCAATTGTAGAAGTCACTTAGGAATTTCTGACCTAAACCGTAAAGCTTAAATTCTCTTAAGATGGCTTAACCTCAAATGCATTTTCCCATTTCTACGTATGTACTGTACTTCTCTGTTGTTTTTTCAGACAAGGGGCAGGTTGTCAGAGGCATACGATGAACCAGCTTCAGGTCGGGAAGGTTGGTGGAGATGTTCTATAAGGGTAAGTGTGGTTCCTCAAGTAATTCATTTATTTTAAGGATGCCCACACCAGCTTTTTCCTTGATTGTTGGGGCTGCCCTTTACTGCTCATCTGAGAACTGCATCAGGAGAGGCACACATCCAGAGGCAAAAGTGCCACTGTCAACAAGTGAAGTGCCTGTGCCTTATTATTGAGACAACAATAGGGAAAATGGTACTTTTCCTTCTCAGTAATTGTTTTTTATCGAAGTGACAAGTGTATGTGCAGCCCCCGACATGAGTGGGTTAAAAGACTCTGATTTATATATGGGCAAATACAGCATGACTAAATGTGCTTGGAAAGAACCAAGAACAACTACATGCCAGAAACATTAGTCCAAATTATATACCAATTTAACATACTTAAAATGTTTCACTTCGTTAATAGAAGGTACTTTTTTAATTCAAAACTGTGGAAGGGCTTAAATTAGACTGATATCTCTGTATGTTGTTTGTGAATCCTGTTTGCTTGCAATCATCTTATAATATCCCTTTAAAAGTTCAATGTTCTTTATCCCATGGTTCTGAGTTCGAGTAACGTGGCTTTGATGTATATTCTTTTATTCCAGGAGACGCCAGTTCCAGGTAGTTACGATAGTGCTGATTTCATAATCATGCTACAGAAACGTCCACACTCCTATCGCTTTAAATCTGACGGCAGGAAAAGTGACCCCCAGCCACAGATAGGTAAAGGTGCTACGCTACTACCAGGGGCCTATCAACATCAAGATTTTCTTCAAAGGTAATTACTGTTCTAGTTCATATAACATCATACTCTTAGTTTGTATGCATTGTCTTGAATGGGAGAATCCAGAACTTCAAGAAAAGGGGCTTATATAGTTATATTCTATAAAAGGAACATCAAATACGAAAAATGTGAAAGTACATTAAAGTTAGTTTTTATCACTTATAATGATCCAGTTGCACATCTCAATTGGTCTTCTTTGAAACTTTAATGTTATCCTTATTGTTTATACCATGAACAGAGAAAATTACTTTATTACCATCATAAAAGAAAAGTATATTTATGTTTTAAGTATAGATTCTGTATAGGGTCTTAACTAGCTTATATCAGGAACTATATATTTGATATTTAGATAAATAGTTCCTGCTTATATATTGTCATCAGTCAGTGTAGATGTTTTTTGTAATATCTCAAATGTTATGGATTTTCAATTACAGATTTGACAAGTTTAACACAACATATGGATTTAAAACAACAAAGAGAGATGCTAAGGACTTTTTAAACTTTGGACAGAAAGACAAGGTGAGCCATTATTTTTAAGTTTAAGATATAACACTGGTAACCCACCAATGTGAGTGATGGGATTTGCCTTACTAAATCTTTTATGGCAGTATCAAGACATACTAGATAACAAATCATCCAAGGTAAAACACAATAATATAACCCACAGACAGAGTCAGGCCTTTTTTGGGCGCTGTGGGCATGAATGGGTTAAGGACAAAGAACAGACTTTTTATAATTCCAGAATATTCCCCCAAGCGGTTAATGTGTGAGTTTTCATTGAGTAGAGTAAGTTGCCAATTATTGTGAATGTTTATAATCATCATTTTGTTAGTATTTTATTATAATGTTGGTAATTATTTGCCATACTTCAGTGAGATTGTGCTTTATTGAACAGCTTTATTGCTTTTAAATATGGCCCTCTGAGAGCACAATAGCATGAGCAATAGTTTATGGATTGTAATATGAATTGAGCACCAACAGAAACGTATTTCAAAAGTACAGCAAATAACCCATTCTCATTGCCTTTAACTTCTGTAACAGTTGAGCAATGTTAATATAGATTTAATTCTGATGCAAATGAAAAAAATTGGTAAAAATTCTAGGGTTAGTTTATTTCTAGTTGTAGAGTGGAACAAAGCAGGTAGATGCTTAACCCATTCCTACCTGAGAGTTCCACTTAAAATCTTTGATAATTTTGACAATGATTCAAAGTCATGACTCAAAGTATAAACTTACAGGATTGGGGTCAAGTGTCACCAATCAAAATAGCCCAGCTGTCTTAGGCTAGCTGCCACAGGCAGGAAAGGGTTAAAGGGGGCTGAGATGTGGCAGACCCCGAATGAGGGTGGCAATGGAACTGTGTAGTTTGGAGCCTGAGAGCCTGTAGACAAGATCAATAAAGTGGTCTCTGTGTAAATAGGCAGAGTGTGAGGTGGTCCAATCTAACTAGCTCTCTCACTGTTGACTAATTGGGTTACAAATTGACTGTGAAACCCAGCATAAAATCAATCAGTTCTGGCAAGCTTTTGCATGCAGCAAACAATGCCTTGATGAATTCTCTTGAACACATAAAAAACCCTTCCACTATAGCATTGATAACAAATAGGAATAGGATTGCATTATGGTATAGTACAAGGCTAATGCTGTGGTTTAGTATTGTCTCAGCCCAGGGGCCTCTTGGTGTGTCTGTGGGGCCTGTGAATTGATCTTATGAAAAGTGCATTAGCTGGGTTAGCTTACCCTATTCCTACTCAGAAGCTCACATTGCAGTTCTCTCACTTACCATATTCATACTAAGAACTGGAACTCACAATATCACTTACATTATTTCTATTAAAATTACTTCATATCTCAGTTCTCTTACTTACCATGTTCCTACTTAAGGCATTGTCCATACTACACTTCTCTCCCTAACTATAAATCCTACTTGAAAGGACATCACATTGCATTTTCTTTCTCCTACCGCACCTCCTCTATTAAGCCCACACTGTAGTTCTCTAAATTACCATATTCCTGGGCGGGAGCATGTTAGGAAGTTGCCAGTGACTTGGGTTAGGGGGTGGTTTATCTTTGGGTTAACTCTGGTTTCCTCCCCCACTTACAACTGGCTAGTCACTACTAAGTCGCAAAATGGCAGAAAAAGTGACGACATTCCAAATACCCCAAGTTCCTTCTATAAACCCAACTTAGTTATTCTCTCGCTTAGTATTTCCATGCTTTAATAAGGGTCAAATTCTAATTCTCTAATCTACCGTATTCCCACCTAAAAGCAGTGCCATTGCAGTTCTCTAGCTAACCATTAATTATCCCGCAACAAAGTCACATTGCAGCTCTTTACTTTCCATATTTTTACTTCAAAACTTTGATAAACTTATCAATAAGTGGGTATTTCAATATGATATGTGACACTGCTAAGATCACATATCTGCTTGTGTTTGTTCTTTTGGCAAAATGTCAAGACCCACCCTTTCCTTGAAAAACCAGACTACCAACATTTGATCATTCATGTGTTTGGTAAGGTTCAAGGTCCTACCTCCACAGGGGACCTGCATGATGAGTATTTTAAAAACATTTTTGAATGTTCCCGTAAGCCTCAATATTACTTCTAAAATGTGGCATATAGATAAGGAAAATGCTGATTTTCAGGTCTTGTCATCATTCAAGGTACCTGTGGCATGACTGTGGACCTAGACATGTAGAGGGAGTTCATATCTGTTATAATCTAAAACACTGGCTTCGAAGTCTGTAGTGTAATTCATTTTCAGCCGAAATATTAAATGGAAATAATGTTTAAAATGTTCTAACTTCAAGGAATGCACATGGTCAAAGCAGACAGCTAGGTTATTTGGTACCATTTTACAAAGAAGGCCGATAATTGCCCTATCAGCTGGAGGATCTAAGCGGGGATGTGATACAGATGTGCATTGGCTTTTCCTCCATAAACTTCCGATGGACTGTGACAATTTCCTAATTTATGATGAAATATATTTTACTGGCTGTGTAGCCATGCATAGGGGTGTAAATGGACAGGCTTTATAAAGATCAATAGTTCTGACAAATTTACACCCTTTCAGAAAAAAGGGTGTTTTACACTGATTGAGGTGATCCAGAAATAGGTATCATTACAAGACCTTTGTTGTCTATGCCTCACATCAATAGAAAGTCACTTGGTGGAGATTCATGGCCAGTGGTCACGTAACTCATATTATTATCTTTGGTTTCTAATCATGCCTACCGTCGGTAGTTGCCTACTCCAGGGCCAATCTGAGGGCAGCCCATTGAGGATGACTCTTCTAGATTTCCACCCTAAAGGTTCACATATAGCAAGTATTCTCTCACTTACCATATTTGTACTGCAAAGCTCAACACAGTTCTCTAACTTGCCTAGCCTGCCTCCCAGGCCATATTTAAATGTCATCTCTTGTGGATAGATGACACTGCAGTATACTAGGAGGTCAGTTGGAAATATATTCACACTCGTGTGGCAATTGTGTGAATTAAATGGCCAACAGTAGGCCACAAGTCCCGGGTATCTAGTACAGGTGCAGGCATTTATATATAATAAAGTAAAATCAGAATAAAGCCTTGTAGCTAGGCTATAACTTGCCATATTCCTGCTATGTATACCTACAAGCCACTGCTGCTAATTACAGTGATCTGTGGAAGATAAGCCTTTGCCACAAGTCCCCTTATTCATAATCGCCTCAGGAGCTCAATTAAAGCTTGGATAATTCTGTATACTAAAACAAAGTATATGAATAATGAAAACAGTAATTCTGAGGTTATCTATGCCATGTTATGTTAGATTGAGCTACTTTACTGCCACCTGTTGATTAAAACTATAACTTCATTGGTGAATGTAGTGGTAAGTGCTTCAGTGATTAGTAATTTTCATATCCAGCTAGCTGGTCTGTTTACCTAAACCACTGTAGGACTGAAGCACCAATGGTTTCTATGTGCAGGAGGTTATTGTAAAAAGTGAGATGAAGAGTATCATTCAACATGGGTATCATGAGACTGCTCTTGGTATATGTGTAGGCTCTCTTAACAGGTGGTCTGGAGCTGGTTTGCTGGAGGAAGCGATGTTTTCTTGGCCTATTAACGGGCTGAGTAAGGTTCTGGTTTAGTTCACCATGTGGACGTGAGAAAGCCTGCGAAGTGAACCTATGAGTCAGTGATCCTTGTGAAATGGAGAGCTCTATGCTATATTGTGCTGTGTAGTCAAAACAGTGTCAAATGCCATTAACCCATTCACACCTGGGGTATTACACAACTGGCTTGACCGTGACATATGAATGTCTTGATTACAAAGGAGTATTTTGCGAAATATTTGACTGGTCCGTGTTCTTCCAGTTTGGTTCAATAATCCCTTTCTAGATATTTTAAACATTTATTTTTAATTGCTCTACTTGATGAGTATATATTGTCAAGTTGTCGAGACATAACTGCACTCCGGATGCAAATAGTAACACTCTCATTTTTCAAGTGTAAGAGATACCCATGCGACTGTGAGAGAACTACTGTAATGTATCGCTGGTTGACTGCTTGAGTGAAATTTGCTATTTATATTTCAGGACATCAATGTTAGCCCGGATGCTTACAAGATGGAAAAGGTCTTAACAATGTCAGTGGAAAAAACTCCATCAAAGTAAGTGTACTTTGCATTGGCTTTTAATTGATTACATATAACTGCACAAAGTGCCTACAAGGACTTGGATGAATAAAAACAAGTGGATATGAAAACAGCTGGCCAACCTAAACAAGCAGGCTGCGGCTAATAGCCCAAAAGTTACATTCTGCACATGTTGGTGCGCAGTTTTCTCTGTAATGTAAACAATACGAGAGCCCTCATTGTTATTTGTCCTCTAGTGATGTCACACTAAGGCCAAATTCGAGACCCCTGGGATAGCCAGGTCTTCACTATAGCGCATATTGTAATTGGTCTCTCACTACATATCCATTCTTTTATTCATCTAAGACAAGGATGAAGAAGGGCTCCTGCCGTTTGATAAACATTAGACAAGTCAGGGTCTGACAGTAGCACCAGCCTGATGTATATACGCGTAAAGTCTCAGATGATACTAGATTAAAAACTACTCACTAATATCTTTTAGAGTGAAATAGTCAAATAATTTTACATATTATATCTGAATGTTTTTTTACTTTTATTTCAGGCATTTCATGTTTAGATCACAGACCTCAAGATTTCCTACTACACATTTTATACCAGTAAGTATACTACCTATTTCAAATATGTCTTGTTTCAGCCTAATTTAAAGGTGAGAGAGAGAGAGAGAGAGAGAGAGAGAGAGAGAGAGAGAGAGAGAGAGAGAGAGAGAGAGAGAGAGAGAGAGAGAGAGAGAGAGAGAGATAGAGAGAGAGAGAGATGTTATATATGTGACAGACGGCTGCTAGTCTGAGTACTGCCTGTCGTCTCTATAATTATTTGCCTCCTGCAGCTTGTACTTGTTCTGCCAATGTTTGGTGTAAATGTCACTCAGCTTTTGCAACCTTGTCTCTTAACCCAT
>OZ012686.1:47240269-47280967 GCA_963942565.1 Maea johnstoni
ACAGTTCATGTCAAATATTTATGGATCAGTTAAAAATTGAGTCGTCAGATGTTTGCATGGATTCCTGGTCTAACAACATTCAAGAAAAATCAATGCTATTATCAAGTTGTCAATGACAATGCAAAAGGTTTTGCAAACTGGTTTCATCAAAGTATCATTAATATATTTTTATTATTTCCTTTCTGAGTTGAAATCTTCCAAATAGTTTAGGGTTATTGCTTGAATTCCTGGTTATCTTCAAAATTATCAGATAATGATGTTTTTAGTGTGGATGGTTTAGAGTTCGGGTTAGCTACTCAAACCAGCAGTATCTGGAAGGCCTGGCAACTATGGAAACATAAAATTAGAAAAAAAAACACACAATAGGTAATACTATATACTAGGTTTCAAAATTGATGAAGGTTCTCTGAACTGGCTTATATTTTTATACCTACAACTGACAGAAAATCTTTAGGTAAATATTTGAAATAGAAATGTTCCTCAGACCACCATCAACGCAATAAATTGATTTCCATATTTTTTCAAAGTATCATTACATCCAAGCAACACTAAAGGGAACTTATTGCACGAGGGTGTTAATTCAATACTAATAGGGCATGTCTACTCTGTTGCAATTAAGGCCTTTACCAGTGTCTATATAGCCACTCTGTCTGCAAGCAGCTACTGATCAATTTGCCAAGTGAGTTGTACAGAAAATCAATTCTCTCATTTCCTTCGTGCCACAACACTGTCTGGGAAGGTCAACAGTTATCCATCCTTCAGGCATAAGTTGTTTAATTGTACAAGGTCTACAAATATTTCATTAAGAATGGGTACTTAAGAGGGAGTCGAAACTGTGATTAACATTTGCCAAGTGTGTTTATGTAATATGGGCTCATATAATATGTGTCCACATTCCACTCTCGTGTCTGCTTTCTGTTCATTGCACTAATTGATGTATGCAGAAGGGTACTTGCCTCATTCCTTAACCCATTTATGTTAGACACACCCAAACCTGTATTATCTATTTAAGTAACATCTTTTTTGGCTGCAGCATTCTTCAAGCGGCTATTTAAAAGTCAACGCCTCTCTCTGCTTCAATTCATCACAGAATTTATGCTCTATTCCTAAGTTGCTTTTGAAAGCACCATAGAAAGAGACAATGCCTGTAAAGGGGATGTCTTGGTATGAATAAGTTAATCCATGTTTACTCAAAGCAGACCTGGCCAGTTTTTGGAATGTACTCTCTTAACATAAACACATACAGGTGAACCGTTTATTGCTGCATTATTGGTATGTAAATATTTAAATATGTGGCTTTATTGGTATGCAAATCTCAAAATATGTTGTAAATTATTACTTTCTTCCTGGGCTATTTTCATATGTATCCTAGCAACTAGATGACTTTTCATGGGGAACTTGTATTCGTGGTTCAACTCATTACTACCTAGAGTGAGCAGGTGCTCTCCCATCATTTAAGCAAGAGTAGTAGTATTAGAAATTGAATTGTTCCATTAAGAAGGGCACACAGTCCTCATTCAAATTTCTTTGAGAGTCATGCTTGAGCATGAACAACATCTCTTTATTCTCCAGCACTTGTATACTTGTGTTCACTGTAAAGAGGATGATGTATACCACCTTCAGCATTCCCCATCTCTTGACTTTAGAGAGTTTTTGTATGTGTGCCCACCCCTTGTATTTATTGTCTATTACCATACATAGTACCTATTCCTAAAATGTCTTTATCTAGTATTCCTAACTATCTATTTTGATTTTCAGAAAACAGGGCCTGCTCCTGGAAACTATGAATACAGTTCACCTGCTGTATCTCAGGGAGTCACATCCAGCTTTAAATCTAGGACTCCTCGCTTCAGCAGTTCACATACAGTAAGTCCTTTATCAGGGATAATAATAGCGCAAACATTAGTCATCCTTCTATGAAAAATGTCAAGGGTCTAGTTAAGAATTCAGCAACCGTGAAGGTTTCTTTCAAGTAGGATTGCGATTTCATTGTTTGTAAAGGTTCACAAGGGTGTTTCACCTGCGGTATTTTCAAACCTGGAACAAAGGGTGCATTGTGCCTTGTGTCTTCACCTGTAAATATCACTAAAATACCTTTTTTAGTTTTTATGATGACTTCATAAAAACATTAGCAGGATTTATGGCTTTTACATGTCATGTTTACTGCTTTTATTGGCTTGACCTGTTCCATATACATGTCATAAAAGTCTACAAGGAGACTGACTTGCCCCTTTCAAATCTGGAGCAAACACACAGACATGAATGGGAATATCTTGATAACTAAGCAATACTTAAATAGATATTTGACTGAAAGTTGCTATTCCTGACAGCAGTGGCAGGTTTAAAGATATCTCCTTGAATACTTTCAAATACCCCTCCATTTCTAAATAGTTGTCTATTTGATAATTAAACTCCAAGTTGTCTGACAACCTGTGCACTCCAGATGTGAATGGGTTAATGTGGACCTAGTTTGCAGGTTGCTGGTAGCCTCATAGTAATGTATCAAGGTTTTAGTTGAGTAGACTCTGTCCCCAAGGTTACTTTTATGCTTGAGAGATCTCATTACTAATAGAAGGCTCATATTACATATTCAATAATTGGATACACTGCAGTTATTTATAGGCCATTGGTATGTCACTTTAGTTTCTACTTCAACCAATAGATGGCACAGTAGTACAGAAGGCTTTTACAACTTTTTAATTACACAGCAACGATGGGAACTTATTTCAATGAATTAAGTAGATCAATGGACATGAATTATACTTGGAAAATGATAAGCATATGTGTCAATGTATTTTAATAGTGTACTCCTACACCAGTTGTTGGTTTGGAGGGGTTTGGCGAAGATTGGTACCTTATTCTGGTGAAAACAACCTAACTTGGTAGCTGTTACCGGGTATAGGCAGGGTCTTAGCTAGCATTTCCAAAATGCCTGTCCAGATTTAGCTACTGATCTACTTCAATGCCTTATGCCAACTACATTTAATAGCCTAATGTTTCAAAAAGGCTATTTATACTTCAGCTATGTTCTAGAAGATAGATTGTTTTGAAAATATGTGGTTATTACCCCAAAAATCAAAATTGAAAATTCTTCATAGAAAATTTTGCCTGTCCAAAAAGGAGATTTTCAGGAAAATGCCTGTCCAAAAGACATGCAGGATGAGTCCTGGCCAAGTCTCTGGTTACCGGCTATGGGTACAACCCTGTCCCCCTCCAACCACCAAAACATACTAGGAAGTGTTCCATAAGGTCATATGAAAAAGGCCATGCACATGAAATTTTGAACTCTCACACCACAAGTACACAAGTTGTTTTCTTTGCTATTTCAGAAGGTTCCAGGACCAGGCTCCTATGTGCCAACATTCCAGTATCCGATGCCAAACACTGTGTCACAGATGGGTCGACAACATGGTCTCTTCTTCTCCAGTGCCTTCCAAGTATAAGCTTTAACGTAACCTGAGAAAAGAGATCCACCGAAAAGAGATGAATACAGCTGCTTCATGCATTTGACTCGTGAATCCACAAAACCCAAAGCTCTCATTTTGATGTACACAGAAGCACCTCCACGTTGAGTTGAGCCATGGTGCCTCGTCAAGTGCCGTATGAAGCATGCCATGGTGAGGAACACGCTCTTCACAAGCATGTACCGAACTGTAGGGGACTTCTGCCTGAGTTGAGGCATAGATATTGTGGCAGTCACATAACCATTGTAAGCAGGGATTTCTCTGATCTACAGGTCTGGGTGTGCACCCCTTGTTACCCATCTTCTTTCTCTAACAGATGTTTTGGTATATATTACTTTCATCACTAGGTCTGCCAAATTGTGGCTTACTTGTGACTAGACAGTTTTTAGTGGTAGAGGAAACTGCAGTACCATGGGAAAACCCAATCTCACCCTAAGTCATTGGCTACAAATCACATGCCTTAAACAGTATTTGAACCCAGGCATCCATGAGAGACATTGAGCAGCCTGTGGCAATGCCTTAGATAGCTTGGCTATTGGGGCAGGCGCCCATTTCTATCACTGCAGCTTCATAAAGTAGTTTTTTCCGATGGAAGGCCAGACATTGGTTTGACAGAATTTATAGATATTCTTGGGTATTTTCTTAGTATAAGGCCAAGGGTACGTGGAACTTTGTCTTTTGTAAATCTTTAAATGACTTTTCTTATTTCAAAGCTTAAATTAGGAGGTTGATTATATTTGAATAAAATATATATCACTCAATTACTATTTCATGCTCTATTCTCGCATATTTGCAAGTGTCACATCATCCAGACAATACTTTTCATGGCCAACTTTGAGCATGAGGAAGTCCAATTGACCTAGAGTAATACTGGATACAAAACATATATTTTTGACCTTGGCAAAAATATCAATATTTCACTGAAGTTAGGTAGGTAGGTGCTTTTTATCTGCCAATAAATCTAGCTCATCTCATTAATCCCTTCCAAGTATTGAAAGTCAAGGTTTCAAAATTTGAAGTTCCTATATTTGGACAGACAGATGTCAATCATTTCATTAAGTGTTTACTTGATGGAATACCTGAATTGTAAGGGTATTCAATATAAAAATGACCCATACTAGTATACATTATCCATAAATCACTTTATGAACTGTAAATAGGGTAATAGTAATTGTGATGATACTGCTTCAGTATTATTGTTTTATAGCTCAGTGACCTGTACATTTTTAAGATTTTACTAATTTTTCACTGCTGGGCAGTGTATACAAGTTTAAGTGATTTTTAAACAAGACAATTTACTCAACTGTAGTAATATAATGTTTCCTACTTTTTTAAGACATTCTTTGTGAATGGTGTTTTGATATAAATTTCTTACGGGATATGGTACTTACTTGATACATTCCATTTTAGTATTGATTCCATTGCATTTTGTGTTCACACCAATTCAAGGGATTGTGCAACACACGTTTTATAAAAATTCTAATATACAGGATCTATCCACTAATTCTTGCCCCAGTAGGCCTAGAATGGATGTTGTCTCTCTGACAGTAGCATATTTTTGATCAGAAATGTTACTTAGAACCCAAATAAAAAGCTCATATATTGTGTGAATGTATATTTTATTAATAAATTATTTGTGAAGATATTTTTCAAGGATTGACAAGGTTTTAAATATGTGGTGTATTATGTTCAAGAAAACGCTCTAAACTCATGCTTCAGGTACAGCATTTCTTAACATTATGTGGCTGTACATTATACCAAAAATGTAAACCCCAATAAACAGAAAAAGACAAGGGATGACTAGACAATGTCATCTTAAAATTGGTGGATGGAATGATATAGAGATGCTTAGTAAATTTTATAAACTAAATAATTTCTGAAACCCTGATTTTTTAATGCTACTAAAGCATTCATTGTTTTATGACCTTGTATGCTATTTGCATTCCAAACGATGTGTGCATATTTGTATGCAAATCATTCCAGTTTTATGAATAATGAGTGTAATGTCTTTCATATTTGACTCCATGACAGCACATCGCTTTGTTTGATTGTATGCACATTGTTGAAATGAAAATGTATGTTTTCTGGTAAGCATTAGGGTTGGATTATGGTAGCTTCTGATTATATGTTTAACACCTGTCTATGTTAATGGGTGGAATGAGGGAAATGGAATGGTGAGACACAGAAAACATTGTTCATCACATGAGAGATTTTGGTTAGAAGTTCAAAAAAGGTCTGATATAATGAAGACAACTTGAAACCATGCCAAATCTAGTTTTGTCTTTTCTTATATATACACTCATCCTTTCGTAGAGGCTTCACATGTCCAAAAACATCAACAGTTGAATCATAGTTTATACATTGATCAGCCTACAACTAATACATACGCACAACATGAGTCATGGGTTATCAGTGCAGATGTGAACAGCATCTGGTTTTGTCAGACATCTAAAAGTAACTAAGACTATGGTTTTGATTGTGCAAATGTTGTGGACACCAATTTACAAGCTCTGTTCTACAAATTATTGTTATAATTTAGAAATATATCTGATATTGTCAGACCACCTTAACACAGTGAGTAAGAATTGGCATGGTTTAGTCTTTTATATCAGGGACCAACATACTTTCTTGGTTTTGAGATTGTCATGCTTGGTAAGTGGATAATTGTTCTTACTTGACTAGCTAAAAAAACTGAACGTACAAAAAGAAAAATCCTGAAGCAGAGACGCAAAATAAACAATGTTTAGAAGTCTTCCACATTCAATTTTCCAAAGCATTGACAATATAAATTGTTTATTCATTTCATATATCTAATCATTCAACCAATGAAATAGTTCAAACTTTGAATTTCAAAATTTCAAACTATTATGTTGGGCAATTAAGTAAATGATTTCTACATTCCCAGCAGCCAGTTTTATTTGCCATGGCAAGCTGGCAATTGAGTATGTGGTTCCCTTTATATCTTGATAACTTATTTGCATTCTTCATGTTTAATAATTATTTATTATGATAACATTAAAAGTATATCCTACAAAAATTGACTCCCCTAGGATATTCATACCTGTGTCTTCCCATTCCCTCACCCTTGTGATTGACATTGATAGGTACAATGCTATGGATATGGACACAACATTACCTGCACAGTAGGACTGTCATTGACATCCATTTTTTTTCGATTCGATAATTGACATATTATTTTTCCATTCTGATTATTTCGATTCGATTTTGAAGAACTGCACTAATAGAATATTTTCACATGTTCCACACTTTTTTGTGTGGCTAGGATCCTAAGATGCAAACACAATGAGGGTTTTCTCAACACTTTGTGATTGAATACTTGAGTTTCTCTTCAAAATTCTTATTAGCGTTGGCTAAAAAATGGCAAATAATGGCGTAAAAGGCTCAAAAAATGTGTTTCGATTAATTGACATAATAATTGACATAATATTTTTTTCGATTAATTGGAAAAATTATTTCGATCGATCGATACTTGTCATATCAATGACGGTCCTACTGCACAGCAGGTGCGATTTGAAGATGTAATGTTGAATTGATGCAATAAATTAAGCTCAATAAAACCTGATTGTGTGAATGTTCACCTGCCCTTGACCCTTGAGGATTAACCCATTGTAAAAGTGAAGACCCGATTCATAGAAAACCCTGGGACTGTTTTCAGCCTAAGAATGGTTTACTCTGCCCTGTCAAGGGATGGCAACTTAAGTCTAGTCATATGAGGGTCTCATCTGCAAAATCAGAAAGGTTTTGCCTGGGTATAATATGTTCACTACCCTGAATTATGGCATTTCAGACCATGATAGTATGCATTAGAGAATTTAACTTTTGAGCCCTATTGGTAGGTATGTCAAGTTAGTCAAATGAAACATTCCCTACAGTCAACACTATCTCTGGAAAGAAACAGGTGATTCGAAGTAGTAACCCTTCATCCAAATGTTTTGAAAATACCTTTTGTTGCAAAAAAATAAGCCGTTGGTTTAGTACTGTTTTGATAATTCAGCATTTATTAGGAAAATTTATTCCAAAAAATTAGAAAAACCTTAATCATCCCCAAATTCATGATCTGCCAGATTTTAATTATTATTCCATCAGACTCGTCCCACTAAATACAACAAATAAACTCTTTAAGACCAGTTATTTATAGTTTTCTGTAACTAAAAAGCATGTACACAAACTTACAAATTTATCAACTGTGGACAAATGTTTTCCTCCAGGGCTTATCAGTACATAATTGCCTCCAAGAAATGGGATAATATATATAGTCTTAGGTACTCTCCATTTAACCAGCAAAAGTCACTAAAAGAAACAATCCTGCATCATTTCCACAAAACTCAGTATCGACTGCATAACCAGCTACACCAAGACCACTTCATGTATTTGAAGCCATACCTAGTGTGTGATTTGTCAGAGAGCATGTTAAACATATATGGGTGTATCAATGGCACTCTATTTTGCAATGTATTGAAGGAGTTGAGATCAGCTAGCCTTAGTCGTCCTATTTCTTTTGAGCTGCCTATGAATGAAGACCCTGAATGCTGGCCACAGGAGAGAGAAGTTCCTCTTATACCAAGCTCTGAAAGGCAAAAATGCAAAGCATTAAAAGTAATAAGCCATAGGCAAACACAAATGTCACTATAATGTCACTTCTACACAAGGGGTCCGATCATGGGGAAAACCCCTATATGTGTATCACTCGTATATATTTAAAATGCCACATTCTCTGATATTGGTTTGATAAGAACACCACATCCTGAGAAGAATCCATTCCCCTAGTGAGTATCCTGTCTCTATTCCAAACTCTAATGATAATTCACATACTAAGGATATCACTGACTATCATGATACATTACTAGATAGCATAATAGAGAAGAGGCTGTTTGATACCAAAACGTCCCCTATCACTGTTTCAAGAAAACAATGATCATTACTAATGGTATTATAAGCAGTTGCATGAGAAATGATTTCCAGATTTAAAAGCTGGCATTGAATTGAACTTATTACTTCTGCTGGACTAGAGATCATACATGTGTTAGTCAAAAAGGCAGACGGGCAGCACCTTTTCAATAAAGATTCACAATTGGGAGTATGGGAAATAATGTTTATACAAGCTTAATTTTTACATTTTATGTCCTGCTTCATTTGAATCAATAATAAATTTTCAAGTTCAAAATCCAAATTCAAACCAGAATAAATATATTTGAGTCTTGAAAATTGTAATTGTACATAGCCTTAGAAATATCACAATTTTACAAAATACAGTTTAGAAATTAGGAATACTAGTGGCTGAGCTGAAATATAATTCCACTGTAGACCACTGCATTCCAAGCTACTTACTTGTTATAAGCCATATGCATATCATAGTTTTCATCCAGAAACTGCTTGTAGAAGACTGACAATTCCTCTGCTGTCAGTTTCTGCCTGGGATTCTCAGGATCAGCAGCCTCAAATTCAGCCAGCTTCATCTTGATGTATGCTTCCTTACTCTGAAAAAGAGGCAATAAGTAAAATGCTTAGCAGAAATAACTGGCATTGAATTGAACTTATTACTTCTGCTGGACTAGAGGGACTAGAGATCATATATGTGTTAGTCAAAAGGGCAGATGGGCAGCACCTTTTCAATAAGGATTTGCAATTGGGAGTATTGCATGCTTGAACTTCAGTCGCTTGTTGTAATATTTGAGACTGCCAGCAGAAATGTTGAAATGTTTATTTTGCATGTTCCTTCCATAATAAACGCATATATGTCTCCCAGGGACCTGATCTTACAATCTCTTATTGTTAGGCAGTATTGGTAAAGTAAATGTTATTATTACAACCCGTTAGAAAGAGTATACAGGCTTGCTATCCACCCTCATGTATGTCTGACACCTATTGATCGATCAGCATTGAGAGTCATGTACAGCAGAGCGGGTGATAAAAAACATAATGATACTTTTACCCATTCATATCAGTATTTGTATTGAATATAGTACCAGTACTAACCCCCACATGTGTCTGGATCTAAAATACTTTTTAAAATGACTTAGGAACTAATATTCAATTCCGAATTCAGAAATTTATTTAAATGGGAGGTGTTGGTTGGGTACTGATCAAAATACCTCCTCCAAATATTTTCTGAAAATGTTCTGGTCACAAAGATAAATTTCATTTTAAAAGTCAGTAAAACCTTTAATATTTCAAGTGAATGGTTTATGAGGATAAAACAACCTCAATACAAATAAACAACAGATGCCACCTCTTCTAATGAGAGATCTTACTGAAATGGATCTGAAATTGACTCTCTGATCAAACAATGATTTATGAGCGCTGGCAAACAAACTGAATAATTTGAAATGAGTATCAGAGTGTGTAAGAAAATAACAAGTATAACAAAGCATCTTTTCTTTGTAACATACAAATAGTTTCATAATTTTTTTTAGACAACAAGTCTTAATGAGATGTGAGAATTACCTTAAAGAAATTATAATTGTGTGCTTCCCAGAACTCCTGGTTCCACTGCTCAGTCTCTAGACGCTTTTGGCGGTATTCTTTCTCTGCCGGCACCTCATCTTCAGGAATGAAGAACTTCACTGGCCTGAGGTTAGACTTCCCATCTGCAGGACCAATCCAATCCCTGTTGATCCTCTCCGGGGGCTTGGAAACTATCTTCATAGGGTCCTTCTGAAGAATGAAAGGGAAAATATCATAACACAATGGGCATATATACTACAATCTGTAGTAGTTCACAGAAATGGGCCAATGATAATCTTTTTATTGATATCTTTTAAGCTGTGGACAAACTGTATATGGTAAAAAGAATCCATACTGCCAATAGAACACTAGAAAAATAAGAAACTAAAAACCTTGCTATTTAAATCAGAAGTTCCATCACATCAGCTCTCTGCACCCTAACAGTGATAACACCTAAATGTGGCAATTTTTTGCATATATACAGAGATATATTTGCACAAATTAACATGTCAGGTATTAAATGCACAATAGAACGGCACTTTCTCATGAAGTCATGTATGGTTTGAAAGATTTGACAGTCCTTTCATTCTATGAAGGAATTTTTCAATTTTGAATTTTTGAGGGTAATAACCAAATCTTTTCCTCACATACTTTCTTGTAAGACATGGCCAAAATGTAAATTACACTCTTTGACAAAATAGTCTACTATGTGTAATTGATATATAAGAATTTGAAGTAGCTGAGTAGAGCAAGTGGATTATTTAAAGTAAACTCCCGTCGACGCATTTTGTGAAATCGATGTCAACTCCATCGACCCTTGTAGGACAGAGTGATTCATGTTATGAGAGAACACTCTAACAATGGTGGACAGGATTGGTAACCTTATATTTCTTAAAGTTCCTAATTGCATTTCTTTGTATGAGAAAACAAACCATGATTGGCAAAGTAAGCATGAATTTTGTTCAGGCTCATAATTGCAGTTCTTGATGGGAAAGCTAGCCTTGTGATTTTCTATTATCAATTACAGCATAGGGTGTAGGACATATCTCTTTAAATTTCCTGTTTGCAAGTATTATGACATTAACTATCCACCTATTGTATGATATGAAGCGATATCAAAATAATCAGTAAATTAACAGATACCATCTGATATGGATACTATTTCATCTCCTACATGTCTATGTAGTTATTCAAATGTATAGAGTTCAGTTGACCTATCAAATTTGTATGTTTATATATATACATATATTGTTTTGTTTTCTGCCACCATTAGTTATCCTGAATTCCTTTCATTTCAAGCATATTTATGTGTGAAATCCCATCTTGAGTTTCTTTCTCTCATTTCTGCCGGGAGAAACTAGTAAAAAACGTGAGAAACTAGGTTTCTGACGCTGTCCAGCCAGAAATATGTTTCTGCCGGCAGAAACCCAACCCTGGTCATGGGCTATGGCTCTAACTCATCGACCATAAGCGTTGATGGGTGAAAGTAAACCCTCACCGACACTTGCATGCATTGGTCTACGAAGTCAACGACCCTTGTCCGTCAACGGTCTAGCAGGAAACTTGCTGTCATCGACCCTTGATGGTCAAGGGTCGCTGTACTTTGAAAACATCCAACAAGAAATCTGACATCGACCCATGTTGGACATGGATCGATGCACTTTACTAGAGCAGGAAGTTGAGTGTCACAATATAAGCAGAGCTCTGCATATGTACATGTACTGATGTACATGTACATACATATATTCTGTCATAGTCATACATTTTTTTAAAATGTTCTGTTCTTCTCCAGTTCTCCTAATGGATTTTAGATATTTTTTCCTACTCTTTCTTTCTGACGTGCTTATTTATTCATTCTTTGCACACTTCTATTTATTTTCTCGCCTGTATTGTCTACTTATTTTTGCATCCTCTCTCTCAGACTTTGAAGTTAAAGGGCAAATGCACCATCAGAATGATTTAGGTTCAAAATGAGCTTATATGTGTCACCTTTCAAATAAGACCTCCCCCGAACCTGTCCTCTTCAGCACTACTCAGTTATAGCTTACAGCAATTCAGCAAGTAACAGTCCTGGGGCAGCTATAGAGGGCCTCCATGCATCCCAAGATGCACTCTGTTTTTGACCTCTTCTAAGCACCAGCCTGTGTCACCAGTGCTTAAGAGATAGCAGTAATAGGGGGCTGGGCTCCCCTTTCCTGCTTAGATTTTCATTCCTGGCTTTCAACAAGTTGTCACAATTCCCAAAGATTGAACTTCTTCAATTTCTATTGTATATTCCAACATTCCTTGGAAGTTATACTATGTCGCTTGTCTTTGAGTTGTAGCTTATTGTCGGGTAGAAACCATGACTTCCTAATTGCTATGAAATCAGTTTGTGCAAATCACTTACAGGAAATTGCAACACTTGTGTCAGTTAGCAGCTACTCATGGGAATAGTGTAGGACTTATAAGTATGTGTATACCTTCACTTCCTGTTATCAAGATGCTATCTTTGAGTAAAGAACCTGGCACCATTGAGTAAAGGATCATGTGGGTCTAAGGGAGAAGTTCCCTAGGTGAGTCAGATATTTCCATTCCTCCAAATTCCTGAATCGCTCAATTCTGCCATACTATATGAGTTTTACTTCATGAAGTTTTATTTGCTTCTAAAAATTGTGATCAGGGATGAGCCAGGAATAAAAAAAATAGCAAGAAAGGGAAAGCCAGGCTTCCCTGCTACTGCTATCTCTTAAGCACTGGTGACACAGGCTGGTGCTTAGAGACCTGTCAAAAACAGAGTGCATCTTGGGATGCATGGAGGCCCTCTATAGCTGCCTCAGGACTGTTACTTGCTGAACTCCTGTAAGCTATATCCGAGTAGTGCTGAAGAGGACAGGTTCGGGGGAGGTCTTATTTGAAAGGTGACATGTATAGGATCATTTTGAACCTAAATCTTTCTGATGGTGCATTTGCCCTAACCTAGTCATTTCTGACAGAGCCAACAGGTAAGGGATATTTGTTGTGTAAACCACTAACCTGGGATGCCACCAGGGGGGTCTATATATTGTATCATACATAACATGGCCCTGGGTCAAAAATAATGCATTATTGTCTCTTACCCCTGCCCTTAATATGGTGGTGGGAAGGGGGGATGATCCAAAGCAGTGATGGGATCTCATTTTAACGAACAAGATTGCCATCCCACACACCGAAGGTCTGTTCAAATTTTTTTTCTTGTCAAATTTTTTTAGTTGTTTTTAAGGCAGCTTTTAACCACTGTTAAAATGAAGAAATCAAATAGTATATTGCATTGCTGCCTCATCATAGAGACATTTACCTGCAGTGTTCATATACACTTACTTGTGGTTTGGGATATTATATATATGTGTTCTTGTTCAAAAAAGTTTTTGCAGTGTATAGATATTTATTTTTTGAAATAACAGGTCTAAGTAACATCTTTTTATTTCAGTATCCTTTTGGCTTGTGCCCATAGGATACTTTGCGCAATGATGGGTCTTTGAGACTGACAAAGTTCATAGACCCATGTGCGCAAAAGGGTCTATGAGCCATAGACCCATGAAACGAAGGGGTTTACTTTCCCACTTTTGCCTGAGTATATATATCTAGATCAGTGGATGGGCAGAAATTTTGTGATTGCTGTTTTTTGGAAATCACTGAACGACAGCCATAACACTTTCACTCCACGCTGTGCCCGATATGAATGCATAGTAATTGCCCCCCCCCCCTCCCCACTTCACCTCCAACGTATCTAGCTTTCTGTTCGAACCTCTTGGTGTGAAGTTCTGTGAACAGTAAACTCTAAACACTGATCAAACTTCAAAGTGATCATCATCATACACTGCACCGATTATCGCTCAGTTGGAGGAGTAAAATTATTAGAGTAATAGAAACGAATTTACCTTTGGCTTTGTTGATTCTGCTTGAGTTGCTAGGTATCTTAGACGGCAAAAGTTAAGGTTGCTACTTCCGTTACATGCAGACAACACAAACCGCCTACACAGCATTGTCTTGGAAATGTTGATTTCTTCGCTCTCTGTAAAATTTGTAAACTTCCGGCGATCACTCAATAAGCTTATTCTAAAAGCAGGGTGAACGGAAACTATACACAAGTCGTAGGCAGAGCCTAAGCGGAATATTTAAAAACCTGGAAGGGGATGTTGCTACCTTACCCACCGTTTGCCTAATGATTCACTGTCTTAGTAAACTGACCTACAAATAAACTAAACATAATCAGCCTCTACCTAATATAACATTCTAGTTTAGATAATGGGTGGGAATTCTTGTAGTCTAGACTACAACGATCTAACCCTGCTTGCTTTAATTTTCAGAAACTTTGAAATGCTGATTTTTCTGGCAAGCCAAAATGCCCTAAAGCTTAGATCATAGGCCCTTACAACAGTCTGAAAATAAACAAAATAAAGATTAATTGTGGTGTTCGTCTTGTTGTCCTACCCCCAACCCCTCACCCCCTCATGGAATTCCATAAATGGTTTATGGAATTCCAAAAATGATTTATGGAATTCCAAAAATGATTTATGGAATCCATTAACATATTTATCAATTATGGAATTCCACTAACATATTTATCAATTATGGAATTCCATAAATAATTCCATAAATCATATATGTGGAATTTTATAAATGCTTACTTTTTAGGACACGTTGGCTTGCCCCAGATCTTTCCTTGTCAGCCATTGTAGATCTGGTGGTGCTATATGATAATTCTAGGGGACAATGTAGATTTTACTCCTCTAACCTTAGGGCAAAAGTGGCTAACAGACAATAGGTGTGAGACAGAATATTCCTCTCTTTCTAAAAAAACACAAAAAACAAAAAAACAAAAACAAAACAACAACAACACTGTTAGTCTTCCATCCCAGAAAGTGTAATTGAGGATACCAGGAGGACCTCTCGATGTTACTTCATTTCAGGTGTCCCATCAGGAGATAGGTAAGTTGGGAGTTGATATCAGGGGAGTTGACTGCTCATATCAGGAGTATGGGGGTCAAAATCCCCTTACAATCCACGAAATATACGCGATTCTGACGCCGAGTGACTCCCAAAGTGACTGGGCTTCCGAGTTTGCTGCCGCCACTTGCTGCCGCTAAACAGGCAGAGGATTATAAAATCTAAAGTTAAAATACGTGTTCCCGTTCATCCAATGTCAGTGTTTTGATAAAAGAAGGGGTGTTTATTTAGTGGAAAAAGTCAGCGTTTTTATCAAAATAAGGGTGCTTTTTTGGCCAGAAATCAGTGCTTTAGGGGTATTTTAAAATTTTGATAACGAGCGTATGCGCCCCCCCCCTATATACCCAAGTGCCCCCCCCCCCCCCCCGGGGGTACACCCATGTGAAGCAGTAATCTTTCTACTATCCAGATAGGGCCCCGTTGAAAAAGGTATAGGGAGGACAGTACACTTACAGGGAGGGGGAAGGCAAGTGTTGCGACAGGGCGCTGATCACCAGGTGGGGACGTATGGAAGGGCAAATATAAGGTGAATGGGTGGAAGTTGCATAGAGTAATAGACATGTGCAGCAAGTGTGTATGCAAGTGACAATACCAACATCATAGGGAACATATCGTTTATTTACATATTTAAATTAATATTTACATCCTTTAAACTATATATTTTCTTGAAGAAGTTCTAAACTTTTTCACTTAAGATATTTATTCTGTTGAAAGCAACAAGCTGACCACTTAACATATCTCATATTCTATGTGAAGGCTAGGCATTACTACACCCAATTAATTAAACTATATATATTTTTTTGAAGAAATTCTCACCTTGCCAACTGCACCTAAGGATTCAAGTTCCATCCGAAGCATTAGGAAGCTTGCAAAAACAAAAATAAAAATATAGTTGAAACGGCTTTGATCCTGGGACCTCTGACATTCCAAGCCGATACGCTATCGATGAGTCCATCGAATCATGTTACCCAAACCTGGATGAAAACAAATACATATTCATATTCATAATTTGGGATCGTGCCTAACATACCCCAAAAATCTTATTTACTATTTGGCCATTTTTATTAATAACCCCCCAAAATTAGATACGTCCTCAAAATGAATTCGACCCCCTACCTTATCGTGTCAACATGTGGAGCCATAATCGTCCAGCATATGCTAACTAAGATGGCCCCACTCTTACGGTATACAGATCACTCGAATGTCGTTAGAAACCAATTAAGACTAGATATGTCTCGTTCATATCATAATCTATTCAATACTTTGCTGAAATGACTAAACTTTGTTGTTGCTGTGGAGTTACCAAGGCCACCTCAATTGAATCTCGAATAATACCTTTTTTGATGATAAACTGTAAATGATTTATAGATATTAGAAAATAATTGTAAATACTAGAAAACAATTCTAATATTTATATATTGCTTGATATTCATAAATAATATATTTTAATGAATATTCAGAAGGCATTTCTTAATAATAATTATTCTTATCTTAAAGATTTCGAAATCATTTTATAGTGTTTATAAATCAATTTCTGGTACTTGTAAATCATTTCTAATATCATAAAGTTGCTACATTTATAAATACTATTGAATCATTTATAAATAACATGAAATGATTTATGAATATTAGAAAATGATTTATAGACACAATAAAATGGTTTAGACATACTAGGAAATGCTTTTTCTAATACTATATATATATATATATATATATATATATATATATATATATATATATATATATATATATATATATATACATATATATATACATATATATATACATATATATATATATATATATATATATATATATATATATATATATATATATATATATATATATATATAAATATATATAAATATATATATATATATATATATATATATATATATATATATATATATATATATATATATATATATATATATATATATATATATATATATTTATATATGTATATATATATATATATATGTATATATATATATATATATATATATATATATATATATATATATATATATATATATATATATATATATATATATATATATATATATATATATATATATATATATATATATATATATATATATAGATAGATATATCTATATCGTTGAATAGAACACACAACAATTGCTGATACAACCCATCGAAAGTGAATGTAAGTGGTATTTACGATAAGGAAATATGATAAAATCGAGACAACTGTTCATTCATCATTGGCTGCCATCAA
The DNA here is from genome assembly GCA_963942565.1 of Maea johnstoni. Lineage (NCBI taxonomy): Eukaryota > Metazoa > Annelida > Polychaeta > Spionida > Magelonidae > Maea > Maea johnstoni. Next base: position 47,257,409 of record OZ012686.1, read on the forward strand.
GAATGAACAGTTAGAAAACCAATGGTGGATACACAACGTGTTATGTATGACACACCGGAGTATTACGCACCCACTTCTCAGTATCCACAAAAGCTAGTAAATAAAAGTATATACTTTAATGCAGTATGTATGTATGTATATTTATTGACTATGCCATATGCATAAAATACGATACATTTAAATAAATAGGTGCACAAAATAAGAGACCATGAGTCTCAGCAAAATGAACGGATTAGATAAGTAAACCTATTAATACATTGAACAGCCGATTGCCGACAGGCCATTGACAAAAATATATTAACATTAACTTAAACTCTCAAAGAAAACATATTTAAATATGATAATGTCCCATGTCGTGGTCCTGAATTGATATGTACTAAATCCGAATTGTAACATTCGCAGTAGAATTTCGGAAATTCAGTTTTCGTCACCTTTTCAGCCATATTGCGGCTAAGTCGTGACTAGCCAGTTGTAAGTGGTGGAAGTAAAGAGAGTACCTGGCATAAACCACCGCCTAACCCCTGGCAATTGGTAACTTTCTCGCTTGCCCCGGCCCGGATTCGAACCCGGGATGTCAGGTGAGAGACAGCTAGCAGCCACCTACATGTAGTAGAGCAGCCATCTCTATATATCATTGATAATGGAAAGCTGGCCAAAGCGGAGCATATTGGGGTTCTTAGATAGTTCCAGTAATTAATCTGTATTTGCACTTATATCTTTACAGGTATATGTAATGGCAGCTGGTCAATCTTTAATTAAAGCTTTTCACGCCTGCGGGAACGAGCAGCATCAGCTAAGACCGAGTACAGATAATGAGTTTTAATGCTGAAGGACACGTACTTGGCTTGTGATAATGAAATACTTTATAAATATAGTGATTAGTTCTTCCAGGTGCAGGTTTGTATAGTCTATGTAAACACATGCTGGTGTGTTTACATACTGAAACCCGGCTATGGAATAGACAAGGGTATATACCCAGCGGAATGAAAGTATATTAACCAGAGATAGCTCATTTAGGTAAAGTACATCCTCAAATAATAAACTTACATGCAGACTGCTTGAGTCACACTGCGATAAGTAATAAGCTAGATTAGATTTTAGGGTAACAGTGAAAACCCTTTCAGTTTTTAGTGTTCGCTAGAGAAACTAAGGTACTATGAGATTCACCACTTTGCCAACTTTCTAATACTAGTACCTAGAACTAAAAGAGATTTATTTTGGAATATCGGATACACTTAAAGGTATTGTTAATTTGCATTCTGATAGCATGTGGGGAATAGGTAAACCACCTCTTAATGTTTAACGTGGCTCTTGGGGTGAATTTGCGAGTATAGGATCATTTTAAGATATTTTCGTATGTTAAGGCCTACATCCTTTTCCACACAATCAGATCAGTTGTCAAAGGGCAAATACATCATCAGCATGATTTAGATTCAAAATGAGCTTATACATGTCACCTTTCAAATAAAACTTACACAACCATGTCCTCTTCAGCCATATGGGGGCATCCATCTTGGCCAGGCTCATGCAGGTTTGTTGCATCGCATGAGCACGTGCAGTGTTCAAGATCCGTCTACAGCATGAACCAGCTAAGTTTCTAACCCTACAGCTTTTACTTTCCAGTTTAACAACTTGCAAAAATTTCGTACCGTTTATCACTACTTGTATATGGTTTGCTGCAAAGGGAAAACATGCACCTTCATTTTATAGCCCAGTTTTTTTACAACGTTACACCCTGTGGTTACACGTATTAAAACCCTGATCTATTCTCACATACATGATTCTTTGCACTGCAATGCACCCTTGGTTAATGTCCAAATCTCATGAAAGTCTCTGCAATCTCTTCGGCAGAACGAGAAATATTGGAAATGCGAATAGAGAAAATAGTTCCCCGATAGTTCTCCACAGCATTCCAGCCATCGCTGTGTCCTATGTAGAGAGGAGTGCTCTGAGAGATGGATTGTAGTCTGCCTGGAAGTGTGTTGTTGAAGAAAAGATGTCCATCAACGAAGCATAAGCAGGAAATTTGGGACTTGCAAACAAGGGCATAGTAGTGCAGGGAAGTGTCACCATTAAATGACAAAGGCGTATCAACTATTCCACCAACATGTACATAGTATGCCATATGATGGTGAGAGCGATATTTCAGGAATCCATAATCACCCTTTTTGAGTACCACATAGCCACTTGCTAAGTCATCCGTCTTAACCCACAACTCTATAGTGAGCTCTCTTTGGACATCTAGGGAAGGCGAGCCGGTTACGGTCAGTCCGCCAACTCCAGCCCCACCTGGTAGTTGAAGTCCAACAGCATTCTGATTTTCTGGGAGGGTCACCAGTCGTATGGGGGCATTTAAGACCCCATGGTTACCACATCCACTTTGATCTCTGATGACGTCACTGGCACTCATGTTCCGTATTTGTTCCATGCAGGATAATTGCAACAGTAGAACAGTATGCTCATCATTGCTCAATCTAGGGACACCTAAAAAATTAATATATATATATATATATATATTTAATGTTTTACATATAACACAGGAAATACAGTGCCAGCATTTAATTCCTGCACTAAACACGTGGACAGTCGGAGTATAATACATGACTGAACGCCTTATTGCCACCCAGTTTTCTGGGCATGGACGCACGGATGACTGAGGCATTGGTTTGCTTGGTCTGTTTTTTGACATGTTATCCATGAGTGTTTGTACAGCCAGGCACTGGCAGACGTCCGGTCGACTAGTGCAGGAATTAAATGTCTGTAGTGTAGATGTAATTTCTTCAGTGATGGAGCGATACTGGTATTTTTCAAGGCTTTCAATGCAATTATGTGATGCACGATCTCACATAATTTGCAGATTTACATTTTTGAGAATGTGTTACATGAATAAGAACCAAGGACGCTTAGCAAAGTTAAATTAGACACATTCAAATGACCGCCAGTGCTACAAGGCCACACTCTTTGTGAAAAAACAAACATATGATGTACCAAACGTCAAGCGCCCTTGTCAACTACACAAGCCAACGTAGGAAACATATTTTTCGATGATGAGTATGGGATTACAAGAAATTAGAGCAGATCTATCAACTGATTTCGTATAATTCTTCCAATCCATGAACATTAAAGCCACACCCGCAGATGGAATTTATCATTCGTACCGTCCTTGAGCGTACACTTTTTCTGACAACTGTGAACCTGAGGAAAATTACAATCATTACTATCCTCAGGACACAGCATATCAAATAGAGTGACATTTGAAACACATATGTACTAAATGAAGAAGAAACAATTGCCAATCATTTTTTTTATCAAGATGATGTGCGTATATTCTACAATACTCGGCTTAATAAACTTGCACCTGAAAACACTATTCTGTTCCTTGGTAGCGGTCAAGTACTGAGTAAATGTGAAGGCTGTCAACTATAATGTCACTTGCCGCTCTGTAAAATATCATATACTAGTATCTGATGAGTACTGATGAGAGATTGTAGAACCAAACATGCTCTACGAACTTCAATCAAATATTTCTTACTTTAATCAAATTTTAGGTACTGAGCAAATATTATAAATATGTGATACCTTTTCTTCCGTATTGATATTTTCTTAACATTTGTGAAATTTGGTCAGAAAATATATACTTTGTACAGGCTAAATCGTCAATCTAAAGCAGGATAAAGGAAAGCTTGAGCCAAATTTATAAACGCCATAAGCTACCTTAAATAATCTTAATGCGACACTAAAAAACTTCCTAATTATAAACATAGGGAAAAACTCATTTGTTTATTCAAATGTTGTTTGAAGTGATAGCTCGCGAAGTGAGTCGGCCGAAGGCCGGCTCAGCGTAGCGAGCATTTACGGTATATATATAGTGTAATGGCAGGATACATACTGAGGCAGGTTTTTTGGTGTTGACGTCTGTCTGTTCGTCTCTCGTCGGGCTCGCTCGCTCGACCCTGCTCGCTCGACGTTCGTGCGCCCAATTCTCTGATTGTGGCTGTCTTGACAGCTATACCAACTATGAAAACAGCGCTGACACATTTCCAGTATAGATACTTAAAGGAGCAAGTGGACTGCGAGTGATCACGTGACCACACAAATGACCCGACAGTGCGTTTATTACACACTTCTAAGCATTCTATTATTATCGTCTGTCAGTGGAATGTTGAATCCTTGGCGTCGTTAGTGTTTAGGCGCCCTATATGTTGGTTATAGGCGTGTACTTTTTCGGAATTTTTCTTGACGAAGTGTTGGGATACACCTATGTTGTTCGGTGATAACGGCGAGTGGCGATGCGAAGTGATACAGTGACGTCATCGTCTGGTACTTTTTAAAAAAAATGTACAATGTATTTTATCACGCTAAAAATGATTTTATTATGATTGTCTGTCAATAAAATGCTGTAGATAAAATGTTGAATGTTTGGCGTCGCTTGTGTCTTAATCATAAAAAAATGGAGATTACCGTTGTTGTTCGGCGACTCTCGCCACCGCGTGTATATAGACTATAGAGCCAGTCCGTTCAGTCGTGTGCGCGTAAAATTTGCATTGAATAGACTGGTGTCAGTCCCTTTGAGCTATTGCGCGCCAACAATTAGGGGGAGGGGGGCGGGGTAGGCTGGTGCCGTTCAGCTGGGTGGACTCGTGCATGAAGCACACAACATATCATGGGATCATATCTAACTACAACAAAAGCTCAATTGTTTAAGTTATCAATAGAGTGTAGTGAGATACAACTATAACAGCCATTGACATGCGGTCGCGGGCGCCTTTCACCGCACAACTTCGCGTTTTCCATCAAAATATTACATGCTCAATGCACACTTTCCCTTCTAGAATTGAGTCCTTCTGGATTACCTCGGAAAAATGAGCATAACTTTTTGCTTTAAGAGCACATTTTGCCGCCAGATCATTTCATGTTTTAAATATTTCTTAATCAAATAATAAATTTGGATTGCTTCCTTTAAATTGTATTGAAATAAGGTTTTGGTCGCCGACTATCGTGCAACACGCGCGGAACTATGCAACACCTGAAACATACATGCTCACGTGCGACAAATGCTGACGTCATGAAATAACATCATATGCATGTTACGACGGAATTCCGCGGATTCCAAAGTCGTAACTTCGATGTTCACGGTAAAAATGACTTTAATCATCTTTCCGTGAATGGATTTCAATGCAGTTTAAATCGCCATAACCGCAACAAATAATTCTACATGTCTGTTAATTCTAGTTGAAATCTGTCGTGAAATGACGATTTTGCAACAGGTTGAAGTCGTAGTAATTTTTATGCCATATTTTTGCTCAATCGATCGCTACGCATACTGTGTGCGGTTATTGCACAAATTTGTAGCTCATGTTAAGGGGCTTCCAATATGTTTCAGCAAAGTTCAAGTAAAGAAATGATAACTATAACAATAACAAACAATTTGTGACTGCATTTGAAAGGGAATGCAGAAATATCATCGAGCTGCGCGAGCATTTAAAGCTTTGCTTTCTCGTCATATTAAACATAATTCATTTTTGAAGAAATAAAAGACACAGCAAATAGGGAGTTCATCCTACCTTTTGTTGGACACGATTCATCATGCTGAAAGATATAGTGAACCACATCAAACTCCTATAAATCACAAACTAAATATAGGCCTACCATGTTATTGAACATTTTGCCGTTTCATGGTTATGTGCCAAATTGTTTTTAAAACGCATTTAAGGATGGCAATTCTTAGAAACGTTGACTTAAATGCACACCATAGTTTTTAATAACCTTAGGGCATGATTGTCTGGTTTGTCATACAACAAAATGTCTTAAATATAAAATATCCTGATAACAAATCATTAAAAAACAAATTTATTTGTTCTTGTTAAGTCACTTAATCCTCCTTTATATGGTTTTTGAATTTTACACTATTTATTGAATTGTGTTTAGAATTATCAGAATAAGTATACACCAAAGATAAAACAAGGTAAATTAATATATGCATACCTGGTAGTATAGGATGTAACCTGCTTTGACGACCAGGTGGTCACATGGAACCTTTGTCACGTAATCTGTTAGCTCACACGCTCTCTTGTCTGGGTTGTAGTTGAACGCCCTGCAGGAGGGACTCGAGGCGCAGCGAAGGGCGCATTCCTGTCCACTCTGGTCCTCCAGCCTCCTCTCGACAGGATGAGCAACTTTTCCAGAACCACAGTGAGATTTTGTGTATTGAACCCCCGCAGTCGATATAGATCGTGCCACAGTCCAGAGAGACACGGATACTACAAGTAGGGTGCTCATGAGTCCCATGGTTTGCGGTAGCACTGTTTATCAGTCTGTGTGCAATGGCTGCCAACGACCGAGCCGCCTCATTCAGCTCTTCAAGACGATTCCATCAGGAGGCAATGTAAAGGGATGATGGGTACCACGTCTTAGCGTGGCTCATATCATAATTAAAAGCCTTCAGACATACAGTGCTTGGTGATCCAGATGATCAGAAAATTGCTCCTTGAAATGTTTTGAAAGTACTTTCCACACTGTATGTACGCTTGAGGTTGGTTAAAAAAGTTAGAAAGAATACAGATATATCAATAACAGGTCACCATCAAATATGAAAATGACCATCAAGCGTCATCTATAACACTATATATAACCCGAGAGCGTGATGATTGGAGCAGTAATAAAGTCAGCAATTGCTTTTGATACAGTCCCCTCTCCGTCCTTTCATTACACTGATAGGTGGCGTGCACTGTGATGATCTGATCCGTTCCAGCTCGAGCATGCTATCAGTGTTGAAACCACTTTTTTGAAGGATATATTGTTAAGACTAGATGACAAAACTTTTAAGAGTCGTTTATGCATTTTTAACATTAGAGGTATATGTGAACATGTTGACCTAGATTTTCCACTTTTTCAAATGTGTGTAGGTATCGTTAATCGCCAGGGAAAAATGCACACATCGGGATGTAACATCATATTCAGCAGTCCTCACGGCGGTGTCTTATCATTTATTATTATACCTCACATGAAGATAGTAAGTCTTGATTGGCTAACTAAGGTTCACCATTCCATGCTGTTGTGCTCACAAGACAATGTGACACCCCGGTTAACAATAGTCATCTGTGACTGTGACCTCATCCAGAACAGCAGACGGTTCTTTCTCCCGCATCAACGGCCGGCAGTGGTTTGATATGGTACGCAAGAACTTTGATATTTTACCTCTGTGTGGTTTCATCGATATAATAAAACAAACATGACATCCAAGTGTGGGCTCCGTGATGGGAAGGACCCCTCGGGAGGATCGTTTCCCGCGGCCTCCGCCCTTGGGCAAACCATCCTCTCTCGGGGTTCCATTCTACCATATTACCCCCCACTGGGATAGCATGTGTGTGTAATTTCGTGTGTGTGTATGTGTGTAGGGGGGGGGGGGTAAGTCAGTCAGCCAGTATGTATGTATGTATGTATGTATGTATGTACGCTATTTATGCAGCAAACCTGTTTCGATTTTAGTAGATTTGAACATGCAAATTAGCATATATGCAATGAATCCTTTACTTGGTACATCATGATGGACTCCAAAAATCCTCTCGTTGTCTACTATTTTAACATCTTTATCTGTATAATAATACTGAGCCATTTTTCAGCTTTATTCCATAATAAAGCTGACCTTTGATGCTGACCATTCTGTTGGTGCTGCATGGCATGATATATCTGTTATTGTAGCACAGTAGCTAATCAGTCTCTAATCCTTATTCTAATCAGTAATTCGTCACACAGACATAGGTAAACCCTACAGTACATGCATACAGTCTACGCACTGCCAAGGCTAGTGGGTGACTGGCGCTGCCATCTATTGCACAGGAATGTTGGCTGCTGTTTAATCGACCAAAGCCTAGCGAGAACTAATGGTCTAGGTTTGAAATTAGTTCATATCATTTTAAGGGAACTGATTCAGGTTTCCTGTTTTTGTCTAATACTATGATGGATAATGGTTTTGCATAATAATAACTGGGCCCAGACAGCGATTTTTTTATTGATTGCCATTGTCTGTGGGTAACTGTGGGCTCTTTGATGTGTTAATTGTTGGACAAAGTTATTTGGTGACTAGAACCATTTAAATGGTCTAAGCTTGAAGATTGTCTGATAAAATTCTAGAGGGCACTGCTCCTGGTATTTTTGTCTTTGTGTGGTACTATGGTATTTGATTATTTTACATAATATTCCTGTATTCAGCTGGCCTAGAAAGCTGTACTAAATTAATTTTCATTATCATTGTGGGTAAATGTGGGCTCTTTTGTATGTTCACAAAATTGTTTGATTTTGTAGAAAATTTTAGAAAGGTTATTTGGTGGCAATAACATTTTAATCACAATAGTGTTGAATAGTATTCTCCAGTACATAGTCACACAAGGGATTGGAATTTGACCTGAGGGTATTTAGCCACCCATCTCAGTTCTTTGCACAAACCAAAACAGTTCAATGGACAACCTTCAAGTTTTAATAGTATTGTGCAATATCAATTTTAATTGTATTTGTATCAAGAATCTATTCTTCGACTTGCAGGCATATATTCTCGTTTTGTGTACATGTGACATTGGCAATTAAGAGACAAGACACAGGTGTTTCTGAGAATGGGAAGCTGCTGCCTCGCCATACCATGTGGCATGTTTGAAAATTCCTTTTCTTTTAATCTTTGAACAATTTAATCACAAAATGATACATCGATAACTAAATGAATTCTAAAATGATGATACAAAAACAATTTTAACATATACATGTTACGTGCATTCGCTTTTATTTCCATAACAGGAAAATACAATAGAATAAGTAAAATATAGCATAAGGTTTCACATGAATAAAATGAATAAGAATATGGATCGCAAACTTGAACTGGCACCTAGGGGTATATCTGGATAATAAAGCAATATAATATTCTTATTTAGTTAAACAATCCTCTTCAAAGATTCGTATGATATCTCTGTGCATAAACCAGGTGGAAATATTTAGAACACGTGAAAAAGATTAGTAGAATGGCCCAGACACATACAACCGCACCATTACTGGTCAAGATACATAGATATTGTTGAGCATATTATAAATTGCCTTTGCTACCATGATTATTATTCCATACAGCTCATCTTTCCTCACATAACTGATGATTATCCCTAGAAGGGTTTGAAAGAATGGTGAACCTTTGAAGTGGCACATAGTTACATCTATTAAACCGTTAAGGATCAGAAAGATTGTTCGACGAGGAACAAAATCAATTGTTGATATAGTCACATCAGTGATGCAGGAGGGATTTACGATAAGAAAACATCATAAAACGTAACTGTACAAAAGGCAAAGAATAATATAAAAGTGATGTGATAAGCCAGTTGTAGTGAACAAAAACATCGACGAAAACAATACTATATTTACTTCAGAGTTGCTATGTTTTCACCAATAAAGTGATAAATGTCCACTTATAATCGAATGCCAAGACCATTAACAGTGGTTACATTGTTGGAAACAATGAACACACACGCACACACACATATATATATATATATATATATATATATATATATATATATATATATATATATATATATATATATATATATATATATATATGTATATATATAATATATATATATATATATATATATATATATATATATATATATATATATATATATATATATATATATATATATATACATATATATACTGTATAATGTGTTAATATTGCGGCAGTTTAATTAACGCGTACTTTGCGCACCCATAGAGTCCGCATTTATTAAACTGCGCACTATCATTTGGATATTGGGGATTATCCTTGTACCGTCCAACACACTGATATGATAGCTTGTCATTCAACATAAAGACCCTTCGCGGCCTTTGCTAGTACTAAGTACAATTACGATGTAGATGACTTGCACACTCGAGAGTGGTCAAATATGCCGATAACTACTAATCAGAGCTACTGATTGCAACCAAGATAGCACTGTTCCTGGCTTGTGACGAAATAAAGATTACATTTGTCTATAATACTGGCAGCATCTGGCATCCCTAAGCGGCTGACTGCCTTGAAAATAGCAGCACCACCCTTCCCAAAAGCCGGGTAGGTTGCATACTCTTGCCCCCTCACACAGCTTGAGCTGGAGGTTATCAATGCGCAATAATTAAACAGCGCATCAAAGGCAGTTATCTGCTGAGCGCATTATTTCATATGCGCAATATTAACACGGTATACAGTATATATATATATATATATATATATATATATATATATATATATATATATATATATATATATATATATATATATATATAAATTTTAAGTGTAGCCACATAAGTAATTGCACGTAGTATTTACACATTTACCATCTGAAAATTACATTTATTATTGCTACATTTTAAATCTCTACAGTGCCATTGTGCAATTCTTATTTTAATGGAAACAGCTATGTGCCAGCTGCAACTGGAAGTATCACATAATTCAGGATTTCTTTCTGCACCGCCCAATGATGAGATATCTTGGTGACGTTCGTAAAATGGAACTTTCACCATTTAAAAAGGTTTATTCAACTAGAGGTAAAATCTCTGTGCAAGGGTTACGCAGCAGCATAACACAGATCCCATGGAGATTTTTGCAGTTCAGAGATTTTATAAACGCCAACTGTATACTGGAAAAGGTAAAGGTTTACCCTCCAATAGAAGAGTGAAAAAACACTCTAGCCGTGTATGTCATATCGAGAGATTTTTCCCATTCCCAATGCCACGATCGTTAGTAAATGAATTACCAAAAACGTATATAGAAACCAGGCCTCCCCACTAGTAGATGGTGTCTAGATTCCTCTTAATATTGATGTGTGGTCAATGCAATGTTATACAAATTTCACCGAGAAAATATTACATAGACTTTAACAAGCAAGAATACAATAATTGGTTCTTCATCAAAATGTGAAAATACCTACTTCTCTTCTGTCACCCTGATATAGCACTTTGCATGACCTACTAACCGCTTTTGAAATGTTTGCTCTGACCACCTACAAAGAAACTTCGGTGATCTTCGTTCAATCATTAGAAGTATTGACAGCCTTTGGCGTAAGACCAGGTTAGTCTTAGTTGTTCGAATAACCTCATAAGAAGTATTCATAGCTGCAATCAACATATTGATAAGGAGGATAACTAACATAATGGCATAGCTCGACATCAGAATTTTGCCAAATATGTGTTCCCGTGCCTTCTCGTATGACATGCTACTGTCAAGATCTACCATGACTTGGAACATTGAATAGATTGTCATATGGATGTGTGATTCATCCTGTTCTTTGGAATTCACTAACATTGCATGCATAGCAAATGAAAAGGACAGCAAAAGAAACATTGATATACCCAGAAATGGTATAAGATCAGTGAATATCATACGCTGTATCATTATGGAAAAAACACCAACCTTTTTGATGACTCTTGAAAAGAACACTGAAAAAGACCAGCCAAATATCATTGCCATTGCAATGGCAATATCTTGATTCCTATTGCCTATTTGATACAGTATAAACCAAATAATCACAGAGAGGGAAAACACAAAGCAAATGCCCCTATATACCCTGTTGGCAGTCAGTGACCATCCATCTGCTCTTGTCAATGCCATTTTAAGCTTGTTCCTCCAACCCATTGCACGACTGAATGTGTATGGTTTGTTTCCAACTAAGTCAATTATTTCCAGGAGTAAGTAAAGTATGGGCAAAATAAGAAATAAACCATACAGTGGTGAAGATTGGTGATGACGTTCAAGAAAACCTGCTGATTTTGGAATGTTGGTGGACTTATTTAGATATTCAGGGCTACTTCTATCGTTTTCATATTTAGTCCAATTGGTAAACATTGATTGATTTTGATCTGTCGAGTGTCTATTCACACTGAAACTTGATTTGTTTACCATTCGTGGATTCTGTTCAGTGTCTAAAGCGAAGTATGTCAGCAATGACATATAGATAAGATGTACAAAAAACCATACCCAAAATGGATATCGGTATACCGTCCATTTGGCTTTGATAACTGAATGCATAGGCTCACTTTCAAGTAAATCAACTTTTCTCTCTTGACAATCCCAATCAATAGGATTATGAGCAACAAGGTGTAGACATGAGGATTTTGAATAGGTATTAAATGAATAGCTTGTGATTTCTAATATATCATAAACAGTAGAAGTGAAATTCCCTAAACTAATGTCTCGAGTGCTGAGAATATCTTTGAGATTAATCAAAGATCCAAACAAACACGACTCTTTTTTAGCCGCCAGCTGCAGAGGGGTCAGGTTCTCTGCATTGACCAATCTAAGAAGCTCTTGCATTCCAACAACACTATCAAAAGCTGTTGTCTTTTCACGCTCATTTTTTCTTGCTGTCCAAATAGCACTTGCTTCAACAATGAGAGTGAGTACCCGTTTGTAATACATTTCTTTGTCAGTGCCTTGCACTGACTGCAAGATCACTGTATGCAGGAAAGTGTTTCCAATTGAATCTGCTTTCAGCAAGTCTGCACCATTTCTGGTGAGCAGTTCTATCAACTCTGGCTTGCCACTCCAGACTGCTAATGCTAATGCAGAAGAGCCATTTAAAAGCTTGACCTCATTAGAAACACCACCATTAGCATGTGTGTTTATAAGGTTAGCACGTTCAGATTTGCTTGGCACAGCTAAAAGAAGATCTTCGATTAGACACACATCACAGTTCGGAATAGCAATATGAAGTACAGTGTGATTTGTACTTTTCATGGATTTGAATGTGTGCAATACAAGGGAATCCCCTCCCTTCCGTATAAGATATTTTACTATTGGTATGCGGTTTTCGGCTAATGCCAAGTGGAGAACAGACATCTCTGTGTTTGCATCCAAAAACTCTTTTTGAATGAAAACATTTGTTTGGAGACTGCCTTCTTCCATGATACGGACCATCAACTTTAGAGATTGTAATTCCCCCCGAGCGACACATGTAAATAGATACTTTCTGAACTCCGCTGTATCATTGGCTAGTACGCCTTGTAGTTTCTTCTCTGCCTGGCATCTATCTACGGATACTAAAGGTTGAACTTTTAGCTTTTTATGAAGGGGTGTTTCAGGAACAGACACATCATGTGGGGGTTTGCCCGCAGAGTTACCTTTTACCTCGAAGACGTCATCTCCTATCAGATTTGATAGGTTTTGTGAGGTGTTGGAAATGTTACTTCCTCTAACCTTATCCGAATCATTGTCCCACTCCAAAAGTGGACTATTTTCATTTTCGTCATGCTCTTTATCAATATTTAAACTTGTTTTCTTTCTTCTTCTGCTAGATGGCCCTAATATTGTCTTTGTCTCTCCATCCTCCTCATTAACCTGATTGCAGTAGGGCTTGGTTGAAACTGAGTCTTGGTCATTGGTTGAATATGTAGAAAGTTCATACTCTTCATTCTTATCGACATTTTGGCCTGGGTCCATTCCTCTTGATTGCAAAAGAATGCCTTGTCTATCGTGGGTTGAAACATAAGATCTTGAAGGAGAAGGCGCAGCTCGATACATTTGGTTCTCTGCATGGTGATCAACATCATGCAAAGCTACAATGAAGATTAAGAAGAATAGAATGAGATTGATTGGTGCACTTGATTTACCAAAAAATGACATTATTTTGAAACTGTGCATTTGATGAGATCTTAAGTTTCCATGACGAGTGGATGAGGGAGATGAAGAAGCTTGCACACATGACCGATTGTGTGTCCCACAACACTATATCACTCACGAGGGCAAGATTCTTAACCTTTATGCTGCTGGTGGCTAATTCAGCCAATAGAAAATGATGCAAAAAACCTGAAAAATGACTGAAATCCTGGCACATGGGTACTCACCTGAGAGTACTCAATGAGAGCTTTCCAATGAATATCAACATGACAGAGCTTAGACATGACAGGGCTTTGCATCCTTGTGTATTGGACAAACGTAGCCTGAGCATTGGAAAGGTTAACCTTCCTAGCCATGGTGGATGTTTCTCTCTCCCACGATAAAAGAGAATGGGAATAACAAGTTATACCTCATGAAGTATGTAGCTCGGCCCTGAAACCTTAACAGGGGCTGGCCAATCTCAGCGATTTGTATGCTGGGAAATATGGACCGAATTACCACATCAGATGTATAGGGCCAGAACATAATCACGTCAGATCATAAAAATTAACAATGTAAATGTAATTATTCATCCCAAAAGGATAAAACTAAGATCAAAGGTACCTGTCAGATAATAAATAGATCTACACAAGGGTGACATGTCACTTCCGATTGAAACAGATCAAATTCAAAGTTCACTGTTTGACATTTGCATTGAGAAAAGATCCGAAATGGTAGGGATCTGATGGGATGATTCTCCTAGTTTAAACCCTTGCACTGTAATAAGATTATCGTTCCCTCATAGGTGTTCCATAACCAGTCCAGGCCTGTGAGTGGGAAAATACAACTTTCATAGTTTCTTCCTTAACTGCATTATCAATTTATAGAAACTATTTATTGAGAAATCATTTAAGAAAAGCTTTGTGAAGTTGGAATATTGCGACGTATACTTTGTATGGTGCCCTGCCATAGTCGACATATGCTTCAACAAACTATGATAGAAAGGTTGAAACAATCTTAATCTTAATGTAATAATAACATATTGCATGGATCGTATATCTAGATATAAATTTTGAATTTTTTTTTTCAAGTTTAGCATAAGCTTAAATCATTTAAAATAAGCATCTTTAGCTTCTTAACACTATCCAACATAGATTCTAAGTGCATCCGTGTTGCAAAAAGACAGTGGCGACATCTATACATAAATGTCCCCACTAGATTTATGCTGCCACGCAAAATATCATGAACCAACTCGAGAGGGATACTTAAAGAACCGTCAGCCTCCTTTCATGGTTCAAAGAGTAATCGATAGGATGTATATCTTTTTAAGAAATATCTCCATAATTATGATTAGCTCTGAAGTAATACAATCTTAACAAAAGTAAGTTGAACATGGCTTTTCTTAACAGGGGAAAATAGACTGAATCCTCCCGTCCATATTCATGTTTCTTCTACCTTTGAGATATTTGATGGCCCTCGGTTCACAATTGTGGATAGGAGCTCTGTTTGAAACCACTATGCATGGTTTTGTAGTTTTTAACCTCTCATAATCTAGATCCTGCCGGAGGGGGGGAGGGGTTGTTATCTTTATCGTATTTCTCATCAGAAAACCTTTTTGCTTTATACTTTATTTTGAATAATTGGTCATATGAAAACACAGTAAGGGTCACTCTGAGTCAAAATTCATAAGTTTGCTTTACTGTGGATATAAGGGTCAATAAATCTTGTTGGTCCTAGAAGTACATTTTACATAAATAATTTGTGTTGTCTCATTATCCAGCACTTACCTGCACGGTCTATGCTTCCGTGTGGCTGAGCTCCTACATCCTCATCAAGGTTCTGCGACATCCCATAAATGTAGTCATCATACTTGCTATTGTAGTCACTTGGAAAGCCAACATTCGGCTCAGCACTACCAGGCTGGTTACCATAGTCATAAACGAAGCTTCCATCCCGCTCATCGTTAGTAGAATTTTTCCGTGGTTTTCGGGATATGGCCCCTATAAGTCTGGATAGAAATGAAGCACTCTCCGAGATCTGATCTGGAACAGGTCTGATAACCTCTATGTCAATATCCCTGTCCATTTCTATTGGTGATCAAAGGCATCCACATGTATAGAAACGCAGATCTGAAAAGAGCATGCATGGTAGGTTTATAAAAATATTAGCTGATACACCCCCTGGACTCTACATTATTCGGGTTCCTTTGAAATTTAACATAAGAATATTAGGTATTATAAAAGCATAGCTAGATATTTTGATAGTGCAGTACCTGGTGTAACACAATATGTGTTGCATAGGAATTTACGTCCCCTTGGTGGACTTACTGCAATTCGCCACTTTTCGAATCTCACATAACTATTGCCATATATTCTATCTATCTGAGCTATTGTCTATCTGGGTCCGACTGAAATATACATTTACTGTTGTAGCCTTCTGTCATCACTAGCCACTAGAGTTTAGTTTCATCGTTTAGTTTCCGTATTCATAGCCGGTCTGAGCCAATTTAATGGATATGTTGCAAGTGTAGCATCAAAAACCTATCCTGACAATCCACGGCATACAATGTACAACCCTAGTGGTGAACTCCTGAATTGAACCTATACATAATTATCTCAAACACCACCCTTTGGGGATATACTCGATGATTAGGCGGTCATGCCAGACCTGTTTTACTCGATGTAATTTGGGAGGGGTACGGATTTAAAAGGATTTGACTTAAATAAACACGGAAGTTCTCTCTTATTCAGTGAGGGGCTGTTCTACCTAAAATATGGGTCAGGATTACATTAGGGCAATTCTTAACATCAACAGAAGGCAGCGCTGTGTGATGTGCGCTCCACACTAACTTAACACTGTCAATAATGGGGCTACCTTTGTACAAAGCACAAGGATGAAATTTTTTTTGAACAACAACTAAATCCTGTCATGCTGGCATTCGTAAAAGAAATCTCTTGCTGAGTACTCTCAGATGAGTACCCATGTGCCAGGTTTTCAGTCATTTTTTCATATTTTCTGCATTATTTTGTAATGGTCAAATTGGCCAACACCTGCATAAGGGTTAAGCACGATCAGCCCGTGTCGTGTAAAATGATAATGTATTCGTATACGCATCACATAGTTAGGTGCACATACACCCCAAGGCACTAATCGTGAAACCAAGGAGGTTGGCAGGAACAAGTGGCTCAAATTCAGGTTAAATCCCCCTAAACTCAAAAAGTTGATACACATTTCTCCTCTGCCCCTTGTCATATATTCTTAACACAGTGGCAAAATAGGTGGTGTTTAGAGACAAGTAATGAGAATCTCTCAAAACTAGTAGTCAACGGAGGTTAACTTCTGTAGGTGTGCTCTCCAATTCTGATGTGTGGTACATTACATGCTTATAAGTTATAACTCAGTGTACATAGGTGCATATGTGAAAGGAACCAAATCAGCATTATCTGGGAGAGTAAAAACGGTATTTATTAAACTAGAGACTGAAGGAGTAATTGAAAGTGAGGTAAACGACATCTGAATTTTCGGCCAGGTAAACCTTTCACCCACTCATGAAACTTGTCAAACCCTCACGAAAACGGTAGAGACACTCGAAGTACTTCCGTGTTTGTTTATGAGTATGACTATCTGTTTACGATTGAGGAAGTTGAGGTTAAAGATAAAGGTCCCAAAATAAGGACATGTAAATCCATATTGACTTACCCTTGCCGGTGCCCTAGTTAGCAGTACCCTTCTGTCCAACCCAGTTTGAGGAAGCGACCCACTTATCCTGTTCTGCTTTAGTGTGACAGTCACGTGAGTAGGTATTGTTGTGGTGGCCGCGAGGCATAACATGGGCACAATGGAGGGGACTATATATATATATATATATATATATATATATATATATATATATATATATATATATATATATATATATATATATATATATATATATATATATATATATATGTATATATATATATATATGTATATATATATATATATATGTATATATATATATATATGTATATATATATATATATATGTATATATATATATATATATATATATATATATATATATATATATATATATATATATATATATATATATATATATATATATATATATATATATATATATATGTATGTATGTATGTATGTATGTATATATATATATATATATATATATATATATATATATATATATATATATATATATATATATATATATATATATATATATATATTATATATATATACATATATGTATATATGTATTTATATATATACATACATACATATATACATACATAACTGATTACGGATGCTCAGGTTGGATTTTCATGCGCAACACAATGAGATGATGGACAATCGATTTCCATTTGTGCCTGAACATCAGCAAGTGGTAGGAGGATAGTAGAATATCTTATCCTTAGAAAGAAAATAAAGAAATTACTTGATGTCTTCCCTTTAAGTTCCTATCGCTTAGTGTATCGAATCCGACAACTCAATTCTACAGTGTAATACGGTAATAACACGTGTAGCATATATTGGAACAATACTACACTCATCCATTAGACCAAAACACCACTATTTGAAGGCTGCACAAAATACTTCTCATATCAAAATATCTTTCCTACCTGATTATGCACCCATGTACTCTACTTCGCGGATACTTTTAGATGCAACACGGTACCATGTGGGTTTACTATGCACCTGCTATGTTTTGGGCAAAGTTGGGAAAACTCATCTTTATCCAATCCCTTACAATAG
This sequence comes from Maea johnstoni, assembly GCA_963942565.1. Taxonomy (NCBI): domain Eukaryota; kingdom Metazoa; phylum Annelida; class Polychaeta; order Spionida; family Magelonidae; genus Maea; species Maea johnstoni. The sequence goes on from OZ012686.1 coordinate 47,275,766, forward strand.
ATAGGGTACACCCATGCTCTACCTTTAGGTCGTACAGATAACACCGTACTTGAGAAATTCTATTTTCATGGATAGAGGTAATACATAACGTTTTATTACTGACTGTATCGAGGTCACTCATAAGGCGTGTGTATGCAGATATAAACAATAAGTGTTATCTAAGGTCGAAGGTCCATAGGCTATTTCTGTAAAGCAGTTTTGCTTTGCTGGATGCTAGCACATTTTCTCAAGCCTAACATGTTAAGTAGGTATTAACTAAATGTCTATGATGTCATTCAGTGGTATTCGGGAGTCAATGTAAAGACACATCTATTACAGTCTCCTAAATTAGTGTTGTTTATGAATTTACTAGAAGTAGCACGTTTATTAGTTGTCAACCCATCTTCACAAAGTTATACTCTTCACAAAAATATAAATAACTAGGAACGTATTGAATACAAATTAGTGATATTGCCTATATATAAACATACATACTGATACAACACAAAGTTAGTATTAATCAACACACGAAGAACTTTCAACGTATTATATACATTCACTAAATAAAAATTACACTTAAAATTGTAACATACTTCTTTAATGCCTCTATATTATTCCAAACATTTAGTTAAAGGGCAAATGCACCATCATAATGATTTAGGTTCAAAATGTGCCTTTACGTGTCACCTTTCTAATAAGACCACCCGTAAGTCTGTCCTCCTCAGCACTCCTCAGATATGGCTTATGAAAGTTAGTAAAAAACTAGCCTGAGTCTGGGCATGGAGGCTGACATTGCAGGCCAATTAAGCCCAATTAAGCACAATCAGTGGTATGAAGTGACTGCCAGTGCTGCTTCTGATTGGTTGAGAGATATCAGTGGCTGGAATTGACTGCCACTGATATCTCTCAACCAATCAGAAGCAGGGCTGGCAGTCACTTCATAAGCACCACTTCTGATAATGGCAGCCTCTATACCCAGACTCAGGCTAGTTTTTTACTAACTTTCATAAGCCATATCTGAGGAGTGCTGAGGAGGACAGACTTGCGGGTGGTCTTATTTGAAAGGTGACACATATAGGCACATTTTGAACCTAAATCATCATGATGGTGCATTTGCCCTTTAAGTATGCACGCATTTACAATACAAGGCACCATTTATATGTATGCAGGAAGTTAAAGCTTGGGTTAACTGTTTACATGTCCTGGTAGAGATAATTGAGTAATCCTATTTCCTTGCTAGATCCGGCCGCATGTATGTCAACGTGTGTATTTAACCATTACTGCTCCTGGATCATGAATACTTGAAATACATCACACTTATATGTTTGTATGCAAATTTCCAGCATGGTTGCATTTCTTCAACTTCAATTTCTCCTGCCATCATGATATGCACGCATCTCCAGGAGCATTTTTCCTCTCTCACGGTCATAATATCAACAAAATTAGGACATGTCTGTACAAAGTCAATTTATTTCGATACAAACGAAGATTTTGTGTGTATGTATGTATGCATATATATATATATATATATATATATATATATATATATATATATATATATATATATATATATATATATATATATATATATATATATATATGCACACACACACATATGTGTGTATATATATATATATATATATACGAAAATTGTGTGTATGTATGTATGTATGCATATATATATATATACACACACACAGACACACACACATATATATATATATATATATATATATATATATATATATATATATATATATATATATATATATATATATATATATATATATATATATATATATATATATATAAACATATATATATATATATATATATATATATATATATATATATATATATATATATATATATATATATATATATATATATATATATATATATATATATATATACATATATATATGCAGTGAATAATAGACTCCGGAGAAAGCGATTATTCAGCATGAAGTTTAACCTAGATAACCAATAGGTATTTCACATGCACTCGCCGAAAAGAAACATAAATTACAACCAAACATGAGTGGAAAAGATATCTAACACCCTGTTAAAAGTCGGCAAAGGTTTTGGCAGTATCAATAGAATAATCTTGGTAAAAACCTACACATAGCTTCATTTGAGCAGAGTATATGGTAGAAGTTGTGTCGTAGTTGTAGCTCAAATGGCTTAATATGCTGGTTCACTCCTGCCCCTCTAGCCTCTACAAAACGTGCGTGCCATAGTGGTGCTTCTCCTTAGCATGAAACAAACAAAATAATTCAACTAGCCATATAACATTTAAATCTTTTCACATTAATGTATGGAGGTGCTTGGCTATATGATTTTCATCAAATATACAGGCAGCCTGGTTGGCTATATATATTTCTTATTGATGATGCCCTTTAAGGGCATAATTACCATGATCATCTCATATCTATAAATTATGTTGTTTACAAATCCAACCAGCATTATGGATACACATATCATGTCAGCTGCCTAGCCAAGCTACTACCTGGCAAATTCATTTGGTAAAGATAACATCATATACAGACCATGTTAGATTGCAGTAAGCTATAGTTTTTGAATTATCGGTTGTCTTTTGATAATTAGGCTTTGTGAACATGAACATCAAGATTTTACCCCTAACTCTTTTTTTTCAGGCACCAATTCAGGAAATCATTTTGCTGCCCAAGAGTCCAAAATCTCAATGTTAATGAGTCTCGTACCAAAAAAAAGACCTACACCACCAACATATTGAAGAACTTTTCAAAAATGTAAATAGGCTAAATAATGAGCACAAACATAATCCTCTCAAACATCCCCATAAACCAAGGAAAGGTTCCACAGACAAGACAATCCTCTCTAGTAGGAAGTGCTACTACAAATGAAAAGTGGCTCATTCAATACTCTTGGCATGTTCATAGTGTCTTCATGGGGCATTTAGATGGAAAACTAAATGACTTTGTCCTTTATTAGCTACCACAACATAATTTATAGATATAAACTGTACAGGTCTCCTCTTAATTCTGTCAAGCAGTCACATCAAAGGTATTAGGGCATGATGAATCTGATTTCCACAAGGCATAACTCATCACAAGGCATCAATTTTGTAGTGGAATTGAAAACAAAACAAAACAGAAGCCTCTCATTGAACAAGTGAACAGTCATTTATTACGGATAGTGATATTTTGTTGTGTGCAGAATATCACATTTTGTGGTTGTTGTGATGATTCCACTGTCATAGGAGAAAGCAACAAAGGGAATGTTTACGCTTACTGATGCTCTGCATGTAGGTGATGATGTTTTAAAAGATCACTTGGAAAGGTCTGCAAAAGGTGAAGCAGTGGTACACCTCTACAATTGAGCAATATGAACTTTGAGTAGTCATCAAGAAGCTATTGTCATAGAAGTGGTAATGAACACGGTTTTTCTGTCATAGGAGATAAGGCTTCCGACAGTGGTAACAAGGAATAGTTACCTCTGGTCATCAATTTTGTGGAAAGTGAAAACTATGTCTAAACCTCCTAGATTCATTCCAGAGGTATACAGCCAAGAGAGTAAAATATTTATCCACAACACTTTATTATTGTAGTCATGTGGATACGCCTCTGGAGGTTAGTCGAAGTGAGGAATGCTTATTTGATATATCACTGTGGGTGATGAAGTTCTTCCAAAGAGCCTATTTTGTGAAAGAGTGAAACTTTTCTTTGAGATCCCTGAGCTCTTTGACAAGAACACTAATTAGGGTGACATGATTGATCCATTAAATTTGGTATTATCTTTAATCATTACGAGTAATGAACATGGTTGACAGAGGTCACATATTTAGCAGAGATATGAAGAGGCAAAATATAGGAAAGGGCTTGGTCTTTGAAAGATGTATATTAAAATATTGAGTTAAGGTTACATTAAAGGCTATGTATCATATGGAGGGTATGCGCAACACCAGGATATGTAACTTGGTGGAGTCTATCCAACAAGCACCATATATGTGAAAGGAATATGTAACAACAGCAAAACCGGTATGTTTAGGCAATAAAGTTTGCACAATATATGCTGTGTCTGAATGAGACAATGTAGAACAACTGATAATGCGATGCTCTGTACTACAGACTAGACTGGTTGTAATATTTAGGTTGGAATATTCCAACGAAATAAGGGATATTCCGAATGGAATAGGTCAATTCGTATTACAGAGCCAACATGATTTGGTGGCAATTATACTACTGCTCAAATGGAGTTGATTTGGCTTATATCTGTCAGGCATATACATAAGATATATATATATATATATACATATATATATATATATATATATATATATATATATATATATATATATATATATATATATATATATATATATTTTTTTTGGAAAACATTTGATTGAGAAATGATGATCAGATGCCATACACTAACTCTCCATCAAATATTTTGTGAACTTTTGCTTTATTGCCAAGTTATTTTCAAAAATATGAAAGTAGCAAACTTAACTTTCTAGAGGAACTCGGAGCGTCAATGGGTTAAAGAATGAAGAAATGAGTATTTGCAAACAAAGTTTTATTCAATACTTTTTATATCGAGGTAAATAAATATAGTATCTTCATAATACTGTATTAACTGGTTATACTATTGTTTGACTGTGTTAAAGATATTTGAAGCCTTTTCATGATATCACATCCTACCAGTATCTGTTGGGAGTTTATTATTTATAAATAGTTAAATCTAACTGTTAAATGATAGGTGATTATTTTGAAAGATTGCTAGAGATATTGCATAAAAGAGATTTGGAGACTTCATGAAGTAATATTGTGCCAGAGTATATTGCATGTTCATTATATTTACTGTAAAGTTCGAAATATTACACATGGTCGTTTGATAGCCATAAGCATATACATAGACACACTTACGTACAACCAAATTTGAATGATGCGCGTAATCCCGGTGGATCTGAGTTCCTTAATTGCAATATACCAGTCAGGACACTGACTCACTGACAGGTGAGTTCGATAAACAGCCACGTGGCGATACTACATTAGCGCATAAAATCCCGGTGGTTCTAAGAAATTACGACTGCAATAGACCCATTTTGACAATCACTTGTGCCGTTCATAGCTCGATCTGATAATCTTGAACCCTTAATTTCACTTGTTAGGCGGCTGCGCCTTAATGAAACACGTTCTAGTCAGTATCTTTGGGCATGAGTGGTAGATTAGTACATGAATT
>OZ012686.1:47281167-47373667 GCA_963942565.1 Maea johnstoni
ACACATGAGTGGAAAAGGTATCTAACACTATATATATATATATATATATATATATATATATATATATATATATATATATATATATATATATATATATATATATATATATATATATATATATATATATATATATATATATATATATATATATATATATATATATATATATATATACATATACAGGTGAATTTGGATATGACGGACTTAATGGGACCAGGAAAATTGGTCCGTCATTTGCAAAATCCGTCGTATACATATGACGAAAACTTGATATGCATCGGACTGGGACCAAGCATATTGTCCGTCATATCCAAGTTCACCTGTGTATATATATATATATACATATATATATATATATATATATGTATATATATATATATATTTTTCTTATTGATGATGCCCTTTAAGTGCAAAATTACCATGATCATTTCATATCTATAAACTATGTTGTTATATGAGTTTACAAATCCAACCAGCATTATGGATACACATATCATGTCAGCTGCCTAGCCAAGCTACTACCTGGCAAATAACATCATATACTGACCATGTTAGATTGCAGTAAGCTATAGTTTTTGAATTATCGGTTGTCTTTTGATAATTAGGCTTTGTTAACATGAACATCGAGATTTTACCCCTAATTCTTGTTTTTCAGGCACCAATTCAGGAAATCATTTTGCTGCCCAAGAGTCCAAAATCTCAATGTTAAAGAGTCTCGCACCAAAAAATGACCTACACCACCAACATATTGAAGAACTTTTCAAAAATGTAAATAGGTTAAATAATGAGCACAAATATAATCCTCTCAAACATCCCCATAAACCAAGGAAAGGTTTTAACTTCCCACAGACAAGACAATCCTCTCTATTAGGAAGTGCTACTTCAAATGAAAAGTGGCTCATTCAATACTCTTGCATGTTCATAGTGTCTTCATGGGGCATTTAGATGGACAACTAAATGACTTTGTCCTTCATTAGCTACCACAACATAATTTATAGATATAAACTGTACAGGTCTCCTCTTAATTTTATCAAGCTGTCATATCAAAGATATTAGGGCATGATGAATCTGATTTCCACAAGGCATCACTCATCACAAGGCATCAATTTTGTAGTGGGATTGAAAACAAAACAAAACACAAGCCTCTCATTGAACAAGTGAACAGTCATTTATTACAGATAGTTATATTTTGTTGTGTGCAGAATATCACACTTTGTGGTCGTTGCGATGATTCCACTGTCATAGGAGAAAGCAACAAAGGGACTGTTTATGCTTACTGATGCTCTGCATGTAGGTGATGATGTTTTGAAAGATCACTTAGAAAGGTCTGCAAAAGGTGAAGCAGTGGTACACCTCTAAAATTGAGCAATATGAACTTTGAGTAGTCATCAAGAACCTATTGTCATAGAAGTGGTAATGGACACGATTTTCTCTGTCCTAGGAGATAAGGCTTCCAACAGTGTTAACAAGGACCACTTACCTCTGGTCATCAATTTTGTGGATAGTGAAAACTATGTCTAAACCTCCTAGATTCATTCCAGGTTTATACAGCCAAGAGAGTAAAATATTCATCCCCAACACTTTATTATTGTAGTCTTGTGGATACGCCTCAGGAGGTTAGTCGAAGTGAGGAATGCTTATTTGATATATCACTGTGGGTGATGAAGTTCTTCCAAAGAGCCTATTTTGTGAAAGAGTGAAACCTTTCTTTGAGATCCCTGAGGTCTTTGACAAGAACACCAATTAGAGTGACATGATAGATCTATCAAATGTTGTTATTATCTTTAATCTTTACGAAAAAGTAATACACATGGTGGACAGAGGTCACATGTTTAGCAGAGTTATGAAGAGACAAAATATAGGAAAGGGCTTGGTCTCTGAAAGATGTATATTGGAATATTGAGTTAAAGTTACATTAAAGGCTAGGTATCATTAAGAGGGTATGCGCAATACCAGGATATGTAACTTGGTGGAGTCTATCCAACAAGCACCACATATGTAAAAGGAATATGTAACAACAGCAAAACCGGTATGTTTAGGCAATAAAGTTTGCACAATATATGATGTGTCTGAATGAGACAATGTAGAACAACTGATAATGCGATGCTCTGTACTACAGACTAGACTGGTTGTAATATTTAGGTTGCAATATTCCAACGAAATAAGGGATATTCCGAATGGAATAGGTCAATTCTTATTACAGAGCCAACATGATTTGGTGGCAATTATACTACTGCTCAAATGGAGTTGATTTGGCTTATATTTGTCAGGCATATACAAAAGATGTATGTTCTTATAATAAGGGAAACTCTGGGCACAGCAAATATTAGGGTTATTTGAAAATTCATGAACATAGATCAATCTCTATCATATGCAGAGAAACCATAATGCCCGAAATAGAGAGAATTCTTAATTTGTAATCAGAGAAAAGCAGCTACCCAACAGTCTATGCCTCTGCCATTTTGTATACATACACATATATATATATATATATATATATATATATATATATATATATATATATATATATATATATATATATATGTATATATATGTATACATATGTATATATATATATATATATATATATATATATATATATATATATATATATATATATATATATATATATATATATATATATATATATATGTATATATTTATATATATATATATATATATATATATATATATATATATATATATATATATATATATATATATACTAATATATATATATATATATATATATATATATATATATATATATATATATATATATATATATATATATATATATATATATATATATATATAATATGTAATTGAGTGGTCATTTGCTATTTGGAAGCTAATAGTTATCAAATGCTTTCAATTTGACTTTTCCAGAATTAAAGATCAATATCTTTACCCATTTACACTCAAAGCAGCCAAAACAGGCCTGCCAATGTGAACTTTTGTGAACTTTTGCTTTATTGCCAAGTTATTTGTAAAAATATGAAAGTAGCAAACTTAACTTTCTAGAGGAACTCGGAGCGTCAATGGGTTAAAGAATGAAGAAATGAGTATTTGCAAACAAAGTTTTATTCAATACTTTTTATATCGAGGTAAATAAATATAGTATCTTCATAATACTGTATTAACTGGTTATACTATTGTTTGACTGTGTTAAAGATATTTGAAGCCTTTTCATGATATCACATCCTACCAGTATCTGTTGGGAGTTTATTATTTATAAATAGTTAAATCTAACTGTTAAATGATAGGTGATTATTTTGAAAGATTGCTAGAGATATTGCATAAAAGAGATTTGGAGACTTCATGTAAGTAATATTGTGCCAGAGTATATTGCATGTTCATTATATTTACTGTAAAGTTCGAATTATTAGCGTGCTTATATTTAGCAAATCGATCAATTTTTCGATAATAGTGGGTCGTAATATTAGGGTCTGGTGCTTCACCAAAAGTGCAATCTGAGTAGTGGTATTCTAATTCATGTACTAATCTACCACTCATGCCCAAAGATGACTAGAACGTGTTTCATTAAGGCGCAGCCGCCTAACAAGTGAAATTAAGGGTTCACGATTATCAGATCGAGCTATGAACGGCACAAGTGATTGTCAAAATGGGTCTATTGCAATCGTAATTTCTTAGAACCACCGGGATTTTATGCGCTAATGTAGTATCGCCACGTGGCTGTTTATCGAACTCACCTGTCAGTGAGTCAGTGTCCTGACTGGTATATTGCAATTAAGGAACTCAGATCCACCGGGATTACGCGCATCATTCAAATTTGGTTGTACGTAAGTGTGTCTATGTATATGCTTATGGCTATCAAACGACCATGTGTAATTGTGACTAGATACGCAATTTGAGTACGAAATAGAATAAATATTAACGGATCGTAATATTAACGAATCGAACCCACTCGTTAAAGTCGCCAATATTACTTCCACGTTAATATTTCGAACTTTACAGTAAATAGTGCTATTCAAAGGTGAATACTCATTAGTTATCTATTGTGAGTGTCTTAATGAAGAAATAAAGGTGCTTTTTGCTTTGAAATGCTCACAAAAAACTGTTTTTATCTTACTACTGCAACAATGGGTTACCATATATTTCTAAACATATCAATACTATCACAGCCTTTACTGAATTGCAGTTTCTAACAAGGTATGGTAAGACCGTTCTGCTAGGATCCTACCGTTAGAAACTGTGATCGCAGTTCCTACCAGCATGATCCTGGTAGGAACTGCAATCGCGGTTTCTACTAGTAGGATCGGCGATCCTACCGGATCGCAGTTTCTACCAAGACATATATACATATATATATACATACAATATATGTATATATATATATATATATATATATATATATATATATATATATATATATATATATATATATATATATACAATATATATATATATATATATATATATATATATATATATATATATATATATATATATATATATATATATATATATATATATATATATATATATATATATATATATATATATATATACCCGGTATATATATATATATATATATATATATATATATATATATATATATATATATATATATATATATATATATATATATATATATATATATATATATATATATATATATATATATATATACATATATATATATATATATATACATATATATATATATATATAAATATATATATATATATATAATATATATATATATATATATATATATATATATATATATATATATATATATATATTTATATATATATATATATATATATATATATATATATATAAATATATATATATATATATATATATATATATATATATATATATATATATATATATATATATATATATATATATATATATATATATATATATATTTATATATATATTCAAATGTGAATTAACAAAACTCCATTTTCATAAGTGTACAATTAAGAATAGTATTAGAAAAGCATGCGTTAGCTCCATTAGCTGACTTGAGCAAGACATATCAAGGAAAAGGTTCCACACACAGCACATGATTTGTTTAATTTGTCCCCTAACGATTACTCCTGAGAGATAACAGTGTGCTCAGAATCTTGATTCAACAATCAAGAACGAATGCATTAGTGATATCGTAAAACTATTATTGTAAAGATAAAGAAGGACTTTACAAATATAGATAAATTGGAATGCAGGTTAAACCTATGGAAACGTTATGATACATGTGTAAAGGTATATGAGGATGTCACTCACTATATAACTTTACGTTTGTAAAGAGTTAAAAGCAGGATCACCTGTTCGAATCACGAACAAAATCAAAGTGTGATATATCTAACAAAAGACATATGACTGTATGTCCAATTGAGCCACCACTGTGTACAGCTGTCACCTGGTAATCACTTAGTAGTCTGATTCAATACCCTCGAAGGTGAACTATTTTTAGATAAATAGTTCTGTATTACATGTGTTTAAGAAAGGCGATTGTACAAATGCTCAATGTGGAAGTTTTTTTTATAAACAGCCTACCTTCTATGGCGTTGAATAATGATATAAATAAATGTTAACAAGGTGACAGGTGAGTGCAGTTGCTGCATTAGTGATGCTGTCATATCTACCTTTTGAGAACTATCAGATGATAGTGTGTGTTTGTGTGTGATCCGAACAGATGTGTATTATGTAAGGAAGGCTATCTATAAATAAGCAATTCACATTACATATGTTCACGATCCCTTTTCATCAAACCATTGAGATTGAGTGCACGCGTGCTCTTGGTGGCTCCTATCATCTTCAAGTGCAGTCATACTTATGTGTAATCATATCTAAAAGTCGAAGAGTTCGTTTCGTACTCGTATTGACTACCTCACCAACTCATATCCTCCAACCAGTGAAACTGGTTTGGTGCGATTTAGCCTGCAAAGGCCGATCAAGTGACAATAAAGAAACTTACACTTTCGAATCATCACATTAATAAAATCAACTTTCTTTTACAACCATATCTAGATGACAACAAATGAACTGCGCACTTCTCTTAGCGAATATTCGCAGACTTAAATACATGTACGTACATCTCTTTAGTACTTAAATCTAATTAAGTACTGATTACACCAGCGCAATTCAAAGCAATGCAGGTAGGGGATATTGATAAAAAGGAATTCTGAATCCGAAATTAATTAATAACAACCATATTTATAACGTTAATCTAGGTCACTGATACTAACTCGCCATTTTATTCCCAATTCGGAGAGTATGAGGTTTAGTAAGGGACCCCTTGATATTATGGGGAGGGTTATCCCCTTTTTAGTAAACAATTCTGGCCCTCCTCCTACTGCTGCTGCTGCTGCTACTACTACTACTACACTACTACTACTACTACTACTATTACTACTACTACTACTACTACTACTACTACTACTACTACTACTACTACTACTACTACTACTACTACAAGGCAAATATGACACAGGCAAATACAAGATTTGACATTCCCTGTGGCCCTCTGGTAGCAAAGTCCGTTTGTAGGCCATTAGCCCACAGGGTTGCAATAGGAATTGTGCAAATGCGTGCGTGATTTGTAAGTCATACACTTCCGTTATTCATTAGCTCATTGAACAGCGTCCCTTTAAATGTGTCCCTCAGTCTCACGCTGAGTAGTCTCGGTTGTTGGAGCAACAGAGGGTCCATCTGTGTCCGCGACGATGGAGGAGGTGGTCTTTGAAGTAGTCATGCGAGAAGTAGACTCCTTCGTCTTGCAGCGGAAAAGACGTGCGAGGTCTTGGCGAAATCTTTTGCCTCCCATACAATAGAGATAAAAGTTGACGGAACTGGAACAAAGAAATGCGTCATTTTAAAAGTTGAAAGTGGTGAATAAGGCCACTTTGCACCAAAGCGCCTAGTAGTTTACACTTAGCATTAACACCTTCATAGAGTATGTAGAAATAAAAAAGCTCTCTCGTATGGACCAAACGCTGAAGAAAGGGTCTGCAATGCATTCCTATAGATATTATTGATTTATATGAGAAAGATGACTCAGTTTAGGAGATATATGAGTATAGAAGTTATTTTCATATATTATGTATATGCTGTAATAAAACCAGTTAGGCAGTCCGCATTACGAGTTCACCAGTACTTGATATATATTTCGCCCAACAGTGGCTTTCAATGTATTAAGATATTTCAACTGTTACAGATTATATCCAGATTGTTAAGATAACATTTTCCTAAGATTCTCCCAGTTATGCAATACCTCTTTCAAGAATTATGGATAGTATGTTGTGTGTAGATTAATATTCACAATTCAATGATAATTTGAATTCCCCTACAAATCTTGCCTAATGATAACTCATATATTGCCATGTATGTTCAACATCTTTCAGCTTTACAACTGTTGTCGTGGGAAACTCAACTTGGAGACTGATGGATGTATTTTTGCATCTGCTTCCTAGGTGGACAGTCCACAACTTCCAATCTACTCGCCTCCCTTCAGACAGGCAGCTCCCAGATAAAGAATCCCCTTACACTATTCTCCACATGGATTCCACCACACTACTTCATCTAGAATTATTCATGAATTTAACTTTCGGATGAAATCATGAATCAAGATTCCAAGATATTTCAAGTGCATATTTAGTGTTTCAACCACAGATAAAACATGGGAATTCACATAGTATAAACAGTTAATGAGTTGGCTTGTTTATTGCAGTGTTGGGTTTCTTTGCTACTATCTAAACATCTATTCAATTGTTTGTGTTTTCTTTAAGTTAGTTCTTTCATAATCCTAGCATTTGAAGAGCTTAATATGGCCATTCGTTGGCCAATAGTTTGTTTTGCTAAATCTCACTTTACCAAACGTGTTAAATCTTATTTTGTTGGATTTGGGGACCAGATATGCTATCAAATGTTTCAGGATTTGAGAATACCTTTTTCCCATTTGATACTTTTTAACATTTTAATAGTATTATCTGCAAACTGCGAGGTCCTCTGAATCTTCATGAAATATTTTTTTCAGTTTATCATAGGGGGTCAAAGTACCTCAGTTGGTTAGGTGTCGTACTAGTAATCAGTAGGTCGCTGGTTCAATTCCCGGACGGGCAAGCCAGTTTATTCCAATTGCCTCAGTCTTCCCAGCTGCAAAATGGGTATCTAGCATTAAGAAGGCAGTGCTTAGAGCTTGTGCGCTATATGCTGCCATCTGCTCTGGAATATCCCACAGAGGATTACCTTTATCTGCACTCTACACAGCCTGCTTAATTATGGGGAATTGAAATAGAGAAAACATAAAAAAACTACCTGGATGAACGAGAAATGCAGAAATTGCAGAAATGTAGATCGAAATGCAGATATAGGTAGTACATGTACTATGATTATAGAAAACTAATTACGTAAATACAGGAAAGACTGAATTCAAGGCATCTTGTAACCAGGGTACCTGTAACCAGGTATGCTAGACGGGAACTTTGCTGATAAAACCTACTGGTAAACAGATGAACTAACACCATGTGGTAGTTACGTCCCATTTTCATTTGATCCATACCAGTTTACAATTTCCTACGCCAGGGATGCCTAACTTGACATCAACTGATGGCATGCATGTTTATTTGATAGACACGGCGACGTTTGCCCAATGGTGTCCAGGTGTTTATCTGTTAGATCCGGCTTGATGTTTATCCTAGTGGCAGTTGACGTACTATGATGATAGCAATTTATCAATCAAATTCCACTCTTTTACAGAGTCAATATTGTCTCTGCTATTCCAAATGTGTGTAGGGAGAAGAACCATGTAACTTGATATACGTGTGCATATTGAGATACTGACAGTCCATACGCTACACTACTGATGATGAATTAGCAAGCTTTGTTTAACGCTATCTAGCCTATATCATTCAAAACGTAACCGACGTGGGATACGTCATGCATTTAGAATTTTTCTCATTTTTACTCGAGGTCGAGAAGACCAAAGTACCCGGCGAAAACCACTATCGCCTAAGACAAACTGGCTGGCAACTGTCTTAGATGCCACGGTAGGATTCAAATACAGGCAGTGGCAAAGTAGCAGTCAATGACAACACATTAGACCACTCGGCCATTAGGGCAGCCCCCAAGGTCACTACAAGTTCACAGATGCCTTAGGGATGTCATTGACTATGCCCAATAAAAATTATCTTTTTGATTCTTTACTGCAAAAGATTTTTACTGGCCAAAACATTTGATGATTTTAGTGAGATATCTTGTGTGCGGAGCCTATAACCTAGTGGTGGTTGAGCAAGGACAGGCATCGTTGATCCCATGTGGGCTTAGAACAAAACACAATCGTGCAATGACACACCTCAATGTTCGCGCGTCACAGTTAAGACAATGTCGGGTGTCCGGCATGCTATAAATATTTGAAAGGCTTTCTACCCGTACGACCCTAACGTACTTGGTGTTAAGATTTCTCACTAAAATGTTCGATGTTATGGCTTGTAAAAGTCTTCAGCAGCAAAAAATAAAAAATATACTTCTTATTGGGCATAGTCAATGATATCCCTAAAGTAACTCTGAACCTGCAGTAACCATCACCTGCGTAAGTAATGAGATTATGTCATTTGAAAGAAAAGTTGTAAATTTTGAAATAAAACAGAATATGGATTTAATAATGACATTTGGTGATGATATCCTCTACCTAATAACACTCAGGAACCTTGAGATACACCTTGTTAAATGGTTATGCTGCTGTGAGGTGTGTTTTGGGATGAGGCTTTTAACTAGCTTGCAATGGTACTCATCACCTTAACGTAATACTCGTATCCACATCAAGGTAATTGTTATGCAGTTATACAATATCAAACCTTGGTGCCATGTTGACACACAAGATCGCCTTACACCATGGCGAATTGATCTTACCCTATAGCTTTACACATCTCTGATCATGGGTGCACGCTTCAGGTGTTCATTCCCAGCTTCCTCTACTGATACCATCAATAAGTGAACCCTGATTCGTGCCCTGATGGCACTTTTGTAGGCCAACTACCAAGCAGCGCGCAGGATAAATTGTTCCATAAAGATGAACTCACATACAAGCAAGCTATGGAACACTGCATACAAAGTGCATACAACATATATATATATATATATATATATATATATATATATATATATATATATATATATATATATATATATATATATATATATATGTATGTATATATATATATATACATATATATATACATATATATATATATATGTATCTGTATATATATATATATATATATATATATATATATATATATATATATATATATATATATATATATATATATATATATATATATATATATATATATTTTTTTTTTTATATACTGTAAAGTTTGAAATATTAGCGTGCTTAAAGGGCAAATGCACCATCATGATGATTTAGGTTCAAAATGTGCCTATATGTGTCACCTTTCAAATAAGACCACCCGCAGGTCTGTCCTCCTCAGCACTCCTTAGATATGGCTTATGAAAGTTAGTAAAAAACTAGCCTGAGTCTGGGCATGGAGGCTGACATTATCAGAAGTGGTGCTAATGAAGTGACTGCCAGCCCTGCTTCTGATTGGTTGAGAGATATCAGTTGCAGTCACTTCCAGCCACTGATATCTCTCAACCAATCAGAAGCAGGACTGGCAGTCACTTCATACCACTGATTGTGCTTAATTGTGCTTAATTGGCCTGCAATGTCAGCCTCCATGCTCAGACTCAGGCTAGTTTTTTACTAACTTTCATAAGCCATATCTGAGGAGTGCTGAGGAGGACAGACTTGCGGGTGGTCTTATTTGAAAGGTGACACGTATAGGCACATTTTGAACCTAAATCATCATGATGGTGCATTTGCCCTTTAAATTTAGCGAATTGATCCATTTTTCCATGTTAGCGAATCGTAATATTAGCGTCTGAACCATCTCGAAAAGCGCCATCTGCCGACAGATTTTCAAACTAGACCTGGTTTGATAAACGGTCAAAAGGTGGCGCGTTATTGGACGTTCCTTGACTTGTGCCGTGGACGTGCCTTGATCCACGCTGGTGCACATCATCATGGCTTCAGAAGTGTATGTGGCAACTGCCTCAAGCTCTACAGGCAATTGGGGTAGAGAAACAAATCGCCCAAAATAGAACCCTCACCTGGTTGCTACTGGCAACCAGTTCTCAGGCCGCGGCTGACCTAAACAACAGGTCAGCCATTGACCCAGATTTGTTAGAACATATGGAAATTAGCTGCCTGAACAATGTTTTGTGTTTGTTTTGCATATTAAATGAAAAAAAGGTCAGAAAAGAGCAGATTTTGATATGGAGGTGTGTAATTTTCTTTGTTTTGGTAGCGCCATCAGGAGTCTATGTCAAAAACTTTCTTTTGGAAAATATGTGCATATCGAATTGTGCACTCCCAATGAGTCAAAACTGCGTTTTATTTGGTTTCAGGCTATATATACATTCAAATATAAAAGCCCTCATTTCAGAATACCATTTAGATTCTTGAAATTCGTTATTTACTGAGATAAATCGATGTCGAGTGTGTCAAAAACGGCACATAAGTGGCGTCATCTACCGGCTGTGTCAAAAACTCTTTTTTTTTGAAAAAATGTACACATCGAGTTGTGCACCCTTAAGTGCATTAAAACTGCATTTTTATTTAGTCTCTGGCCACATATGCAATTAAAAATGATGAATCTCGCTTCAGTATATCATTTTCATTCTCAGAATTAGTTAATTACTGAGAAAAAAACGATGTTGAATGGGTCAAAATCGTCGCACGCGTGGCGCCGTCTATTGACGATTTTGAAACCTAGCGTACCCACACCTATCGCTCACCTTGTGAGACTGCCTAGAAAAACAAAGAAAAATCGTTGAAAAATGGAACAAATATAAGCGGATCGTAATATTAGCGAATCTGACCCACTCGCTAATGTCGCCAATAATAGTTCCACGCTAATATTTCGAACTTTACAGTATATATATACTTTATATATATATATATATTATATATTTATATATATATATATATATATATATATATATATATATATATATATATATATATATATATATATATATATATATATATATATATATATATATATATATATATATATATATATAAGTATATGTATATATATATATATATATATATATATATATATATATATATATATATATATATATATATATATGTATATATATATATATATATATATATATATATATATATATATATATATATATATATATATATATATATATATATATATATATATATATATATATATATATATATATATATATATATATATATATGGGCTCGATCAAGCTGTTACGGAATTACCCTTTTGCAGGTGTCCTGATGGGTGATTTTTTGAAGGAATGGGTGTCTAAATGAGGCTAAGATGCCCTGCTGGCCAGCTTAATTATATACTCTACATTAAAACTGTGTGAATGTTTAAAAAAATGTAGTTTGGTGCTATGACACATTTTGATTAATTGTAACTTAATCAAAATCACATGTGAGTTACTTGTTTATAAAGAACTTTTTCTGAATTCCGTGTACAACTTAGTCCAAGTCTTAAGCGTTTGGATGCCATGTTGAAACTATTACTTGATAATGGACACATGATTTTTCTTCAATATATTGTGCACAATGTCTCATTCTAAATATGGAAACTATCAGTAGATACTACACTTAAAGATAAGGTAACAAACTAGTCCGTTTAAAGAATATCCAAGACATCTATAGGCTTGAACCAGTCAATTTATCAAATACGTGGTTCTGTAACTGTTACGTAATAACCAACTTTAACCCCCTAAAAAACGCCGTTTGAAAATAAATTTTTCAAAAGTGTGCCCGTCATATTAAATCAGTCTTAAAATGCTTTTTTATATGAAGTCTTTTGGTAATGACCCAATCTGAACATTTTCAAAAATTAGAATATATATATATATATATATATATATATATATATATATATATATATATATATATATATATATATATATATATATATATATATACATTCAGGTGCATCTCTCTCATTCTCTCTCTCTCTCTCTCTCTCTCTCTCTCTCTCTCTCTCTCTCTTTTGAAATATTTTCAATGATTAATTTCCATTGCCAATGCAATCGTTAGCTTTGTTTGGCTGTTCTATGCCAAGGTGTATCTAATGGTTTTACGGGTCAGACCGACACACTTGTTTTGATTTAGCAAACAATATGCATGATGTCGAATTCGTATTGCAGCTTTGTTTTATCGTCGTGTAGGTCCTAGCTGTATTGGTGTTCTTAATTCCGAGGAGGGATAAGATTTCATAGAAAGTCTCTATAGAAGTCAAATGTCGATAATTGAAAATAAATAAAGCATGTACAGGAATACGTCCTGTGACAACACGCGCTTGTTCCCAAACCATTTGATAGCCTTGGCTGTGCTGGTTACAAGGTGTTTCTGTAGGGGACTGGGTGTAATCCGACATCCCTAGGTATATAGCCTGTATGTCGATTATTTCAGAGGGTCCATATGATACCTATCAGAGCAAAACCGTTTTATTTCACAAGTAAATTATGCAACAGTATTCTTTTGAAGGCCAACATAGGTGTATATGTTGCCATACCTTGAGACATACCACAACATAATATCATGGTGAAAACTCTTTGCAGTTCTTGCCTGAAGTGATGGTGTTAACAATTGACTCATTAGTTACAGTTGTGGTATATCAATGCTAGGTAACGTAGTAGTACGTACATAATTTGCTGTAAACTCACCTTAACGAAATCATACTCTTTTGATCAATACAAATAAATATGAACCTATCGGGCACAAGTTAGTAGTATCGCCTCCATATAAACAGGCATACCGATACAACATGAAATTCATAACACAGTAATGAACACAGAATGAACTTTCAACATATTAGATACAATCATTCAATATAAATTAAGTTTATACACTTAATTTTAGAAAAGACGCCTATAACAACTGTATACTAACCATTTAGTTAAAGGGCAAATACACCATCAGGATATTTTAGGTTTAAAATGAGCGTATACATGTCACCTTTCAAATAAGACCACCCACAAGTTTGTCCTCCTCTGCACTCCTCAGTTATGGCTTATGAAAGCTTCATGAAAGCGGGCATGAAGGCTTCCATTATCAGGACAGTGCTACACATTTTAAGCACCAACCTCTGATTGATCAAGAGATAGCAGTGGCAGGAAGTGGCTACAGGGGTCATTATCTCAAAGTAGAAGTGAGACAGCACTGATCTCCATAGTCATAGGTATAAATCTAACCTATTATGATTGAGGTTTATTGAAGACTTCTAAATGTTTCCAATAAATGTTTGACACATCTCTAGGACTCCTAACTAAAATATACTGATTAAAACACTAGAACTGCCATGAAATGTACCCATAATGCCTGATTTTAGGGTAAATCTATTCAGAAGCAAAACTTTACGGAACCGTCGCTAACAAAACAAATGCCTTTGCTAAATGGATTTTATGAGGCAAATTTATGTTTCGATTACCAGCTGATAAAAGAGATCATTTTCAGGGCTCTTACATTTGATTTGTGATGGTGGGTAGAAACCATTATGTCCTAATTGCTATGAAGTACACATGTTATGATCACTTAGAGGAAATGGCAACAACTGTGAGTCAGTAAGCCGGCCCTCTTGGGCATTGAGTCTAGACAGGGCAGGATTACTATGTGTATCGTTTTACTTCCTGTCATCAAGATGATGATTTAGAGTCTTTAAATGCATCTTAGAAGGGAGGTCTGAACACATGACTGAAATTTACTAGTTTGTTGTTAATAAACCTTGTTAAGGATAACTGTTATGTGGAGAGCTTTTAGAAATGGTTTGATTTGGCTGTCATATACTCTAGGTTTGTCTACACCCCTTATAATAATCCAATCTCACTATCAGGTGCAAGAGTCAATTTGAATTTTAACCGTACAAAAGCATAACTATCAAGTATATCAAATACAGGGCTACGTACTATCAAAAGTATCCATCTCTCATTAGAGCAAAATGTTCCAAAATCTAGCATGACTGAGGTATTAATTCAAAATTCCATAGAATGATAGAGCATAAGAAATTACAAACATCACATTTCTATAAGTTCTCACGTTTCATTACTTTTTCCATAAAATGCCCAAAACGATAGCTTATCATTTAAACCTAGAAAACCTAACCCTAATATCAGGCTAGAATCTTGGTATAAGATATAATATAACTTTGTTCAAATTTATGAGAAATTACAAAAATCCTACTATTCTAAAGGTTTTTACCCCAAAATCACTCACAACAGGGGTCAGATACATTTCATACTAACACAAAACATTTGCTAATCATAGACATCCTTATAAAATCATTTGTGGCAAGTTTTGAGTTCCTACTATGAAAATTGCGCCTTCCAGAAGCAAATCCCTAAAATCACCTGTTAATTTATGCCATTTCTTCTGCAAATTGTCCCAAAACGTAGCATGTCATGAGAATATGCAAACATGACTCACTCTCTCTATCAACACCTTCTTGGTTAGTTTTCTAAACCAGAATTATTTAGTTGAGAGTTAGGAATAGTCTACAGGATGACATTCAAGTTGTGGGAGATTACAAAAATCCTACTATTTTATAGATTTTACCCCAGAATCACTCACAGCAGGGGTCAGATACATTTCATACGAACACAAAACATTTGCTAATCATATACATCCTTATAAAAATCATTTGTGGCAAGTTTTGAGTTCCTACTATGAAAATTGCGCCTTCCAGAAGCAAATCCCTAAAATCACTAGTTTTAATGCCATATTTCTGTAAAATGCCCCAAAACGTAGCTTTTCATAAAAAATATTCAAACATAACTTGTTTTCTGTATCTACACCTTCTCGGGTAGTTTTCTTAATCAAAACTATTTAGTTGAGAGTTTGGAATAATCCACACTATGACATTCAAGTTGTGGGAAATTACAAAAATCACTCATTTTTGATGATTTTCCCCCCAAAATGACTAACAGCGGGAGGCTCCTTGAAGTCACGCTAATGCAACATGTTCTTCTTGTTCCTCTTGAATACATTTGTATCAAGTTTTAAGTTTCTATCTCGAAAAATGAAAGTTTCTAGAAGAAAATCCCCCCAAAAACATGTTTTTTTGGTGATTTTTTGCATAAAATGCACCTAAATTCCCTTATGCAATATCAGACGTGTCATCCACCCGTACACTAAAGCCCATCCTATCTAGAGATGAATAAGCATGAATGACGACTTGTAACGAAACACGCCATCAAAAGTATAATTCTGACATTTGGCCACCCGCCTATAACGTTGTGAGAGTCTAAATGTAAAAAATGAATTTTAGTAGGGTTACGAATATAGATAACTAAGGCACCAGCAAGAAAGAAAGAACAAATACGGAAAGGGGGAAAGAGTGAAAGAACACTGGTAATGCTTAGCATTAAGGTTGGGCCGCAATTAGACCCGAAGGGTTATCAGTTATTTTTTAACCAACCGTTCACCTTTGAATATTTTCAAAATTACACTCATCACACAGGATTATAATGCAGCTAAATTAACCAGAGCGTTTTTGTGCTCACAGGCATAAATGGGGTAAAGGTTGAAATAACAAACATAAAAGTGGAGCGTATGCAACCAAATCAGCAGCAGCAGACCAGTGCTACCGAAACACCTTATGCAAATTTCAAGTTTTACCTTAGTCAAGGCACCACCTAGTGGTGATAGTACTATCTCCTTCAGCAAATTTCACCTTACCTGTTTGTGAACCAGAGTTTCTGCGAAAGGTGGTAGGCCAGCATATAGACGGCGTAATCATAGGGGTCGCTGCGAAAGTCCACGAAGAGAAAGACGACAAAGCGGACAAACTGCGGCATGGTCAGGATGAGAAATGCGAAGGTGACCAGTAGCAGCATGACGGTCAGTTGTCTCTCTGCGGCTCGATCCTCCTTCCCTTGGCCTTGGACCTCTTTGGAGATGCTGGAGAGTTGGTCTCGCCGAGCGTGGATCGCTGAAATTATCAACGAGTTGCACACTAAGAGAGTCATAAAGGGAATAAAGGCGTTGACAACGACGTAGCTCCAGGAGTAGACTTTCGAGAGGATACTGGGTGATATGAAGGCTGTACAGATGCCCTTGTTGTAGTCGATCTCCCACAGCATGGGAATGTTGTAGAGGAGATAGGCGAACCCCCCGAACAGCAGGACTTTCTTGGTTCGCGCCACCGTGCAGAAAGACGACGCTTTGAGAGGGAACCGTACAGCGATGCACCTGTCCACTGTCATAAACATTATTATGAAGACCCCAAACTCCGAGGAGAAGTAGAGGGCGAGGCCGAGCCACTTGCAGTGAGCGCTGGTGATCCAGGGGTCGGTGATGAGCACGGTGCTGGCCCAGAACCACGAGAGCATGCAGAGTACCACCGTGTCCGTCACGGCCAAAGCTGCCATGTAGAGAGACGTGGAGCGGCGCCGGTTCCGTCTTTGCGTCATCACCAGAAACGACAGAAGGTTCCCTATGAAGCCAAACGGCAAGACTATACCTGGCAGGTAAGTATGCACCCCAACGCCAATTTTGAACTCAAGGAATACAGATGCTCGTTTCTGAATAGGGACAAGAAGCGTAGTGTTTTGGTGGGAAGTACCGTTGGCATCTGACCACACGGTCGGGACATTCCGAGTGGAGTTGATCCACCCGTCCGTCCTAGTCGAGGTTTCAGTGACATGGCTCTGGTTAGAATAGTCAGCCCTCGCTGCTCCAAGCAAAAGAATGCACCACCCGATTATAATGACAAGGCCCGACATGGTATTGGCAGGTGCCAGAAAGAGTGCAGGTGAATGGTAATGGCTCTCAATTTATACTAAGGAGCATGCAACGATACATTAAACAGCACCTAACGGTGATTGGTCGAAGCTTTGCGTCACATGCGCACATATAACGATGTTTCCTGCGTAGGTGGAATAATGTATCAGATCGTACCAACCAAGAGCAACCGAGACGTGAATAAGGGCATTTGTATTTATCGCATTGGCAGAACATTCGAGACAAATGCGCAGTATATGTATGTATGAATAATTATATATATATATATATATATATATATATATATATATATATATATATATATATATATATATATATATATATATATATATATATATATATATATATATATATATGTGTGTGTGTGTGTGTGATACTTTTGAGCCATTTCTGGAAGTACATGCATAATTTTCCACTCCAACATTCTTGACAACTCGGATTCGGAAAATATTGACCTTTAAGGTGACATGTGGGATTAACTTGTGAATATAGAGTTATTCTGAGATTATTACATATGTTAAAGCCTATATCCTGTCCACATAATCAGATCAATCATGAACGTCTAGGCAATCACCGAGAAGAGTGAGAGACCATCTATTACAGAAGCTCCCATAGGCTTACATACTCAAGCAGGAGACGTTTTTGGCCCTGTTCTCCATATCGAATTTCACCCAAACGTAGTCGCTTAAACATGCATTGTGGATATCAAATGTTAAAATATTTGCTTGAAATTCGGCATGGTTATAGGTACAATGTAAGGGGGTTTCATATTTTGACTTAAATCACTCGTTATGGAATCTGAAATTTGAAAAATGCACCTTTTCTCATTTTTCATCAAAAATACGAGAGAAATTGTCATAAAATTTGAATGGAGTAAAAATTTGAAAATGGTGATACCCTATAGTGAATATAAACTTTGTATAGGTTAAATTGTCAAATAAAAGAAGGGTAGAGGAAAACCCGAGCTAAAGAAGTTAATGCCACAAGCTACTTTAATATTTCTTGGATCCACTGTAAGGGTTGCTTTTACAAGAGGCTAGTTTCGTGAACTGGTTAGTTTGGCTAAAGGCCTATTTGTTTATTCTTCAATGGCGGTTATCTAACCCAACGAAGTATTCTCGCGGGGTTTCCACTGATAAATCCTAATCGTCTCTCATTGTTCGGCACGGATTCGCTGCACTAATTACATTCTCAAAGCCTCGCTGTTGCGTCCTGCCTGCTGGAGGGCAACGTCCTCCTCAGTGCGCACATAAGTACATATGTTCTATTTATTCACTCAGTTTAGGAACTGGGCAGGGACTTGAAAATCCACCTGTCACAAACTGTCGCATTCAAATCCCCTGTCGCAATAGCTGATACTTCTGACGCAAAACTGTGTGGCAATGCGACAGCTTGGTTAGACCTGGTGCGACTGAGAGGCTAATGGGTGCATTTCTATTGCCGAATTCGCAGAGAGGGGGTAGGGGGGGGGGGGGGGTTGTTGTTCATCTTCTAGCAAAGCAGATACACTTTACACGCACATTTAGTTTGAAAAGGCGAGTATTAGTATCAGTATAATTATTTGCTGTAAACTGGGTTTACAAAATCATACAATTCGACAAAACATATGAAACGTACAAGTATAAGTACACACAAATTGAAAAATTATAACATTAAAAAAACGGATCATTATATTGACCAGCAATCAAACAAGAATAACTCCAGAGGCTTCAATCTGTTACTAGGAAAAGCAAAGAACACATCGAAACCTTGGTAGGATTGCGAACTAAACTTTTTTTGCGCAAAGAAAGAAACTTGTATACGGTTGGTACCAAGACACAATTTAGATACGATATTCCAGCCCGGCGTGTACACTGTATATTAATTAATTTGTGTAAGAGTTGCCACATGGGTAAACAACTTTGCTATGTAAACTATACACTAAGTGACAGGAGGGGGGGGGGGGGGGGAGTTTGCGGACACGTCTAGCGGAAGATATTTTCTGATCTGCTCATAAAAGTTAGGGCGACACCAGTCCACCCATTTGTCGGGGAATATTTACGTAAGTCTTAACCGACCCCCTCTCTGTTCCGTAGTTAGTCAAAGTAAGCTGTGAGGCTATACAGAAATTTAGCATTTCTTCGAAATCTATCTGGACTACCCCCCAACATAATCCTTAATAACTCGTCTTGGTAGTTTCATCATAAACGCTTGTCTATCATTATTATGTGCGGAACATTCTAGCATTCTCTGTTCCTCCTCCTACGTTACATATTTCATACACTGGCTATGTACAGCGCGGGTTCTGAGCACAAGCCGTCAGCCTTGAGGCATAGCAATTTTGCCCTAAGTTCACATGGTTGCATCAGCGACACTCCACGAGATGAGGCATGATGAGAACAGGCGAGCTATGGACATAAGGTCAAGTTTCTTCTGCAGAAGGGCTTGGCATGATCACTCGCTTGGTACTGTGTATTTGCCATGCCCCTATCCCACACCATTCTTTTCCACTGTTATTTTGACTACGTTTACAGTCTTTCTACCATTTGCTTGAGGTTCATACCTTAGTTACACATCTAGCAAAGGGCTGTCGTTATGGTATTTTTACAACATGTTCACGCATGTATCAAGGTCGTTATTGACTCTTGTTAGGACCTGGTCGTTAGGGGACTTTGTCTTTCATTGTCCGAATAACGATCGATTTCTTTGCCTTGATACACGGTGACTAGATGAACCCGCCCTAACCTAGATGATGCCAAGGTCACATTGGTTGGAGATAATTGTACGACTCTGAATTTTGCAGAAATCGCAGAGTCGTGCAATAATTGCACGACAGTTGCATGCAATAATGCAACTAAAAAGTCAATCGCTTACAATTTTTGCCTATTTTCAGTCGCGCAACAGTAGTGAAACTATTATGCAATTATATTTTGGGGTTTGCAACAGTCGTGCAACTCAAATCAATGAAAAAGTCAGGAGTCTTACACACATACTTGCTTGCTGAATAGCACGATAGCTGCACCCTCAATTGCACTGCAATTTTCGTTGCACCACATTCTCATTCGGGTGAGATAACTATCTCATGCAAGCAGTCGTACGACCGTGTTTGAATGTGACCACTGCATGCAATTTATAATGAATCGCATGCAACTCCTTGCAACTCCATTTTGGGGAAAATCTCATGCGATTCCTGGGTCGAACGATTATCCCCCCCCCCCTTCCCCCAGTGTGACCTAGGCATATATAACTCGTTGCGTTTGGAGGGAGTCGCTGCATCCTCATACCTGCATAAAATAGTATTTGGAAACATTCTAACATTGTCCTATCCTATTCTATAGGTATCCAAATTCACTCCCGATTAAGAGAATGGGTACAAAAACGCACCAAAAGATAATGTTGCAAGTGACCATGCTTAGCCACTTCGTTTTATAACCTAACCCTGTCTCCATATAGAACACCCTTCGTGCCTTAAACACACTTTCCTGTGTCCTGACATTGGCTTAAACCCTCAAAAGATCGTAATGCATTTTCTTTAACCTTTCATTTCCCAAGGGCTAAATTTCGATATATCTGACCTATGGCTGTACCTGGTTTATTTTCTCCAAACTCGAGGATGGCACGTGCAGAAGGTCGTCTGCGTAGGAGCCGGGTGACGTTTTTAATTCTATGAATAGAACTAGCTTATAGAATGTGTATAAAATCTCCACAGGCAACCTTTTATACTCTTTCTATACATCTGGTAGAAGAGCCCTTCCATCCACACCGAATCTAATGCTTGCGTCCACGTACGCCCACAAAAGCCTTTTTGATTCCTCCCCACGCTTCCTCTAAGATAGTGTTTCTTGGAACATGAGGGTGATGCAGGTACACGAGCTCCCTTTCCGGCAAGCCCCCTGCAGGTCGGAAATAACACCGTTATCACGGCACCAGGGCTTTAATGCTCCCTACACTAGATGAGGTATATGAAACATTTCTTGAAGGATGACAACCGGGTTATCCACCTATGATTATTAGGGTCGAGGGTACAACATACAACATACCTACATCACCAAATTTTTACACTCACTAAAGTGCATCCTTTAGGTACTTGCCAACTGGCCAACTATTTTACAGAAATGTAACTTTGATTAAGAAAGCCGCACATTTTACTCATTTATTGATACGAGCAGCTATCAACTTACGTATCAATACAACGTATGCATACATTTGTATTTCAATACATGCATACACACAAATATAGATCAATATACCTTGATATACATATATATATATATATATATATATATATATATATATATATATATATATATATATATATATATATATGTATATATATATATATATATATATATATATATATATATATATATATATGTATATATATATATATATATATATATATATATATATATATATGTATGCATGTTTATATATATATATATATATATATATATATATATATATATATATATATATATATATACTATATATATATATATATATATATATATATATATAATATGTGTGTGGTGTGAGTGTGGGGGGGGGGGGGGGGCAGTCAATAAGGCTTTAATAGTGTAGACACATCTGCATCGTCGGATTGTCATGAGTAACACAGCATCCTACGTCAATTATCACTTTTGACTGCAATATCTGGAAACATATTACACATAAGTCATAACACCTATCGTGGAGACTTTTATAAGCTCGACGCTCTCATTTTTGTTCCGATTGCAAGTATAATTCGCGCACGGCATCACCTAGGCTGCATGTACCAATACTGAGATGTAAATTAGAATAATGCATTTGCATTCTGCCACGTTGCTGACAAGTGAGGACTCGGTCATATTACAACAGTCATGCAGTTTGTAAATGTAAAGAGACACATTTACTCTTTATCTAAACGTGTCTCGGTTTGTTATTTGACCTAGTCCATGCTCCCAAACAATGGTATTGTTACTTTAACGATCGTGTTAATGGGATGTTTTAGAATATATCCCGATAGAGTTAAAAAGAGAATTTATCCTACCTTGCCATTTTTTGTGTACCTATAGCTATTACGCATTCTATCACGAGTTACAAATTGTTGAAAATACTACAACAATGCTTTTGATAGTGAATGCATGATAATGTAAACACGACGTCATATTTATAACAACTTATACAATGTAGCTATAATATGAGACTACTAGACTAGTATTGAAACGTTTCCCTCAACAAAAGACACGTGATAAACGAAAATTCAAAATTCCTAATAACAATTTTTTGTGTTTGATGGAGATTTTTCTCCATTTTTTGTTGGTAATGATAAGCTTGTATATCCTCAGTTCTGCACTACGTAAAACTCGAACTTATGTCTATGAAGATGTTTATATCTGAGAGAACAATCAATGACGTCCATTTCGTTCAATAGTTCTCTTACATTTTCCTGGAATGCCATCCCTGCAAATAGAGGATATTGCATTTTCAAGAAAAAAAATCTCAAGGAAAATCATTCTAGCACGACTTACAAATTGTAGAAAATACAAAACAATGCTTTTGATATTGAGCACATGATAATGTTAACACGACTACCTTAAATCCCTGTCCCAATTGATCAGAGAGTGTGGTAGTGTAAAAGACATCAGGGCTTTTGACCAGGAAATTAAAGTACCACAGTATGCTGATGATATCACTGTGTTTTGGCTGAAGATTCAAACAGTCAGTCGCTCCTTATCTACAATCGTTATCATACCTATGTTGATACAATGGCTTAAAAATGTAAAGTGAAATGTTACCAACCGTTGTATTTGAAGTATCTATCTATATGTTTTATTTTCTCATATAGGGAACAATGCCTCTGTTGTTAAGGCTGTGATGCTGGTGACACACTCAAAATAAGACAACTCCTAGTTTAGCACTCCTGTACCCTTTCTAACAATAGTTATCCAATCCCTGAGGTCTTGGTGTTTCAAATATAAGTTTTCTTTAACTTACCTGCTTGAGCTGACGTCAATACAAGTACAGTTTCAATTTTACAGTGTTTTACCTCAAATGAGGTTTTCTTGATCAATAAAGGTTCATTTTATTTATAAATACCATACATGTCTGCGAAATATACTAAGCTAGGGCAACTGAAAGGCAAATTTGGAGTTCCTGCAAGAGAATACCTTACAGCATGCGATTTTGGTGGAAACTTTTACTTAAGAAAGTAGGTCACGATGGTCAGACATGTTGACACAATGGTCAGACATGGTGACCTACTTTCCTAAGTAAAATTTCCACCAAAATCGCATCCTGTAAGGCATTCTCTTGCAGGAACTCCAAATTTGCCTTTCAGTTGCCCTAGCTTAGTATATTTAGCAGACATATATGGTATTTATAAATCAAATGAATCTTTATTGATCAAGAAAACCTCATTTGAGGTAAAACACTGTAAAATTGAAACTGTACTTATATTGACGTCAGCTCAAGCAGGTAAGTCAAAGATAACTTATATTTGAAACACCAAGACCTCAGGGATTGGATAACTATTGTTAGAAAGGGTACAGGAGTGCTAAACTAGGAGTTGTCTTATTTTGAGTGTGTCACCAGCATCACAGCCTTAATTGTAACCGTTTCTTTGGTCTGTGCTGACAAACATAAAGATAAATAAAACATTTTTTTCTTAATAAAACAAAAAAGAAATGTTACATCAATAAGACATTAATTTCAAGCTGCCATCTTTTGATAGTATTCATGATAGATAGACCCCAAGGAAGCTGTGGTGTATGCGATACCAAAGGTTTATGAGACATACCCGAACCCCAAGGGTATCACAATCACCACAGCTTCCGAGGGGTCTATGTAGCTTGTACCATAGTTGACTGCCTTCCACCAATCACAGGCCGAGAAAAGCTTGGCTGTTCATTCTTGCTCAATAACCTTGGGTAACACTATTGTGGTTTTAGCAGCTTACAGAACAAGGGCTCATAAAGTGAAGGTTATGCCATATAACCTACACTTTTCCAGGCCTGTGATTGGTGGAAGTGCTGCCATCTTTTGGTAGTATTCATAGAATATGTACAGTTTATGTGGATGTGCTGCCATCTTTTGGTAGATCAGAGAACATATACAGTGTATGTGGGTGTGATGCCATCTTTTGGTAGTACTAGTATTCAAAGAATATGTTCAGTTTATGTGGATGTGCTGCCACTTTTTGGTAGTATTCAGAGAACATGTACAGATTATGTGGATGTGCTGCCGTCTTTTGCTAGCATTCAGAGAACATGTGCAGTTTATGTGGATGTACTGCCATCTTTTGGTAGTTCAGAGAACATGTACAGTTTATGTGGATGTGCTGTCATCTTTTACTAGTATTCAGAGAATATGTACAGTTGATATGGCTGTGCTACCAGTTTTAGAAGAAACAACCTGCCAAAGCAAGTTAAGAGTCGGTCGTGCATACAGAACTGAATCTCTGAAGAATAATGCAATACTATATTGTATAGTTTTAACAAATAGAAAACCTTGTTTATTTTTGCTTAAAACTACTTTGCAATTACCCACATAGAATACAACAAGTAAGAGTGCTGTGAGCAAGACAACTCCGGGTCAGCAGTCAACATTAGCAAGAATGACTCTCTAAAGATACTGGTAAGGATAGACGCAGGTGAGGATGTTAGAGCAAGACTGCAGTGAGACATCAGAGGGTGTCAACACATTCAATGATAATTCTAGCAAGACCTCATTGAGACATTCTTCATGAATGGAGTCATTTTGTCATGTGTTGTTCAGTCATTGCATCATATTAAAATGCCGCTCTTTTAGTCATAAACAATAATGACAACATTGCTCCTCGCACCACTACGCTAGAAATTCTTTTTTGGCGTTTACGACACTATTTGCGCATTATAGTCTACCAAAATGGTGTATATATGGAAATAAAGATGGCAGAGAGTAATTACGATGGATTTAGGTTGGTATGTTGCACACTCATATGAAAAATCATTGCCATTCTTTTGGCGTCTGGTCTGACGAAAATCTCCGTTGCTATATAGTCTGTCGACTCGAGTTTGGCAACCGGGCAAAATCAACATTTTGCAGAGTTGAGACAAAAAGTATGTTCATCTTTACACGGCTTATAGTGCTCCAAAGAGGTTTGCCAAGTTTGGATTGCAAACTCGAACGATTTGTCACAAAGACAGACTATGTAGCAATGGAGATTTTCGTCAGACCTGACGCAGAGCTTACGGCCTTGACTTCTCATATGAATGTAAGCAAAGGCTTATAAGATAAAGGCGTTCAACTCAGCCGAAACGGCTATAATGCCAATATACACAACCAAATTCTTTTAAGGTATAAAAATAGCCAACACTCCAGCCCAAAGGCCAGTACTTTTATTGCCTTTTAACGACATTAACGACCACCGGCTGGTTACATGAAGCATTCTCCTCCAGTTCCCCCCTGAAGCGTCCCATGCATACAAGAACCAGGTTCTATTTATAGATTCTCCGGGCCACAGACATGTGGACTCATCTACTAGAAGTTGAACGCCTTTATCTTATAAGCCTTTGATGTAAGACATACCAATCTAAATCGTTCTTAATTACTTTCTGCCATCTTTATTTCCATAAATACACCATGTTGGCAGACTATAATGCGCAAATAGTGTTTTAAACGCCAAAACAATTTCTAGCAGAGGTGAAAGAGAGAGTAATGTCAGCCATTTTTTCTGTCACTAAGGGCACAAACGAGGCTGCGACCTGTAGACTTGAGGTCATGACGTGGTAGTTGCCATGACAAAGGGGTAGAAGACTTCGTATTTGGATGCTAACATCGACAATTAATGAAATGCAATGTTAGTACTGCAATACAGTAATATATCAGAGTGGAGCTGATGATAAATTTGTATATATTCTTAAGAATTTGGGAATTCCGTCGATATGAAATAACTTTACATGCTGTGCCAAATGTAACTTCCACGATTCATTTTTCAATTTCTGTTGGCTCTCCTAATCCTGGTGATGAGATATCTGTTTGCCACCTATATGATCAATTGTCCTGTTTGATGAGGCATGAAGGTCAGACGATCAGACAGTAAACACGCCGTTTCATATATAGCACACTGACTGCACAAAATGAAGATATGATTCTGCTCCGATGACAATCCATACAATGTCGTGTTAAGAATAAACTCTAATTTCAAGATTTCCAAAAAAGAGAAAGGCTTTATTGGCGGCCAGTGATGACCCACATTAAACTTGATAAATATATCTATTGGTCTTACTGACAGATGAAGTTTGTACTCGACCTTTGTTTAGACACGTGTCTTCACCACTCTAAACCGGTTTAACCAGGTATATGCAAGACACACACACATACTATATATATATATATATATATATATATATATATATATATATATAAATATATATATATATATATATATATATATATATATATATATATATATATATATATGTATATGTATACATATATATATATGTGTGTGTGTGTGTGTGTGTGTGTGTGTTTAATGATTACTTCTTCATTAGAATGTAATATAAGGATTGCTATTTATTTGATAAAAATGAATTTGACATCCTGCGTCAAATGTAAAAACCAACGATCGTTTTCCAATTGCTGTTAGATTTCCAAACCTGGTGATGAAATAATCTGTTTGTTACCTACATGATTCATTGTCCTGTTTGATAAAGCATTGAGGTCAGACGACCAGACAGTACACTTGTTTACTCGTCATAGTAACCCTCTTCCCTACATGTATATGCTTAGATTGCGTGCGATAACCGCATTTCTGAGAAGGTCATCCACACATATAGACTATGGTCGAGTTCGAACGCACTGATTATCAAAATGCATCCCCGCTTCCCCATTTGGGCTAATGTCCAAACAATCTGGCGCCACCTATGGATGAAGTTAAATACTATCACTGAACATTATATCGTTGTAGTGGTAAGATACACGATGCAATACCAGAGCGAGGCTTTCAGTGGAAGACAAGGGGTACAACATAAAGGGCCACAACTAAGGCTAAAACAAAAAAAGTACATGCCGAATGAAAAACCATTTAGAGGGTGCGCTCAATTGCATCTCCCTGGCCATCGTAGCGTGAGCATGCATGCAATACCAAAAGAGATTACCACTTTTCAAAATATATTTAAGATATCAACAAGCAACGAGGTTTTCGAAATCTTCGAATGTTTTCGAATTTATAGATATTATCATTATTGAATATTATTTGTATGCATTTACTGCCATTTGGTAAAGGTTAGGGATTCAATCTTTGGAGAATTGTGTGCAGATCAGCTTATGCACATTGTCGCGAAACCCTTGAAGCATAGAGTGATCAGGGTTCTGCCTTCCGCCCACCCTACTCGCCCTGTCACAACTCCTTGTTACAACCCTCACTAATCCCTCGTGATTGCGAAACCCTCACTAATCCCTCGTGATTGTGCGATAAGAGTAACTGTGGGGTTGTTGGGTTTCTACTAGACCCAAGCTGTGCTCGTATTTATCTATTCTGATGCTGCGCGTGTAGCTAGACGTATCATATATAGGGGAGAGGGACAGTCGTGCTTTAGCTACCTCCTTGTGGATCGGCTCGACTCAGTTCTGGACATGTGTAAGTAATGTATAGTGAATAAGTGATAGGGTCGGTTTGTGGAAACTGTGGTCATGCCGTCTATGCATTAGCAGGAGATTGTATATTCCTCCTATTCTATCTGCTTATAGCAGAAAGGAATATATCCCGATGACATGCTTGCTGCTTATTTGATTAAATTGTTTCTATAATCAAGGAACACGTCTTAACTTCTAATTTCGGAACGGTACATTATGCTATTTGGCATATATCCAGCTCTGTGTAAGACTCAGCGTCGTCGCTTTCTGGGTATAACTGCGAGGAATATAACCAACCCTGCCATGCTATATTAGGCAGTAAAATGAGGATTTCCTATGAAGCAACCTTGAGGAAATCATTGCTTATAAGTTTGTTAATTCCGGTTAATTACAAGTGATTTTTATTTCAAAAGACAATGATTACAAGTGTACACACAAAGGCTAAAACAGTACAGCGAGAAACAAAGAACCAGCATATAGGTTGTGTTCCTCCTGTTCAGTTAATTTATAGCTATTTTGTGAATACCTGTCATTCAGTTATTGTGACCTACTAAACTATGCTACCATGACCCAGATTCCGCACTTATTGATTTTTCTGCAGGTGGACACGTATTGTTAATGCCTGTAGGTGAAATGGCACTGTGGTGTGAAAACTACAGTTTATCGATAGGCTGGTGTTTTCCACACACACACACACACACACATATATATATATATATATATATATATATATATATATATATATATATATATATATATATATATATATATATATATATATATATATATATATATATATATATATATATACACACACACACATATATATATAAATATATATATACATATATATATATATATATATATATATATATATATATATATATATATATATATATATATATATATATATATACATATATATATATATATATATATATATATATATATATATCTATATATATATATATACATATATATATATATATATATATATATATATATATATATATATATACATATATATATATATATATATATATATATATAAATATATATATATATATATATATATATATATGCATATATATATGTTGCAGCCCAACTTCCGATCCTGGCCCATCTTAAGATGATCTTGGCCCAAGTAGTAGGAAGTAGGGTAGCCCAACTTACGATGACCCCTAGCCCATCTTAAGATGGGCTTGGCCCAACTTCCGATCTTTAGATACCAGGATGTAGGTCATTTGAAGTTGGGCTGGCCCATCTTAAGATGGGCTTGGCCCAACTTCCGATCTCTAGATATCAGGATGTAGGTCATTTGAAGTTGGGCTGGCCCATCTTAAGATGGGCTTGGCCCAACTTCCGATCATTATAGATACCAGGATGTAACCCTTCATGAATATTCATATGAATTTTTGCACTCTTATAAATAGGGAATTTTCAACTCTTTCATAGGGCATCCACTTTAAATTACAAGATAATATTAGTCCAAGAAATAAATTGAAATGGGTAGCTCGAATAACCTGATTACTCAAAACATTATTGCTGATTGTAAGCAGGAAAACGAAATAAAAGAATCATGTTTTTACAACAAATTAAAGAGTCATATATATGGAATTTTAAGCTTTTTCAGATTTAATGTAATTCAAAGTTAATTCAATTAGATAACTTGCACAATACTACCTTTGTTGTTTATGGGTTGTGTGCTCTTACATTACATAAGCTAGATGTTGAATCTTTTACAATTTGAATGAAGGAATAGCAATGGTATTCTTCTAATAATTACTCAAAAAGGGAAAAGTGAATTTTTTTCTTGTTTTTTAAGCTTTTTTATTAGTATTTTCAGGTATTCTTTAACCCCTTGCAAATTCCTGACATAATTATATAATCATGTGTGTGCCAAAATAAGTGTAAATGCATTAATTGAGGAGATCATGTGACTGGCAGGACAGTAGAAATAGACAAAAAACTTGTCAGAATTTACAAAAACATTGTGTCCTTTATCAAGATTCATCAGAGCATGGCACTTATAGTATCTAGATGAGGTGAGGTAGTAAGAAATGAACATACATGGTTCAAGTTGTAATTGATATGAGATAAGGTGTATGCAGATTGAATTGGTACTTGTATCTAACCGACACATATATTAAATTTTGGCAGATCCAAATTTAGTAAGATTTAGACATTATGATCTTGGATTGGCCAACTTTATACTTTGGATGAAGCAGTTAAGAAAGTTATCTTTTTGGTAGTCAATAGTAAAAGAGGGAAGAGAGAAATATTTATGTTTTAGTTTGAATTATTTCTTAAACCTTTTTAGAGCAATGAGTATATCAGAAAACTGGTCATTGAACTTTTAAAATTGAGACCTTTATTAAGATGTGTCAGAAAGAAGCCCTTCATCTTGAATGTAGATAAAGAAAAGTAATATAGAAGTACCATGTTACCTTAATTGGCTTATTATTATGAACTGTTTATACTTTTACAGACATATATTATAAATCATGTAATAGATACTTATATTTTGTTAGACAGGTAAAAAAATTGTAGGGCATATACAACTTTTTTAACTCATTCTAGAAGCTAGAAAAGAATGTAATCAGTCAAGGATTGCAATTAACAGATGTTGGAATCCAGCACAATAAGAAACATTACACTTGTAAATTAATCTGTTGTGTTTGAATAATTATTTTTTTGTTTTGTTTTTCTAGTCTTTTTTACAAAAGGAGAGGAGAGAATCTGTAATCAACTTATATTCAAATTTCAGCATAATCAGAAGTATTCAGTAGTGTTTAAGTAAAGATTTAACAATAAAATGCAAGTAATTTGTCTCATGAAATTAACATCTTATTCAATAAACAAATATTCCAACAAAGCTATAAACTTATAGATGAACACTTAAAAAAAAAAATCATTGCCATGGGAAGTTGGGCTGGGCTGCTGTATTATCTGGGTCATCGGAAGTTGGGTAGCCCATCTTAAGATGGGCCAGCAAAATTCAGCCCAACTTCCGATCGGAAGTTGGGCTTGGCCCATCTTAAGATGGGCTGTATCGGAAGTTGGGCTGCAACATATATATATATATATATATATATATATATATATATATATATATATATATATATATATATATATATACATACACATATATATATATATATATATATATATATATATATATATATATATATATATATATATATATATATATATATATATATATATATATACATATATACATATATATATATATATACATATATATATATATATATATGTATATATATATATATATAAATATATATAAATATATATATATATATATATATATATATATATATATATATAATATATATATATATATATATATATATATATATATATATATATATATATATATATATATATATATATATATATATATATATATATATATATATATATATAAATATATATATACGGTCAGTGGTACACTTAATAATTCAAATTTCTATAGTTTCAAATCGTTTTAGATATTTGGAATTTTGGGTATATTTTCAAAGTTTCAAACTTCGAAACCGCATTAGAAATTTGAAACTTTGGTGAAAAATGAGTATTCCAAATTGGAAGCTTTCAGCTTAATGTCGAACACTTCTTATTGTGCAATTTGCCAAGTCACTCCCCTCTGATGACACTCACCTTTTTTAAGGATGAAGTTTGCCCTTGAAATCAAGGAAAATTCGAAAAACACAGGGTTATTTCTCGAATGAAAACTATTTTGAAAGAAATCCTGCCATAAGCTGGCCTTATACTGCATGAGTGCGTTTTCTAGAAGGATATGGAGAATGTGAAACCTCATGGAAACTAATAGTAGTCTTTTTCTAGAATTCTGAGAATCAGTCATTGCTATTACACTTACAAACTTTGCCTTTTTTAGACACCTCCGAGAAGCTGAACCCGGTATTCTTACCGTTCCTCTTCTTCGCCTACCTCTACTTCGCCTACTGCCAGCCTCTGTGGGACGACCCTGCAGAAAGTTATGAAACAGTTGCCTTCAAGTGTCTTCCAATCCTTAGCCTCATAGCAGCTGTCTACCTCTCGAAACCCGCCAAATTCAAGGATGACCGTCTGAGAAGCAACTTTGGACTAGGACTCATCTTTTCCTGTGCTGGGGATGTCTGTCTTGTTTGGCCGGAAAACCTCTTTCTACCAGGCATGGGATTCTTTGGAATCGCCCATATTCTCTATATAAGGGGTCTGGGACTTCGACCGTTAGGTAACATCAAGCGCGATTTGTCGGTATTTGGTGCATTGTGGGTTTTCAGCGTAATTTATATAGGAAAGGATATCGATGACTTATTTTTGCGTGTAATGACTACCTGCTATGGCACTGTGGTTCTGATCATGGTATGGCGTGCTTATGTTAGGTTTCTCACATTTAGGAATACTGCCTCCCTTGCTGCACTTGTTGGTGCTGCGATATTTACTATCTCGGATGACGCCATTGCAATTAACAAATGGAAATCTGCATTTCCTGGTGCGTCAACGTTCATAATGTTAACATACTACTCAGGACAATTCGGATTGGCTTATTCCGCGATCATGTGAGATGAACATTTTGACCAAACACTGTTTCACAGGAAACTATACATCAAAGACTATTTGCAATGCACACATGACAATGCAATGCTCTGCATCATCTTCATCTGCCTCAAACTCTTGATATCCCTTGTTCGCTCAGTCACATGAGGTGGATCCAGTTGCCAGCTGCCGAAACCAGGCAGTTATCCAGAATAGCGTACACAATCTCTCCTTCATCTCAGCTGGAGACTCATTATTTTGAAAAACGAAATTTGGAATAGTCTAAGCACGGCTCATTTTAGCAAATTATTTGAAATGTCAACTCTCACTTATTCCTTATTACTAAAAGTAGACCCTTACGTACCTCATTGAAACTGTCAGTGTTTTTTGATACCCGTAACCATAGTTTCCATTTATATTTATCATTTTCTTTACCACTTTACCACTAATCAAAATGGTGTATTTGCATGTATATAATAAGCTAGAGAACGTGTAGGCGGCAGGAGCTTCACAATATAACCGTAATTAAATGCGTTTACAAAACTAAGCACGCACACATAATCGTTTCTTTATTAGTTAGTGATATATTTTCGTTGTGTTTAAAAAAAAATGTATTTGTGAAGGGGGTTTCCGTTTTTGTATAATTTTTTTCAAAACTATGTACTCGTTGACTGAATCTATTTACCACTTTATTTAACCAAATCTCAGCTCTATGTTACACTGGCCCGTGTGCCATAGGTCTTAGACTTATTTGAACAGTTCTTAATGTTTACACAGTGCTGGTGAATACAACCACGACATTGGATGTTGGAGTGACGCCGATACTGATTTTTCGTAAAAGTAAATTGTAAGGTAAATACTTTATGTGTGATATCTCTTGGTATAAGCAAAACAAGGTTTGAAAAGTTCTCACCAAAACTTTTATATATTCTACAATTGCTTTTTCAATTACTTACCTATATTGAAAATACATTTTACATCGAATTAATAAACATCTTCACAATATGAAAAAGAGTTTCGTCATCTGTCATGCATTTCCATATATGAGACCAGATAACGCTAAGTCATAGAACGTTGTACTGGCCCATTGCATAATAATCGCATACCAGCACCGAATCAGCTGCAGCTCATGTTATATGTTTTCATAAGTTTTTCAAATATCAAGTTTAGTTAACATGCATTTACTCCTCTGTGTGCACTGTAAAAAGTGATACCTTGGTGAGATATCTGCAATAGATTGGGGTAAAGAAAAGGACTTACAATCACTTTTGATGTTATCACTTTTTCACTTTTTCACTTTTATCATTTTTTGATTTAAAATATTGTACAGGTTCTAAAATTAGTGCAAGTGCGTACTTGAGCAGTGAAGCGATACTAGTATCATAAAGACAATGTCCAAGTATAGCTGCTTTATAAGCCTAAGTTTAAGGTAAAGAAACAAGCAATTACCTACTGTGAATTACTTTGAGACCAGTCACGATAACCAATCTACTTTATGTGTTTGGAATATAAGTACTAACTGCTTTGTTCTATGTAAGTTTGATATGCTATCTTTAAGTTATGATGATGTTTTCTGGTTTCCCGCCGAGGGCAAAAAATGTTATTTGTATACCGTATGATTTTGTGCATTTCTAAGTGCAGTCAATACAATACAATATAAACCACATTGTTATCTTATACTTTGTACAATACCAATTACATTATGTAATCTATGACCATACTGTTACTCCGCACTTATTGTGATGCCATAGCTCACATGCAAAGTGATAAACATTTATGTTTTAAAAACACACACATACACACAAACATATATACACACACACACACATCTATATTATAAGAGAGGAGGCCCAATCCTTTGAAACGCATGATCTCCGTTGCCGCGTCTGTTTGCCTAATTCTGAGTTGGCAGTTTGGTGGACGAGTGTATCTAGATGGTTCTTAGCGTAAACAAATTTCAAAATGATTTACAAAAAGGTGCTTTTGATGCTGATTTCTCAATCTCGAGCGCGGCCGGGTTTGGCATGACCACCCGGCGATAGATGGTACTACCGATATCAAACTTCTGCTTCCACAGTGGGGTTACACTGCACGAACTTTGTTGGTTGTACGGTGGCAGAAGTGCGCTGACTGTAGTAGCGTTCAGCCTACCCGAGTGATTAAATCAAGAGCATGTACAGAACGGGTTGAGGCGCCATGGAGACCCTGGACATTGCCTGCATGGGCGCTTAGGGACAAATCCCATGGGGCAAAACACAAACAAGGGCAGAGTGCTTCGACAGAGATTCGTCGAACAAACCCAGACAGTGCAGCATACTACGGTGGCGCATGAGTAACATGCATATTTGAGCTTAAGAAAAATCTGGACTTTTCTATAGTTCAAAAAATGTTTTTCCGACAACCAGTATATAGCTTGGATTAAGAAAAGAATGGATATGTAACGAGAGACCAATTACTATATGCCCTATAGTTACATGCTAGCCTCATGCCAGGACTAGCAGATAAGGCAGCAGCACGAGGTCACGTGGGAACAAGGACCAATCAGGGCTCCCGCATCGATTACATTACAGAGAAACCTTATCTCCACCACCTGCTGGGGGTGCCCAGAGCACCTATTAGCGACTATTAATTGACACTGGTTGAGGCTAGCATGTTCAGGTTGACCGGCTGGTTTCCATTCCATGTGTTGGTCTTCTAAGGTATATAGGCTACGCGGGCTCAAATAGTAACCATTTGAAAATGATCATTATGAAAAGAACTTGAAAATTGTGACGAAATTGAATGTCTTTATAAACTTAGAACTAGCTCAAGCCGTTACCACACTTTTCGGAAAATGAAAGGTCAGTTTGAAAAAAGTTCTAAAATACAGCCACTAATATGTTATAAACCCTTTTTATATGGCAACTTCGATAAACATTTTTATAAAAATCGATGGATCAAATACAAGTATCTATTCATATATACATATATATATATATATATATATATATATATATATATATATATATATATATATACATATATATATATATATATATATATATATATATATATATATATATATATATATATATATATATATATATATATATATATATGTATATACATATATATATTTATATATATATATATATATATATATATATATATATATATATATATATATATATATATATATATATATATATATACATATATATATATATGTGGAAACATAGAGAGAGAGAAATAGAGAGAAATGATATATTACGCCATACTCTAACTTTGAAAATAGTTTTGAGTAGAAATGATTAAGATTATATGTATCAGTGAAATCATAAATGTCCCATCTTTTATTACAGCCGGTTTAATAACCCATGATCTTATTTATGAAATGGTATATCTATATGCCAAGTTTCTTGAATTATTGATACATAGGTTAGGGTTAGGTGGCCCTCAATGTGTAGTCTTACGGATATCCGAGTGTGTCTACATGGTTTTTAACGTAAACAAATTTCAAAAAGTTAAACAAAAAGGTGCTTTTGATGATGATTTTTTATAAATGCATATCTCCCGGTCCGGTGAGGAGAACATGTGCACCTGATCAGGTTGAAATGAAGTTAATAGGCAAGCCACCCCAAAATAGCTGCAAACAATGAGGCCCTAACCACAAAACCCACTGGTGTGCCTGCGGTTTTATTTGCGAGGGGGTCGAGACCGACGCAACGAGAACATAAGGCTTAAGTGGAACAAACAGGACAGGGTTTGAATGACGTCTAGGACATACAGACTGCAGTTTAACTTCGCCATTGATAAGGAAGAGGAGAATCTTAGGAGAATGAGATAAAAACAGGATATTCGGGGATAGATGGATAACTTGGATTTCATTGAAGATGGTGAAATGATAAGGTGATATTGCCTCAATATATGGTGGGTTTACATGTAATTTAAAACAGTATTTTGTATTAACCATTGCACTTTCCCAGTTTAATGAAAATGAAAGGTCAGTTTGATATAAACATTTTAAATTGCAGCTGTTAAAAAGTTAGAAAACACTTTTTATGTAGGTATTTCAATAAAAAAAATAGCAAACTCGATAGATCGAAAATAAGTATCAATGTGAAATAGATGATAATTTGTAACCATCTCTCAGCCCTTTACTTCTGCTGTAAAGACGATGTGTGCCACTCCGGGTGGTGGCACCTGAGACTCAAAATAGCAAGCGCTCAGTGCATATACTGTAGAAGGACTAAGGAACGTGTGTCCAGGTGTGACGAGGGAGAGACAGAGAGACAGATAGCGATACAGAGAACGAGATAGAGGGGAGGGAGAGACAGAGAACGAGAGTGAAGGGAGGGAGAGAGAGATACAAAGAGAGAGCGGGTGAGGGAGAGAGATACAGAGAGAGAGATACAATGAGAGCGAGAGAGAGATACAACGAGAGAGATGCGAGAGTGAGGGGCAGGGAGATCGATACAGAGAGAGAGAGAGATACAACGAGAGAGAGCTACGAGCGAGAGAGGGGGGAGAGAGATACAATGAGAGAGATACAGCGAGAGAGATACGGGGGGGAGGGAGAGATACAGAGAGAGAGAGATACAATGAGAGAGAGAGAACGAGAGAGAGAGAGAGAGAGAAAGAGAGAGAGAGAGAGAGAGAGAGAGAGAGAGAGAGAGAGAGAGAGAGAGAGAGAGAGAGAGAGAGAGAGAATGAGAGCGAGAGGGGGGAGAGGGACATTCGGACAGACAGACAGATAGATGTAAAAATGACATATGTTACGCCATACTTTCACTTTGAAAATAGTTTTGAGTGGAAATGATTATAATTAGTGATATCATGAACATACACAGCACTATATTCTTTATTACAGCTGGTATGATAAACCTTGATCTTATTTGTCGATGGTATATCTGTTTCTTCTTGAATTATTGATACATAGGTTAGGTGACCCTAAGTGTGTGGTGTCAGAGATATCTGGGTCTCTGATAT
The DNA here is from genome assembly GCA_963942565.1 of Maea johnstoni. Classification (NCBI taxonomy): domain Eukaryota; kingdom Metazoa; phylum Annelida; class Polychaeta; order Spionida; family Magelonidae; genus Maea; species Maea johnstoni. The sequence goes on from OZ012686.1 coordinate 47,319,116, forward strand.
GTCTGTCGTTATAAGATATTTCATGGTTTCCGTCCGCAGGACGGGTACTTTTCTAGTATATATATATATATATATATATATATATATATATATATATATATATATATATATATATATATATATATATATATATATACATATATATATATATATATATATATATGTGTGTAAATGTATACATATATATATATATATATATATATATATATATATATATATATATATATATATATATATATATATATATATATATATATATATATATATATATATATATACATATATATATATATACTTATATATATGCTTGTTTTTCATATGCATTTGAAGAACACACAGGTGTTCTCAATGCTTCGCTGGTGACTCAACGACAGCATCCTTAAAGCTGATCTGTAGACCTGCTCCCTGCCCTCCTTTGCTATGCAACAAAAATAGCGAAGTGATGTACGTAATAAAGAAAGAATGAGAAGCGTGTTAGTGAAGCATGAAAGTCGAGTCGAGTACAAGGTTTTTGTTATATATTTGCACACACATATATATGTATGTATACATGCATATATATATATATATATATATATATATATATATATATATATATATATATATATATATATATATATATATATATATATATATTATATATATATATATATGTATATGTATATATATATGTACATATTTATGTGTGTGTAAACATATAACAAAGACCTTGTACTCGACCCGATTTTCATGCTTCACTAACACTGCTTCTCATTCGTTCTTTATTACGTACATCACTTCGCTATTTACATGACTTTGCATAGCAAAGTAGGGCAGGGAACTGGTCTACAGATCAGCTTTAAAGATATTGTCTTTGAGTTACTCCAATCGACACCAGGGGAGCCTTGAGAACACCTGTGTGTTCTTCAAATGCATATGAAAAACAAACAAACATTTGTTGTCGATTGGTTACCAAGAAACGGCAATACAAGAACACAGTATCGATCACAACAATAGCATGCTGTGTTCGGATTTAGCTGACCTGTATACGCTACTTAAATCCTGTTTTCCACTTAACCAGTTAAATACTTAAGGCCGAAGGGGTAACCAAAACCAATCGAGGAGTATGCGGATCAGAATGACCTAGTGAAAAGAAAATCCTAGAACATTTTATCGATTACAACAATAGCATTCTGTGTTGGGATTTAGCTGACCTGTATACACCACTGACATCCTGTTTTCCACTTGACCAGTTAACTATTTTAGGTCGAAGGTGTAGCCAGGCCAATAGAGGAGTACCGGTATGCTGATCAGAATGACCTAGTGAAGACGATTGAACATGGGTAAGTACTATGTTAGTAAACATTTTAGCTCTGCTACGGTGTTACCAATGTTAAGTGATACATACCTAACCACTGCAGCCATTGGTAATGTATCATAGTTACACCTTGCAGTAATGAATCAAACAGATGTTGAAAGTATGCGCGAGCCTCTTTTCTATTCCGTGTTAGACAGAACCCGTTTTAGGTAATCGAAGAAGTGAATGATTGTATCAAACTGATTGTATCGTAATCTGTCCATCCATAACTTATTTACAGAATTTGTCTATTCCGTGGCTACTTTTGACTAAAAATGATGCAAGTGGGTTATAATCAGGATTTAGTGTTCTTGATATAATACTAATAGTTGTAAACCATATGTTGAAATACGTAGGTGGGTAAACAAGTTTAGATACAAAGCACGTATGGGTTATTAATTCCAACTTATAACGGGTAATTACATAGAGCTACAATCGCACAGTCTCTCCGTTGCCTGGTGACTTTGCGTAGGTTGAAAAGCTAAAGCGATCAAGCGAAAAATTGCAATAGGTCTCAGGCGATTACTTATGGATTACATGTAGAATAACTAAAAACATAGGGTAAATATACATATGACGTTCGGTTGTGTGGTGCTTGTTAACAACCGGAAAGAACAACACGAGCAGTATTTCCCTCCAGTTGTGTCATTTACAGGTTGAGCGTTCTTGAAACGCTAGTGACACATTTACATACCATGTATGAACGTAGCTTTGTATGTAAGTATGCATGCATGTAGGAGTGTTTGTATGTATGAATGTATGTATGTATGTATGTAATATAATCTTTATTTCTTTAAAGGGGTTATTACAAATAGCCATGGGGCTAATCCGGGTAACCACCCCAACAAAGTAATACAATATAATACATGTATAATATATGATGAAGAAAGTTAAATACAAATAATTTGACATAGCAAGGTCAATATAAGACCCTGAAATTATCTACAATTGTCAGACAGAGAATATATATAGTATAATATAACATAAGATGGATAGAAAAAATGCACGGACTGATATTCAAGTGATGTAACAATCCTATTTTTATATTAGAAACCTGGAATCCTGAAACGTCCACTTGAAACAATGAAATTTTGTGCTGCTACAAATATAAGTGAGTTTGTAACTTCAGAAAATGTACTTGAACCATACAGTAGCAGTGAGCACAATTGTTCAGGAGACATATAGTTTACATTTGTTAGATAAGAGGCAAGCTGGTCAATCATCACAACTCTTAGAGCAGCATATTTCGGGCATATGGCAAAGAAGTGAATCTCATCTTCCCATTCATGGCCACAAGAACATGAAGGGTCAGCAACAATATTATGAGTATACAAATGAGCATTTAATGCACTGAACCAATAACGCAGTCTTGATTGGAGGACTAATGCTGGCCTAAGACCTAAGGCATAATATTTGGGGGCTTTGGCTGGTGGTTGGAAGGCATAATAATTAGATAATGCAGATTTGAACGAGTTTGTTTTTTCAATTCTACGTATCTCTAGAGGTAATGAGTTCCAAATTTTAATTGATGCATGGACAAAGGAATTTGCAAATATGTTGGTAATGCCAACTTTGGTGGTGAGATTATAGTTTGATGCCGTTGCACTAGTAGGCAGTAGTGGCTTTAAATAAGAAGCAAAATCCTTGTGGAGGACTTTGTGTAGTAGGGTAACACGATGGAGGGACCGTCTTGACGTGAGAGAAGGTAACCCTAGCTCACCTTTGATAGTTTGACCACTAGTACCATTCATGGCACCAGTACAGATATTAGAAGCTGCATATTGGATGGATTCGAGTTTTTCAGAAAGGTAATCAGGGCATCCATCCCAAACAACATCAGCATATTCTAGGGAAGAGCGAACCATGGTATTTTAAAGGGTTAGTAGGGTATCACATGTGACTTTGAATTGTAGCCTCTTCAGTTGTCCAATATTTTTTGAGGCAGATGTTAGTAGGTTATCTATGTGTTTATGCCAAGACAGATTATCAGATAGCGTAAGTCCAAGATGTTTGTGCTGACACGATTGGGTAAGAATCTTGCCCTGGAAAATCAAAGAGGGGTGTATAGGTTTGTTAACTTTAGTGGAGAAGACCATGGTGACTGTCGTGTCTGGGTTGAAAGTAACCCTCCACCGTAGGGCCCAGTCATGAATGGCCTCTAAATCTCTATTCATCTTGTTAACTGTGGAGGTAGGGTTGTCAACGATATCAAGAATGGAGGTGTCATCTGCAACATTGTTCTCAATGCCTTGCGGGAGGTCATTGATAAAAAATTAAGAATAGCAGAAGACCAAGGATTGAACCTTGAGGGACTCCCGCCGTTATTGGTAACCATGTTGACTCCTGGCCTGTGATAATTACTCTCTGGAGCCGTCCAACAAGGTATGTCTGGAACCAGTTCAGTAAAGGGCCCCCAATTCCAATCTGTTTCAATTTGAATAATAGACCTTCATGCCACACTTTGTCAAATGCTTTAAAAATGTCTAAAAATATGGCACGGACTTCCTTGCCAATCTCAAGAGCCTCATAAATAGTGTGTCCAATGTGTATCAACTTATAGACACTAGAGTCTTTTTGTCTAAAACCAGACTGCTTGGGACACAGGAGGTTGTTTTCTGAAAGGTATTCATAAAGGAATTTATAAACAAGTCGCTCAAAAACTTTGGAAATGTTCGGGAGAAGAGAGATTGGGTGGTAGTTTGCTTTGTCCTGTCTATCTCCCTTTTTGAAGACTGGTAAGACATGTGCTCGTTGCCAGATATCTGGGAATATTCCTCTGGAAAGAGAAACATTGAATAGGTGGCAAAGAGGATTAGCTAGGATGGGGGCAGCTAATTTGAGAATAAAGTTCCCCACACCATCAGGTCCTGTCGCCTTGGATATTTTTAGTTGGGTGAGTACTTTAAGAACATGTGACTTTGTGAGGTTTATGTGTGTTAGGCGGGAAGTCGTTTTATATGTTAATAGGGGTAGATCTGGTCCTGGTGGTAGTTGGGAGTGGGAGGCAAAATATCTGTTAAAGAGTTCGGCTTTTTGCTTGTTGCAAGCAACCACATGGTTGCCTGCTTTAATTGATGGAATAGAAAGTATTTTCTTGTTTCCAAAAAGGCCCTTGGTGATATTCCACCATTTATGTGGTGATAGATCTTCTTGTTGAAGCTGTTGTTGGAGATGGTTATAATGATTGTGTTTGGCAGTTCGGATTGCAGATACAGTTTTACTTCTCATGGCCTTGTAAATGGCCCAGTCACGGAGTACCTTTCTTCGCAGATATTTGTGATATTGACGGTTGTATGTATGTATGTATGTATTTATGTTTTTATGTATGGCAAGCCAGTATAAGTATGTATGTGATGTAATTATTTCATAAGAATTTTGATTGAAAGTTAACGGTATATCTTTATTGCTATTCTATTTGAGCCTACATATTTAACAAAATAACGATGTTTTGCTTTCTTTGTAGATTCATCTGATTACGTAAATCCGGTATTCTTACCGTTCCTCTTCTTCGTCTACATCTACTTCGCTTACTGTCAGCCTCTGTGGGACGACCCAGCAGAAAGTTATGAAACAGTTGCCCTCAAGTGTCTTCCAATCCTTAGCCTCGTAGCAGCTGTCTACCTCTCAAAATCCACCAAATCTCAGGATGGCCGTCTAAAAACCAACGTTGTTCTGGGCCTCATCTTTTCCTGTGTTGGGGATGCCTGTCTCGTGTGGCCAGAGAGACTTTTCCTGCCAGGAGTGGCGTGTTTCGGTGTGGCCCATGTGCTTTATACAAGGGGTCTAGGACTTGAGCCTGTAGGTGACAAGAGTTATGTGATATTCCCTGCTGTGGCGTGGGTATTTACCTCAGTCTATGTGGGTAAGGATGTTGATGAGATGATTCTTCGCGGCATGACCACTCTTTATGGAGTGCTGATCAGTGTCATGGTATGGCGAGCCCACGTGCGTTTCGCTACAAGAGGAAGTGGTGTCTCCCTAGCTGCGTTAATTGGTGCCATTCTCTTTCTGGTTTCAGATAATGCAATAGCAATCAACAAGTGGAAATTTGCCTTTCCTGGGTCGTCAACTTTCATTATGTTGACTTACTATCTAGGACAATTTGGATTGGCATACTCCGCTATCATGTCACAAACAAATCATTTCTCGACCACTAAGGCAAAGTGAGGTGCATAGTAGGTGATCAAACCGTACAGAAATATCATTACTTACTACTGTAAAGCTATAGAGTGATATGGAGACTCCGCATGTTTTAGGGCTCAACATCGACATGACATTGTAACTAGTTATTTAATAAATTGCACATGGATTGTTAGCCGCAGACTAATCACCACACGGCCCATTGTGATGCACTGGACACACCTAATCTCGACTCGGTGTGACGTCACTACCCAGCGGGCACTGTACGTACAATGTACGTACATTGTACGTACATTGTACCAACTGTACGTACAATGTACGTACATTGTACGTACAGTGCCCGCTGGGTAGGAGACAGACGAATGAGGGCTCTCGTATTTGTTTACGTTATAGAGTAAGTTGTTTACGCACATGCTCAAAAATCCCCGCCCTCTTGAGTGGTTTTCGTCAAAACCTGGTCTAGAAGTCGTGCCGAGTCAGTTGAGCGAGATCTGCCGGTTGAATATCCGGTGAACGACATTTGTGGTAATTTGTACAGTCAATAAACATACAATACCAGCACGAATAAACATACAATACAATGTATTTTTATAGAAAATATCCCATGTCAGCGAGATAAGAAAACCCATTAAGTCTTGCCGTCCAAGACAGAGCAAAAATAGTAATGAAAAAATCTGACTTAATTTGGCATTTATTGAGCGAAGGAATAGGAACACCTCACCTAAATAACCTAATAGGAACTCATTTTGAAAACGAGCTTTGGTAAAAAGAATGTAATCTTTGATGAAATGTAGTTGTAACTCAAAGATAACCCTGTTTTCAATTAGCAAAATAAAAGTTAGTAGTTTTGCAGTTTTGTGTTAATCATTTGGTTAAGTATTATTTATCCTCTATTCTACTCCGTGTCACAAGATTATCTTTCCATCTATACCCATACATGTAGAACCAAAATTTACTCTCGATAACACTACTGGTACAATTCGTGCTTCCGCTAAACACACACACCTTTAGTGGCTGCTGTGCTTAATTGGAACTGTGTGTTATACTTTTTTGTTCTTTTGATTAATCTGCGTTTCTACGTGTATTTGGATGCGCCCTTCATATATGGTATTACGGTCAATACATAGACTTCCATAATACACTCATCGTTGTTAAGATAATCTTACAACTCTGCAACCTGATTGCACTTATTTGCTATACAGCACGGGCTGTGTGAGTTGAAACAGACACACGATGAGAATGTCCCAACATGAATCCAAACCAGAACAACCACTTAGCGGAGATACCTTAAAATAGTATACACAGACCTATTCATAAAACACAAAACGAATCTCTATATATATTAGCGGTCAACCATGCAAAACAACTGCCTGGAGTCTGGTTTCGTGTATTGATATTTTGAAATATTTAATTGGCGAACGCCAGACTTTCAATATTGCACAGTAGTTGAATACCCCTAAATTAGGCCTAGACCCTGTAGAATTTAACGTGAATAGAATATTCTGACAGATATAGGGCCTGCGCTGGGGCTAAGTGGTCTAAGGTGCCGCCGCTTATTGCTCTCTATTTATCACCACTACCAGGATCGAATAACGGCTGGTGGCATGTGAGAAGGTTATCAGTGACTTTTGGTTGGGCGATTTCCTCTACCACTTACAACTGGCTAGTAACGATCAAAAAACAATTACACCATGCATAAAACATAGATTTTGAGTTTGGGTGCAGTCAATAAACATACAATACAATAGGCCCAAATAATTTCTTAAATTTTTCTCTACTTAAACCCAAGTCCACACCGCTGCCAACCTTCATACAATAAGTGTATTGCTGTTTGAACACATCCGAACTCACAAAAACTTTGGCCCTATGCTTTATCCATGGTGTAATTGTCCGGTAAGCCTTAATGTGGCAGAAAAAGTAATGATTTTCAAAGCAACAATGCACACCCCCATTATAAGCGGTGTTATCTAAATTGAATAAAAATGAATCAAATTGAAAAGTAGGCAAACGGAACACCTTGTATTTTCAAAAATGTGACGTAAAACAAGTAGCATCACCTTAAATCTAAACTCGCTGTGCCCCTTGTATGAGGTAAATGAAATTAGCTGCCCAGTTCTAGGCCACATTCATTTGGTTTCCATGCTGTAGTTCAGTTAAATACAAGATCAAATTATCAATCTAGGGTACCTCCCCCTAAGACCACTTGTACATGACTGTAAGGCTCCCTGGTATGAGGTCCAGTTTGATGATTAAAGTATTGACGGTGATACATAAACCAATATGTTCATTATACAGCAATTCATTTTTTATCGTGTTTATGTAACTGGTCTTAACCAGGATGGCGTATATTGGATGGCGTATATATGAGACTGGCATGGAATATAATAACATCGTCCAGGTAGCACAAACTGGTAATAAAATCATTCTTTTTTAACGATTTTATACGTTTTATTGTATCGATAAATTTCAATGCAGTTTACCTATTTTTCATATAACATATATAATCAAACATACAAGTATCTGAGGGAAGATTCCTCAAACCAAGGTATGTAAAGTGGCATCTTTATGCAATCGAATGTGATTCATATGATCAATACTAGATGGCAACACTTACTATTCAAGTTGGAGGGAAAGAGATACTTTAACCTTTGCCTCACTATAACATGTGACAAGAGATCTTACTGTTACCATTATATGTGTGTAAATGAGGCATTTGAACTTTATTCAGCTCTGGAGAATTCTCACATGAGACGTTTGAATCACCATTTCTTTAAATCTTCGTAGGATCACTCTACAATGTATACATTACTCTCTGTGTATAGTTCGATTAAACATAAATTGTGGGAATCGAAAATTAACTATTTGCAGCAAAATGAGGAGAGGGTATCACAGTTTTTTTCCAATTTTAACTTTTTTCTAAAGTTATGCAATCTACGAAGTTGAAAAACACACCCTTTTCTCAGAAGGGATTTTGATGCTATGATCGAGTTGCGTTATCAGCCTTTCTTGGCACTTTATATCCTAAATGTGAATGATTTAACAAGCCGCTCATTTAACACTTAACTGATTGTCCTAACATGTTACGCTTCACATGTTTAGTATGATCGTAAAATGAAAATCTTTTCGCAAAAATAAGTGATGAAATTTCGCCAATGATGTTATTTCAACCTTTCTACAAAAAGTGGTGTTAAGAAATAAACTCAGTGTTCCAATGTTCTTTTTCCTACTTGAACACAATGAACTTTGATGTTTCATGGTAACCAAAAAGACTTTTATCTTCTTAACAAAATCATGCTTAAAGTATAATCATACCTTCACAATTAGAAAAAAAATGGGTGATAGACCGGAGCCCAATGTCACCTTTCATAGGACACATTGATTACAATTGTACTCCGCATATTGACTGAGATATTTAAACTTGTATCTTGCAAAATACAGCAAATACACTGGCTCATCATCCAACATGGGGGCACCATCTTAAAGCGTGTCAGAACTCACCAGAAAGAGGCTGTGGTGTAATGGATGGTCAACTATGTGCAGGCTGAAGGCTATTCAGTACTGAACACACTAATACATGCTCTCAAAAGTAAGTGACTGGCAAAGAAGAAAGCGTTGCATCCGACACACAATAGCACTGTGTCTCAATGTATACCTATGTGAGTTATATTTTCTAGGGGTATACCAGGTTCTGTATGTAGAAACAGCAATAAGTGAAAATGACCTGTAATAAAGGGTTTTTAGATGAGCTTAATAGAGGTCAAGGAATTCCACCATTTAAAAAAAAACAGACATTCAGTATTCTTACAATGTTCTTACACTGTTAACTTGTGATGGAAGAACTTGGAAGTTTGCAAATAGTAAGCGGTGTATGGGTATTGTCACCGCATCTCAGGAATTTATTGCAATAAACATCAATCACAATGGAATTGCATCTGCTTTAGTTTTCCAAGCTTAACCCAGGAAGTTAACTGCAATGCACATCCTATAGGCATGATACTCTCAATTTGCAATCAGATTTAGGTAATGTTAGTAAAACAACAAGTATATGAATTACGATTCCATATATGCCTTTGAACTAACATCCTTTGAACAGAAACTTCAGTCAGTACACAGAAAATTGGGTTATGTCCATTTGTTGATTTCCTTTGTGAGGGATCTGTTTGTGAATTTGATTCCGGTCTGTACATGGTTGACATGTAATAATTATAATCATTCAGCTTGAGTTGGGCAGTTCTAAAGAATATGTGTTCTGGTATGATTAAACCAGCCTATTGAAGCATGAAACCATCTTCCAATTATATTGTGATGAGTAGGAAACACAGACTGGTGTGAATGTGAAACCTGCATTTCTGAGAGGGAATGCATCCGTTGGCATGAGTGGGATATTCTGGAGAAAAACATGAGGTGTTGACTGTGTAACACAACATAGGGACTGTTATGTTACCGGCCTGAATCTTTCAGTACTGGCAACCTCCTATGATGCATGATCGTGTGATTCAAAGGCATTGGAGAAAGAGTCCCAGCTATTCTCAACAGCAAGTCGGTTTTTTGCAATAATCAATACAACTCTTATAAAGTTTATAAATCCCCGTGAAAGCAGAAGGAAACAAAGTGAATCTCACAGACTTTCTGATGAACAGAAATTGATTTAAAGTTCATCCACTTATCATATTACGGATCCATCTAGCTATTAAATCTAATTTTCTGGATACCTTTCTGGTTTAGAAATTGAGTAGTTCTAATGTTTCTTCTCTACTATCTTTGTTGCATTTAAAAGCTTGCCATTTAGTGCTATCCCCATGTTTGGGCTCAGATTTTCTGCTGTTCACTTAGCACCAGCTCTATCTGTCAAGTGATTGGTTTGGGAGCAGTAGATCAGACAGTAGATCATGTCACTTGCATCTAATTAACATTACTAATTAGCCACGTAAAGTACAAACATGGCTCCCTCTATGAACCCACCTTCTAAGAGTAATATCTCAGTCAATTGGTGGAGTACACATTTAATCAAGGTGAACTGAGAAAGGTGACATTGAGCTCTAACACAAATCATTTTGATTTTGAAGGTAGATTTACACTCTAAGGTGGCTAAAGGGGCTGAATTGTGAATATTTAATCATATTTCGATTTCACATAGATGAAAGCCTGCAACCTTTTCGCCATAATCAGTCCAACTGTAGGGCAGTCTAGGCCATTACTGAGTAACATAATCAATCAAATATTACAGAATCTCAGATAAGGTACTAGCAGAAGAGGATTTTACCTCTTTTCTCAGTACCGAATTTCACAAAAACATAGTCACCTCAGACTTGCATTTTTGGTATCAAATTTGTGGCATAGTGTCAACAGCATCTCTTATATTTCATCGATGTATTACTCGTTTTATTACTTTATTTTTCCGATTAACTCCAGTTCTAGGCTATCTCTCCTTGAAATAAAATATTGATTTTCAAGGCCAGAATTTTTATCGTAAAAAGGATAGCCCCCCTCCAGGATATCAAATGGTCCGCCCCTAACACGAGTGGAGATAGAAAGCTTCTATCAGACCACGGCTGACCACCCAAAGTTCATACTGAACTAGGTCACCATATCGTACAATCACCAATATATAAAGGTGATAAGGCTAAGGGTTAGCGGTCATTTATATTTCTCCAGATAGCATGCAGAGATCAACTTAAGTGCTGCTTTTTATAGTTGGTTTTCTGGCCATGTACTTGGCCTATAGGGGCGATGATTTTAACCCTGGTAAGTGTGGTTCATAAAAATCCTATGAATTAGCCTTGGAACACTTACACAAGTGTTGATCAAGCTGCTCTCCCATTAAGTGAGATTTACTGAACTTACCTAAAGATTTTCTCTCGAATAACTTTGTTCACTGTTTAGCAGATTCATCTGGATGTTTATATGTCAGACAACCAGTGTCCACAGATCTCAGTTATAAATATAAACTTGCCTTTGAATGCACAAAACACTGGTTTCTGGTACACACTGTTTTATTCTGACCATGCAGCAGATAACTGACGGATGGATTGGGTTCCTCATGGTTCTCCCATAAGGAGAAGCCAAGGTAGCTTTATGTCAATACACGCCCTGTGCGAAGGGTGTTTTATTCATGGTTAATTGTCCTTTAAGGTAGAAAATATGCGAGAGTAGAAACATGGCTTTCATATGCTCATGCCTATACCCTTATTTGGTAAGAAAATGAACGGATTGACCAATGAACTTAGACAAATGAAAAAGGTTAATTACATGTATGCTATTACCTTATTATCATTATAATTATTATTATCATTATTATTTTTATTATTATCATTATTATTATTATTATTATTATTATTGTTATTATTATCATTATTATTATCATTATCAGTAGTAGTAGTAGTAGTAGTAGTAGTAGTAGTAGTAGTAGTAGTAGTAGTAGTAGTATAGTGAAAGTATCATAGGTGAGCATATAAATGTCCATTTGTGGATCTAAGCTGAGAGATCCTCATGGCGGCAATGTGATGAATATATGTATTGCGGCTAATGACATGCTATGCATGTTTCAGATTCTATTAAAGGTAAAAATGTGCTGGTGACCGGCGCTTCTTCGGGTATAGGGGCAGATATAGCTTATCATTATGCCAGAATGGGAGCAAACGTGGTCATCACAGCAAGAAGAGAAAACCTACTACAAAATGTTATGGAGAAATGCAGAGAATTAGGACACAAAGATGCAAAATTTGGTTACGTAGTTGCCGATATAAGCAGTAAAATGACACTAAAAGAGTCATTGAGGTAAGCATTTAATATATTGTCTGTGTAAGTAAATGCGTTTGAATGAAGTCACCTATTCCAATATCACTGACTGCCCAAAATTGATTTATGTATGTACGTATGTATGTATGTATGTATGTATGTATGTACATATGTGTGTATGTATGGATTAACATACTACTACCCATTCCTCATTGAGAGTGCAGTTGACCCCTTTAGCTCTTTTACTTAGTAAAACGCATTAGTCTCAATTTAGCCAATCTTGATCTGTAGTACTGTGTTATTCTCCCTGGCAATATTTTGTAATACATTTGGATCACCTCATGCTGAATCATGCGCTCTTGATGAAAGCTGAATATTGGGAGTCGGCTGATGAAGACCTGCAGATGATAGAGAGGGTGGTGAGGGTAAACTTCATGTCATTCGTCTACCTCACATCGCATGCAATGTCTTATTTGGTCAAAAGCCAGGGATCTATCGGAGTAGCCTCCTCAGTGTCAGGTATTGTTCCATCAAATACATTATTCGGATTTGCTTTTGCATTATATTGTGCGATTCCAATCTATTGATTTGAAGAAAAATGCAGAATTCAATAAATTGTTATCGATGCATCAATATTTGACTAGTTTACGATAGTTGTGTATAACTGATTCTAATGTGTTTGCAGGGAAGAGTGCTGCAGTGATATATCCGGGATACGCTGCTTCAAAGTTTTCTCTCGATGGATTTTTCAATTCCTTGCGTCAGCAGCATATTATGAGGGGAAGGGATGTGTCAACAACCCTTATCATCTACGGTCTTATAGGTAACTATTGGGGAAATATATTTCACCTTCTTGCAGAAGAAGATGCTCTCTTAATTTCAAAGTCTTCCTGAATTCCAAAAGTGCTTTTACCAACAATAGTTCTTTACATGAGAAGAAAATTCCAAGTCAATTTAATGGAAATTTATAATTAGTAGTTTGAATGTAACAAACACTTGTCTAAAGAAAAATAGCTTTTGCGTTAGTGCACTTTCTGTTTGAAATATTATGCTCACGTTTTATGATATTTCTTTAAAACATATATCTTAAAACATATCGTCAAAGCAAGGTCGGGAGAAAGGAATAAACGTGAGTACAGAGTATCTTGTAATTAGAATAAAATCCTAAGTATTCAATGAGAAAGAATGTGGAACCAGTTTAATTCTTTGCAGAAAACTAAAGGGTGTATTTGTAACTAATAGATAGCATACATTTGATAAATTAAAATGGTGTCCTTAAAACCTTGTTAGCGTTTTCCAAATTTTAAGCATCCTAACTCCCAAAATCTGTCTTGAACCAAAATAAAAGCAATTTCAATTTAGAACGCTTTGTATACCATGGATTGATAATCTCTTTTTTTTCGCAGACACAGACAAAGCCCACGAAGTCATAGACGAGGCTGGTTTGGGATCAATTCTTCCTAAATCATATTTCGCAAATTCTTCTGCTGCAGCCCTGTCTGCCATAAAAGCAACGACCCAGAGGATACCAGAAGTGTACATTCCTTAGTAGTAGTACGTTTATTTGCTGTAATCGTGAAATTACAAAATCGCACTGCCTCTCACCAACACGTCTACATCGAGATATGACGCCTGTGAGGAAAAAACATACAAACAAAACAAGAATACATAATAAGCGGTTTAAAGGAACAAAACTAAATTTACCAGTAGGTGGCGCCACTGTGCCTCCTGTATTTACAGTTTACTCGTGCTATCTACGAGTTTACAACTTTTCTCTCAAATTTTAGATTTACAAAGTGGATTTCAGAAGACCACGTTATCAAAGTATTTAGAAATTTTGTAGGTAAGCGTAAAGAATAATGCCACCTTCAACACCGTCATTCTCTCTGGACGAAACTCTTCAAACTAATTGAAAAACCCTCAAAAAAATTAATAGCCCTTAGGTCCAACTGCCTTACCGTAGAGCACACTATAGAGGGGGTTTCCCAATGCTTGTTTTGATTTTTGATCAATCGAGATCCAAAGCAATTTACCTAAAATGAGCTAGTCTCCAAATTTGCTATGCATGTCGATTGTCCAACCATTATAGTTATGAAATGCATTTCAGCATATGTGTATTTCTTCATGTAGCAAAAATTATGAAAAATACAAAAAGACATTTCTTGCTATTTTTGGAATCTTATGACGAATTCAAGGGCTTGTGTTGTATCACATGAGTCTAATGCTAATTTTCATGACACAATGAAGTTAAATGGAATGTATCCTTTTGCATTATTTGAAAGATGAATAACAAAAATGAAAATATTAGAATAATTTCTAATTGTTTTTATCCATGTAGTAAACCGGAAGACGTATCTTTATTGATGAATAAACATTACAGCTTTGTCGGCTTAAAAAGATGTAAATTTTACGTTTGCTAATTTGAAAATATTTGCAGCGTTTGATAACAGCTATATTTAGATAGCTTTAATCAAATGTTGCAAATATGGGTTTTTACATCGCTAACATCTTATAGACGAGCTAAGTCTAAAACATATGCATCGTGTCATGTTCTAATTTAATTAACTTTTGTTTTCTATGTCATTTTTCTTTTCAACTATTCATACACAATGCATATCATATTAGATTAGAATATCGTAACGTCTGTTAACCATTAATAAACATAGATACACAGGGCGTCCCAAAAAATCCAATCCTACCCCCTTTCCATTGCAAATACCTTTTCAAAACAGCTTAAAAACATCGCAAATGACTTCGTGGTTGAAGAGAAGGATACCTTAGAGATAATCTGTTGCAGTTTCAAGCAAATCCGAAAGCTGTTAGGCTAGGTTTGACCTGTCTATCATTTCACTCCAACACAATATACATTTTCAAAGCATGCCTGCAGACTGACCAAGCGAGTGAAACTGCTGATTTCAGCGTGCGGCTCTGGTTGCTGGCTATATATAGGTGACACCCAATACCAGTCTACACCATAGGTATTACATTGTGTTGGAGTGAAATGTGTCAAACTTCGCCTCATAACTTTGACATGGATGGTCGAATTCGGCTGAATCTAGAACAGGTTATCTCTAAGATATCATTTCCTTCAACCATGAAGTCATTTTCGATGTTACTTAAGCTGTTTTGAAATGATAATGGAAAAATGGGAGGATTGCATTCTTTTGGGACACCATGTACACTTAAGCACTTACAGAGAAGGAGTTATTATATACATATGGTTTTAGATATTCATAAATGTGAAGTCTATCTTTTTAAGTTTGATGTTGTTTATCACTTACAGAGAATAGGTTGTCATATACATATAGTGTAGATATTTTCGAATGTGGAATTAATCATATTAAGTTTGATGTTGTTAATGGATATTTCCTCTATCCTGCTCTTAATTGACTATTCATCCTATAGGGATCATACATTGCTCGAAAAGTCCCCCTAATGAGGAAACTATCAGTATTATAAATTTATAATGTATCATCTATACAGGGTGTAAAATTAGAGTGGTAGAAAATGGAGAGATAAACATGCATACTTTTTTAAACTATGCTCGTACGCATAACTATTGACCACTGACCATTACATTTTACAAATGTGGAGAAAAGATTAATTCAAAGGAGTATCTTATTTTTTCATTTTAGCTTCATACAAATTCTATAACCCTAATTTGTAATTTTAGTTGAATAATGTTTTTTTTAGTTTATAGATTGCATAACTGCAGAGGAAAATTAAAATTGAACATAAACAGGAACCATCTATTTATAGGCTTAGACTGGTTATAATGTTGGTCTCATTAGAAGAAAAAATGTTGGATTTAGCATCTTAGAATCTCAATTTGTTCCTATTTATTTAAAAGCTAGCTATATAAGCCAACCTTGGATATGATACAATAAACTCTAGCCCGGTACTATAAGATGGTTTACCAGTGGTTTAAGCTGACCCACAGAACACCTCCATTTAAAGTGCAACTCTGACCTTCAACATTAGCTACGATAGAGCGCAATGTCACATTTCTTAGGACACCTTTATTACAATTTTACTTCACAAGTGACTGAGCTATTTAAACTTGTATCTTGCAAAATACAGAAAATTCATTGGTTCAGCAGATCTAACGGAGGGGCTATCTTGGGCCTTATCAGAACTCGTCAGAAATAGGTTATGATGACATTCATATACAATTGTAAGACTGTTGCCTACCATGAGAAAACCTCCGCGGGAAATTTCTTCTGATCATCAAGGCAGGCTAGCTGCAATGATAATAAGGTCTCATTAGAAGAAAAAATGTTGGATTTAGCATCTTAGAATCTCAATTTGTTCCTATTTATTTAAAAGCTAGCTATATAAGCCAACCTTGGATATGATAAAATAAACTCTAGCCCGGTACTATAAGATGGTTTACCAGTGGTTTAAGCTGACCCACAGAACACCTCCATTTAAAGTGCAACTCTGACCTTCAACATTAGCTACGATAGAGCGCAATGTCACATTTCTTAGGACACCTTTATTACAATTTTACTTCACAAGTGACTGAGCTATTTAAACTTGTATCTTGCAAAATACAGAAAATTCATTGGTTCAGCAGATCTCACGGAGGGGCTATCTTGGGCCTTATCAGAACTCGTCAGAAATAGGTTGTGATGACATTCATATACAATTGTAAGGCTGTTGCCTACCATGAGAAAACCCCCGCGGGAAATTTCTTCTGATCACCAAGGCAGGCTAGCTGCAATGATAATAAGGGGTGCACATTTAGCACAGGATAGAATCTATACTTGCATCACTAGCTTCTCTGCGATAATATGTAAGCAATTCATAAACTCATTAGGTCTGTATTTGCCCACTAACCTTATAGACAGGATCCACATCTACCAAGGGCAGGTAATTTGCAGCAAAACACAAACAAAAAGAGATAAATGAAACCTGCGATCATGAACTGTTTGATTATTGTTTCCCATATAAACCACAGTTTAAAGCCATCTCTTCTGTGAAGCCATCTTATATCACAAAACCTCCTGAAATATTAGCTCCAATTAAAAGTATTTGAAATAGTGTGAGTGCAGCTCTAGTATAAAGGCAAACAAAAAATAAGTTGCAATCATTACACCTGCTGCAAGGTCAAACGCGTATTTGTCCTACTGTAATCGACCACTTTCTCAATTTATGATGAAGGTGGCATTTTTCAGGAAGAGATCTTAATACAAATCTGATAGCTACCCCATTTGTCAAGCCAGATATATCCAAAATCACCAGCTTTATTCATTAATCGGTGGATCAGACAAAGAAACAACAAGAATATGAGCATACATGGACCTGAATAAACTTTGCCCTCATGTTATTTCCTCCTGGTCTACCATTCTTGACAATTCATCATGTTTGGCTCAAACCTTTAGCTGTCCACTTAGCGCCAGCACTGGCTGTTAAGTGGAATTTCAGGAGCAGTTATGAAACTGTTGCCTTCAAGTGTCTCCCAAGCCTTAGTCTTATAGGAGCTATCTAACTCTCAAAATCCAGGATGGCGGTCTAAAAAGCGACGTTGATTTGGCCTCATTTTCCTGTGTTGGGGATGCCTGTCTCGTGTGGCCAGAGAGACTTTTCCTGCAAGAAGTGGCGTGTTACGGTGTGGTCCGTGTGCTTTATACAAGGGGTCTAGGACTTGAGCCTCTAGGTGGCATAGTAGCTGCTCAAGCCGTACAGACGTGTCATTACGTACTACTGTAAAACTCTAAAGAGTCGGATAAAGCGATTCAGTATGTTTTAGAGTTCGATATTACCATGGTATTGTACTTGTTATATTTCTAGTCAATAAACATTTCGACAATACAGTACAATGGCCATGTGTTCATGTGATTTGCATAGAAAATGTTTACCGCATATATCCCATGTCAGCAAGATAAAAAAACTCATAAAGACTGGCTGACCAGAGAGCGAGAAAATGTTGATGAAAAAAGTGTAACATAAGTTGGCATTTCCTGAGTAAAGAAATACAAACACCTGATCGAAATAAGCTAATATGAACTTACTTGAAAATGAGCATTGGTAAATGAATTTTCTTTTCTATCAAATCTAGTTGTAACTCAAAGATATGCCTATTTTTCATTACCAAAAGTAAAAGTTGATAGTTTTGAAGACAGAAGGCAGTTTCTCAAGTTCCTAACCGCTCACGTCTTACCCCCTGATGGATGTATGCTCAATGTATTCATGAATCAAAGCAGTTGTTCCTTAAAAGGTTTTCCATTCGCGTGGCCGTCCCTAATGTCACATTTCAGACATAACTATGATTATAAATTCTATTCTTTACTTGAAGAAATTCAAATGTTATACTTATCAATTTTATTTATCAATCATATGTGGGTTTATTCGATCACAAATTCCTTCAGCTACCTGTTGGGCACTCGAACGTCCAGATGATGGTATTAATTGGAAGCTTAACTGCAACTTAAAGTCGTCATCAAGTTTATTTTTTTCCTGTGTGCCTACTCGTTTTTGTCAGCCACAATGTATGAGGCTATACGAATGCTGCACTGCATCCGACTGACTACACAAATGAACTACCTATGAGTAACGCGAGCGGAGATGAAAAGCAGGCTTCTATCCGACCACGGTTGATTACCCCAAGTTCACAATGAACTAGGTCAACTTTTCATACAATCACCCGTATGTAAAGGTGATAACACTGGACGACTCAATGATTAGCGGTCATTTATATCTTTCCAGACAGGATGCAGAGGTCAACTAAAGTGCTGCTCTTTCTAGGTGGTTTGCTGGCCATTTACTTGGCCTATAGTGGGGATGATTTCAACCCTGGTAAGTGTCGTTCAAAACAAATTTATTATGTAAGTTAGCCTTGGCAGACATACAGCTGTGCTCTCCCATTCAATGAGATATCCTGAACTTACATAAAGAATTTCCCTTGAATGCCTTTTCACCTTTAAGCTGATTCTTCTCGATGTTGATATGTCAGACAACCAGTGTTTACAGATATAAACCATAAACTTGCCCTCCTTGAATGCACACAACATTAAAATAGAATTGGTTTCTGGTACACACTGTTTTATTCAGACCATGAAGCAGATAACTGACGGATGGATTGGGTTCCTCATGGTTCTTCCATAAGGAGAAGCCAATGAAGCTTCATGTAAGTACCAGCCTTACGGGGAGGCTGCTGCCAGTAATCACTGTACTGGGAGGACATACCTTCGTGCATCCTTATAGGGATATGGTATATTATCAGGACCATATATCTTTGGACGTTCGATACTACATGATAGGGGGTAATCAGTGCTAATCGAGCAAAGTTTGCAATTGCCTACAGTACAGACAATTAATTCCTGCACCAGTCTACAGGACGTAAAGAATTTTAGCAGCATGAATCTGAAAAAAAGATTTTTATAGTGTCACTAGTATATGATATTACTAAGGTTAGTCTGAAACTGCAGTGCATGACCATCAACTGTGTTTACAAGTAATGAGATGATGTCATTTGAGTGAAATGTTGTGAATATGGTAAGGAAATAGAATGTGGGTTGACAAAGGACGGTTTGCTATGATGTTCTATACCTGATAACACTCAAGAATCTGAAGAAACGCCTTGTTTTATGATTATGCTACTGTGAAATATGTTTTGAGATGGGCTTTTAACTAGGTCTCAATAACATTGATAACTTTAAGGTGGAAAATATTCGAGTGTAGAACCATGGCTTTCATATACTCATACCTTAATGACCGAATGGACCAATGAAAAGATTAATTACATACTTGATGTTACATTAATAATAATGATTATAATAATAATAATAATAATAATAATAATAACAATAATGATAATAAAAATATTAGTATTATAATTAGCATTATCAATATCATCTAAATTATTAATAATGATAATAATAATAATAATAATAATAATAATAATGATGATAATAATAATAATAATGATGATAATAATAATTAAAATAATAATATTGTCATTTTCATTATTATTTTCATTATTATTATTATTATAACTATTATAACCATAATTATTATCATTATTATTATTATTATTATATCCCGACATTTCAGTGACGTGGATGTCTTTTTAGGGATAGTTAAATTAGATTCTGGTAAGGTTTGATTTATTTTTTAAGGTCAACATGGCATGTTTTGGGTCCAAAATTCCCTATCTGGACATATTTTATTTTTTGTTTGCAGGCGTGCTCACAATGCTTTTTCATTCTAACGTATAGCACATCTTTAATAAAGGATAATACTGGTTGGAAACATAGGTTGAGACGGCGAGGTCACGTGACCCAACCAATAACCCTTCAATTCGTCTGTTTCACACTTAAAGACGTACCATTATGATCATCTGCCAGTAAAATCTTATTTCACTGGCTTCATGAATATGAAAGCACTCTTTGATAAATGTTAAATAAAATCAAATTTTCAGGGGTACCTTTTTATGGCAATTACATGAATTGATTAGGCTTTGGGAACCTATGACTTATCTTTAAGATAGTCTTAGGACTTTTAATGGCCAGAAATTGACAGTTTGGTTAGTGAAGCTATAAATGGCAAAGCACATGCCTGACTGTCACTGAGGCATGCCTTGCTCTAGTGCATTTAGGTCACAGTAGAATCCCTAAGGAGTGGTCTGTGTTGACCAAACAGTGTGGTGTAGTATCAGCAATGGTAGATTGATTTTACTACCTGGTCTTCCTATTTCTAGAGGTTTTAGCATACACTGAGTCCTTGTATTCACCTTGTAAGATAAATGTGAACCGTTCCAACTACCCAGGCTACCGTGACCACTTGGTGCCCTATAACAAAAAAACTTGAAGAAAAGGTTAGGGGAGACATTTGTATTTGTGTGTACTACAGACGATTTTTTAATATCTGTTAATGTCTGCCTACGAAAATTGGTCCCAATCTCTTCTTACCACAATTAATGCCAAATGCCAATGCCATATTTATTTCAGATCTGTGCCAAGATTGTAGCCATATTAATTCAATGTCTGCACATGCTCATTGGCTACATCCTGGCACTTGAGACAAAGGTATGACTAATGGATCATCCAGTAGGTGAATAGCTCTGTCAAATAGAAGGTTCATTTTCTACATCACAGGAAATTCCATGGTCTGTATCACAAGAATCAGTGTTGGGTCCTCTGCCCTTCCTGATTTAACTCCTACCCTTAGAAATGCTTATAAGAAATCTTGGTCTAGAACGTCATGCTTATACGGATGCTACACAAATCTATACCTCGATTTAACCTGTCAATCAGCACACAACTGGCGTAAGGGTTGCAAAGTTGGAAAACTTCCCCACTGATATCTATATATGGGTGTCTCAAAATAAACTCAAACTGAATGCACACATGACAGAGGTTCTGGTTATGTTTTATTCTAAACATGAATATTTCTGCACATGTATCAAAAATTACAAAATCTTTGAATTACCATCGTAGAAACATTGAAAAAATTGCGCTGATTGACAGGTAGTAGTAGTAGTAGTAGTAGTAGTAGTAGTAGTAGAAGTAGTAGTAGTAGTAGTAGTAGTAGTAGTAGTATCATAGCTGAGCAAATAAATGTCCATTTATGGATCTAAGCTGAGAGGTCTTCTTGGTGGCAATGCTATGAATATATGGACTGCAGCTAATGACATGCTATGTATGTTTCAGATTCTATTAAAGGTATAAATGTGCTGGTGACCGGCGCTTCTTCGGGTATAGGGGCAGATATAGCTTATCATTATGCCAGAATGGGAGCAAACGTGGTCATCACAGCAAGACGAGAAAACCTACTACAAAATGTTATAGAGAAATGCAAAGAATTGGGACACAAAAATGCAAAATTTGGATATGTAGTTGCTGATATGAGCAGTAAAAATGACACTAAAAGAGTCATTGAGGTAAGCATTCACCTTATTGTCTGTGTAAGTATATGCATTTGAATGAAGTCACCTATTCCAATTTTTTCACTGACTACCCAAAGTTGATGATGTACGTGTGTATGTTTGTAGGAGTGTATGTATGGACGCAGGTATGGATACATGGATACGCACTACTATATATTCCTCGCCGAGAGCGTAGTAGACCCCTTCAGCTCTTTACTAAGTAAAATGCATTGTTAAGGTATAGTACTCTCAATATAGCCAATCTTGATCTATCTGTAGTGCAGAGTTATTCTATCTGGCAACATTAGACGTAACTCAAAAAATTGTCGATTTTCGTAAGATATTTAATGCTGCTCTCCCACATACGAATTTTAAGGTGCGACAAGGTGCGAATTAAAAAGTCGTAGTTATTCGAGTGTTGTCGTGATGTATCGTGGTTGTTCGCAGTCAGTCTTAGGTTTTCTTAGGCAATGCTGCGAATTCAAAAAAAAGTTTTACATGTAAAACTTTTGGGTGCGACAAAAATTCTGTCGTAGGGAAGTATATTTTGGCGAACATTGTTGTACATTGTCGAATATGCTGTCGCAACATGTTGTACATTGTCGTATATTGTCGTACATTGACGTACATTTTCGTACACTAATCAAATGTTCGACAAGGTACAACAACCTACGAAAGTGGTTGAACGTACATATCTAACGAATGTGGAAAACACTAATTTTATAGCCAATTCGTGGCTTTAATCGTAGATTTGAGATCGTGTATGTTCGCACATTAGATTCGTATGTGGGAGAGCAGCATTAAGCCCAATTGTTTAACCCATCAGTAATTACAACTTTCAGTCTAATGCTTCTCAAGATATTATGTTGTTTTCAGACGTGCCAGACCATGCGTACGTTGATGGTGTGAATTGGTTTTTTGAACTTTTTCAGTCTGCTGTGCAAACTATTGGTGGTTTGGATCACCTCATGCTGAATCACGCAATCTTGACGAAGCCTGAATATTGGGAGTCGGCTGATGAAGACCTGCAGATGATAGAAAGGGTGGTGAGGGTAAACTTCATGTCATTCGTCTACCTCGCATCGCATGCAATGCCTTATTTGGTCAAAAGCCAGGGATCTATCGGAGTAGCTTCTTCTGTGTCAGGTATTGTTCTATCAAATACATTTTTCGGATTTGCTTTTGCATTATATTGTGCGTTTTCATTCCATTGATTTTAAGAAATATGCAGAGTTCAATAATTATTTTTTGTTGCATCAATATTTGAATCAGTAGTTTACCGTAGTGTGAATAACTAATGCTAATGTGTTTGCAGGGAAGAGTGCTGGAGCGATTCATCCAACATATTCTGCTTCAAAATTTTCCCTCGATGGATTTTTCAATTCCTTGCGTCAGCAGCATATCATGAGAGGAAGGGATGTGTCAACAACTCTTATCATCTATGGTCTCATAGGTAACTATTGAGGAATTATTTTTCACTTTTTTGCAAGAGAAAATATTCTCTTAAGTTTATAAAACTCAAATAATGCTTTTATCTACAATTTTTCTTTAAAGCAGACGAAAATATTTCTATTCAATACAATGCAATTTTTAAAAATTATTAGTAGTTTTAATGTAATAAACTATCGTTTGAACAGAAATCGTCTTCGGTTTGAAATATCAGTGCAACAAGTCTCTAAGAAAGAATGTAGAAACGGTTTCATCCATTATAATAAAGGTTTGTTACTACTTCTATAGCATACATTTGACATATTGAAAATGGTGTCCTTCAATTTTTGTTCACGTGTTCCAAATCTTAAGCATTCCAATTTCCAAAATTTGTGTAGGATTGATTATTATTGTTAAAACCAAGATTAAGGAGATTTCAATTTTGAACATATTGCACACACCATGAATTTATAATGTATTCTTTTTTCGCAGACACAGACAAAGCGCAGGAAGTCATAGACGATGCTGGTTTGAGATCAATTGTTCCGAAATCATATTTTGCAAATTCCTCTGCTGCAGCCTTGTCTGCCATAAAAGCCACTACCCAGAGAAGACCAGAAGTTTACGTTCCTGCTATCTACGAGTTTACAACTTTTCTCTCAAATTTTAGATTTACAAAGTGGATTTTAGAAGGCCACTTTAATAAAGTATTTAGAGATTTTCTAAGTAAGCGTACAGAATAATAAAAGCTATATCTAGATAACTTTTATCAAATGTTGCAAGTTTGGGTCTTTGCATCGTCAACATCTTGTGAATGAGCAAATTCTTAAACATATGCATCGTGATATATTCTAAGTTACTTAACATTTGCCTTTTTACATCCTGTATTCTTTCTTATTGTCTATACAAAGCTTCATATAATGTATTAAATCATATTATCACAACGTCTGTTTACATTCAATAGATATACTTAATCACTTAATACAGCAAACGGATTGTTATATTTCTTGTTATGTTTCAAAATTGGACATAGCAAGACACTCTCTTATTCATATTCTCCGCTAAAAGTGTACCAAATAGCAAGCAATTCCGTTACAATTCAATACCCAAAATGTGTGTTTATATTGGTCATTTTTGGTTAGATATAATTCTTGGGAAGTTAAGGTCAAGGCTTTGGGAGGTTTTATGGTATTTGGTCCCTTACTCAACTCTGTAAACACTTAGAAAATAAAACTTTCTTTTATTTTTAAATATCTTTTTATTTCATTCTCCGTCATGTCAGCAAGCAGTGGTACATTCAAGTTTTTTACACAGTTAGAAATATTAATACTGAGATAATACAACAATGACATACTATATATTTTACTCACTTTTTGTCATATGAGTTTGAAAGAAGGATATATCCTTGGTCAAATACCTTTTCCGTCCCTTTATGTAATGTCGATATTTTTCTTGAAAATAAAAGTTTATGATATCAGTCCTAACACTTGAAATAAAAGGCATTTGTTATTTCTTCATACAGCTGTCTATTACCTTTTTTGTTATAAGAATAATTCTATAAATAGAAAGCGCATTTTCAGGATCCCCAAATACTAAAGGAAAGGTTGCAATCCAACATAACCAGCTCTATTATCGAGTCACTTACTTCAGACGATAGTTTTTTTGTTTTTTTTTAGATAGTTCACAATTAAGGAGCATGTGTTTTACTGAATCCGTGTCGTCCTAGCAAATTCCACACAAATCAGTTTTTAATACCCGTAGTATGAAATTTCTCATTGGTGTCGAACCTTTTGTGTAATGTACAGAACTGGATGTAATTTAGATATGTATCTTTATATTTGGTGTAATGTTTCGTGAAGGAGCGACCAAGATTTATTATTCCGATTTCTAGCTCAATGTTTTCCTTTCATTTTTAAAGAATGTTGTCCAATGTATGTTCAAAAAAGGCTTTCATTCTTGTGTATAATTCGGAACATCCCTTTTCACGTAAATTAAGTAGTGTATTGAGAGACCTATTTCTCGATAAAGGAGTATAAAGAAATTTCTTTTCATTCAAGAAAAGTTTTGATTTTGGAATTAATAACATTGTATTCCAAAAAGTCTGTTTTAAAATCATACACATTAATGAATTCCTCCATTGGTATATAACATTTCTCATGGAATCAAGAAAATCTGCAATGGTATTAAAACCCTTATTTAGCCAATCCCTTTTAATTGGAATCTTAAATTTGGGTTCAGCCATAAAGGAATATTATCTATTAACTCCTGCCCTAAAACTGCATCGGTTTCCCATAACGAAGAAGTACTTTTTTATAACATCCTCCAAAACTTGGTTATAATATTAGTCTCATTATTAGGAAAAGGGTGTAGGCTTTGATATATAAATATCTCATGTTGTCCCTATATTCAAACGGAAACCGTATAAGCCATGCTAAGTTACAAATGTCTACCATGTACATTCTGCTGCATTGGCAATATAGTAAATATAATAAGCAAATACTGCTTTCATTGATAAATATCCAATAAAGAACAAGATTTGAATAAACTCGAAAATGTGCTTGTATTTTATTTGCCACAACCTTAGAACGTAACTAGGTACCCTTCTTGCCAGTTCACTGCATTGACCTGCACACTTTTCTTTATAGATGGTAGAATTATCAACTCAGGACGTGTCTAATCGTGCTTTTGGGTTAGAAGCATGACACTAGTTAGAATCATACTTTGAATGAAGCTGATCGGTACCTCTAATGGGTGCAGGCCACAAGTCACTAGTATCACTTGGGGGGGGGGGGGGGGATACCTTCCAATTAAACCGTAACATTGCCTTCAACGTTAGCAAAGATATGTAGTAGAGCTCCACCCTTTTTAGGACAACTTGATTACAATTGTCCTCCACAAATTGATTAAGATAGTTAAACTTGTAGCAAAATAGAGCATATTCACTTGCTCGTCAGAGTTCATGGAGAGGCTACCTTGAGCCATATCAGAGCTCGCCAGAAATAGGCTGTAATGTCATTGATATACAATTGAAAGTGTTGGCTACCATGGGACAACCTCTGCGGGCACTCTCTTCTGATTATCATGGCAGGCCTGCTGCAATGAAAGTAAGGGATGCAAATTCAGCACAGAATAGGATCTATACTTACATTATGAGCTTCCCTGATATGTAATCAATCCATGCACTCATCAAGTCTGTATTTAGTCATTAACCTTTAGACAGGACCCAAACCTGGGAAGTTGTCTGCATACGTCTCTGACAGAACTGTTAGTGGTAATTATCACTTTAAAATGTCTTTTGACCTATTGTAATCAACCACTTCCTCCAACTCTGATCGAGGTGACATATTTCAAGAAGAGATCTAAATATCAATTTGATAGCTATCCCTTTTGTCAAGCCAGATATACATAAATTCTCCCGCTTTATTCATCAAACTTTGGATTAGACAAATGAAACAAGAATATGAATGTACATAAACCGGGATAGACCTCTCCCTTACAGTAGATCCCCCTAGTCCTCCATTCTTGACAATTCACCATACCATGTTTGTGCTTAAGTTTTGAGCTGTTTGCTAAGCCCCAGCACTGGCTGTCAAGTGGCAATTGGGAGCGGTTGATCTTATGTTATGTCACATCTAATCAACACAACTAATTAATTAAGCTCTCAAGGGGCAAACAACACCCTACAATGAAGTCATCTTCTAAAAGTATGATCACAGTCATCATGTATAGTGCAAGAAAGTTGACATTAAGCCCTAACACATATCTTTGCAAATTTTGAAGGCCAAGTTACGCTTTGATACAATGGTGAGGTAAACGTTATACAGGGTCTAGAGCACGTATTGCAAAACGGTGGTGCAGCCTTTACATTAGTGTTAATGCGCCCGAATCAACCACTTGCACTGACCCTACAGCGCCGTCATTTAACTCCTGCACTAAATGCGTGGGCAGCCCGGGCATATTGCACGACTGCACGCCAGATTGCCACCCAGCACGGATGCATGGATAACCTCACAACTAAGCGCAACTTTACGCGAGTCATTGATGTGCTTGGCCTACTTTTTGACATGTTATCCATGGGAGTTTCTCCAAACAGGCACTGGCAGACGTCTGGTCGACTACTGCAGGAATTAAATGTCTGTACTGTAGCAAGGGGTAGGTTTAGTGAGCAGAACCTCGCTCACCATGGAACAGCCGTTGCTAACATAGCGCGAGTGATGAAAGATGCTTAAATTGGAAATCACAGAAATGTTTTATTTTTCTATCAAAACATATTTACAGTGCATAAGAAACTAATCTTCAGCATCTACCCTTTTCTTCCAAAAAAGGCACACAGTGCTGGTGCAGGTTAGGGTCATAACAATAAATGTTAACTCTTTGTGTACACAACTAAAGGGCATCATATGATGAATATTCTATTTCATAAATACACATTATTCGTGCCCAATCAATCCCAGAATAAAAACAAAATAGGGATCAAAATAAACAGAAGTGTTAACAGCCAATGTCATCCAATTATGCCTCTGACATTTTCAAGATTATAGCATGTTTTAGATATGTAATATACGTAGATAAATGAACTTTTTTCACATATCCTGATTATGAAATCGAGTAAAAACAAAACTCAAGTACAAGCTTGCTTATTAACATCTAAATTGACCATTTCAAATACTGATATAACTTTATAAATGTATAAAAGGCATGAGTCCATTATTTATGTATGTGTACTAGATTGATAAATTAAAAAAATCATTAACCAAGTATAACATATTTTGATAAGATCTTTATAAATGTGGAAAGCAATATTTTTTTTTTTTTTTCAACTTAGAGTGTTATTAGCAAAAATCGAAAGGTACAAAATGTCTCAAATGACCTTAAAGTAGTCCGTATGTTATGCTCATTCAGTTAAGAAAAATATATATGGCAGTTTCCATTGCTCGTTGCCGTGCAGGTGCATATATTTATTAAAAAAATTGGGCTTAGAAATAAAGTGCCGAGGTAAATAACATACCATTTTAGATGAAGTACATATGGAGAAGGGGTTGGAGTGCGCCACGTCTTACGCGTCTTGTGCCATTTCAAGACACGTTCAAGGGGACGCGTCATTATTTATGATAAGAGAATACTCTGCAGTTTCCCTACTATGGAGAGGCGCATACAAACCTTCATAACACGCAACCAAGACTGCAAGACCTACAAGACGCTTTCGATAGGCACGCTCCCTTGTCAAGACGCGTTCACAAAGACACGACAAGATGCATTCACACTTAACAAGACGCCAAGACCTACTAGACGCTTTCGATAGGCACGCTCCCTTGTCAAGACGCGTTCACAAAGACACGACAAGACGCATTCACACTTAACAAGACACCAAGACCTACAAGACGCTTTCGATAGGCACGCTCCCTTGTCAAGACGCGTTCAGAAAAGCAAGACAAGACGCATTCGCTCAATACAAGACGCCAAGACCTACAAGACGCTTTCGATAGGCACGCTCAAGACGCGTTCGGAAAACACAACAAGAAGCATTCACACTTAACAAGACGCCAAGACCTACAAGACGCCTTTGATAGGCACGCTCCCTTGTCAAGACACGTTCGGAAAAACAATACAAGACGCATTCACACTTAACAAGACGCCAAGACCTACAAGACGCTTTCGATAGGCACGCTCCCTTGTCAAGACGCGTTCGGAAAACAGGACAAGACGCATTCACACTTAACAAGATGCCAAGACCTACAAGATGCTTTCGTTAGGCACGCTCCCTTGGCAAGACGCGTTCGGATAAACAAGACAAGATGCATTCACACTTAACAAGACACCAAGACCTACAAGATAGGCACGCTCCCTTGTCAAGACGCGTTCACAAAGACACGACAAGACGCATTCACACTTAACAAGACGCCAAGACCTACAAGACGCTTTCGATAGGCATGCTCCCTTGTCAAGACGCATTCGCTCATAACAAGACGCCAAGACCTACAAGACGCTTTCGATAGGCACGCTCCCTTTTCAAGACGCGTTCGCTAAAACAAGACAAGATTGGGAGCGTGCCTAGCAAATGCGTATTGTAGGTCTTTGGGGGAGACTTATTTTTGTTTATTTTAGCACAACTTTGTAGTTATGCTTCCCCAAAAAATGTACAGTGAAGTCACTCACTTTGCTAGTAACTACTGTGATAAAGGTTGTGAAAGTCCGTAGAGTGTGGCTGGGACGGGACGGCACTGTAATGTGCTATTAGCCCTAATTTAAAGCATTTCATGTAGTTCGCACATATGCGCAAGGAAATCATCAATTTCTTAACTTCAAATCACCAATGTAGGTACTTGGCATATTGATATTTATCTCCAAGTATATATATAACATTTCATAGTATTTTGTCTTAACTATCAAAGAAACCTTTGGTCTTAATATTTCTTTATTAAACTATACAAAGCTTGGTTAATTTACCAAATGCATATGACTGATGTACTTCTCAATCACAATAGCTTTAAATGGGAATTTATAAAAGCTATCAACTTCTATATCTATTTTTCGTTATTCTCTAGCAATAAGTAGGTCTCACTTCCTATTTTAATAGGTCAATGGTGCATTGTTCGCTCATGGCATTGATGCAATACGGTACCTAATAGCCAAAGTCGATAGGCATTAATACTCACTACGGGACTTATCAATACATCTGTGCAATTGATTTGAACAACTCATTTTTGAATGACTTAAAATACCAAAGTTCAGTAATGTTAACTGATTACAGTGCACTTTGTATTGTGCATATTTATTCACTAACATTTTCCCGCTATCACAGCATTTTGTTAATTGTAAAGAACACAATAATACATGAATAGCAATAGACTTAAAATGATACTTAAGTATATAAATATTATGTAAATATAACTTTAATTGCTATCTATGAAAAACATGTTACGTATGCTTAATGAACTTAGTCAACAATATGGTCACATGAAAAATAAAAATAAAACTGTAACAAAGCATTATTTAAGAATTAATTTTTTATTTCAATATTAGATGAGGATGAAACTACGTACTTCACATGAACTAAGATAAGACTTCCGTTTACATTCATGAAAAATTGAACTGCATGACGAGGAGGTATAGTATAATGTTAGTTTAATTAGTTTAAGAGCTAAAGTTTTATACATATCGTAAGTTCACATGAACTGCATACATTGAAACAGCAATTGCTCGTTTTATGTATGAAATGCATCAAAACAAACAAGAGTACAGAGCACAGCACAGTAACTGAATAACCATCATCATTCCAGGATGCAGTAAAATACAACTGCCATTCACATTTTCCAAGACCCGTACACTTTGTGGGTAAGGAGTGTGGTATCTTCTACCAAGGTAACGCCCTCTACCAGGATGCTTGTTTCACTAATGAAATGCCTTGAGGAAGCACATTCGGAAGCACAACTTGGCACCTGGATGTAAGAAAATTCACGTACTGTTCAAAATTTCAATTTTTGTGTTGGGTCAACTGGACGTGCCGTACACTAAAACCATGCGGTTGAAAATACTGTCTTTTGACACGTTCCTCGACTACATGCAGTTTATTGGTCTAGCCCATGTCCATGGTTGGCACACAGTACGCCTTTATTAGTTCAGTTATGAGAGCCTAATTGCTCTCGCTACAGCTTAATTGCTGTAAGGACAGCCTAATTGCTGTCCTAACAAATTAATATAATGTTATGAAACTTATACATATACATTATAAAATGCGTATTGTACGTCTTGTCGTTTTTTCTGAACGCGTCTTGACAAGGGAGCGTGCCTATCGAAAGCGTCTTGTAGGTATTGGCGTCTTGTTTAGTGTGAATGTGTCTTGTCGTGTCTTTGTGAACGCGTCTTGACAAGGGAGCGTGCCTATCGAAAGCGTCTTGTAGGTCTTGGCGTCTTGTTATGAGCGAATGCGTCTTGTCGTGTTTTCCGAATGCGTCTTGACTAGGGAGCGTGCCTATTGAAAACGTCTTGTAGGTCTTGGCGACGTGTTATGAGCGAATGCACCTTGTCTTGTTTTTGCGAACGCGTCTTGACAAGGGAGCGTGCCTATCAAATGCGTCTTGTAGGTCTTGGCGTCTTGTTATGAGCGAAAGCGTCTTGTCTTGTTTTTTCTGAACGTGTCTTGACAAGGGAGCGTGCCTATCGAATGGGTCTTGTAGGTCTTGGCGTCTTGTTAAGTGTGAATGCATCTTGTCGTGTTTTTCGAACGCGTCTTGACAAGGGAGCATGCCTATCGAATGCGTCTTGTAGGTCTTGTTAAGTGTGAATGCGTCTTGTCGTGTTTTCCGAACGCGTCTTGACAAGGGAGTGTGCCTATCGAAAGCGTCTTGTAGGTCATGGCTTCTTGTTAAGTGTGAATGCGTCTTGTTGTGTTTTTCGAACGCGTCTTGACAAGGGAGTGTGCCATTTGAAAGCGTCTTGTAGGTCTTGGCGTCTTGTTAAGTGTGAATGTGTCTTGTTGTGTTTTTCTGAACGCGTCTTGACAAGGGAGCGTGCCATTCGAAAGCGTCTTGTAGGTCTTGGCATCTTGTTAAGTGTGAATGCGTCTTGTGGTGTTTTTCTGAACGTGTCTTGACAAGGAAGCGTGCCTATCGAAAGCGTCTTGTAGGTCTTGCAGTCTTGTAATGTATGAACATGTCTTGCCGATGCAGTATTAGCGGTATTGCAAGTAGTACTTTCAGCTTTAAACTGAAATAATGATCACTCCCTCAAAAAACGAGCCGATTTTGGCGTCTTGTCAAGATGAGGAGCGCGCACAACGCATAAGACGCCAAGACGCGCCAGGCTCCAACCCTTACTGTACATATGGTAAAATAAATACATAATATGGTAAAAACGACAACGCCTAATAGCTAGGCTGGTTTGAAGCCCTGCATATATATATGTATATATATATATATATATATATATATATATATATATATATATATATATACATACATGCATATATATGTGTATATATATATATATATATATATATATATATATATATATATATATACCGTATATCTGGTTATTTTGGCTGTGTGAAATTTTGGCTCTTTTCGGCCAAAACGGGGGTAAGGAAATAATGGCTCATATTAATTTTGGCTCTCCCAGGGTCTGAGCCAAAATTACCTTACTTTTGAAATTATCTTACTACCTAAAATGACAAAATGTCTGTCACTGCATAGCATGTATTCTAGTTCAATCTGTTAAAAGTTACTCTGTACAGAAATAGTTTTGTTTAAATTACAATTTGATTGGGGTAGGCTTGATGAGTTCTCACTGTGTAAAATGCACTTATTACGTACGCATTGGGAGTACCGGATCAAGTAGTTAACTTGTAATTGAGTTTACCATGGTGAATAGAACTCAGGAGGTGCGTAGTGGCACCCCTTGTAATTACAAACAAAGGGATTTTGCAAGGGAGTATGATCAAAAGACAACTGTACATGTGTTTTCTAAACAAACTATACATAACATGCTGCTGAGATTTTTGATTGTAATCATGAAGCATGCCACTTAGGCCAGTGATTACCTCACATTACTTGCCATGCAGTGACTGACATCTGGTGTCCACACTAGAAACTAAGCTCAACACAACCTGAGCTCAGGGTTAAAGTCGGGGTGTTCAAGGTATGCATTCTTGGTTTTTATTAATTTTGGCTCTTTAAGATGGAAAGCCAAAATAGGCCAAAATTAGATTACCTCCAAAAAACCCCAGATATACGGTATATATATATATATATATATATATATATATATATATATATATATATATATATATATATATATATATATGTACATATATATATATATATATATATATATATATATATATATATATATATATATATATATATATATATATATATATATATATATATATATATATATATAGGGACTTTTGTCATGGCAATATAATCACTCTATTTCTATGATAGATACGCAATATTGTTTGGCTCTATAAAAATCTTCAGGGGTAAAAAATCAAAAAAATACTTTTTATTGGGCATAGTCAATGATATCCCTAAAGTAACTCTGAACCTGCAGTAACCATCACCTGCGTAATTAATGAGAATATGTCATTTGAAAAAAAAGTTGTAAATTTTGAAATAAAACAGAAAATGGATTGAATAATGACAGGTGGCGATGATATTCTCTACCTGATAACACTCAGGAACCTGGAGATACACCTAGTTATAGGATTATGCTGCTTTGAGGTGTGTTTTGGGACAGGGCTTTTAACTGGCTTGCAATGGTACCCATCACCATAAGTTATAATAAAAGAAGTATTAGTTCTAAGAAGGAAACTGACGGATTCAATCTTGAAAATAGACCCTCTGAGCTCCCATTTTACGTATCATTCACCACGTTGTATTTTACAAACATGACATCCCAGTATTCGTCTCCTCGGGCAAAGGTTGAAAAAACCCCGCGCACCTGCTTGAAAGAGAAGCGTCGGCAGCCAGGGCGACTGCAGACGCTTTATAACAGACCAGTGCTGCCATGCTGTACTGAAGTACCCCAAAGAGCAACAGCAAACCCAGCCATTTGAGGATATAGTAAATCAACCACACCAATCAATAACACCTGAATGTCTGCCTATGAAAGGACAAGACGCATGGGACCTGCTTTGTAGAAAAACGCACTAATATAAGTAATATGATATTAGTTGCTGTTATCATCATCATCATCAGTAGTAGTAGTAGTAGTAGTAGTAGTAGTAGTAGTAGTAGTAGTAGTAGTATTGTTATTACTTTTACTATTATTATTATTATTATGATAATTATTATTATTATTATTATCACTATTATTATTATTATAATTATCATCATTATTTTTATTGTATGTTGCTGAGATCATCATCATCAATATTATTACTATTATTATTATTACTATTATTATTATTATTATCATTATTATCATTATTATCATCATTATTATTATTAGTATTGTTATTACTATTATTATTATTGTTGCTGTTGTTTTTGTTCAGCGTCTTCATCTTATTCCTAGCCATCATATTGTGCACTGGCTATTTTGCACATCGTGGCATTGATTATCATTTTATCTCATCACATACCTACTGGGCTAAGGTTTAAGTGGATATTTGCCTCAGTGTATTTCCTCCCCAATAAATCAGAACTGGAGATAAATACTCTGGAGATAAGTACGTCCGACTTGGGCCGAGTGACCCTCCCAGCCCAGCTCTGGCTGCCTGCACTGCAGCACTGCTGAGGTCAAAGGTCACGGATGTGATTCACAGTCGCCAGACGTAGCAGTGAAGCCGCCGCCGGACACGAAGACGTAGCTAGCCTTCTCCGTCGTCTGGATAACACGGGTAGGTAGTGGTTTGGGTAGATATTGTGTAGAGGTACCCCTAAATGTTGGTTACCGCTATGGGTCTCGCTCAGAAACGTCCCTAATGTGTGCGTTTTCAACGCCCGACTACTCGCATTCCCACCATCTTTACAATGCGGATTTTCCTGCTCGGAATAAGCATGAGTCACAAGCAATGCATTAGTATGACGATTAATGGTACGAGCGATACGTGTTTTATTTACGGTGTCAAGGTAGGTTGTGAACAGGGCGAGGCAAAATGGAAGGGTTGCCGGTGGGGCGTGGTTGGTGGGCATAGGTTCCGGGGCTGGGTTCGCCTCTCACCCGGCCCGATGGGAGTGGCACCCGCCGTCGTGTGACAGTAGTAGGCGCTATCGACCACAACAATCATGATATTCTGGCATTTTCTGTGCGGACAAAAATATTTCGCGCGGGGCAATTGCAGTGGTACTTCAGTATCAAAATAACATTGGATAGAATAATACCTGCTGCTGGGCTATGCATCTTAAACATGAAGATCGGTTGATAAAATATTTCGGCCAGAGGCAGCTGCATTCATTATTCATTATGACGATAATGTGATTCTTAACAGAGCAGTCTTGTTTTGTGAAATGACCTGCTAAATTGACATATGGGGACATATGTAGCCCACAATACTAGAATTAACATATTAAAGGATACGATATTAACAAATATACTTGCATTTAGCGCCAAGTTAGATAAGAAGAGGTCATGTTTATCTTTGGGCGATAATAGGGGAATCATTTGTTATGGACTGGCGAATAGTACTGGGGTCATCGATGCCAGCGCTACTGTGGCAGCTTTGAAAACTAAAATAACAACTCGATGACATCATGCTTTGGTTTCGCAATACACACAGGTGGTAAAATACCAGTCTATTTTATTATTGCACTATGCGCTGCGATATTTACAAATATTTGGATTTCGGAGACGAAATACCGCCCATGTATCAACAAAGAGGTGTATGATTCTGGCTTAAAGTTACTTTGAAGAACGCTATCTAGTAGGCTTACAGAAGGTAAGAAGAAGGTAAATGCTGGTTTTAAGGTCCTGTCATGGTTCTACGTACCTAGTGTGTGTAGGGTGCTGTTTGCGCTATTGAGTGGAAATTTGAATCTATATTTATTAACCAGAAATGTGCACATTGTAATGTTCTTTCTAACTGGAGGGGATGTAAGAAAAGAAACACTCATCATGGTCAGGCTCCAGCTCACGGTGTCTTGGACGTCTCTGATCACGCAGGATGGTCTGGGACCCTTGTCGCAGCATCATACCCGTTTCAGTGATCGTCTTAAACTGCAGTCAGGGTACACGTTTTAAATGAATTTCCAATTTGGAATTTCATTTGTCAACACTATTCCCTACGATATGTAGGCTGAAATGTTACAAGCCATTGTTGATGGTGAAGGAAGACCACCGCCTAACCCCAAGTCGCTGGTCACTTTCTCACACGCCTCGAGCCAGCCAGAACGTGGGCAGTGGTGAGACACCAGGGGTGGATCCAGGATTTGAGAAGGGGGGGGGGGGGGGGGGGTTCAATGTAGTCACGAAAAGTGACACTGGTGGCGCCACTTACAATTGTTAATGAAAACACCACCAGGAGTCAACTGCAGAGAACTAAAAAGAATGATTTCATAAGAGATATAAAAAAGTAATGATAATAATCTCATAAGAGATATAACAAGATATATCATGGAGTAAGGGTGAAATTTTAATTGAAATGCATATTTCATATAAATTATGATATGCAAAATCGAATTTGGTGATGGCCACATTGTTCTATTTCTTGGTCGCAAGATTGTGTCACATAGCGAGCAATCAATGCAATGCGTAGACCATTTGGCCATAGGGGTGTGGTCTTACCAAATTACATTAAAGAAATAAAGCGCAGGGATTTAGAGAGTTTTCAATACATCATAGAACAAACCAATACAAAATTATTATTGAAGTCTGAATTGTACATGAACGGCGGTGGTATACTTCGATACCCAATTGAAGGGGAACGTGGTAATACGAGGTAAATAGGGGAGGGGCAATGAAGGCCTTTGCAACGATTTTCGGTATAGGTGCTAATATTGTATGTAACCTTTATGGTGAAAATGGTTCTTGAGGTTATGGACATCATACGCATACAGTGTGATATATAAGGCTGTGCTCTAACTTGACGGATAGCTGGTATATTGGTTCGACGGGAGAGGGGCTAAGTGAAGTGCATAGTATGTTAATTTCATAAGAATCGAGATATCGTGTGTCACGAAACAGTTTTATGGTATAGGCAACATTGTTGGTTGAAATAAGAGAAGGGTCATGGCCGTTTAGATAAAGGGGCAAGTTACAAATTCAAATGTGAATAAACTGCAGTCTCCGAGAGCCCAAAGCATACATACTGTACTTCAAAAACGACTCAGCCAATCATCTCACACACATTTAACTTTACGTTGTCGGCTGTAAGGGAACCATGTCATCACAACGAACCACTCATTTAGCTACAAAGATCCTAGGTCTTATCTCATAAGAAATTCCGTATGTAGATCCTGCTACGATACTTCAGTCACTTCTACGTTTTCCCTTTATTATGTCTACTCTTTATAGAACAACATCACGAGTTGTAAGACCAATCCAGCTGGCAGCTGTATCATTGCAGATATAGTGGGAGAGCTGCAGGGATCAGAGATCTACAGTATGTCTGACCTAACCGTGGTAATGCACCAATCAGTTGCCGATCGATTGTGGGAAATCGAAGATAAATGCCGGATTCTGGTATTCGGCCGATATCTAAAGAAAATGAGTCAAACTTACCTATTCCACAGCTTGATTATAAGTAGTTGAGTGTTAAAGCATGGGATTTGATGAGAATCGTCTTTACATGGGGGACAAAGTAGCTCAGTTGGTTAGGTGTCGGACTAGTAATCAGTATAGGTTGCTGGTTCAATTCCCGGCCGGGGCACTTTGGTATGTCCTTGGGCAAGACAGTTTATTCCATATTGCTTCAGTCTACCCAGCTACAAAATGGGTACCTAGGATAAATAATGCCATGCTTAGAGCTTGTGCGATATATGCTGCCAGTTGCTCTGGAATATCCCCCGGGGGATTGAAATGGCTCTTTGTGCACAGGCCTGCTAGAGGAGGAAGGTCGTGTGCGCGCTTTGGTGGATACAAGACTACAAACTGAATACCTACCTTACACACACACACAGACACACACACACACACATATATATATATATATATATATATATATATATATATATATATATATATATATATATATATATATATATATATATATATATATATATATATATCAGCTTTTTGGTACGATTCATGATTATTTTATTTCTTAAATGTGCTCCATTGGTCGTCATCACTCATAATGAATAATAATGTGGCATTTATTGGTTACACCTTTTCTCTCATTGTGTTATTAAAAATGCTAATGAGATTAGTGTCTCTAGTAGGTCTCACTGGTGTACATTTAGCTAATTAACTTTCTTAGATAAAAAAGTAGTTACTCTGACTAAAGGGTGGGTCGATAACTGGACCACTTGCTTGCTATTGGGAGCTTAAAGTCGTCTGAACAATGAAGGCTTTAAATAACTTATTATTTAAGAAATGCGTACTTAGTTGCATATTTCCTAGTGTTCCTACCAAAATATATCATGTGCGATGCAAGTTCTATTTCTAGCCTATTAAATAATACAAGGGTACTCAACTGGGCTCAACGCTAACATTGAAGTGCTGGCCCTAGGCCAGTAATAATTCCCCAAAACGGCTTCGGGCCGGTTAAAAAGACCTCAACTGGTCCTATAGGGCCAGTAAACATATGGTGACATTCTTGTTAACAAGTTTCCCTTCAAGAATGTCCCCAAATATTTTTGAAATAAATGTAGATAAAATGAATAAAACAGATTTTGCAGGACCAGCAGATCCTAGATGTTACTGGCCAGTAATATGTTGAGTTAGCGTGTCGAGGGCTAATAACATACTACGGAAAGTTTATAAATCCCAATTGGTTCACATACTATAAGACTGGGGGCTTTCGCATTGCATTTTTACAAATTTCTAAAATTTACTTGCAAATATTCTTTAAAATTAATTTCACTTTGTACAATAAACGATGAGACACCCACTTTGCTTCTCTGCCATTTGAAGTCATGTGATTTATATAATTAATCTGACAAGGTGGGAATACACAGCGAACTAGTCCATCATGCATTATGTATGAATGAATGATTGCTTAAAGGCACATCACCACACAAAGGCCATTTAGTGCCATAACAATGTGTAAAATCGTTGTCTAAATCCTCATTTTACAAAAATATTAGAATTGTTTTTTCACAGTGTAAATGATATATGTATTGTCTTTCACTATTGTTATTTCTCTTTTTTAGATTGAATGCCAGCCATGCTTGCCAAGTTCATCCCCTTTGGCATAAGCCTGTCCATCTACTTCCTCTTCTTCCAACCGATACTCGACTACCCCGAGGAATCCATTGAGACAGCCATATGGACCTGCCTGCCAATCCTCAGCCTCATCGGAGTGGTGCAGTCAGTCAAAGGAGAGGTGGATCCGTTCAGGGCCAATATTGGTGTAGGTCTGGTTCTCTCCTGCATTGCTGACTTCGTTCAAGTATGGAGAACAGCCTTCTTCCTTCCAGCATTGCTCTTATTCGCTGGTGCACACTACTTCTACCTGCAGGCCTTTGGTATGGAACCATTTGGAGAGACCACCCACCTCTTGGCATTCTTGTCTGTTGATGTTCTAGCCTTAGCATTCCTGGTCCCAGCCATTGATGGGGTTATAATGAGCTTCCTGGTCATGGTTTATTCCACCCTCATTCTTGGTATGGCTTGGCGTGCTTTCAGCAGGTACCAGAATTCACCAAACGAATACACCCTGGCTGGCTTTGCCGGAGCAGTACTCTTTGTGACATCAGATCTTCTTATCGCTACAGACATGTTCAGATTCACCATTCCTTTTGGGTCCCTCATCTTCATGGCACTCTACTACATAGGGCAGTTGGGAATCGCCTATTCCACACTGGATCCTGCACTTATGCCTCCTGTTACCGCAAAATCACCTGTGAAATCTACCAAATCGTCAAGTGTTGTCCCGGAACCAGAATCCAAGGCTACTGCCCCACTCATCACTATTGAGTCAGATGTCAAAAAGGAAGATGTGATCGCTGCTGATGAGGAAGAGGTATCTCCATCACCTGTCCCTGCAAAGATGGCACCTGTGGAGCCAGCTACTGAATTGGACCTCGAGGAAGTGGAGCCAGTAAAAGAAGAAAGCCATTCCACTGAAGTCGAAGCTGAAGTCCATAGAGCTGAGAATGTGCCAGTGCCGGCTCCAGTTCCCACTGAAAGACCTCAACCTCCACTTATCACAATCGACTCTCATGAAGAACCTGCTGTAGAAGAGGCTCCAGAGGACAAGGCAGTTATTCAACCAGTTATTGAGAAGGCTGAGCCACCGACAGTTCCTGAAGTAATTCTGGAGCCAATGGAAGTTCCTGTGAAAGAAGTAGCACCCCCAGCACCTGAGAAGGAAGTGCCTGCTAAGTCTGAAACTAGGGAGGAAGAGGCTTCTATTTTGACAGAAATTAAAGATTCTGATATACCTAAGGTGGCACCAATTCCTATAGATGCGGTAGACTTTTCAAAAGAAAAATCCACTACCCTTGCTGATGAGACAGCACCAGCTGATCTAAGCGAACCAACGACACCATCCCTGGAAGAGGAATGGGATTTCTTAAAGGATGAAGAGGCGATGTTACCTCCAACAGAAATGTTGCCAACTCAAGCTGACGACGCAAAGCCTGTAGTAGCTCCTGTAGTCCTTAAGGCCCAAGAACCTCCAATAGTGCCAGATGAAAAGCCTCCAGCTGTAGAAGCTGCTGAAGTCAAGGCCCAAGAACCTCCAATAGTGCCAGATGTAAAAGAGCCTCCTACTGTAGAAGCTGCTGAAGTCAAGGCCCAAGAACTGGCCGAGGAAAAGGCTCCAATAGTTCTGGATGAAAAGCCTCCAGCTCTGGTAGATGAGAAGCCCTCTCTAATTGATATTGCAGCACCTTCATTGGTTGCTGACACAAAGCCGGCTGTGGTAGCTGATGTTAAGCCTTTCGAGGCAGATATAGTACAACCTATTGTTGAAGATGCTGAGAGCAATTTGAAGGCTAGTGACACTCCTTTGGTGCCAGATGTAGTAGAAAAAGAAGCTGGTAAGCGTGCTGGCACCGGTACGGAATCTGTCGATATAAGTGAATCAGTTGCAGTTGCAGATCTTGTATCGCCTCTTATACCTGGCATTGGAAAGGAAGAGCCATCATTGCATTCATCCAAGGAAGATTCAGGCCAGAAAATAGAGGCTGCTGAACCAACACAGTCATCAATACTAGATGAAATAAAGCAAGAAATTCCTACACAGCCGTCTTCACAATTTGAGGACGTACTGGAAAAACTGGAAGTAGCTGAAACAGAGGCTCTTCCAAAGGAAGGTTCCACACCACAGTCCGGTTCTGAACCCAAAGCTGCAGAAGCACCAGAATTAATGGACCTAGATGCATTTTTGGATGAAGAACTGAACTCTGATGTACTTGATGCTGATTTAGTAGCAGCAGCAGCTGCTGATCCTAATGCACCTGTTCCCCCTAATGAGGAAGATGAAGAGTTTCAGAAATTTGCCGAACAATTGATGAAGAAAAAAGTAAAGCCTAGCATGATGAAGAAAATGAAGTTTAATCGTTGATTTCAATGGATAGCAGTTTCATCACACCATGCAACATTTACGAGTATCAGTGTAATAATTTATGTTACGTATGAAGAGAAATACGTTCATTATTTATGTCTTTCAAGTTTTGATCATATTGATAAGAGGGAGTTGTGTGGTTGCCCAATCTGTGATTAATTGGTGGATCCTCATTAAGTGATGTGACAGAAAGGTAGCAATCGATCTTTCTAACCCCTTCCAATATATTTGTGTTCCCCTTGATGGGATGATGTCACTCTCTCAATTTCTTTAAACTGTCCATTATTAATGACCTAAATTCGTTACTCATTCATGACCGACGTGCTTTATTTTTCCTAAAGCAATGTTTATTTTGAAGTACATTGGCAAGATCGATTCTAAAACCGCTGTGAATAATCATAGTATGATTGATTTAATACAGAATATTCATGTTGCCTTTAAACTGTAATGCAAAGTAGGTCTTATTTGAGTAAATGCAAGATTATCAAGTCTAAATGTTGTGAGTTTTTATGGACTCGTTCTATTATGAAAGACCCACTTATATGTGACTGTTCGTTGTCGAAACAACAGACAAAGGTGAAAAGATGTTGAATATATCCTGTAAACAAACTGTCAAAGGAGACGGATCATGATAGCTGTTACTCTTTTGGAACAACTAAACATATACATAAAAGCAAAGGTTTATCATACTAAAGGTGTCCGACTGGACTAGGTTTTCCCTACACTGTGTGGCCAGGAGGATCTATAAATAGAACCAATAGGATCGCCCTGCGTAGTTGTTTAACAGATGGTTTTCTCATTAAGTGAACTGGCTAGAATGACACCCCATACTCTGATACTGATAAGACAAGTGGCTAATGTCGTTAAAAGACAATAAAAGTCCTGGACATTCTTGCTGGGGTGTTCTATATTTATCCCCTAAAAGCATTTGCTTATGGATATGGGAATGATAGCCTTTTCGCCAGAGTCGGAGACCTTTAGTATGATAAACCTTTGATAAAAGTAATACGAGTCTGTGGTACTAAGGCACTCAAGTGTTTCTTGCGAGTAATGGCAACTGTTCACTAAGGTTTGGCGCATTGGTATTGCACTATGAATATTCGATAGCATGTAATTGTATTCGTTAAGAATGTGAGTTTACTAATGAACACACTCGTATGTAATGTAAGCAATGCACAGATTCATCGGGGGATGAATTCATTATTAATGGTTCATACTACGAACCAATATATTTGCTGGTTGATATTTATATTCACTTGGAAGCAAGTTTTCGTCAATTGCTAATGACTCTTTAAGTATGATAAGTGATATATTCACTACCTGCTGCAAGTTTACGATGGCAATGACAATAGAGGAGGTGTATGCATGTTCATGACCCAAGATCTCTGTTTTCATCTTTGTCTGCATTTGCATTTCTAAGTATAAAGTCTGTAGCAAGAAGCGAAGTTGATCAGAAACACCATGTATGCCAACGACTGTCTTCCTACCATTTTGGCGAATAGAAATTATTGAATCTATTCCAGCCTAAGTTTGTAACCAGTTTTGATTGTCTTGTCATACGTGTCTTGCCAAAGGTTTTTGCAGAGCATGAACTTCAAATGATATTCTTGACATTTACTTTGATTTATTTTCTGCGATTTTTATAAATTGTTATTTGCTAATTCAATATGTAATTGTTACTTAATGCTTTTTTTAATTTTCAATATTAGAATAAGGAGGTCACTTGGTAGCCATGCTACGTTTAATGGATATGTATAGATCTATAAATGGTGTGATGATTGGCTTTTGATATAATAAGCAAAGTAATATCAAAACACTTTGCCCATAAGAACGATGGCCATGTGGTTCAGCTTCCACCTAATAATGGTGCCTATTCTATCAGCCTAAGCTTTACTAAGGTAATGGAGTAACTGCTGTCCTCTAGTCTGGTATTGCCTGTCACAAGGAAAGGTAGCGATGTGCACTTGCATGGGCTGGTTAAAGCATTAGGTAGAAAACCTTCCCATCATGCATTGGGCTGGCTGCTCCTTTGGCCGAGTGGTCTCCCGCAAAGCTTGATGGCCGTATATAGTGCCTCGCTACTTTGCAATGTCAATTCTGCGAATAGTCTTTTAGAATATGCATATGAAATTTTCATTACGTTAACTAATGGCTAGTCACGAGTCATCCTCTGGTATATGGCAGAAGAAACAATTTTTTAATTCAATCTGCCAAGCATGCATTCTGCTTTATGCAATTGTGATAGTATTAATTACTGCTACGATTAGCCCCTGCTCTGTCAGTTATTTTCAAGTTTCTAGTTGGATGGCATGGGCAAACTTAGTAGGATGAAAAGAGAATCAACCATTGTTAGTATACTAGTATTTGTTTGTTACCAGGTTATACTTTGATTTTTGTATTTGTACTATACCATTTTGGGTTTGTAATGTTTATTTGGTGACTTTATGGACAGGGTGTCTCGATATCCGTATGTCAGTTAGCTGTCCATATACATACTCCCTGACCCTTTTGTTAGAGTGGTGTGAATGCATAGTAATTCTGTATCTTGTATTGGCAGAGTCATTGGAGAAGTTCACATTGTCTGGATCAGTATACAGCCGGGCGTATTAATTAGTTTCCACCTACGTATGACGTTTATAGTTTCAAGAAGAACGATTGTTTGATGTGTCATGATTAGTAAGGCCAATGCCCACGTGACTCGATAGTGGTCATCGAGGACCGGTTGTCCTAATTAACAGTTGAGATGTAACTCCTCTTCACCTGGGTGGGGGAACTTAGGGACCAGTCGTTGCGACAGGTTTACTACTTTAATATAAGTGGTCTCTATTAACAAGCGATCTGTCCTGAAGATTTGGGTACAATCTAAAGTATCCCTCACAACTAGTCAGAAAAAGGCAGTGAGTCAAGAAGGCTTAATTTTCCCTCGTAATAGTGTTGACATTTACTGTGGATTACTAATACAGATGTCTTGTCAGAAAAATGCTATCTAGTATTGTTTTATGATACAAAACTGTCGTTTGTTAAGAACCGAACACGTGTGTGCAGTGAATCGTGACACAAGTTATAATATGGTAGATTCT
This sequence comes from Maea johnstoni, assembly GCA_963942565.1. NCBI lineage: Eukaryota > Metazoa > Annelida > Polychaeta > Spionida > Magelonidae > Maea > Maea johnstoni. The sequence goes on from OZ012686.1 coordinate 47,363,821, forward strand.
TGGATTGAAAAACATGATTAATATATGTGAATTGGTGTTGTGCCACATTTCTGCACATCGGACACACTCTCTCCCTTTAGTTCTTGATTCTACCGATAGGAGGCTAGTGAGGTTTCTGGTAACTGCTGCCATCTAGCAGGATAGACTGGTACTAAATATTTGAGACCAACAGTCACTACATGCATGCATTGTTTGATATGAACCTTCTTAATGTGTGCCAAAGGTTAAAGATAGATTATATGCATCGTAAGTAAACAGATATTTATGCATGTGTGTCTTGGTGAAGGTATCGAAAAGGATGATAAGACAAGTAATATTGAAGTTATGTATGTAAATTAACAATATAGATGTAACACATATACTGATGTACATCTTACTGTCTCTGCGGAAATGATTAGAAAAATACTAGCAAAACACTTTTCCATCTAATAATTCATGGACAACCATTTTTGTTTACCATCTTCAAATGGAACTTTGATATGCATTTGATCAACTCTTCACTGAAATTAGGTATAAGGTAGATGTAGGGATGTGCACTCCCCAAATTTTGAGTAGACCTAGAAGGGCAAGGAAATTATATTTCAAAAGTAAAGTAGGTTAGTCATATACAACTAAATAGCTTAACTTGAATAATCATTTAATTTAGTAATATGCAAATTTCATTGATCGTTTTGTATGGATGCTTAATGACTTCTTTAATTACTGAATGAAAGTGAATGCTACGTTTGAAATGCCTAATGGGTGTCTTTAATCGTGTGTATTTCCATTTAGACTAGCAACGTAAGATCCACTTATGTCTGTATGTTTGAGTGCCAACTTACAATGGAGTTTACTGTATTCTTGTACCACAATGCACTAGTGATTGTTCGTGTAACTGATTAGGTGCGCCTGTGAAAATTTGGAGTTCAAACAGTCACACTAAGTAACTAGCACATTAAAGCACTCATTTACACTACGTTAAATGGTTTACCATTTGTAGCTGTAAGGTACACATGGAAAAAACAATATTCATCTAAATACATTTTTAAAGTATTGCTTAATTGTGTCAGACACTGTTTATTCCACATGTGTATGGGTTTTAATTGATCTAATGCAATGCATGAGGGTGTGCTGGAGAAACGGTTGCGGTTAATTTATGCATAAATGGTACCTGTTATATCTTAGCTTTAGGCACTCGTAGTATCAGCTGTAGGAAAGCAAACTTCCTAGACTATTTGAGGTATCTAATACCCAATGAGTATTTTACATGGCTTCAAATGGAATTCGCATCATGTGTCTTTATCAATAAACTGCAGTATGTTGTACAAATATATAAAGATTAATCGTGTATGCAAGATATTTACTATGAATAACACTATAGTTAGTTGACGAGGAAAGGGTATACTGTCACTGTGAACAAGATTGATGTTCAGTTATGTTTTCTTGACAAGCTGTACAGGAACGATCCTTGGCATCTCTTCCACTTCAAAAAATGCTTCATAGATTACCATTCAAGGTCATTTAAGAATATTTTGTTAGACGTTTCTAATGCCGAATATAGTAATTCAAGGTGTAATCATAGCATATGAAATCATTATGAATATTGGTGATAAAAAGCAAATTGAATACTATACAGTAAAACCTGTCTCGTGGTATTATTGTCATTTCACACCTCTTGTGTTTTGCTAAATAACTGTAGAATATATACCACACACTGTTTTAGCTATATCTATGATCAAATGTGTTCATTTTCTCATCATCTGAAATATGGCAGGTAGTTAATCACGAAGGTACCTTTCACGTGTTAAACAAGCCTTTGTAATGACTCTATTGAAAGCACTAGTCAAATGGTTTGTCAATCACAGATTGAAATGTTTGTGTGCTAACCATAGCATTGCTGATGGTCTCTTTGAAAATTAGCAAAAAGGTCATAAGTATACAGATACCTTGGGATGACAATTTAGATGACGGGGAACTGAGTATATGTTGGTCTAGTTCGTATATGAATTACAGCTGGTAGGGCTTCCTATGTCTTGTGGCATAGTAACAATACGCTGTGCTGAGATGTCTTTAACAGCATTAGCTTATGACTCAATCGCGCTATGAAGAATACGAATAATATATCGATGTTGCATAGAATTGTATTTATTGAAATTACCTAGTATATACACCAAGTGATATTTCACCATCAAAGTCGACTGTGTGAGGGACGTGTTTACGTTCATATTCCTTAAGCGTCACGCTTTGACATAATCTGAATTGAAGCACCGTGTTAACACATGCTAATATCCTTGTCTCATTGTAGATAAGAATTATCATTTTAAAAGAATGGCAAATTGTAGTGTTAACCACATAAAGATCCCTGAATGAAGACACTTACACTTAATACAACGGATATAACACTTAAAAATTATTTATCCAATTAAGCAACGGTGTTAACACTATCGTTGACTACAAACCACTATGTATTAGTGTAAGGAACGAGGTTCGTGCTAACTTGTACTGTCAGTCAGTAAGAACATACTAAGTTGATTACCTGTTTCAGGACTGGTAAACACGAGCATGCATTGTTACCACGCATATCGCCACTAACACGATATTTTAAGTAACGCATTAAACAGGTTGTCGAATGCTTAAGTCAAGGTGGGGAATCGAGACATACGGTTTGGATGACATGTTTTCTTAGCGACGCTTCTTGTACCTACCTAGATGCTATAGTTATAAGCAATCATATACTGAACCAACCTGCTGGTAGCCCCTCCCAATGTTAGCAATATCGGGAGTAATCTTAGTATCCCATGGAATAAGAAACACGTGGTTGTCTACGCCCCTCAGTCCCCCTTTCCCACCATAAAAAGAGGGGGGGGGGGGGGGTAAATGTAGGTTTCGCCTGATTATAGTGTAATACTGTCTACGGACGCTGCCAAACTGCAGGAAGACTGGTTCATATCTCCTTTTCATTTTCCATTGTTGACATTTATCAAATATATCTATATATACATACTAATCATTATCTAAAGGAGTTATTTATTATCTCTATTTCCAGTAATATCCAAACATTTTTTTCATTCCTACTTATGAAATTGATGGTATTTCATGTGAAGCGTGCATTCCAATTCTTCATGCGAGTGGATCTTTGCTAACTATTTATACATATGATAATAATGATATTGCTTCAGTATTTCAATTTCCAATATCAGTAAAGAGATGAGCGCCAATATTTGTGCCTATAAGAATGCATATACAATAATATATACACGCATTGTAAGATGTTAATAAATGTTTCATTATCCCATTCTATTGTCTTGTATTTTATTATGGTCCTATAGCTATAATTTGATCGCTGTTTTAATTCGACACAAAACTATTAATTTTAAGAGGGTCCTATATTAACACCAGAGTAGGTCATTCATTTAGGCAGGCAATATCCACCCCTCAAAAGGTCTATCAGTTTTAACTTAGAGCTAGCGGGACATGAATTAACTCCATGGTAAGGTTGTGGCACATGAAAGGGTGCATTTGTGTCCTCTATCATCAGCAAAGACCACACGAAGCAACCACATTCACTGCTCACTCTCTCCATTTCACCCTTTCCAGAAAACCACATTGAATATCTGACGAATATGAATGCAGGGTGTATGCCTTGAGGACTGTTGGCTTTAAATCTATATAGGGACACTTCTTTCGTTGTAATATTGTCAAGTTACAAGTTCTGAAAGGATAAAGGATGTATCAGTGCCCTTCATTGTTTTTTCTTTTGTAACGTAGAGGTTTACATATTTACCATAATTTATTTTTCCTACCGAGAACACGTTGGCCCCCAAATTGTTAATTGCTGATATCACAACAAAGAGATGATAGACCTAGAAAACTGTTTCAGAAGTGAGACGAGGTGTTGTGTGTGGGTATATGATAGTATGTATGTATATTTATTGGCCATGCTCAATTGCATGAAATACGATACAAATATTACAAATATGTGGATATGCATGTAACAAGAATGGTACTATTATTCCCATAACGATAAGGTTATATTAGAAAAACATATTTACAAAATGACCAAAACGAATATAAAGGTCAATGAATTAGACATGATAGGAAAACAAAATAAGAATATTCACATATTATTATCGCAGATGGGTGCCGTACCCCAGAGTGTTGGTAAGCGTAGGTCCTTTATATGCTTAATTCGATAGTGTTATACTAGTTTGGCACAGTTCACCTTCAGGGAACCAGTACACACCACACACACAAGTCTGCTGAAAATATTTTGCTTGGTATTACGGAGTATAGATTTATCATTTAGCTCCATTAGTTTTCGCACACTTCCATTGTCAAAGACATATGGTAATTACCGTCTCTAATTAATAGCGAGTAATTAAGACCACCTACTTAAACCCATCTCTTTACACATCATTAACTATGCCTGCATTTATTTGCCTGCGATTTTTGACAAAACTCCATTTAATGAGATGGCCTTTAATCCAAGTGACAATAAAAGCCAGCTGACAGTGATGGAGCTTTAAAGGTTTCAGCTTAATGTTTTCTAAACATCCTCTATCTTTGCCAGAGAGTGGCCTAACACAGGTGTTGCCACTGATAGGCCTATAGATTGCATAGTTCGCTGTGTTTATTAACTTTTTACCCAAGGGCCCGCTTTAACAAAACATCAGATTGGCAATGATAAGAGTGCTTTATGACATCTCACCGCCAATTTTTCACTCGCTGTTAAAATATGCTCGTAGGGAATGCATTAAATGGCCAACTGATACCCAATCAGCACATCCTGGCCTCTTGCCATTGTTCCTATCGCGGCGCTGATAGTAACACATGTTAAAACAATACACATCAAATGCAAATCCGGCCATTTTGGTTAAACTATCTGTGAGCCTGAATCATTCGCATACAATAGAGTACAACAAAGCATATAGCGTTGCCATAGACTACTGGAAACCACCTAGTAGTAGAAGCTAGACCTCCCACACGAGAACTGTATAATCCAAGTCGTGTTGGGAAACTGCCACTCTCCTCTGGCTATTGACTCCGGTACTTGAATTACCTGGAAATATCACTACCATTACCAGTATATCCTATCAATATCTAATAAACAGGTATAGACTTCCATTAATCCATGGGTACTGCAGGTAGTAGTATCTGTGCAAATGTGCTTGTAGCCAACCTTTATGTTTGCTCTAAACATAAATCCACAAACGAACTCCTCTCAATAGTAACAAGTTTTTCCCTAAAAGAAAATCCTTAACTCAACCTAATTGGAATTATTGAATTCTACAATTCTACAAGTGTTAATTTAGGGACACGTGCATTGTTCTTTGGTCGAGGTAGAACAGCACATATCTCCTAGGATTGATAGGAACCCATCTAGCAATATACATTCTATTTGGACATTCTGTTTCAACACAAAAGACGGAGTAGTCCGGTCAGAAGAATCCAAGGCTCCTTGAACTACCCTCATGTCATGAAAATGAAGGATGTCGATTCAACAGATCGATGAGAAAAATCGATGCATTTGGTGCCACTTTTGATGATGGTGATGATGATGATGATGATGATGACTAACTTGCTTATGTTTTGTAGATAGCAAAATGGCTAAGTGGAAATTTTGATTGCTCATTTTTTTAGAGAGAGAGAGAGAGAGAGAGAGAGAGAGAGAGAGAGAGAGAGAGAGAGAGAGAGAGAGAGAGTCTGCACCGTAGGAATTTCAAGCTCTCCAAGTTCAACAGGTGTTTCAATTTCATCCCTAATAAGAACCCCAGCAGGCAAAGCCCAGATGAGGTTTTCATGAAGTCGGATAAGTTTTCTTCAGTTCCGGACCCTATGGGGGATCAGATATATTAGCTTTGCCCTCCTGTTTTGTGTTGGTTTTCCTCCTGCTGTTTTAGTCTCTCATTCTGGGCGGGTAGGGCTGGGCTAATGCTGTGATGTCACCATAAATCTAGCCCACTGTCCCCACTGAGTCGTTATGTAGCATAATCAAGAACAAATTAGTGCGGAGCCCGTAGCGAGTTATACCTGTGTTTTCATAAAGCACACCAGGTGAGCCACCTGAGGCAGTACAGGTATTGTTTAAGTATTATGTTACCAGGCTTGATCTAAAGCATACCCATTGTCTCACCTGGGACCACAAAATCTCTCTCTCTCTCTCTCTCTCTCTCTCTCTCTCTCTCTCTCTCTCTCTCTCTCTCTCTCTCTCTCTCACACACACACACACACACACACACACACACACACACACACACACACACTGTTCATGGCAATGTATCATCATCATCATCATCATTATCAATAATCACCATCAGCAGCAGTAGCAGCTGCGGCGGCGGTATTGTCATCATCGTCGTCATAATCATCATCATCATCATCATCATCATCATCATCATCATCATCATCATCATCACCGGTGTTCCTTGGTGACCTGGCATGGAAGTGAGTGCATATATGTAGTATATCATCGAGATTATTGAAAGTCTGAGACACAAATTGTAATTGTAAATTGTAAACACGCCGTTATCTCTCCGTACCGGTCCCTGATAAGATATCGCCAAGCAACATTAAAACCGAGGGATGATATACTCGGTGGTATATAAAAGTTCGCTATTGATACATCTCGAGATAAGCGGGGTATAAAATAAGCTCGAAAAGTTCACAGAAGTCACAGTAATAAACTTAGACGTTTGAGGAGACAGTAACCTTTCATATCTTATTCATATTTTGTTCATATTTCTTACATTTCATCAGAGTCATGAAGATATACCTTCACTTCTCTGATTGCATTTTGCTTTCAAAAACGACTTCAACCAGTGCGCGTAGTTAGTTTTCCCTTTAAGAATGGCCAGAGATTGAAAGTAAGGTACGAATATTACCTTAATTATCCCTTATCACTCGAATTATTTTTTGCTGTCTTGAAATTACTATCTCAGAATTGACTAATCTACAATGGATGAAAACATATGCATAAATGTTCAGGGATTTGTTGATTAGGTTATGTTTCCCCTAACTAAACACAAACTTCTTTTCTTTTAGATACTTAGTAGTAGAAGGGTCAGTAATGGCAGCATGGCTGGGCCTGCCACAATGGTACGACCACCGGCAGCGCGCGGGGGCTGACGAGGGTAGGCTTGACGCCCGGGGCGGCTACGATACCCATCCTACGGATCACACTGAGTACGCCGCACATACTCTACACACAAATCATTCGAAAACTAAACGCGAGCTGCGAGACCCTTTTTTCGCCCGCCGTCTGTTTTCTTTTCTTACCGATTAGATTTCGTTAGCCAGTGTTAATGAGAGAGCAGGTAGCAGTAAATCCCCGCGCGCACACCAGGGGGCGCTGGAAGCATGGTGCAGGATTAAAGGGTGCCGGGATGGCATGCTCAGTCACACGGTGTCCCCTATCACGTGTCGCGGCCAGGGACGGGTTATTACGGGGAATTTAGGCTCTCTGTTTATTTAGCCTACAGAACGCTGACTGACGGGCACATGGTGCGTCTACACGCAGTCTTGTCAATAGAGCACACAGACCACCATACCCGTACATTCCTGTCAACTCCCCTCATATGAGCAGTACTCTCCTGATATTAGAAACCAAACTAGCTGTCTCCTGATGGGGCACCTCATATGAAGCAATGTCCAAAGCAGTTACTGATATGATCATATAAGGATATCCCTGACTCCCCATTTCACAGTCCTAAAAATAGTTCATGCTGGTCTTTATTCTTCCATTTTATTCTGTGTACTAATTGATTCACCTCAGCACCCCTTTACAGCTTGAGCCTCTGCTAATTGTAATTATTTGACCAGCCAGGTAATGTTCTATGGGATAGATTCTAGGTGCAGCAATCAGATTGACCTAATCCTCGATTACTCTTCCTGGAATGGAAAAACGAACACTAATATTTTAGAAAGAGGGGAACATCCTGCCTACACACCCCCTGCTTGATAATCACGTGTGTCCTGAGCTTAAAGAATGAAAAGGTTCATCATGGCCAAGCATCACCAGATAGCCTCACCCCCAAAAAAAGAAAAGAAAAGTGTACAATGGTTGACAAGGCAAAAACCGCCACTTCAAATTTTCTGAGATTAGATGCAGACACAGTGAGATCTTTGTAGACAACAACAACAATCTCTCTCAAAGAAAAATAGGTAAAAAGTATTCCTTTTACATAATTGTTTGCAAGGGTGTATATACAAGTCACATGGCCCAATTCTAGGTTCAAGTATTAACCTATCCCCTGGTGGTCAGACAAGAAACTAAAGAAATGGCACAAATGGCACCAAGAGATAAATGCAGGTACTAACTCTCCTGGTATTGGATTGGTGAACATTGACAGATATACCCGTGTGGTACAGCGCATGTAGGCAACTGCGGGGTTACGCGTTGGTTAGGGTGCTATTCCGTTATACCATCGATTCCCCACCAATGAAAATAAGGTGATTATTGCCACCACCACCTAGCTACCAAGTGCAATACCTATGGCAACATCAAAAACATCGATACCAAAAACAGCAGCAACAACAACGTTGACGATGACGATGAGTATGATGATGCTGAACATGGCTGCCATAATTGAAGTGAATGTTGCGCGATAGTATTACCAGAGAAAAGATGGGAAGGGGTGGTTAATACGTCGTTTACGTCCAACTTTTCCGTGACATTTTTGCATGTCACCGCTACCCCCTTCACAAGTGGACGGCTTTTGACATTTACAAAACAAGGATCTTAAATTTTCCTGCCTGCAGCTACACACCTGATGTCTGAGGCCTTCCTTAGTCATTGTGAGCGCCCAGAAAATACTTCCCTCTGATGCCATTACATCAAAATACAGTAAATATGATTAAGCCGCAGGGAGCGCTTTGAAGTTGGATTAAATAAATCCATGGAGTGTCCGTCAACTGAATATAATTGTTACTCGGAATGAAAAACACGATTTGTTTTCACATTTAACATTATATCCCTATTGAAGAATGGGGAACTAACACGCATGCAGTTTGTAAGTTGGAGAAGAGTTCTTCTCAACTCGGCCCCTTCTTTACATATGATAGCTCTAGGAGGCGTTGCGCTATCTTCAGCTTCTCGTTAGTCGTCTAGATTAAAGAGAGGTCTCCATGTAACAGCTACAGGTAGGCCTGCTTCAATGAGATCTTCTTCACACAGGTGTATAGTGATCTGCAATCAAACATATCACATCTGACTACATGTCTATTAACCACGTCGTCAGGAGAAAATCTTACCTGCGTACGTTCATGGCAAAAAGGTATGGAAACGCTGAAAATAGCCATGATGGATCATATACTAGCATTGACTCGTCTCAAAACGACTTCATGATTGTATTGGATTAAATGATGGATAGAAGTAGTCCTCTCGGTGTTCAATATATCATTTGCTCTCTCTCTCTCTCTCTCTCTCTCTCTCTCTCTCTCTCTCTCTCTCTCTCTCTCAAACACACACACACACATACACACAATATTGGTCGACATGCATGAACTTAACCCTCCCCTAAAATGTATTCGTTTTGTATCTATAAGTAATTTGACGTAGTATTCTGAAGGTACATCTTTTTCAAATCAGATAACTTGGCCTTTTAGTTGCCATACTCATCACGACCCTGAGTAAGGGAATTGGAGTTCTTTTTGTAGTTATGCAGATGATCATTTGATGGGTGTTCAAAAATGATGGAAGAAAACCCTTGAATTGACGCTCAAGTCAACTTTCAGAGGGTGTAATGGTGTTTGTGGGAGCAGCTACGCCGAGCTCCAGAGGGGGTGTCCGCGCGTGATGGAATGCCTGGAGGAGTGGGTTTCAATTGGCCGTAGTAACCAATGGGGCCTTGAGAACTAGCGGAGTGTCGAC